>OZ038462.1:27021758-27621758 GCA_964036295.1 Plumapathes pennacea
CTCAAGTGGTGGAGGGTTTGAAGGCCAACGGAATGTTTGACAACTCCATAATGGCCGTATTTATTAGTTAGACGACGAATTAATTCGTCTTAGACGAGTTGTTCGTCAAGATAAATACGGAAATAGAACAAAAATACATTTCAAGGAACGAAGTTTTCGTCTCAGACGAATAATATGCGTGAAAATAAATGTGAGACGCACAAAATAGACGAACATAACCAAACTTTGTAACCGCTCGACCAAGCCTTGTAACCTCTTATTACCCTTGTTAACAAGATGGCGGCGGAATTGCCGGCAAAGCGAAAGGAAGCTCGTGTCCGAGGTCGTCATCTTGTCGGCTAGTTAGTATGCTGGTGTTCAGTTTCTCTCTCGATAATATACACGTTTTGTGCGTCTCGTATTTATCTTATCGCATTTATTTCAGCTAAAGTTTGTTATCTTCTCAGTGAAAAAAGCTGCAAGAAGTTGGCTGGCTCAAACAATGATTCCTTCTCACTTGGATTTTGTTTGACGATGGCCCGTTCAAATGAATGTGTGGCTAAACGCCATGGAAAATGACTCAGTTGAACGTTTGGACCGTCAGTCCTTCGTCAAAAAACAAACAGAAAAACGTCGCTGAATCACAACGGGCGTAGTTGTTCCACAGTTTTTGAGAAGATATTTCTTGACAGTTTTCTACGCTATTTACGGGGCCGGCCCAAAATGCTCTTTCGGAACACTTTGCTGGAGGCGCTATTTTCCCCCGTGTATCCTTGCAGCAGTTGACTATCCTCAGTTGACACTTTGAAAACGTCATTTCCGGTGTCCTTCGCCTGGTTCTCGTAGGGCGACATCATTGCGACTTGGTCGAGGTCGTTGTCACCGAGGTTCCCGCCAAGTTCCAGATCGCTGCCGCCCAAACCTTGAATCTTGCCGATAAGGTTCTCGTTGAGGTGTTCCTTATCTCCATCATGGGAGGGCTTAGCCTCGCTGTTCATTCCTTGCATCATGTCGTTCATCTGCATGGGCATCATTCCCCCTCCCATTCCCATTCCGCCACCCATGTTTCCACCCATTCCCCCACCCATTCCGTCACCCATTCCGTCGCCCATTCCACCACCCATCATCTGGCCACCCATCTGACCTCCCATTCCTCCACCCATTCCACCACCTCCCATTGGGTTCATATTGATTCCCGGCAGGGGTACCCCCATCTGTTGCATCAGTCCCATGGCCTGCTGCGGCGAAATGTTGGGCGTAATGGGCTCCATGCCCGTTTTGCTTTCCTCGTCCGCCTCCGCACTCGCGTCCTCGGGTTGGGAGTCCTCTTGAGGGTTCGCGTTGGCGTCGTCGTTCTGCATTTCATTTCCGCCTTTCTTCAGGGTGAAGTTGAGTTCGGTGGTGTTCGTACCATTTTTGACGGTAGTTTTCTTCGTGACCGACTCGTAGCCCGGGGCGGATGCGCTCAGTTGGTAGTCGCCTGGTACCAGCAGCCTCCAGTAGTCGCCGTCCTGAGCGGTGACGATGTCTTTTTTACGACCCTGCACGCTGATTTTGGCGTTCTTGATTGGTGCTCCGTTCACGTCTTTCACAAACCCTTTAACGCCCATGTGGACCTGTGAAACAGTTAAGTATCCGTCAGTGGCTAGCCTACGTAGCAAGCGTTTCCGCTTTTTCGATTTTTGACCGCGCGAAAATTGGGACGAGCGAAAAAAGGACGCCGAGAGAGGAAGGGAAAGGGGAAAGAGAGAGAGAGAGAGAGAGAGAGAGAGAGAGAGAGAGAGAGAGAGAGAGAGAGAGAGAGAGAGAGAGAAGGAAACCAATTTTTACGCTCGGCTGGTTTTTCGCGCGGCCAAAATCGAAAAGTCGTCGTATATTCTTCGTATCGAGGGGAAACGCTTGCAACGCAGGCTAGTTAGTGGCCAAAAGACCGCGGTTTTAACCTTTTGACTCCTGGGTCCGGTTGTTCAAAGGACGATTAGGCTAATCCTGGATTAGCAGCAAACGTTTTGTTATCAGTTTTAAGCCTGGAAAACGGGAAGGTTTCGCTCATAATTCATCATAAATGATACGTTTTGAGTTAAAGAAGATTTTTAGTTGGTCTTTGAACAAAAACTTGCAGTTTGTTGGCCAACAGGACGAAGGAAAAGAATTGGTTAATCCTAGATTAGCTTAATCGGGCTTTGAAGAACTGGGCACTAAGCTTTTATAATACAAACCATTTAAGAAAAAAATGCAACTTATAATAACACTTCGCATACTTCGAACAGTTGGTTCACAACAACAACAACAACAACAACAACATAATCAGAAGCTCAAAAACCGTCGAGAAACGTTAAATACGCTAAACGGTACATACCATGTCCAGAAAGGCCAGCAACGGCTTTTTGTTGTCCTCCCAAAACTTAGGCATCTCGGAGATTTCTGGGAATTTCTTACAGCCCTGCTCGACCGTGATTTCAAAACAGTTCGAGTGGACGTAATTGAAGTCTTGCATACCGCCAGAGACGCTGTACCAGGCGGCACCGTTCGTAACGCCGTCGTCGAAGTGATCGGGTGGAATTTCGGGACACGGCCAGGGCGGGTTCTTCATGTGCATTGTCGGGTGATTTTCGGAGTACGACTTCGCCAGCACTTGAAATACATCATCGTCGGGAGACTTGCTGTAGGTGCTTCGGCCCGTCGGGCTGTCGTCGTAAGGGTAGTTCGCCACAAGAGACCCACCGTGTAAGTTGGCGCTGAGAACGAAAGGCCGAGTTTGGATCCATTTCATCATGGCCAGAGTTTCTGGCTGTGGAGGTCCGTTGATGGGTTTGAAAAACTGATCAGGAAAATTCCGGTTTAAATCCACGTTGTTCGCATTGGTTCGCCCTATAATCCAGTCTTTTCGGTTATTGCCCTGTGCAGCCAGTTCGAAGCCATCTGGGTTCATACTGGGCATAAGAAAGATTCTGGTGTTGTCGACCATTTTCGTCAATTTTTCATTGCGCCCGTAGCTCTGACACAACTCTTCAGAGAGACGAAGAAGAAGCTCGCGGCCCACTATCTCGTTGCCGTGCATGTTTGCGATGTATTTGAACTCGGGCTCCCCTGGGTCGTGTTTCCCTGGATTGTCCGAAATCTCCAGAGCAAGGAGTTTTCGCCCCTGCACCGAGTCTCCAATACTGTGTAGCTTTGCCACTTTCGGGAATTGCTTGGCGAGTTTTTGGAGGAAGTTTCCCATTTCGACGTAGTTGTGCAGCGTCCATTCTGTGTCGTTGCCCAGAGTACGCGGTTTTGCTCTGGCCGGGTGGGAATTAACAGGTGGAACGGGTACGCTCAATAAACAAATTACTAGTGAACCCAACAAAGCGTTCATGGTCCCAGAAGTGGTCCCCAATTAAGCAACGCAGATCAGGTGTTGTGTGCAAGTTAGACGCTGACAGCTGGCAGGATTTTCACACTACTGCAAGCTATAGAATCAGAGTGACCTGCACTCGAAATTGTGTCACATCTTCAATTCGTTTTTTCTTGACCCCAAAGCGAACGTAACGGAGCTAAATCTAAACATGATCAGATAAACTCCAAGTGCCATTGGTCCGTTTAACAACAATATTATTAATTCATCGCCGAATCAGGAGAGACTTATCAGGGACTTGTTTACCAAATAACCCGCAGTGATCCAATAGGGTGAAGTGTAAAACCAAAATAAACAAAACTCTGAATATAGAACTGATATCAAATGTCGATATTCCCATTGGCTTAGAGCGATGTTTTCATTTTTTCTCACGACCGCAATGACGTTATTGGTGTGGCTAAAGAACGGACTTCCTCTAAAACAAATCAGGTGTTATATTATAAGTTTTTAATGTTTGCCTCGGGGCCTATTTCGGGGTAAAAATAATTCATGAAGTAATTTTTAAGTCTTTCGGTTGAGTCTGGCTAAAGTAACAATTTATCGCGGACGCGACCAGAAACATAAATCTGACGGCGACTCTTCACTTGACTCTACAAATGATTACACTGCTCAGGTGGTCCAAACGTCAATAACTAACAAGTCTTTCTTTAAGCGGACACCCTCGGGACCCTAGCTGGTGTCCGCTAAATACACAGGTTCTGATGTCGCCATAATAGCTAGGGACACAAGCGAGGTGCTCTATGATTGTGGACTGCTGTTTGCATGGTTTATCGCCAATCTTTTGTCGCAAACGGAAAAAAACGCTTTACAAGTGGACAGTATTCTCATAATCCAATAAAAATACACTCTAAAAGTACTTGAAGTTTCCGCTTAATACAGGTATCGGGTAACAAAAAAGCTTAATTTTGGTGTCCGCGTCCGCTTAATAAAGATGTCCGTCGAATACGGGTTCGTTTTAAAGAAAAAATGTGAAGAGTATTTCGGGACCCAAGCTGGAGACCGCTTAATAGAAAGTGTCCGTTTAACATGGGGTCCGCTCAATACAGGTTTCACTCGGACGATCACAACCAAGTGAACTGTTGAAACCACTTGCCATGTAACAAACAGCTGGCAACAACGTACAACGTTCCAGTGGCGTTGAAGTTATTATACAAAACGAAGTACAATACAAAACGCCGCATATGCTGTATTTATTCACAGCACTGAAAAGACCACAAAAATTGTTGCGAGGGAACTGCAGTGTTAGGAGAATTATAGTCTGACCGAGCAAGAGATCACCCGCGATTTTCTCCACATTGAATAGACACTGAACTGACAGTCACATTGAAAGGAGAGGTTTGCCCCTGATCACTGGATCTATGATCGAAGTGTCGGCCGAATGCAAATAGTAGAAAAGTTTCCCAAAAATCGAATCTGGGATGCACCCAAAGTCCGGGCTAAGCATTACTTCGCCAAAAAAATGTAAGAGATGTTTCATCGTTTATCGCGCGCAGATGGTGCGATGATACCACCGAAGCACAGCCACCAGTGACAGTGCCCCATCGTTTACACTAGTCAAAGGTGATGTTACACCGGTCAATTTGCAACGATACGATGTCGCGCTAAAAATCGTTGAGGTGTAACACCCATTGCGAACGATTTTTCGCGATGTTTCCATTGCTGCAACGCGTTGCAAGTTTTTGAAATCGATTCAAAAACTTGCAACGCCGTTGCGTAAATTTGAAGCAAGTCGGCGTTGCAAATCGACCAGTGTGACACCAGCTTAAAGGCCCGTGAAAACGAACACAACATGTTGGCACAACATCGCTCATTCCAACAGTGTGCACTGAATGCTTCATGCGACGGTAAGAGCAGCAATTGCGATGCACTTTCGCGTTTTTCATCGTCTATTTTCATTGGGCTAATAATTGCGGACTCCAACAACACTGTAAGGTTTCGCAAAGACTTTTTGGGTAACACTGTTGGACGATGTTGTGCCAACATGCTGCGTTCGTTTACACGGGCCTATTCAGTGCAACAGGCCGCTAGGACAAAACAGGCTAAAACAAAAACTCGACAAAAACCCGATGAACTCTCGCTCTCCGGTAACTTTTTATTATTGGTGTGTTACAGTGTCAGACAACCACGAGTTGCAACCAGATAAACATGTGGACCTTCTTCTGTTGTTTAAACTGGACCGTGTTCGTACCTATGTAGATAGCGTGTCGCGTATGAATACAGAAAAACGCATAACTTACTACAATTTGTTTCCCTGCGATCTTACAGAGTTTAGAATATTACAGTTTATACATACAATGGGAAAGTGAAGATAGATTACCAAACATTCTTGCAACAAATTGCAAAAACAATATTTTCTGCCGAGTAATAAATAATGTACAGTACTCAACCTTGGGTAGAATGTACGAAAAATACGACAAGAAACTATATTTAGCGTTATAGAACATCTACAAAATGCATGGGGCAAAACGGAGCGTTGTACTGAAGGAACGTGTGAAAGTGTGATAATCGTTTCTCTGGTGAATAAGAGCAGTAAATAATGTTTTAACTTTAAAAAGTCGCAATACAGCAACACATATCAGTGGAAGACTACATGACCGCGTTGCCCTCAGATGGGCAAAAGTTAAGGGACCGTTCACATTGGGCGGACGTTATATCGATTCAGGCTCAATGCAAGCCGAGAGTGTACAGTCCTAGAGATCGACGTAAGTGATTCTACGACAGTGTAGGCGCACTCCTGCAATCTCGGATCGATGCCACTTTAGTGATCTCCATGTGAACGGGCCCTAGATTTAAGATTCGGTTGCGTCCTTCGCGTTAGTGGTGCGTTTCCGGCTCTCTTACAGTTTAATTGCAGACCCCAGCTCAGTTAAGAATCATGGCTTTACAACTGGAGTGCTGCTTCTCCAGCAGTGTGTGGCTGGACTGTTGAATCAAACGCTAATAGCGAAATCCGACACGGAAACGTATGAGCGTTCCCGCTGCTGAACTGTAAAAAGTAGTCGGCCACAGAGTCGTGTTTCCTGTCACTTCACGTCTTCACTGCACCGTTTTGTGAACGGAACGTCGCAAATGAACCGTGACATAATCTCAAATCTGACACAGATCATTTCGTCATCCCAATTAGCAGGATCCTCATTAAATATCTCCCACTACAACGGTGTTTCTTTTAAGTAATTGAAATCCGGTACACGCGCATGTCCCGTTTCTTTTCCCGCGTTCAACGGCTTCAACGATCCGAGCGGGTTTCCCACCTTCGGCTCCCGATCGTCTACCGAACTATGATCGGTTCCCGACGACGGCCGCGGCGACTTCATCGTCGGTAACGGAGCCAAAGAACTCGGACTGCAAGATCGGTCCGGAAAGTGCGTCGTCAGATTAACGGGATCCGACAAGGAATGTTTGTGTGCTTGAGCGGGAAGCTTGCGAGACGACGACTGCCAGTGAAACGGCTGAGTGTCCGGGTGAGTTTGATTGTTGAATGGATTCGTGGCATGGGACATGTGATGTGGCGGTTTGTACTGGAGCGGTGTCAGGCGGAGCTCTCCGAGGGGTTTGTTTTGCGACCCACTGCCCACAGGGCCAAGATTCTGTTGATCAGGTAAAGACGACAGCAATGGAAAATCGATTTTGATTTAGACTTCCTCTTGATCAAATATGGTGATAAAAACACACCGATTAGAAAATTCTCTTAATACGGGATCGTTTAATAAACGTTCCGTTTATGTGTTTCCAAAGTATACACAGTGGACACGGGACACGTAAACGCAATCGCAATTAATTTAAAACGCATGCGTATAAGCGCACATATATAGTTGGGTCGGTCGGGTGTGCTAGAATATATAGGTTTAAATATAGCTTTCTCAAAAAAGGTTTGTCCAGGCGCAGGCGCGCGCCCACTGCTACCCAGTATGCCTCATGAGTCTCGGACTGTGGACCCAGAACAAATTTGTAGTATGAAGAAAATTCATTAAGTAGTGAGAAAGTATCGACATTTCTGAACTGGGGTTTCTGTGCATCACATACCTTGTCCGCGGCGCCTGTCCTCGCCAAAGACTTGTGAGATTTGACTTCGAACGACTGTGGGAAATACATTTAAGTAAATCACCAATTGCAGTTTTGTTTGTATTTTTTTTTTTTTTACTCGAAAACGATAAAAACAGCTACTCCGGCAAGTGATACCTAGTTGAGGGCAGACTAAAATGCTAACCTGTTGGCCAAGCGATTTCTTCTTCTTTTTTCTTCTTTCCCTTCTTTCTTGTATTGCAGAACCTTTTAGGTTATTTTCTTCACTTGTTGGTAACTCCGGCTTCCTGTAACAAAATTCATAAGTGAGTACTATACCTACATTGTGAAATCAAACTTTATGAGTCATCACAATGCTGTTCTGTCTTTCGTACACGATACTGCCCCTCTCCTCCCCTGTGCGGCTCCATTTGCAATTCCCACTGCCCCCTCTCCTCCCCTGTGCGGCTCCATTTGCAATTCCCACTGCCCCTCTTCACCCCCGTGCGGCCCCTTTGTACTCACCAGTGCGCCATGTCTTGATTTGTAGAGCGGTGTTTGCCGTGGTAGCCAGTAGGAGACTCCTGATTTGTACTAACATCTGTTCTTGGGCCTCTCACTTCTGACACCCCAGCAGGTAAAGAGAAGCTGGAGGAACCACCACCAGCACTCGGCTCTGGTGCAGGACAAACATTAAATAAATATCGAGTTGAAACTATACAGATTCTGACAGAAACATTTCAAGTAAAGACTTCAAGAGTTTAGGTAGCAAAAGCAACGGCAGTATCAACAACAACAACAGAAACAACATGGCGATATTAATAGAAATAACAGTTCAAGCGACCGAAATAGAAAACTCAATAAAAACAGCACATAATATCAACAGAAAGAAACAACAGTCAATGCAGCAGCAGCACATGAATATGAATATGTGGAAATCAAGCTATCTTATCCCGAGTTATTTCATCTTAAAGTTCATCGAAAGCGGTTTCTCATACTAATAAGTTGTTAAAAATAACCAAACATCAAGGCAAATTCTCGACCGCTCATAGAAACGCCACACTAAAAAATGACAGATAATTATTTATTGACATCTCTTCTATAAAATCCCTATGAATACCAATTGCTATGAATAGTAGTTTTGCCGTTAACGAACAAAACGTAACCCAACTTCGGCATTTTAGGCCACTTTCTCTATTGTTTCACGCGCGGTGGACTGATTAGCTTTCAAATTTAGCGCCAGCGACCCAACAAAAGTCCCGGATGTGTCGCCCCATTCTGCGCGATGAGCAGGATAGGAGAAAAAGCAACAACAAGTATAGCGACCAATGCGATAGCACGTCATGTAACCACGGCCCGGTTGTTCAAAGGTCGACCATACCAGGATTAAAAAAATTCTTTCCCTCGTGCTTTTGGCCAACAACCCGCAGAGTTCTGACCAAAGACCACCTAAACAAGTTCTTTCTGGCTCAAAGGAAGCAAAGAAGTCGCTTTGTGAGCGGAAGCCTCTCATTTTAAGGCTTAAAAATGTTCATAACATTTCGAACTAATCCAGGATTAGCCTAGCCGCGTGCTTTGAAAAACCGGGCCAGTGACAGATATAACCAGACCACCAACATTCACAGCAACAAAACAACCGAAGTGATAACCTCTGAGACCATATATGAACAAGAAGTCTTCTTGTTTTACCAACCGTTAAGATAAGTGACTTTTCCTCGTCTGTCATAAGGACTAAAAGCGACCATGGGATCCTTGTGCTTGCCGACTTGTTCTACCATCTGGCGACAAATAATAATAATAAAAAAAGCGATTTAATCCTCTGAAAAGGTCACGTAGAAGCAACTGCACAGGAAGAGCGAAGTCCATAAAGTCCTGACCAAACGAGGTGCAAGTTGATGAAGTTTTCAAACTTGCGCGGACTTGCGTTTCGTTTGGCTAACCACTTGCACGTAGTTGCATCGAATTTGAGTCGATGCAAGTTTTTCACCGTTTGTTTACCCAACGCAACTGACGTCATAATGAATAAGTCCTCCTATTGGTGAGTTTCTTTACCTCATTTCTTGACAGCAGCTGCTGGGCGCGAGACTTCACAGAAGCGGATCCGTCACGGTCCCTTTTTTTGTTCATTATGACGGATTTCGCTTTCCGTATTTCCTCTGCTACGGTAGTGGAGCCGACATGAGTTACCTGTATGGAAACACAAAACACAGACGTTATGGGGTATGATGGTGACTATGCTGGTGTCACTGAGTTATCAATACATCTATCGCCAAATTAGAGCCGTTTTCGGATTGGGCTCTTTGCACGGTCCCAGGCTAACCTGGCACGAAATTCGCCAGACATGGAACAAGAGAGTTTCCTTTCGCTCTAAAGCACCAAGGCGTCCTTGAGGAGATGTACATGTTTATTTGGGTAGTTGCATGCACAGATTTCATTCTTAGTTCTGCCAGGTCAGCCTCGTTTTGAATCTCGTGCTAGTTTCCGTGCAAAGAGCCCGGATTGGTCCAAACAAGTTTAGCAGCATTCACGGCCAGTCAAGAGCAAAAGCAAAACCTGGAGTGCTTCTTGCAGCCTCTGTAATTGGCGGTGTACTCACTTTGGTTTTCGACAGTCATCCGAAAAGAGCTTTAATGAATCACTAGATCGACGAGTTATTTGTAACTCAATCGACAAAACAACGAATTAAACAAATCGATCACTCGCGTCACCTACTCAGCAAACACCCGTTAAAACAAACTATTTGCTCCATAATAATAAACATGATTTGACGACAAACATCACACAAAGGCAAAGACAAAAATCTTGTCAGAATCCTGAAAAAGACGCGCGTCATACGTTGTATCGGTCTTCTTCTTTTCAGAATACATACACTCAAAGCACTCATTATGACGGAATAGCTGCTTTATTCGGAATGGACAGAATTGCCGTATTCTGTCGCGTCAGCTATTCGCGCGATTTCTGTTCTTTGGGAAACTGGTATTCTGTGTATTCTGTTATTCCTATCCTGGAGTAGGAACAGACGGAATATTCCCAAAAGAACGCACCTCAAACACACCACATACGAATGCATTCCATGCAGACCAGGAGACGCAAAGACACGAACACAAAACAACTACAAGAACTCCTAACATCAACAGCGCAAAAAAAGGGCGGCCACACTTCATACCTTTGCACTCTTGTGCGGATCCGCCTGGCTGCTGCCGGGAAAGAAGCTGTAGTTTGCCGAAACAAAGTGACTGTAAGTCGAAGCGCCTTTGGTTGTCTTAGAACCGGCTCCTTCTGCAGTCGGTTCAATCTGACCATTCGCCTTCTGAGCACCAGCCGGTGAAAGTCTGCCAGCTGCTAAAGACACAATGCCTTCACTACGTGTAGTTCTGTTCTCTACGACAGAGTTCGTTAGCTGTTCACCGCCCGAGGGACTTCTTGACGGCGCTGGATAATTTGCGACTGAAGGATTATTTTCAGCATCACAAGATTTGGAATGAAGCGCCCTTTTTTCACTTTGTTTTGGCCCAGCCTGTTGCTTGCTTGCGTCCAATTTAACGCTTGGACTTTGCGACCGACTGCGCTCTGGTAAAGCCTTGATCTCGGTCGAATTAGAGTCTCGATAAATCTTCTCCGTAAGACCACTTTCCTTCGCAACTTCTCTGAGCGGAGAAATTCCTCTCTCTTGAGGTTTGTATCCTACTGACATGGCCGTTTCGGTTTGTGTTTCCTCTTTCTTCTTCCCTTGTACACTTACTCCCTTGTGGGACTGCAGCTTTTGTTTAGAAGAAGTCGGCTTTAAAGAGACAGTTGTGCTCTGTCCTTGCTCTTTGAGTTTAAGTTCATGTGCGTCTCTCTCGCTTTGAAATGCTGGGTGATTGTAGCATTCTTCAACAGTGTACCTCTCTTTAGGGTCGAGTTGTAGAGTGGCCTGTAGCAAGGATGATGGTGAGGCACATCAAGTTTTGCCCATCACCAGCCAATATATAAACAATAAACTACTTTTGGCGAGGAAATATGCACAGATAATTGTCCTTGGACATTATCTGTTCCTCAAAGCTCACAGTTGCCCAGAGCCCGATTAAGCTAATCCAGAATTAACCAAAGTTTTTCTTTCATCCTCTTGGCTAACAAATTGATTAGAATGGGTTTGTTCAAAGGCCAACTGAAAAGCTTCTTCGAGCTCAAAACTTATCAAGGACGCTCAGTTCTGAGCAAAACTTTCCAGTCTCCAGACTTAAAAGTGACAAAACGTTTGTTTCTAATCCAGGATTAGCCTGATCGTGCTTTGAATAATTGACTTATACCTGCATGAAGCTGAGCATAACGCTATTGATAACTCCCGCGTACTTCCTGCATAACGTCTGAGGGTGGATAACGGCGGGAAACTGAAAAGAATTTAATCTCACTTTAACCATTCACTTTAAGACGAGAAAACAAGAAAAACAAATATTCTGTTTTTCGAGTTGATCGAAGAAACACGCCCAAAAAGGTGACAGCGCAGAGAGCCAAAAATTAATCAGCAGTTTCCTACATTTCCACACTAGACACTGACCTTCAATCCCTTGAAGCGTGGGTTGTTATGAAACATTTCCATTTGGTCAGGAGGCAGTGGACCAAGAACCTAGATTTAAACAAGATCCGAACAAACGTCAAGCACAGCTGGATTTCAAGAGTCTGACTTCAGTCAATGTGTAGAGTTTTACCTTTTGTATTGTGAATAGCTGATCAATCTCACTCTCTCCAGGAAAGACAGGCTACAGAGAGAAAAAATAAAAGTATGTATCTACAGGTACGTACGTAGTTACGTAAAAGTTCGTAAAATGGCTGGTACAATAGACCCCTTCACAGATTTGAATGCATGATGGATTCTGGGCAAATAAACTGCATATATATTCGTCTTTTTGATCGGTGGAACTCCGGAGCACTCCAAATTGTCCTTTGCAAGCTTTTGAGTGGTTCTAGGTTTTGAGCGATTTCACTATTAAACCGAGATTTCTCAAGCGCGTCGCCGCCATGTTTCCTAGTTCTTGCCCTGATTCAAATTCGTGAAGGGGTCTAATAAAGAGGGACAGTAACATTGTAGTCATCTCTCCCTGTGGAGTTTTTCTTGTTATGCCTTAATCACGTCCTCGTACCTGCCCATCACTCAGTTCGCCCAAGATACAGCCGATGGCCCAGACATCTACTGGCTTCCCATAAGAGGCACTGAAAAGAAGATCCACATCAATGGACAGAACTACTAAAACTGTAAGATCAACTCAGAAGCACACAGCATGTACTTAACAACTGAAGAAGATTCTTTTATGAGATGATCACCATTGGGACATCAAAAGTGGTTTTGTGAGGTACGTGCATGTATGATTGTCAGGCAATTTATGGCTGTTGGGGGACATTCATTAAATCTTTCACTCCCAAGCTCAAAATGCAGATTCTCTCAACCTCTTAAAAAGAAAATGTATGAGTGATGTAGTGAGAATTGATAGTTTAATCACCTTTCATCTTAGCAAACTCAAAAGCTAAGTTCTCCCTACTGTATCATATATGTTTCTGGTGAGAAACTGAGGGAGAAAATCGAAGTTGGTCACTCTAGGGAGTGAAAGGGTTAAAGTCACAAGACAAGACACTTAGTGGTAGTTAAGCATTTTGAGTGCGACTAGCCGACTAGTTGCACTCAGGATCAATAGGATCACTGCCAATGCTGCTGTCAGAGTCAGAAAGCCTGCGTCATATCATCAAACATTAGCCATGGGATCGCAAGTATAACGTTGGCTTGCAGTAGTTTACTGGACAGCCGGTACTAGTTTGTGGCTAATTTTACTAGTCCACAGTCGTTTTTACGTGATCGGACTAGCGCTAACTTTTAACCCTGCAAAATGTGGCTGCTGTTGTTGTTTGGTAGAATATTGTTTATAGAAATAAATCTTCCACATACCCCAGCAGCAACTCTGTTGATCTGTACCATCTTGTTGCCACATAATCAGTGAATGGAGCATTACCACTGGTTGCTATGGCTCTGGCAAATCCTACATTGCATGGACAATAATATCAAAGAAACTTAACATGTTTTGTATTCTTTATGAAGCCCACACTATTGTAGGTCTATGAACATTCTTTTATTTCATGCACTGCATGCACATTGCCATGCAGTCTTTCTTCTATCCTATGCATACAGTATACCATACTTATATGTCAAAGTGTTGTATTTTCATATTTTGAACCACATGATACATTAGGGGCCTTTTCCTGGGGCAGGTATAGCAGAGATGATAGTTCAGAGCTTCTCTTGATCACTAATACATGTATGAGGAACTGTTTACAATGTCTGTATAATATTAAACAGAGTCTATTATGTACTCCAGACAATCTTGACTATTAAGTCCTCATTTACATGGAGAAAAAGCTGTCCGAGGACCTGAAGCACCCTGTATGAGCATGCCAACTATGTTTTTTCATCATTTCTCTTTAAATTGAAGCAAGCCATTTAGTGATGAGAAAACCAAAACTTGTCTTGGGAGCAGGGTGTCGACCTAGGGGCAAATGGTTTGCTGTAGTCTATAAACAAAATGCATTTTGTATAGTTGGCACACCCAGGGTGATGCAGGAAGGAAGGTGCCCCTGCAGGTCCCTGGGACAAATTGTGTCTACATAAACAAGGCCTACTGTGTAAGAAAATGTAGTCTACTCCAATCCAGCCATTCCTATATATTCATTCCAAAAGCATTTGCCCCAAGGAAAGAACACCTCAAACTTACCAAAGTCACAAAGCTTCAATGTATCATCTTTGCTGATTAACAAATTTTCTGGCTTGATGTCTAGAGATGCAACAACAAGGGATTAACTTAATTCTTGAACCAGAGTGCACTGGGACTTTTATGATGGTTAGAAGCTTTTTCACAAGGTTGTGTAGGCAGCTAGCTTGACAGCAACTTGACAAAAAAAAAAAAAAAAAAAAAAAAAAAAGGCTTTCAAACTCAAAGAAACATGTTGCCATGCAGTTTGAATTTAAAGCTGAAATTGAATATTTTGGCTCAATTCAAGCCGGTACAAATTTGATAATCAAGATCCTGGCAAAAAATCTCGAGTACACAATTTAATTAGCTGATCAGACCAGCAATTCTCCTCACACTACTCATATCCATCAGTACATTTTGTTATGGTAGGGAGAATTTCCGGTACTTGGGGAGTAAAGGGATAAGACGTGCCTCACCTCTATGAATGACATCATTTTGGTGACACCATTTGATGGCCTTGATCAACTGAAAAATGTAATTCCTACAAGAAAGAAATGTGAGTAAAATAAGCGGCATTCACACTGTTTTTCCTTTTTGCACCCCATCAAATCTTGGTTTGGGTTGACATTTCAACAAGGACTTACATAAAGGATTTAGTTACAACCACAGGAAATTTAATAAGTCCAATTTTGAAGTGATCAGCATATATGTGGCTTATTGACAACCTTGAACGACAAAGCTGCATCTAGAGAAAATAATTACCTGACTGTTCCAGAGGGTACTCCACTTGGCATTTCTTCCAAAAGTTCAAGCATGTTCTGCATAAATATGAAAGCATTAGTCAGAACTACTGTCTTGTCTCACACCGATATATATATGCCAGGTTCAAATCCGGGTTAATTTTCCCCATCATTATTTACATTGAGTGTATTAGGACTTACCCTTTCAACATATTCAAACACAAGGTACAACTTTCCTCTTCTGCGAAATGCTTCCCTGCAAGAGAGGAATACCTAGAGTAAGCCTTCAGTTGATGGTTCCAGAAATCACAAGAAAAGGCAACTATAGTGAATTAACTGTACCTTAACTCAACAATGTTCTCTTGCTTTAGCATGCGAAGTACTTTGAGCTCACGAAGTGTTGTCCTCTTGACATCTTCATTGTCTGCAACAAAATATCAGACCAATGGGCTTCACAAATGGGCCAGACTCAAAGTCATTACATACATGTATGTTATATACATGTTAATTAGTTTTACACAATCATGTTTTACCATAGACATACTGAGAGAAGAAGTATTTTTTGTTGTGACCCAAACAATCTCACTCTCATCATCCTACATGCATGCCATGGTAATAGTGCATGTCAGCTGGGCAGTATTACTGTACCTAATGATGATGATTGGAAAGTTATTGCAATCCAGGCAAGAGGTTCATACAGGCCTCTACAAATCCGATCAACATACTACAACATACTTTTTACTGAAGGTTGATAAACAGAGCCCCTCAATACCCTGGCCCTAATGGCTAATAATTCTGTAACCCTCATTAAAAACTGGATATATTTATTAGTATTTAGTACATTTTGTACAATCATGCAGAACTTCTTGGAGAATTTAATTTTAGTAACATTAAACACAGCAATATTACCTTCACTGTCCTTGAACTTCTTGATTGCAACTATCTCATTGGTCTCCTGATATTGTGAAAAGTAAGTGCATTGTGGGTTAGAGATAATAGTACAACACAATATAACACTGGGATTAATAGAAAGCAGGCTGGGGTTGATTGATGAATAGCAGTCCCAGCCCCTTGAATGGCCTACTGTACATGCAGTATACACCCAAATATCTTGAGAACTGAACCTAACTCACGGGTACTCCAGGCTATTATAAATGATCTATATTCAATATAACTTCTCTTTGTAAATTTTAAGTACCAGAAAAAGAAATGTGTCAGGCTAAAAATGGGATGCTAATAAAAACATAACTATTTAAAATTACTTTATTGTGATGAGATATACAGTCCAATCCATGTAATTTTTATTTATCAATCATATTTAAAGTTATTGGTTCTAACTATAAAAATCAGATTGAGTCATTAAAATAAGTCTTGTCTCCTTGGGAATCGTGGGCATCTTGGAAACATTTTATGCTGCATTTGGCTATAAAATTCTACAAAATACACTGTACTATAAACTACCATATCATATAGTTTCTCACATCAGAGTTCAACATTTCCCATGATAAATTTAAGTGCATGCCTACATGAAATTAAAATATTTAAGTTGAGGCACCTGCAGTCTCAACAAACAAAAATTTGCTTCATTTATTTTAAATTGTGATGGTCAGATGATCAGCCCGAAAGGATAAACAATGAATTTTATTGGACAGTAGAAATATGTGCTACATGAAAGAATTAAAAATAAATGGGCATTTATTTAATTTACAGGGCCATCCTAATGCACAGCAAGACTGAAATAGAATGATCAAAATAAATAACATACAGCACACACAGTTATTTATACTGTGTGCTCTGTATTTAATTTTGATCACGTGTCTTTTTGCAAATCATTATTTTTATTTTTTGGCTAAAGATTACCAGCTAAAACTGTACTGTATATTGTTAATGCTACACTGTACTAATGTCTCTACTATGATCAAAGACAAAATCTACCATATATTTATTTTGTATATCTTCAAAGCCAGATTTTCGATTTTTCGCGCTTGAAATGATTTTTCTTTTTGTGAAATTTTGACACATTTAAAGCACAGCAGTGTGGTGTATTTGATATTAAAAAAATCATCAGAACACGACAGTATCTAAAGCGACTGAATTAATAGAGACGTCGTCCTTCTTTTCTCGCTGAAGAAAATCGTTTGAACAGACCGACCACCCACATTCATACGTGCAGCAAAGCAACGATCAACTTCAGAGAGGTGTGAGTACGAAATAAATTAAGTCACAAAACGGATCATGGTCAACAATCAAAACGATAATCAGTCAAGAGGTCGAGCCCAGAACAAGGCTTTTGTTTGTGTACGGATTTTTGGGAATAGTTTCACTGAGGTATTTACGGCATTTGATGTTTGATAAACAGCTGTCCAGTGAGCGAATGACTACTGGGAGAAAACTGCTTTAAGTTGTGGTAATCAGTCGTACTCATCACTAATAACAGCAATCAAATATCTGAAAAACTATGTCGGATTATACGTCAACTCTGGCTCAACGACCTTGCAATTTACAACACTGTATCATCATGCAAAGAGGGAAATCAGTGTTTGTTACCGTAGTCCTGGCAAAAAAACATACACCCACCTTCGAGCGGCATTTTAGAACAACTCCATAGGCACCTACGAGAATAAAGAAAATATATGAGCCTATGTTAACGACAGATCGACTATAAAAGAAGTGGATTATACAAACACATCAATTCACAACTCGGCAACAAGCTCCAAGCTTGTTATGTCCTTAGTTATTCAACAAAGTACCACAGAATAGAAATTTAGAGACACGGTACTGTACCTTCGCCCACGATTCCAAGGACCTCGTACTTGTTCATAATCGCTAATTTAGCGATCATTCATCTCACACTGTTCATGCAGATACGAGAGGCAAGCTGTGAGTACTGGTTCGCGCCACGACATTGCGTAGAACATCATTCCAAAACAAGCCGACTACAGGGTCTCCTTCGAGCTCTGACCGGTCACATGGCAAGTCACATCGCAACTGATCAGGAAGCAGGAAGGACAGTTTTTGTTTCGTATAAATAAATCGCCCGTTTACTTTCAATCTGTCCTGTCACTAGTTGTTTACCCAGGAGCCTCAGGGGGTTATGACATTCCCTTCCGACTGACGTCACTGACGCACTCTACCCCTGTCAGTGGTATATGTCACTCAGATACTTTTTGATACGCATGCGTGGCATAATATGAGACTGTTTACACTTGAACCGTTTGAGATGCTGTGAAGGGTTATCGTTTTTGACGACCGTGACTATCTTTTTGTGAATTACATCATGTCTGCCGAAGGATTGCACGTAAGTAACCGTTACCTAGTGTTCCTCATAGTCAGATTGTGCACTATTTGATCGCACACATCGATAAGAATAGCAGACAATATTTAGGGCGCTAAATTTTCTCTCGACCTAGTGATTGATTTGATGATGCGATGACAAGCATTAGCTCGAGATAAGACAAACACACGAAACACAGAATAGTATAAAAGTGCTGCTGATTGACAAATTTGCTGGAGAAGCTAAACTGTTCCCTCGGTACATTTGATTACACAAAAGTCAAACGATATCGGAATTCTTTAACAGCGCAGCAAGCATTCGGATATTTCACATTGCACGCACAGCTGAATCTTTATCTTTAGTTTCATCTTAATCTAATAAAACAACATGTTGAGACTGGATGCTCAATTGATTGTGTAATAGACTGACTTGATCTGCTCCTATTGCATGCTTCGTGCTTTGACCAAATCTAACATGATTTAAGTAATTTAACACCTCCAATATTGGTGCGCAATTCTCTGTTTTCAAATCTCATTCCCTGTGGTCAGGTCTGATCAGCATGTGAAATCTATCAGTTTCCTTTCATAATTGGCTTTCACCATCCGGAGTGTTCTCTCACCTATGAAATCTGCACTTACAATGTATTTAATTTTCAAACACATGCATCAAATCTATTTTGTCAATTGAGCTCTCAATTAACAGTTGAAGGGCTGAGCTGGCAGCCAATAAAGGTTTAAGTGAAGATCATACTTGCCACTTGGCAAAATGTTGTCTTGCCCATGTGTTATCTGTTTGCCTCATGAAACACTTACAAACTACTGTCTGTCAGTAGATGACAAGGATGACAGATTATTGGAGAAAAACATACTACAGTTTATTATATAGACATGAGTGTTTTACTGGAAAATATACCATGCGTAAAATCCATACGAAACTACATCCGCGACCCAAGTGGCGTATTTTCCATATCCTCACTAGTAGATATCCTTGGCATCATTTCCCGCTTTTGCACGGTTGTTTGTGCAATTTCTCGCAAAACACTCATGTCTAATATAATAAAAAGAAAATTACATGGCGGCTTGAAGATATGGATTTTATTTTCTTGTGGTAAAAAAAATGTTTTACTCACTCGCGAAGCACTCGTTCGTAAAATATTGTTATTACCACTCGAAAATAAAATTCATATCTTCACGCCGCCGTGTAATATCCTCTATTTATTATATAGACATGAGTGTTTTACTGGAAAATATACCGTGCATAAAATCCATATGAAACTACATCCAGGACCCGAGTAGTGTATTTTCCATATCCTCACTAGTGAGGATATCGTTGGCATCATTTCTCGCTTTTGCACGGTTGTATATTGTGCAATTTCTTGTAAAACACTTGTGTCTAATATAATAAAAAGAAAATTACACGGCGGCTCGAAGATATGGATTTTATTTTCGAGTGGTAAAAACAATATTTTACTCACTCGCAAAGCATTCGTTTGTAAAATATTGTTTTTACCACTCAAAAATAAAATTCATATCTTCGCGCCACCGTGTAATATCCTCTATATCTTTCCCATAATATTGTACCCTTTTGAGAGAGAGTGAACCTTAAATTTGCAGATTTTAGGTACATGCATTCTTCCAATCATTCAAAAGGGAGAATATGCCAGATGTATAGTGAGTAATTTGATACTACATACTCTGATCCCATCAGACTCATGACTCAGATTCCATCTGAGCAAGCTTTACAGTTGCAGATTGAATTAATGTTCCTCTGTTACCAACCAAATTTATTTGTTATGTAGAAAAGAGATAAGTCCAAAGGACGTGCTACCATGCGGGAAAAGCTTGTTCAGAAACACAGTGCCGCAGATGAACATGAAAGGAACTTCAGTTCTGGACGAGTGAATGTGCGTGAGAGGTATCTTCACAGGACTGGCATCCGTGGACGGAAGATATGGATTTTCTTTGCAATTCTGTTCTTTCTGACTATGATTGCCCTGATTAATTTATTGGTATGTGAAGACTGACCAATATTTAACATTTTTATGCATTTTCTGAATATAAATTAGTGTACAATGTAAGTGTCCCAAGTGAACATTTTACAGTTAAATCAGGAAATTTAAAGTGCTGCCTTAATTTTCTGGCAGTCCACCACCCCCACCCCCTCCCCAATGCATACACTGTACATACATTGTACACACAATATCTTAGTTTTTCTGACTGAGAAAATGACTGAAAATTGATGTCTGCTGAACCATTCTGTCTTTGATTTTGTTGCAGGTACTGGTCATCATGTTTCATACCCTACAAATGAGCAAGGATGGAATGAAATCAATGTCATTTCTTGAAAGTGGCACATTACGCTGGATGCAATCAAGTGACTTAGGAGTGGTGACGTCTTACACAGGACAGATAAATGCATTCAACGGCCAAAACCTTGTTATTCAATCCGATCGAGAAAAGGTGTGGTTTAGTTGTGTTCACTTTGATCTCACAAGAACATTTCTATGACTACTAATATTATTACTTGCTTTTTTTAACTAATCACTAAAATAAACTTCTCCATTTTCAAAGGGCTCCAGCAACTAGTTAATAATATTAAAAGCTTATGTGTGCACTGATGTAAGTCAGATTTTATCCCCAAATGTTTTGTTATGATTGCCACACAGGTCGTCATTCATGGTGGAAATAACAACAGCAGTGCTCAAGGTAATTCAATATTACAAAAATTAGCAGTGCATGGTTATTTAGCTTGCAATGTAACAGTAACTTTGATCAATGGTCAACAAGTTGCAATGACACACTGAAATGGTAGTGTATTTAAGGGGGCACACTGTACCAAATGATTTGCATGTTTAACATCATCGCCAGAGATAAGATTGGGGGTAGGTGCCAAGTAAGGGAGTTAACTGCAGAAGCGCAGTAGGGCCCAAGGAGGTATATACATGGCCACCCTGCCACAACCCAGCACTCATCACACTGATAATCAGTGGAGTTCTATACCTAACGAACTTACCAAGGTGGGAGGGGCAAAATCGATCTGCTATGATCAAGCAAATAAAATCAATGCGCTAAGATAAAGCAAAGTCAAGCAATGCAGGTGTGAAAACTCGCCCTAGAAGCCCTCAGAGCGGGGCTGGCTGAAATGAGTTGACATTAACTTTGCCTATAAATTGCATTTATTGGTAGCCACATTTTTAGTTTCCAGTTGCAGCATGGCATGTCTTTCCCTTTTATCTTTTACCAACTTATTGTTTCTTGTCTTTTAATATCAGTCCATGTAGGAAGTGAAGAAACCACAATTTTGGCTGAAAAGGGTTTCCGGTTTGTAGACCCATATATAAAGAAAACAGTGATTCATTTTGATGGCAACACAATGAAGCTTTTACCTCACCAAATTACTAGCAACAAGATGGTCTTCAACATGATGGAAACAGAGAGAGTGAGTATATGTATTATATATAAGTACATGTTATAGTAGTGACACAGCAACAGTACTAAACTAAAGTCACATGAAGTACCATGCATATAGAGCTGGGCCCGGTTTTTCAAAGCATGATTAGGCTAATCCTGGATTAGGTCTAAACTTTCATGTCATTTATATGCCTGAAAATGTGAAGGTTTCGTTCACAACAACTTCCTTTATGTGTTTTTAAGCTGGAACAAGCTTTATAGTCCATCTTCGAACAAAACTCTGCGGTTTATTGGCAGAGAGGTCGAGAGAAAGAATTTCGTTAATCCTGGATTAGCTTAGTCGGCTTTTGAAAAACCGGGCCCTGAAGTAAACTGTAGTTGAAGTAGTGGTTCTGTAGTGGTAGTAGAAGTAGCATCAGGAGTAAGTACTGTAATAGCAGCAACTATAGTAATATTTAGTGGCAGCAGCAGTAGGCTCAGTAGTAGTAGACTAGCAGCGGCAGCAG
Organism: Plumapathes pennacea; assembly: GCA_964036295.1. NCBI lineage: Eukaryota > Metazoa > Cnidaria > Anthozoa > Antipatharia > Myriopathidae > Plumapathes > Plumapathes pennacea. The sequence continues at coordinate 27,043,786 of OZ038462.1, forward strand.
TAGCAGTAGTGGTAGCAACGGCAGCGGTATAGTCGTAGCAGCAGCAGCAGCAGCAGCATCAGTGGCAGCTGCAGCTGGCGTAGCAGTAATAGCAGCAGCAGCAATAGTAGTGGTACAGTATAGTAGCTTTTGTAGTAGCAGAGTACTAAGTAAGTAACAGGATCGGAGTTGTACGTCATGATCTGAGCGGCAGTGCATGCTAATACTATTTACTGGTAGACAAGTGCCTTGGGTGTACTTGATTACCTCTATTCCTCTTTCTTTGTGTTAAACATTTATTGGCCCTCTGTAGGTTGTAACGAATGAGGACCAAGACTTGAACCTGTCCACCGACCAGTCGGCCAAAGTGCGCGGCAATGAAGGAGTGTTTCTTGATGGCAAGAACATTTCATTTTCAACAAAAGATGACATCAACATCTCATCGACATCGGTAAGTCTGTTTTCCGGATTGACTGGCTCAGCCGATAAGGTGCGGCAGCTGTGCGCAGGAAGAAGTATCCGACGTGATAATTACGTTTGATAATATTGGTACAGAGAAGCATAGAGAGAAAGAAATTAAGAAACTTCGTTTAGTGCACAAACAGCGAGACAGAAAAACAAATCAAAACGTCGGCACCGGTTTGGTACGTGTTTACCCATCAACATACAGCAGAATTTGAACGCAAGCTTGATTTGAATATGCTGGATGCCATGTATTGACTTTCGTTAGCCGTTCGTCAGCAAAAGAGAACGAATCGTAAGCCAACGGTCGAAACGTCGGTCAACACATTTTTTACGGCGTTCAGCAAATCCACATCAGCATTACGTTGATACATTCTACACAAATAGTAGCGATACGCGTGTACGTTTCCTTTTATTTGGAAGGAGGAGGGGGGGGCGAGATTCCTAGGGATTTCGGGGAGTGGGCAGGGGGGGGGAGGGGGGGTGGGGGTGGCGAAATCCCTAGGACACTGGTACGCCAACGCACACGACAGCTAGTACTCACGTGAGAATAGTATTAGTATAGTGTAGACATGCATCGACTTGTTTAGCTCTTACAATCCATCACTTTGCAAATAACACTGTCGAAGGTCGTTTTCTTGGCTGATGGAATGTTTCTTCTTTGCGTCAGGCGGAGGAGATAGTAATTGACGCTGAAGGTGGAATCCGGTTCAATTCCAGTATCATTCACAAATCCGCGGAGGGCGTGGTGGACCAAAGCATTCAGGGGTACAAGCTTTGTGCGTGTATCAACACGGGGCAGTTGTATCGAGTGGCTGTGGTTAACAATGTCACAACGTGCCGTACAGTGGAGAAAATTTGTTGATGACCAAGAAAGGCCGAACCTGCGGAATATACGTTTTATAGACTAGAGTCAGACTCGTTGCCTTTTGTAAAGTACTGCAGTGGAAGTTTTGTACATTTTCTGAATGTCTGTTCAAATTTGAGTATCTGCAAAAGACTTGCTGGTTTAAATCGTCTCGTAAAAATGCCCAACAAATTCACCAGACTGTATGTGGAAAAAAAGGGCGGGGTTCAAACCAACGCCCGAAAATAGTGGCTCTATTCACGAATCCTTGCCGGATACTTTTCTCCTGCAAAGTAAAACTAGTGTCTGTGGGAACAAAAAGTAGGTAGACACCATGCAGAGCACATGAGAACATTTGTTCAATGAAAAGATAGCGCAGGCAATGCAAGACACAATTATCATGAATGGAAAGTGACTATTAGTTCGTAGTTTTCTAAAAACGTGAAATTTTAATTCAGTACAGGGTTTTTCAAATTCTGTTTCCCACTTATAGGTTATCAAACAACTAGTATTTCTCAGATGTACTTAAAGTATTTATGATGCAGTTCAAATCTGCTCTTTATAACAATTTATATGCGCTTTTTTGTATTAAAACAATTTTCAACTGTTCACATTTTGGTATGATCTCGTCACCGTAAGGTATACTGTACATCCCAGAGTTCACTGAAATTATAAGTTTTCTGATTTTGGGGTGACTTTTCTTTGGCCGTGCATGATTTGCCATTCACAAGTCAGGAATGCACACACAAGACGAACAATTAAGCGGGAGACGGACAGTTACACCGGAGTGGACTGACAATTCCCTCCAAAGTAACAGGAAACACCAGTTCCACTTTTACATACAGGAGTTCTAGAAGTGCACACCTATAAAGCAAAGCTGTCCATTGCTGAGCCCTGCGGCAATCAGTCCATCATCACTGCACACTACGGCTTTTACACCTTGTTCAAAATAGTACTGGCACACCACACCACCATCTCTCGTCCTCCAAATACTCAGGGTCTTGTCACGTGATCCAGTAATCACGTGTTCTCCGTCTGGAAGAAGGCAAAGGCAAGTGACCTCATCAGTATGTCCACGGAGTGTCGACAGGTTCGTGCCTGTTTTGTCACGTGACCCGCCGACCATGTGTGTTTCACGTGATTCGCTGGTCACGCGTGTTTCACGTGATCCACCATTCACGTGTGTCTCACGTGTTTCGGTGAGAGGAGGCCTCCAGCACTTTACTGTATATCGTGCTCCATCAGAGAATACTTGGTTGCGCTCTGGCAATATTTTAGAGACGTGCAAACGTCCACCACGACCTACGACTGTCTTCAGTTGCTTACCATCAGTGAGCGACCAAACTGATGCAGTGCAGTCGTGCAAACACGCGTAGACGCGGTCTCCAACCGTGCTCAGACAATTCACGCCAAAACTGGAAGAATGGAGTTTCCTCACCTGATCTCCCGTCTTCAAATCCCACTGGATTAAGACGTTTCCATGGGATCCACTGATGACCGACAGCGAGTCATCAGTGAAAGCCAGAGCGGTCACACCATATTGATGAGCATTGTCGATGGCTGTGAGTAACGCAAGCATGGGTGCCTCCTTCCAGGAAGAGACTTCCCAAATCTTAACATTTCCATCATCGGAACCAGTGGCTATAAGACGTTCTCCCTCTTTTGCCGCCAGGACATTAACGGAGCCAGTATGAGCTTCCGTCAAAACCATTTGATCTTTATCCTTCACATTAATCAGACGAAGTTTCCCTCTTTCGTCAGCAGCAGCGATGGTGTCACCAGGTAGCAACCGTAACGCCGTCACGCGAGCCTCACAGGAGCCCAAGGTGGTCGAGGAAGTGTTGGAAATAGACCAAAGCTTTAGGACGCCCAGCGAATCCGCCGTAACGAAGGTGCTGTCATCTGGTGGCAAAAAGGCAATGCCATTGATAGTCACATCTTCACGGAAATTCTCATAACAGCAGAGCTGTTTATGACTCCCGCTTTGAAGTTCAAGACTCGTGATGGTCCCTTGGTCTGAACAGCTTATTACATGCTGATCATCCGACGAAACAGCCAGCGCCGTAATCATCGAATCTGGAGGATGTCCACAGGGGTACCTCACCTCGCGACCGCTGTCGACCTCCCAATAACGCACGTAACATCCCTGAGTGGTACCACTGAGGATACCCAAGCCATCGCAAAGGACAACGGCAGGGTAAGGTTGGCTGTCTGGCCCAGAAAAGGTGACAGCATCGTAAGCACTGTTCACTGCCTTCATGTCGATCTTACAGGCTTTGTTGTGAGCACTGCAGGCAAAGATGGAATCTTCAACGACAACAAGGTCATTGATGTCGTAGATGGGCGCTTCGATCCAGCGCACGTTTGATCCGTTCATCCAATTCCAGAGCGCAACTGTGTTGTCTTTGGCCGCCGAGACTAAAACGCTGCCATTGTGAGCGAACTTGAGCACTTGCACTGGAAACTCGTGCCCTGCGAAGCTCTTCAATTCTTGTTTACCCGCCAAGTTCCAGAGTTTCACCTGGCCGTCTACTCCTCCCGAGGCCGCCAGGGCTCCTGCAGGGTGAAGGGCGACGGACTGAATCGCGCCATTGTGTCCTGCTAAAGTAGCAACTTCCTCAACACAGCGACAGTCCCAGACTTTCAACAAATGGTCATCAGATACCGTGACGCAAATGCTTCCATCTGATGACATAGCTACGCCATTAATGCTTCTTTGGTGTCCTACGAAAGTGGGTGTGACACACGTGCACTTTAAGTCCCACAGTTTATAGGTGTAGTCTTCCGACCCAGAAATGGCGATGTCCCCTTCGGAGGTCACCATGACGACACGAACGGATTCACTATGTCCCTTAAGAGCATACAGCTCCTCTCCGCTTGAAAAATTCCACACGCGTATAGTTCTGTCGTCACTAGTTGAGAGGATCTTTTCGCCATCTGGTGTCATAGCAACGCTGTAAATTTCACTGGTGTGACCAATCAGGGAGCGCACTTCGTCGCCAGAATGGATGTTCCATATCTTCACTACTTGATCCCCAGACCCCGATATGGCGTATCTCTCATCTGGAGCAAAACAAACTGCGTACACGGTGTCTGAATGGCCGCGATATGTCCTCAGTTCTTTGAAATTCTTCACGTCCCAGAGTTTAACGGAGCCATCTTGAGATCCTGAGATCACGTGAGTTCCATCAGTTGTCATGGCAATTCCTCTAACGTGCCCATCGTGGCCGGTCAGGGTGCGTAGCAACGTGCCACGCCCAAGGTCCCAAACTCGAATCGTAGAATCATTAGAACATGATACGATTCGCTGATTATCGGGAGAAATAACAACTCCATTCACGAGATCGTCATGACCACGGAGAGTCTTCCTTTCCTCCATGGTGTCCATATCCCAGACTTTGATAGTCGAGTCAAACGACCCGGATATCAGCAGTGCCCCGTTTTGGGACAACGCGAGGGAATAGACAACTTTTGTATGACTTGAGATCTTCATGAGCTCTTTCCCACTTCTAAAGTCCCATACTTTGATGCTTGCATCAGATGAGCCAGTGATAATTCTCTTTCGATCTGGGGTAACAACAATTGCCACAACTGTTCGACCGCGACTGTCAGTTGTACGAATCAAAGGCCCGCCAGGAGGGGTGAGACAAGAGTTGAGAGGAACAAGACTTGCTTCTCCAACAGGATGATTTCTGATTTGCTCCATCAGGTTGACGACTCTGGCGAACTCAGAGATCCCACGAAGTCTCCCAAGAACCTGAGGACCCAGCTGCCCCTTGTTCTGTGAGACGACATTTGAAGATAACATCAGAGCTGAGCGGATCAACTCCAACTCTTCGTCTTTCTCCTTCACGTAGGTGAAGTCTGACAACAAGAAGGCAAGGTCTGTCTCCTCCAGCTTGTTCTGTAGCCAGTCAAAGTTACTCAGCTCGCGAACAAGTTCGTCGGTCCGCCCTGCAGCACAAAGATGGTGCGCCAAGTTCTTGAAGAAGTACGTGTCTCCTTTAGGTCCCCCCGACCAGCTTTCACCATCCACCTTGCCCTTGTATTTCTCAAGTAAAACGATATGTGCGTCCTCCAAAGCATGCTCTCCGCGCTCGTGCGCGATTTTGCCTTGCAAATAATCCAGCAAAATATCGTGGACCAAATAGCCACCTTCACTTGTTCCACTTTGTAGCATCGAGCGTTTTTCAAGGAATCTCATTGCGTCCCTCACCAACCTCTGGAACTTTCTTTGTTGTTTGGCACCACGACCACACGATACGTCGTTCCACATCATCTCCAGGACGTGAGACGGTATCTCGGTATCTTCAGGAAACACTGCCAGGTCTAGATACCAGGTTCTGTATTGCTCAGGCAGAGCTTTGAAACTTACATCAATGGCAGCCATTAGGTGCTCATATGGGTAGCTATCTTTAGGAAAACACGAACGAATTTCTTCAAGGTCAGCGTCTTGCAGCTCCTCTAGCCTGTCCCTCCAATCATGTTCATTCTGTGTATCCACCAAACTTGAACCAATCAACGCTATAGCTAGAGGTAAGCCGCCACATTCTTCTAAGATTTGCTCTGCAACGAGTTTGATTTCTCGTGGCAATAGGTTTAGGTCTACCTTAGCACTCTTTGCCAGCAGTTGTCTTGCTTGGTCTTTAGTCAAGGCGCCAAGTTTGTGCAGTTCTGAGCCACGGAGCCCATGCACCACTTCTGAGTTACGTGTTGTTATGAGAAGCTGGCAGTTCCCACTCAGCACATCAAAAGCTGAAGCGTGCTCTACGTCCCACACGTCATCTAACACAACAAGGCTGTCTTTATCTACTGTGTTCTCCTGAATCCAGTCCTGCGCCTTGACTTTGTCACTGAAGGACATCTGTTTTCCACTGATAGCGGTGGCCACCATGTTTAGTAGAGATAGTAGCTGAGGCGTTTGACCCACGTTGATCCAGATGACTTGGCGCGTGCTACGTATTTCCCAGCATACAGCTTGAGCTAGAACTGTCTTGCCGATTCCTCCCATGCCTTTGATACCCACGACGTCTTTGCCACGGGCTCCCACGACACCCACAGATGACTGTCCAGACAGTAACAGTCGCTTCACTTGTTCCACATCTGACGACCTGTTCACGTAATCAGCAGGGAGATGACGAAGACCGAAGGAACTGGTGGCTGCCAAGGCAAAAACAATGATAGTGATTATGCATTGCTAGTTGAAAATATAGCCTGGATATGTAATGTTTGATGTAGTTGTAAAACGTAGAAAATGCCTGTGTTTACTTAAGTGGCCAGGCAGTCGTGAGGTAGTTTATCTTTGGTCCACAGTTAGTCAGTCAAGCAATCGGTCAGCAACCCAGTCAGCAAGCCGATCAATCAATCAGTGCATAATCCGGCGGTCAGTCAATCAACCAAACAGTCAGTCAGTCAATCAATCAGTCAGTCAGTCAGTCAATCAATCAATCAATCAGTCAGTCAGTCAGTCAGTCAGTAAGTCAGTCAATCAATCAATCAATCAATCAATCAGTCAGTCAGTCAGTCAGTCAATCAATCATCAATCAGTAAGCCAGTAAGTCAGTCAATCATTGAATCACTCAAGTACCTATAAACACATGCAATACATATATTTACCTATAATAATTACCTTTCTCTTCGGAGCCATCTCTTTGCTGTGTTGTCTGGAATTCCTCAAGTCTAGCTGCCAAATCCTTGCGAGGAATATTTTCTAAAACTGTGCCCAGGAATGAGAGATCTTTTGGTCCCAGTGCACCACGCTTCTCTAGTTCACCAAATAAGGTCAAGGGTGATGTAATTGATTCCTGTGTTGCTGGTGGTATAATGTCCTGCACCAGAAATTTCATTCTTATCAAATCTTTCTTCTCAAACTTTAGAGACAGAGCAATGAGGAATTTCCTGTAGCTGCTCAAGGGATAGTATGCAGCAAGTTCATATTTACAAGCTGTAACAAAACATAGAAAAAGTTACTTAGTGACTGGCAAATAAACTTTATGCAGGAATTCACGAGGAGGGCCTGGAACAATTCAGGGGGGGGGGGGCACTTGAAGAACTTTTATACGGTGAGGCTCCGCCTTTCATCCCCTTACCCTCTAAAATACCATTCTGGGGTCGAAATAGTGACCCTTTCATATACCACTAGTAAAATTTGTATCCTCATTAAACCTTTGAACAGGAAAACGTCCCGAAAACCTTTGTGAAAACCCGCACGAAACTCGCTCGGGAACACGACTTTTGGGAACTTTTTAGTTGAGGGACGTCAGCTTTAAAACCTTTGTGAAATATCAGTATAATTTTCCTATGACCAGCCCTTCCTATAGGTTGCGTGACGAGCCAATACTGGCTGTGAGGGAGGCTACCCTTCTTACCTACCCTAAAAAATACCAAAAAGCTTCGTTTTTTTATACAGGGGTGGCGAGGGGGGTAGGGAGACAATATATGCCTTAGTATAGGAAATTAACGACAATATATATCTTAGTATGGGAAATTAATGCTCCTGTAATTAATTAAAATATTTGAAATTAACGCGACTTAAATTAATGTAAATTGGAGGAAAAATTACCTCTGAATAAAGCAAATTAACGCGAAAATGAAGGAAATGAACGCGACTAACACACTGATGAAGTATCGTAAACCGTATGTTTTTGAATTGTAAAATACTGAAATACAGTGTGCACAAAAAAGAAAGCTATTGTTTCCTAGGTGTCAAATATGTCTGGACAGGATCTAGAATCTTGGGTTATGTAACGAAAACTAGAGCGACCCACTTATAATGTCACACTTAACGCATTAATTTTTCATGGAGCGTCAATTTCCTATCACGAAAATTGAACATCACAACAAGTTCATTTACACATATTTCCACCCCTACCCCCCGAGTAATTACTTTAGGGGGAGGGGGAGGTCGAAGTGGAATGGGGCTATTATAAACGCTTTTGTACTAATACACCGATCCGGGACAACGACACATTCCGCTATGTACAAGGAATAGATTATCATTGTTTTTGCTCTCACTCACCTTCCTTGTCGGTTCTTTCTGAGTCAAGATGATCGAGCTGTTGAGCAAGATCGCTCCGATAGATCGCTCGAAGGACGCTGCTCATAAACGACATATCATCGATGGTAAGATAGCCACGAATCTCTAACTCGGTCAAGAGTTCGTTCGCTGCCATTTCCGAGCGAGCATCGACCATGTCGACCAATAGAAAGCGCATTCTGGACACATCTTCCTGTCTGAGGTCCTTCGATACCCAAAGCAAGAGCTCTGGAGTTTGCAACTGTGAGCCACGCTCGGCCATCCGATATATTTCCCAATATTTGCTAAAGCTATCGAGTAGTCGGACAGCAACAAACTCAAACTTAAATCGAATATGACAGCCGCTGGATCAGCAACGCTTCTTCGTTTCGGCTTTTCGACGATTCAGCAGAATGACGTATTTTACCGGGACATACCAGGTTCTCATGGGGGTAGGGTAGGGATGGACGGTGCGTATCAAAGACTGATATGGAAAACAGTAGTTGATAAAACGAATGTGTAAAGGACAGAAAATACATGTTTCAGGTGGAGCACATAGTCATCTGTCAAAATGCTTCTTCTAGCGAACTGCTGCATAAAATAATGGGCGTGTGCGTGCGCTTCAGTGGACGCTAAATTGTGGTGTAGCGAGGGCGGAAAACACCCCGCCAGATGTCACGCATCAACACCTAATTTCTCGCCCAGTGCTGCATGTCCGGTCTCTCGCTTTCCCTTCTTTCGTGCTCGATCTTTGAGTCGAAGAAGTGGTAGTAGTGGTGAAAAGGAGTTCAAGGCAAACTGTATTAAAGTTTTTTTATTTTATTTTATTTTTTTATTTTTGGTGATAACTGTTGGAAATTCTATTCCGTCGGGAAATAACATACAGGGCCCGGTTGTTCGAAATTCAGGATTAAAGAAATTCTTTCCGGCGACCTCTCTGCCAATAAACTGCAGGGTTTAGTTCGAAGATGGAAGCTTGTTCTAGTTGAAAACGTATCAAGGACGTCGTTGTGGACGGAACCTTCACATTTTCAGGCTTACAAGTGTTTCGAGTCGCGAGTCCACACTAATTCGTTTTCATTTTGAAAATCTTTATTGGAACCGTTTTTAAAACCCTCCGTTTTCGACTCATCGTTTTGGTGTGGACGGAAACAGCAAAAACGCCTAAAAGATATGCGAAGTGTGGACGGGGTCTAAATTCGGGATTTGAATTATTCACCATCTTAGTATAATGTATGCTCTTCCGTGACGTCATCCAGCTCAGAAGCCTTCAACACGAATATTTGATTGCTTTTTTTGGCATAAAATAAAATTTTCATATTCATGCGGTTTACGCGATCGCTCTATATCTGTTACATATTTCCATTTAGCATTGTTGAAAATAGAACACAGTTAACTTGACTGACAACATGACGTCACTCAATACTCGCATGGAAAAAAATGTATTCGACTCCGATCTATCGCGAATATACCTCGCAACCTAAATTCTGACTTTGAACGCAAACCAAACCACTACTGGAATTGCAGTCAATTACGACTTGTGTCACGTCTTCGATTTGCAAATACTTGCTCGGCCGCTGATTTCTGTGTTCGGTAACGCTGACAAAATTGTAGTTTTTCAGGTGACGTCAAAGTTTCTTTTGTTCTGACGTCCCAAATCTATTCTCGTGCAACTACCTAAGCGGAGGTCATCTTCAGAGTCAAGTGAAAGAGTTTCGTCAGATGATGGATTTGTCTCTGGTCTTCCTGAAGACTGTTACCCAAAAGATCACTTCCAACGTATTGTTCACGATCCTGGGTTCAAACCATTTGCCATATTTAAGCCTGGTGAACAAAGCTCTAGTGTTTAACATTTAAAATACAGAGTTGTCCGTTACAAAGTCCGACTGCAGCCATGTGACCATCAGAACTCAACGTCACGACTCTAACGGCTTGTTCAAAATAGAATTCACTCAGCAAATCGCCATCCTCGACTCTCCACATCTTCACTGTTTTATCACGTGACCCAGTGATCACGTGACGTTTGTCTGGGGAGAGACACAGCGCCATTACTTCGTCTGTGTGACCACGAAATGTACTCAAGGTTTGAGTTCTGGTTTCCAGGCTCCATCGTTTCACAGTGTAATTGGCGCCATCTGAGAATACTTGCTTACCATCCGGCGAAACTTTGGACACGTGGTGTTGACCTCGGTGACCCAGAACTCTTCGCAGTTCTGCGCCATTAGAGAGACACCAGACAGTTGCGGTAGAGTCGTAGAAACAGCTGATGACTTGGCCCTTCAGGGACCAGATATAGTTGACTCCAAAACTTGTAGAGCAGAATTCTCTGACTTTGTGACCGTCATTCAAATCCCACTGGATAAGAATGTTGTCCAGTGAACCGGAGATAAAAAAACTGGAGCCCTCGACGAAGGACAGAGCGGTGACTTTGTGTGGGTGAGCGTTTGTCACAGCTAGAACTAAATCACACGAAGAAATATCCTTCGTGTCAGAGATCTTCCAGATCTTTAGACTTTTGTCGTCTGACCCAGTTGCTAACAACTGTTCTTCTTCTGCTCGCACTGCCAGAGCATTGATGGGTTCACTGTGAGCGTCAATCACAGCCGCTTGGCTTACTTCCTTCACGCTGATCAAATGCAGTTTCCCCTTCTCGTCAACGGCTGCAATTCTGTCGTTAGGCAATAGGCGCAAAGCTGCAACTCCAGCCTCACATCTGCGCAAGGTTCTTGGTGGTGAACCGTCGGAAGCTGGCCAAAGCTTCAAGTCACCCAAGGAATCGGAAGTAACGAAGGTGTTTTCGCCGGGTGGCAACAAGACGACATCTGTGATGTAAGAGCCATCCCTACTTGAGAATTCATACTTCGTAAGAACTGCCCCATCTTCAAGGTGAACTCTTGTGATGCTTCCATGATTTGAGCACGTGATGACATCCTGACCGTCTGAAGATACGGCCAAAGCGGTTATCGAAGAACCTTTAGAGTGACCACATGGAGTCCTGAACTCGAAGCTGGTCGTTATTTCCCAGGAGCGCAGGGTGCTGCAGTATTGGTTGCTACCACTGAGAATATGAGAGCCACCAGGGAGGAGATCTGCGGGGTAGGGGCGGCTGTCAGGGCCAGCGAAAGTTTCGGCGTCATCAGGATTGGCATCGCTGTTGCTGATCGTACATGCTTTGTTGTACGCATTGCAGAAAACCATGGAGTCTCCCACGAGAGCAAAGTCGTTGATGTCATAAATGGGCGGTTTGATCCAGCGCACACTTGATCCATTTTTCCAATTCCACAGCCCAATGGTGTTGTCTTTTGACGCGGACACTAACGTGTTGCCATCGTCAGAAAACTTCAGCACTTGGACTGGAAACTCATGCCCTCTCAAGCTGCGCGCTTCTTGCATACATTTCAGGTCCCAGATTTTTACTTCAAGGTCCAAACCTCCAGATGCTGCAAACCTTCCATTGGCATCGAGGCAAACGGCGTAAATTGCGTCTGTGTGCCCTGCTAAAGTACTAACTTCCTTAACACAGTGACAATCCCAGACTTTTACTAAACCATCGTCAGACACCGATACGCACATGCTTGCATCTGACGTCACAGCAACGTCATTGATACTTCTTTCGTGCCCAGCAAAAGGAGCAGTGGTTTGATTGCATTCAGGGTTCCAAAGTTTGTACGTATGGTCTTCTGACCCGGAGATTGCAACGTTACCCGTTACCATGACTGTACGTACCGGCTCACTGTGCCCTTGTAGAACACATGCTTCTTCTCCGCTGTGAAACCACCATACACGTACAGTCATGTCTTCACTGCCTGAAAGGACCCTCCGTCCGTCTGGTGTTACAGCAACCCTGTAAATTGAACCTCCATGGCCAGCCAGGGACCTAACTTGTTTGCCAGTGTTTTTGTCCCATATCTTAACGGTCTTGTCTTCAGATCCCGAAACAATATGCTGCTCATCAGGCGAGAAACAAACGGTGTAAACAGTCTTTGAATGACCCCGAAAGGTCTTCTCTAAGTTGAGTGTATTGAAATTCCAGAGTTTTGCGGTGCAATCTGCACTTGCGGAGATCAAGTGAACTCCATTGCATGTCAAAGCGATGCCTTCAACAGGTCCGGTGTGGCCTTTGAAAGTATGTAGCAGAGTGCCACGCTCAAGGTCCCAAACCTGAATAGTGGAATCTTTAGAGCAGGACACTATCTGACGATCGTCCGGAGAAAATAGAACTCCTTTTAGACAGTCTGTGGGTTCGTTGATTGTCATTATGTTCTGCATGGTGTCCAGACCTTCAGAGTTGTGTCAAAGGAACCTGACACAAGTAGACGGCCATTTTGGGTCAAAGCAAGAGCATAAACCACTTTTGTATGACCATTTAAAGTGTTCAGTTCTTTACCACTGTCAAAGTCCCAAACTTTGATGGTTGCATCGGTTGCTCCAGTGATGATCTTCTTTTGATCTGGGGTTACAACGATGGCCATGACTGTCCGGCTATGGCTGTCAGTTGTGCGAATAAGAGGTCCTCCAGGAGAACTCAGGCAGGCGTTCAGAGGAACAAAACTCGGCCCAGAAGGACTGTTACGCTGTTTGATTTGATTCACCAGACAAGAAACGTTCTCGGATTTTGTGAAACCTAGAAATCTTCCCAAGATCTGGGGACCAAGCTGTGACTTGCTTTTGTTGACGACATTTGAAGATAACACCAAAACAGAGCGGATCAACTCCAGCTCTTCGTGTTTCTCCTTCACGTAGGTGAAGTCTGACAACAAGAAGGCAAGGTCTGTCTCCTCCAGCTTGTTCTGTAGCCAGTCAAAGTTGCTCAGCTCACGAACAAGTTCATGGGTTCGCCCTGCAGCACAAAGATGGTGTGCCAACTCCTTGAAGAAGTAAGCGTCTCCTTTAGGTCCCCCCGACCAACCTTCACCATCACACTTGCTCTTGTACCTATCCAATACATTGTTATGTGCGTCCTCCAAAGCACTCTCTCTACGCTCTTGAACGGTTTTTCCTTGTAAGTAATCCATCAATATGTCGTGGACCAGATATCCACCTTCAATTGTTCCTTTTTGTAGCATCGAACGCTCTTCAAGGAAATCCAGTGCCTTCCTCACCGACCTCTGGAGCTTTCTTTGTTGTTTAGTACCACGATCAAGCGATGCGTCACTCGACCAGATCATTTCCAGGACGTGAGACGGTATTTCGGTATCTTCAGGAAACACTGCCAAGTCTAGATACCAGGTCCTGTACTTCTCAGGCAGAGCTTTGAAACTCACATCGATGGCGGCCATTAAGTGCTCATAAGGATAGCAATCTTTAGGAAAACAGGAACGAATTTCTTCAAGGTCAGCGTCTTGCAGCTCCTCTAGTCTGTCCCTCCAGGCCTGTTCATTCTGTGTATCCACCAAACTTGAACCAATCAGCGCTATAGCTAGAGGTAAGCCGCCACATTCTTCTAAGATCTGCTCTACGACGAGTTTGATTTCTCGTGGCAATAGGTTTAAGTCTACCTTAGCACTCTTAGCCAGCAGTTGTCTCGCTTGGTCTTTACTCAAGGCGCCAAGTTTGTGCAGTTCTGAGCCACGGAGCCCATGCACCACTTCTGAGTTACGTGTTGTTATGAGAAGCTGGCAGTTCCCACTCAGCACATCAAAAGCTGAAGCGTGCTCCACGTCCCACACGTCATCTAATACAACAAGGCTGTCTTTATCTACTGTGTTCTCCTGGATCCAGTCCTGCGCCTTCACTTTGTCACTGAAGGACATCTGTTTCCCACCGATAGCGGTGGCCACCATGTTTAGTAAAGATAGTAGGTGAGGCGTTTGACCCACGTTGATCCAGATGACTTGGCGCGTGCTACGTATTTCCCAGCACACAGCTTGAGCTAGAACTGTCTTGCCGATCCCTCCCATGCCTTTGATACCCACGACGTCTTTACCGCGCGCTCCCACGACACCCACAGATGACTGTCCAGACAGCAAGAGTCGCTTCACTTGTTCCACATCTGACGACCTGTTCACGTAATCAGCAGGGAGATGACGAAGACCGAAGGAACTGGTGGCTGCCAAGGCAAAAACAATGATAGTGAATATACATTGCTGATTGAAAATAAAGTCCGCATGTAATGTTTGATGTAGTCGTAAACGTAACAAATTCCTAAGTAGTCAATTAAGTAGTCAGGCAATCATGAGGTCATGAGGTAGTTTAACTTTGGTTCACAGTTAGTAAGTCAAGGAATCGGTCAGCGACCCATTCAGTAAGCCGATCAATCAATCAGTGTATAATCCGGCGGTCAGTCAATCAACCAAACAGTCAGTCAGTCAGTCAGTCAGTCAGTCAGTCAGTCAGTCAGTCAATCAGTCAGTCAGTCAGTCAGTCAGTCAGTCAGTCAGTCAATCATTCAATCAATCATTTAATCAGTCAGTCAGTCAGTCAGTCAGTCAGCCAGTCAGTCAATAAGTCAGTCATTCGGTCAATCAATCAATGATCAGTAAATCAGTCAGTCAGTCAGTCAATCATTCAATCAATCAAGTACCCTTAAGTTCAGTTTAGTAGAATTTACCAAATTAGTTTCTAAATGGCTGTCTGCACATTTCTGTCCGTTCTATTAAACGCACGCAATGCATATATTTACCTATAACAATTACCTTTCCCTTTGGAGTCATCTCTTTTCTGTGTTGTTTGGAATTCCTCAAGTCTAGCTGCCAAATCCTTGCGAGGAATATTTTCTAAAACTGTGCCCAGGAATGAGAGATCTCTTGGTCCCAGTGCACCACGCTTCTCTAGTTCACCAAATAAGGACAAGAATGATTCAGTTTTTTCCTGTGTCGCTGGTGGTATAATGTCCTGCACCAGAAATTTCATTCTTTTCAAATCTTTCTCCTCAAACTTTAGAGACAGAGCAACAAGGAATTTCCTGTAGCTGCTCAAGGGATAGTCTGCAGCAAGTTCATATTTACAAGCTGTGTCAAAAAGAAATACATATAAAAAAAGTTACTAATTTAGTGACTGGCAAATAAATATTTCGCAGAATTCACGAAGAGGGCCTGGAACAATCCCGGGGGGAGGGGGGGGGGGGGCACTTGAAGAATACTCATACGGCGAGGCTCATTCCCTTACCCTTTAAAATACCATTCTGGGGTCTAAATAGTGACCCTTTCATATACCTCTAGGAAATTATAAACGCTCACACACGCTCACGCATTAATTTCATGCAGCGCTAATTTCCTATAATAAGGTATACTGAGGTTATTCAAATTGTGCAATGATTAACAAACAGATCGGATTTACAGCCGGACGAAAATTGAACATCACAACAAATTCATTTACACATATTTTCACCCTCTACCCCGAATAATCACTTCAGGACGAGGGGGAGGTCGAAGTGGAATGGGGACTGTAAAATAAACGCGTTTGTACTTATACGTTATGCACAGGTAATAGATTATCACTGTTTTTGCTCTCACTGACCTTCCTTGTCGGTTCTTTCTGGGTCAAGATGCTCGAGCTGTTGAGCAAGATCGCTCCGATAGATCGCTCGAAGGACGCCGCTCAGAAACGACATGTCATCGACGGTCAGATAGCCACGAATCTCTAACTCGGTGATGAGTTCGTTCGCTGCCATATCCGAGCAAGCATCGACCATGTCGACCAACAGAAAGCGCATTCTGCACGTATCTTCCTGTCTGAGGTCTCTCGATACCGAAAGCAACAGCTCTCGAATTGGCGACTGTGAGCCACGCTCGGCCATCCGTTATATTTCCCAATGCTCGCTGGCCGTCGAGTAATCGGACAGCAACAAACTCAAACTTAAATAAAATAATTTGATAGACGTTGGATCAGCAACGTTTCTTCGTGTCGGATTTTTCGAGAATTCAGTAGAATGACGTAGCTTTACCGGGAAATCCCAGGTTGAGGGGTAGGGTGGGGGGCTCAACGGTGCGATCAACAGCGAAAAACATTACGGAAACTGAAACAGTACAGTGATAAACAAACGTGCCAAGGACAGAAAATACATGTTTCGGGTGGAGCGCATTGTCATCTGACAAAGTGCCTCTTAATTAACAGCGCAACCCTCGGGCCCACCCTCCCTCTCACCCACTCTCCCCCAACCCCCTCCCCCCCCCCCCCCCCCCCCCCCCCCCGCCACCTTCGCAGTCAGCGCTATACCGGCTCAAAGCAAAGGTATTCCATCATGGGAAAGCCCGGCGTGGAAGGTAAGCATTCAACAGAGATCATAACTGAAGAAAATTATTAGTGCTAGTATTCGTCTAGTCTCGTCTAGAGGAGAAAACACGCTCCAAATCACCGAAGAGTCGTTTCTGGAGAGAGATAGGGAGATATGTGAAACATTCGTCATGTTGCCGTGCCTTCAATGTGCTTCAGTGGACTTTGGACGCTAAAGGCGAGTTCGTTCGAGTCTATTTCCGAAATAGGAAAAGCTAAAATGACCCAAAGTGTTGCCTTGTTGCGAAGGGAATTTAGTTCGGCTGCATAACACTTAACAGTAAAACATTCAGGCCAATAACACTTAACAGTAACCCCATCTAGGCCATTTTGTCTTGTTTTGTCTTGTAACTTAACTGTATTTTTTCACACAACACTTAACATTATTTTTTTGGGCTTCATAACACTTAACAGTAAAAAATTCAGGCCCATAACACTCAACCCCAGTAAAATTGAGAAAGGGGGGGCCGAGCGCCGGTAGGCGCGAGCCGCTAGGGGGGTCCGGGAGCTTGCCCCCCCGGAAAATTTTGAAATCTAAACCTCCTAAAACAGCGATTTCCTGCATTTTTAGACCATTTAAGCTTTTGGAAGGAAATTTATCTTTCAGGTACTGCCGGTAAGTTCGGCGCCGCATCGAACGCGTAATAAAACACTTTGCCGTCAATTGGCCAAACTACAGATAAATCTGTTGCAGCGCGCTGGTCGTGGTCACACTACACATTTTTCCCTAGGGAAATACGATTTACCGAGGGTGAAATGTGAAAAAAATTTCCCAAGGGAAAGTATCTCGGGTTTCATTTTCCTCGGGTAATCACCGGTCACACCGGTCACACCGGTCACACCGTAACCAGGTTGGCCTCGGGGTGTTCTTTCCCGCGAGTATATGCAATAACAGTCATGGTCACACTAGACACTTTTACCCTAGGGAAACCTCACTTTACCAAGGGTAACTAAAATTTTTAAGTGTGACCGAGTTTACCCCAGCTAAATTACCTCGGGGAAATTTCACTCTCTGGGCCTTGAATATGTCATGCGAACAATAGAGTTTCCCCTGACAGCTACCCATAAGAAACAGCAAGGGTAAATTCATTTCCCCAGCATGTTAAAAAATAGGGGCTCGTCGCTTAATGCGCTAGTGACAGATCATGAAGTGAAGACTAAGCACGTGGGATACATTTGCCGCGCAGAGATAGCGCACAAATGAAGTCAAAAGTATGTCTTGAAACACGAAAGTTCTCCTTCCACCACGTATTCAAAATATCTGACTGCAGCATGTTTGCAAACCAGAGCAGCCTGGGAAGAACCCAAGCGTTTCGCGTGGACCGGTGCCCTGCTTGCCAAGCCAAACTGGTCTTAAATCGAAATAATCCCGCTTGTTGTCTTCGTCGACGTCTCCGAGCAATCAAACAGTGTAATAGCAGTGCTTTTGATCGCCTTGCTCGTTGAAATAAAGTGACAAAAAGTGAGCGAATAAGAGTAAACTCTTCACGTTGATTATCGGACATGACGCCTGGGCCGGATGAGTGTCAGAGTGTTGTTCGCACGCAGCACGTCATTCCACATTGCTGCTTGTTTCTCAATTTTCTTTATAATAATATTACTGGTAACGAAACTGAACAAAAGTTCTGAATTGATTGATATAAACAACAACAACAAAAGACGAAAAACAAAGCCCGTGTACGATTGTAGAGATCTACGTTGTCTGAAAAAATCCGAGACCCAGACAAAAGGGGGGGCCGCGGCCCCCTCGCCCTCCCCCCCCCCCCCCCCCCCTAAATCCGCCACTGGTTATGCGGGCAGACCACAGGAAACTTGTGTAGGGAATAAAGTTGATTTTATTCCTCGCTAACTTAATCTGAGATGGCACCGTGTGGTGCCAGAATGTCTTTGACAATCTGTCAAAGGGTTATCGCTGATTGGCTAAATTATTAAGACTCATTTCGTCACAGTCGCTCTAAATCTGTTTTCGTATTCCCAGAAAATAAAACGCATCTGTTGAATAGGGGCTACTGGGTTTACTGTACGGCCTGACTTGTAGAAACTTACAACATAACAAATACCGAAAAGGTTCTAATTTAACTTTAAATTTAACTTCTTAACTTCCTTTAAATTTCTGACTATGTTCGCAAATCCGTTGGAATTTGCAGTCAATTCCGACTTGTCTTCGATTTGCGAACATCTATTTAACCACTGATTTCGCTGGCAATTTTATGTGACGTCAGAGTTGGTTGTTCCTTTTGTTCTGACCTCGCAAATCTATTCGGCTCCACGAGATGAAAGGAGTCAAAAGGAGATTACTGTAGACTTGGGTTACTCTGGCACACATATTTGGGCAACCTGAGTAAAAAAAGAAAGAAACGAAAAATCGAGACCACGGGCAAAACGGCGGGAGGGGGAGGGGGAGAAAAGGGGAAGGAGCTAAACTGAACATTAATATTCTAACCTTTTCTTGAGCTTCCCGGCGGTTGGCCAGCCTCTCCGCTTCGTAAAGTTTCCCACGACTTGTTTTCTTCTTGGGACGGATAGACATCAGCTGCCGCTGAAAACATTTCATTCATTTGTTATAGAAACCGTTCTGCTCATCAGAAGCGGCCAGAATGCGCGACGAACGCTAAAACCGACCAGCCCTTCAGAATGTCACGCAATTTATTTTAGTTTGGTTTGATTGACGTGCGAAATGCGTGCGAATTTGAATGGTTTCCAAAAGTTATTATGGATTTCTGGCTATGGTTGCTGTTGTGGCATCTGGGTCTCCGAGGATGCCACAACAGCAACGGCAAACAAATGATAATCAGCTAAAAACAAACGTTGCTTTTCCCGCTGCCGGATTCACAGAACAACAGCGGCCATGCATCTCAGTACATCTCTGTCCATACACGTAAGCTTAATCTTTGTATAAAGGAGCATTTTCTGTCTTAGTCCACGGAAACCAAAGTGGGACTGAAGCTGCTGTTACATTTTCGGCTTCTTTTCATTAACTGACAGTTTAAGTCTGTACGTTAGCGGTGAGGACGGCTGCTGTTGTTGACTGACGTTTCGAAAGATCACGACCAACGCACTGTTCACGCTCCTGGGTTCAAATCATTTGCCATATTTAGGGGTGCATGGCCAAAGGTACCTAGAAAATCGTGGGTCTCGGAAAGCTTCATTTTGGTCCGATCTCGGAATCTCGACAGCCCTTTTTATGAGTCTCGGAGTCTCGTTGATTTTTTTGTTTGTTTCTTTCCGTCTCGGAGTGGTTGAAGTCTCGGTCTCGGATGTTCAAAAAAGGGTCTCGGCGTCTCGGCGAGTCTCGGATTTTACCATTTGGCACCCCTATATCAGTTAAGCGTGATGAACAAAGTTCTAGTGTTTAACATCTAAAATACAGAGTTGTCCGTTACAAAGTCCGACTACAGCCATGTGACCATCAGAACTCAACGTCACGACTCTAACGGCTTGTTCAAAATAGAACTCACTCACTAACTCGCCATCCTCGACTCTCCACATCTTCACTGTTTTATCACGTGACCCAGTGATCACGTGACGTTCGTCTGGGGAGAGACACAGCGACATCACATCGTCTGTGTGACCACGAAATGTACTCAGGGTTTGGGCTCTATTTTTCAAACTCCATCGTTTCACAGTGTAATTGGCGCCATCTGAGAATACTTGCTTACCATCCGGCGAAACTTTGGACACGTGGTGTTGACCTCGGTGACCCAGAACTCTTTGCAGTTCTGTGCCTTCAGAAAGACACCAGACAGTTGCGGTAGAATCGTAGAAACAGCTGATGACTTGGCCTTTCAGGGACCAGATACAATTGACTCCAAAACTTGTAGAACAGAATTTTCTGACTTTGTGACCGTCATTCAAATCCCACTGGATAAGAATGTTGTCCAGTGAACCGGAGATCAAAGAACTGGAGCCCTCAACGAAGGACAGGGCGGTGACTTTGTGTGGGTGAGCGTTTTTCACAGCTAGAACTAAATCACACGAAGGAATGTCCGTTGTGTCAGAGAATTTCCAGATCTTTAAACTTTTGTCGTCTGACCCAGTTGCTAACAACTGTTCTTCTTCTGCTCGCACTGCCAGAGCATTGATGGGTTCACTGTGGGCGTCAATCACAGCCGCTTGGCTTACTTCCTTCAAGCTGATCAAATGTAGTTTCCCTTTCTCGTCAACGGCTGCAATTCTGTCGTTAAGCAACAGGCGCACAGCTGCAACTCCAGCCTCACATTTGCGCAAGATTTTTGGTGGTGAACCGTCAGAAGCTGACCAAAGCTTCAAGTCGCCCAAGGAGTCGGAAAACACGACGCTGTTTTCGTCGGGTGGCATCAAGACGACATCTGTGATGTAATAGCCTTCCCTACATGAGAATTCATACTTTGTAAGAACTGCCCCATCGTCAAGGTGAACTCTTGTGATACTTCCACGATTTGAGCACGTGATGACATCCTGACCGTTGGAAGATACGGCCAAAGCAGTTATCGAAGAACCTTCAGAGTGACCACATGGAGTCCTGAACTCGAAGCTGGTCGTCGGCATTTCCCAGGAACGCAGGGTGCTGCAGTACTGGTTGCTACCACTGAGGATATGAAAGCCAGCAGGAAGGAGATCCGCGGGGTACGGGCGGCTGTCAGGGTCAGTGAATGTTTCAGCGTCATCTGGATTAGCATCACTGTTGTTGATCGTACAAGCTTTGTTGTACGCACTGCAGAAAACCATGGAGTCTCCCACGAGAGCAAAGTCGTTGATGTCATAAATGGGCGCTTTGATCCAGCGCACATTTGATCCATTCTTCCAATTCCACAGCGCAATGGTGTTGTCTTTTGACGCGGACACTAACGTGTTGCCATCGTCAGAAAACTTCAGCACTTGGACTGGAAACTCATGCCCTCTCAAGCTGCGCGCTTCTTGCATACATTTCAGGTCCCAGATCTTCACTTCAAGGTCCAAACCTCCAGATGCTGCAAACCTTCCATCGGCATCGAGGCAAACGGCGTGAATTGCGTCTGTGTGCCCTGCTAAAGTACTAACTTCCTTAACACAGCGGCAATCCCAGACTTTCACTAAACCATCGTCAGACGCAGTTACGCACATGCTTGCATCTGACGTCACAGCAACGTCATTGATGCTTCTTTCGTGCCCAGCAAAAGGAGCCGTGGTTTGATTGCATTCAAGCTTCCAAAGTTTGTACGTATGGTCTTCTGACCCGGAGATTGCAACGTTACCTGTTACCACGACTGTACGTACCGGCCCGTTGTGCCCTTGTAGAATGCACGCTTCTTTTCCAGTGTGAAACCACCATACACGTACAGTCATGTCTTCACTGCCTGAAATGACCCTCCGTCCGTCGGGTGTTACAGCAACCCTGTAAATTGGACCTGT
Source organism: Plumapathes pennacea (assembly GCA_964036295.1). Lineage (NCBI taxonomy): Eukaryota > Metazoa > Cnidaria > Anthozoa > Antipatharia > Myriopathidae > Plumapathes > Plumapathes pennacea. The sequence goes on from OZ038462.1 coordinate 27,065,673, forward strand.
ATGGCCAGCTAGGGACTTTACTTCTTTGCCAGTGCTTTTGTCCCATATCTTAACAGTCTTGTCTTCAGATCCCGAAACAACATACTCTCCATCAGGCGAGAAACAAACGGTGAAAACGGTCTTTGAATGACCCCGAAAGGTCTTCTCTAAATTGAGCGTGTTGAGGTTCCAGAGTTTTGCGGTACAATCTGCACTTGCGGAGATCAAGTGATCTCCTTTGCTTGTGATTGATTGATTGCTTGTCATAGCTATGCCTTCAACAGGTCCGGTGTGGCCTTTGAAAGTATGTAGCAGACTGCCACGCTCAAGGTCCCAAACTTGAATAGCGGAATCGTTAGAGCAGGACACTATCCGACGATCGTCCGGAGTAAAAAGAACTCCTTTTAGACAGTCTGTGGGTTCGTTGATTGTCATCATGTTCTGCATGGTGTCCATGTTCCAGACCTTCAGAGTTGTGTCAAAGGAACCTGACACAAGTAGTCGTCCAGTCTGGGACAAAGCAAGAGCGTAAACCACTTTTGTGTGACCACGTAATGTGTTCAGTTCTTTATCAATGTTAAAGTCCCAAACTTTGATGGTTGCATCGGCCGATCCAGTGATGATTCTCTTTCGATCTGGGGTTACAACGATGGCCATGACTGTCCGGCTACGGCTGTCAGTTGTGCGAATCAGAGGTCCTCCAGGGGGACTCAGGCAGGCGTTCAGAGGAACAAAACTCGGCCCAGAAGGACTGTTACGCTGTTTGATTTGATTCACCAGACAAGTAACTTTCTCAGACCTTGTGAATCCTAGAAATCTTCCCAAGAGCTGAGGTCCCAGCTGCGGCTTACTTTTGTTGACGACATTTGAAGACAACACCAGAGCTGAGCGGATCAACTCCAGCTCTTCGTGTTTCTCCTGCACGTAGGTGAAATCTGACAACAGGAAGACAAGGTCTGTCTCCTCCAGCTTGTTCTGTAGCCAGTCAAAGTTGCTTAACTCGCAAACAAGTTCGTCGGTCCGCCCTGCAGAACAAAGATGGTGCGCCAAATTCTTAAAAAAGTACGTGTCTCCTTTAGGTCCCCCCGACCAACCTTCGCCATCACACTTGTTCTTGTACTTTTCCAGTAAATCGTTATGTGCGTCCTCCAAAGCACTCTCTCCACGCTCCTGTTCGATTTTACCTTGAAGATAATCCATCAGTATGTCGTGGACCAAATAGCCACCTTCAGTTGTTCCACTTTGTAACATAGAGCGCTTCTCAAGGAATCTCAGTGCCTCCCTCACGCGTCTCTGGAGTTTTCTTTGTTGTTTAGCACCACGATCAAGCGATGCGTCACTCGACCAGATCATTTCCAGGACGTGAGACTGTATCTCGGTATCTTCAGGAAACACTGCCAGGTCTAGATACCAGGTCCTGTATTGCTCAGGCAGAGCTTTGAAACTCACATCGATGGCGGCCATTAAGTGTTCATAAGGGTAGCGATCTTTAGGAAAACAGGAACGAATTTCTTCAAGGTCAGCGTCTTGCAGCTCCCCTAGCCTGTCCCTCCAGGCCTGTTCATTCTGTGTATCCACCAAACTTGAACCAATCAGCGCTATAGCTAGAGGTAAGCCGCCACACTCTTCTAAGATCTGCTCTGCAACGAGTTTGATTTCTCGTGGCAATAGGTTTAAGTCTACCTTAGCACTCTTTGCCAGCAGTTGTCTTGCTTGGTCTTTACTCAAGGCGCCAAGTCTGTGCAGTTCTGAGCCACGGAGCCCATGCACCACTTCTGAGTTACGTGTTGTTATGAGAAGCTGGCAGTTCCCACTCAGCACATCAAAAGCTGAAGCGTGCTCTACGTCCCACACGTCATCTAACACAACAAGGCTGTCTTTATCTACTGTGTTCTCCTGGATCCAGTCCTGCGCCTTCACTTTGTCACTGAAGGACCTCTGTTTTCCACCGATAGCGGTGGCCAACATGTTTAGTAAAGATAGTAGCTGAGGCATTTGACCCACGTTGATCCAGATGACTTGGCGCGTGCTACGTATATCCCAGCACACAGCTTGAGCTAGAACTGTCTTGCCGATCCCTCCCATGCCTTTGATACCCACGACGTCTTTACCGCGCGCTCCTACGACACCCACAGTGGACTGTCCAGACAGCAGGAGTCGCTTAACTTGTTCCACATCTGACGACCTGTTCACGTAATCAGCAGGGAGATGACGAAGACCGAAGGAACTGGTGGCTGCCAAGACAAAAACAAAGATAATGATTATGCATTGCTAGTAAAGTCTAGCGGTATTTAATGTTAGATGTAATTGTAACTGTAGCAAATGCGCGATTAATCAGTTAACCAGTTAGGCAGTCATCATTCAGGTACTTTTTCTTTGGTCAACAATCAATTAATCCATCAATCGGTCAGTTACCACGCGAGTCCAGTAAGCTGACCAATTAATCAGCGCGTCAGTTGGTCAATCAATACGACTCATTTGTTTAAGTCAGTCACTGAGTCTCTCGGTTCTCACCCTACATTCACCGGAGCGACCTTATCATTTTAACCGAAGTTGTGTTTTTGGCAGAAAGTCTTTGTAAGTTTATCCAGTATCTGGCTGTCCCTAAGAAATCGCGCTTACCGCTTTTGTCTCACCTCCCGTAGACTACCCGCCCCCTCTGCCTCCGTGTTCCTGCCCCCTGTTCCCCTCTAAATTTAGCAGAGTAGAATCATATCATATTATTCATTTCTATATAAATAGCCGAAAATTGTTTGTCTGCTAGTTTCTCTCCCTTCTAACCCACAGTTTGTGACAAATACATGTTTACATATAATAGTTACATTTCTCTTTGGAGCCATCTCTTTGCTGTGTTGTCTGGAATTCCTCAAGCCTATCTGCCAAATCCTTGCGAGGAATATTTTCTAAAACTGTGCCCAGGAATGAGAGATCTCTTGGTCCCAGTGCACCACGCTTCTCTAGTTCACCAAATAAGGTCAAGGGTGATGTAATTGATTCCTGTGTTGCTGGTGGTATAATGTCCTGCACCAGAAATTTCATTCTTATCAAATCTTTCTCCTCAAACTTTAGAGACAGAGCAATGAGGAATTTCCTGTAGCTGCTCAAGGGATAGTCTGCAGCTGTGTGAAAACAAAAAGAAAAAAAGAAATAGTTATTACGGAATTGAATGGCAAATACAACTTCATGAAAATATTCATGAGGAAGGGCCGCGAATAATAAACAGAGTTAATTAAAATGTGCAAAGCATAAACAACAGATCAGATGTACATGACCTTTCATATATTAAACTTCACAACAAATTATTTGGTGGGGAGGGAGGTAAGGGGAATATGTGTACCCCGAGTTAAATCACTTCAGGTGGGGTATGGCGTTATATCTCCGCCAAAATTCGACTTTCGCTTGCTGTGTCAAGTTTACTTTCTACATTGGAGTTTCACATATTATTGGAATTTCGCTTTTCAACCTCAGACACACATGAATGCTTCAGTCTTATGTAAGGATCTATATATGGTCCCGCACAAGATGGCGTCAGCGTGGTTGAACTATCAGCTCAAAATTTAGCATTTCGTTGTGTCCAAGCGTTCTGATAGACAACGGAAATTAGTAGGGACTGAGAAGTACAGTTGTCAGGTTATTGGATGTGGGCGGCCATCTTGGATTGTTTTATGATGAGGAGGCCTGGGAAGAGCATTACGGACGGAATTGGTTTAGCGTATTATTATATAGATTTACCTCAGTCAGGGAATTTTGGAGGGAAGTTTCTGTTTTCGGGAGGATTTCATAAGAGCGCTCTCTCATAAGAGAGAAGGACCGTGATCAACCGCCGTGACGAATTACGCAAGGTTCTAACCAAAGGTCATGTGACCGAAGGGTGGGCTGTACTGCACGGCTGCAAACTGAATCGAAGATGTACGGTATATTAAAAAGGAAATAGGAAAAAAGGAAGGAAAGTAAAAAAGGAAAGAATACTCAGCATAAATAGAGCCGTTTTGGATGACTGTCGAAAGTAAAAGAGTGATTGCTTTGGTTTTTGCGTTTGCTTCGCTTTCCGATTGGTCCTAACAACTTTAGCAACATTCTTGGCCAATCAAGAGCAAAAGCAAAACCTGGTTGCAATATTCTTACGCAAGAAAGCAAGTCGCGATGGCGTGTTCTCGCACTGCTGATTGGTTTGTAAAGCCAATCGCAACGTACTTGATTTTGGTTTTGGTCGGACTTCTAATTGGTCTGATGTGTTTTTGCTCGCCTCATTGATTGGCTTTGTGATTGCTTTGGTTTTGGTTTTCGACAGTCACATGAAAAGCGCTCTATTTGCACTGCTAAATTCATCTGATGCAGGAAAAGATCAGCCGTCATGTGCAGAGCATGACATTCATGTGAAAGTTCCTGAGACTGCTGGCCCATTAACTGAAGAGAAGTTGTGGGAGTTGAGGCAAATAATTGACCCAGTTATGGATGACAGTAACTATGGGATTAAACTTTACAACTGAACAGTGGTTGGAGTGACCAGATTGATTCTAAAGCAGTGATCTCCAGCCTTTTGAAACCATCACCAGGCCTTATTCACACTTGCTGAAGAGCATGTGAAGTGGACATTTTTTGGACAGTGTTTGAATTAATGTTTGAGTTTTTGGCTGAGATGTCAGTGTCAACCAAACGTTCCTGCCATGTTTAGAGTTGGAACAATGTTATTGTTATTGTTTTCAGAGTGTTGAGTTTTACTTGGGGAGAAGAATTTGAGCATGTGGATAAAAGAATGCAAGGAAAGTAGCTCTTTTTTTTTTTTTTCAGAAAACATAGAATGGGGGTGACTATCAGCCCGATGGGCACAGGTTCGAATCCCGGTGGGGACACGTTCTTTCTTTTTTTCCTTCCATTTTTTCTGTTCCTTTTTTAAGTGTTTACCGTACACGGCTTCGATTTAGTTTGCAGCCGTACCGTGTCAGGAGTTTTACGACGTCGCAAAAATCCTTCGCAAACCGGCATCAAAGTCTCATGATTTTTGAAACATCGAGCCACATCATCCCCATATTCAGTGACCACTTAACGTGACAGCTGTGCTTCTCTGTCCAAGTTGATTTCCGTTTACTAGATTTGCGTTGTCTATTAGAACGCTTGGACACATAGAAATGCTGATATTTAAGACCGGAGATCAGCACTTATTTACCAATTACAGAGCAGTGTCCACCTTACCTGTCTTCTCCAATCTTCTAGAAAGAGCCTTGTATAATGGTATTCTTAGGTACTTAGTAAGAACAATATTTTATACAAAAATCAATTCGGATTTCAAAAAAATCATTCCACCTCCTTTGCACTTCTAAATCTATTCGAAAAATATCATCAGCAATAGACTAAAAAAGAAACCCGTAAGAATCATCCTCGATCTTTCAAAGGCATTCGGTACCGTTAGCTTCAGTATCATATTCGATAAGTTAGAACTGCGCACTTGACTGGATCAAAGATTATTGTTCAGAAAGATATAAGTTTGTTCAATTTAATGGTCACTGCTCGCAACCAAGAGATTATTAAGTGTGGAGTCCCTCAAAGGTCTATCCTCGGGCCACTTCTCTTCTTACTTTACATCAATGACTTTTGTAAAGCCTCCGATATACTCGAAATCATTCTATTTGCTGAAGACACGAACCTGTTTTTCTCACACAAAAGCACGAGCGTCCTTTCTCAATCTGTCAACTGTGAAATGAACAAAATCACTGACTGGCAACAAACTATCACTTAATATAAGAAATCTAATTGCTGCGCAGCGAGCGGAGCAGCAGTTCATATTCTTGGCAATACATTTTGAAAGGTAGGAAAAAATCCTGTTTTCATCCCAGAGTGCACCGCAAATTTTTGGGCCATAATGCACCGCAAATTTTTGGGCCCAACCTCGTTCCCAGGGCCATCCGCGGCAGAAGCTCCCGACCAATGACCCTGGTACAGGCTGCAAAATGTACAAGATTCTTGTACATTTCCCCGCTTGGTATCATGGGAAGGTATCTGATTTTTTTTTCAAAATGGCGGTTTACAATTTCCTGCGTTCTCTGAACTTTTCGGTTCAGGAGTCAGACATATCTGTAAATTTCAAAGTGGGACAAGTGCGGGCATTAGAAGCCCTGGAGAAGGATGTCTTTGGTGTTCTACCAACAGGATACGGGAAATCGTTAATTTCCAGTTGATTCCCAATTTGAATGCTTTAAAAAAGCACACTGGAACCACTGTAGAAATAGATTCAGTCATTTTAGTTATTTGTCCTCTTCAAATCATTCGAAGTCGTTGACGCAGAAGGGAATTACAAGTGCTGTTTTGCGCTGCGGTGGATTACAAGAGCTGGACAACAGTTCAAGTGATAATTCAAGTGATGACGAGTTGTTGTTAGAAATCGGTCCGGAGACGGAAAATATTCGCTTCTCGTTTGATTTAAAGCTTCTTTGCCATCTGTGCACTAATAAATAAATATCCTATACGTACATGATATTGTGAATTTTAGTTCCAAGACTGCCTATCCAGAACATCGATTCGGACATGAAAGCATTTGCATCTGTACGATATGTGGCATATGACAATTGACATTTTCTGGTTTTGTTTTACTAGGGGCCAGGAATTTCGACCAGCATTTAAGGTGTTAGGACTGGCTCAGGGTCAAAAAATTAACTGCCCATATTACTTAACTAAATTGATTATTATTATCATAAAGGATTAAATACGAAAGATGAAGACTATCTGATCACCAGATTTCTAGATATCTGCCGTTGAAGTTGGTTGCTACGTGTGCTATTTTTATACGCCATGCTGGAGCCAACGGAAATTATGGTCAGTGGCGCTCTCTGGGCATGCGTGGTGGCGTGTTTTCAGTGACGAACACGATATGTGTCCTCGATCATTCGTGTGATACGCGTGTCCACGAAAACAGTACCGCGGGGTTAGATTAAAAGGCCTTTCCGCCTTGGTTTTCGTCAGCTGAGGCCTTTCCCTACTGCTCCTCTTTCCATCCTCGCTTTGTGAGCTCTTCGCTGGAAATACAAAGAGGATGATCCTTCGCCAGACCCACGAAATTCATGCGCTGTTGAAGACCTTTGTTTGACATGCTCATATGAAGCTGAAGCATGTACATGATCGCCGCTAGACTAAGTACGTATTCAGAAATAGTAGCGATCATATAGAAATGTAGCAAGCAGCGACCCTGGCGCTCCTTACGGTCAGAGCAAAGGGAAAACCGGCCAAGTGTCGGGAAAAAAAAAAGCTGAAACTGTGTTCTTACTGTTCGGCGCATGTTTTTAATCAGCATTCGTTTAGTTTTCTATCACGGTATTAAAGCTGGAAGGTCGTTTTCATATTTTGAAGCCTGCCGAGAATGTGAAGCATCTCCTTTATCTATTCAAGAGCTAAATGTTTCCATTGTTGCGGGGGCAAAGGTTATTTCTTTCGTGAGATATCCGTAACATGGCTTCGTGTTTCAAGCGTGAGATCCTCAATGCGCATGACTTGGAGTCGTTGCTATGCTTGACGTCATTTGTTTACGACGCCATGTTCATTGTCTTTGACTGCCGACTAGTTGACGAAGTTGCTCGCTTCCGTTCGTGGTACAATCGACGAAAACTCGTTGAATATGTTGCACAGCGGTCTTTCAACAAAATATAAAGATGGCGCTGGTTTGTGACAAGGCGAACGATTGCAATTCGGCGCAATGTTCTCAAAATTCTACTTCCTGTGAGGACTGTCACGGAAGAATGCTACACCGAAAGAGTAATATACAACCGATCTCGACAAAACTTGGGGCAATTGTGCAATACATCAATTAAAAAAAGATGTAGGCAGCCCGGAGCACGAAGTGTACAGACGACTGAATTATGGCCGCCGAAAGGTGAGGCTAATGCTGAAAACTTCGGGAACATATTACAAAGCCAGATATTAATTTTCTTCTCCGGGCTGCCTACGTTTTTTAGAGACTAATGTACGTCACATATTGCAATTTGAATATGCCTTGAAAATTATTTTGTCGAGGAGAAAATCCAGTATAGCTATAATTTGAGCCCGCGATTCAAGCGGCGATCCTGACGCATTGTTTGTGAAATTTGACACCTCTAATAAAAAATAATAAACTCTAACCTACACCGGTTAATGTGAGCAACACCTCTTTTTTGTGTGACTAGCCAATAGTGAGTAAATTAGGGTTGAATACAACCTATTTTAGCCAGTCCTAATACCTTAAAGTGCACATAAGCCTTCAGAGGATACATTTTTATACGAAATTAGGAAGTAATCTAAGCAACTTATGCCCAAAAGAAAGCCCTTCCGAAGCGTTCTTATATTTTTTTTCGCCCGGTAAACATGCGAAAAAGTGCCATTTTGACTTCCGGTTTAGATTTGTCCGCGTAAGATGATTGATCAAGGGCCTGGGCTGTGACGTCAGAGGAGTGGCGTCTCGACTCGTCCGAACAGAGTTTTCACCGGTTTTACTCCGAAATGCCTTATAGATGTGTTGTTGGAGGTTGCTCCTTGGAGCCAGATCATAAGCAAGGATTCGCATTTTATATGATTCAGTTTCCGAATGACCAAAGAGGTGAAGCGAGGAAGCGAAAGAGAAATGGTCCAGTTTGTCAAGGCCAAACGTGTGAAATGGGAGCTGACGATCAATTCCGGTTCTGCTCAGCTTATTTCAAACCAGATGATTTTGACATTGCATGGAACTGACAATAACGAATTGCACAATCTCGACTTGGACCTGGTAAAGGACAATCTCGGTATTGTAGTACAAAGTTGATAAGAAGGGGAAAGATTGACCGAGTAATCGTCGGGTCCCACAATTTGTCGACGGGTAGTAATAAGTAATTATATTTAATCCAAAATATATTCAGCTGTGGGAAGTTTGTTACCTTTTCTATCGTAGGTATCGAATATCAAATGAGCAAACCATCGCGTTCGCCGGAGGTTTATGGTCGATGAGGTCAACACTGCGACACTGCAATTCATGTTTGAAACCGAGCGAAAGATGGTTTTTCGGCTAGATTTTTCTAGGGCTATAGTCGACCGTGTGCCGGATTTGTGGCACATATTTACTCAAACAACTTGGTTTCCAAATCGCCGAAGTTAGACGACGGCCGCAGAAGTTGGAAATTTTTGGCAATCTCCGAAAGGAGTCGTTCTGACTGTTGACAGTCGCCTGTTGATCCACCGCGGCGAAAGCAAAATCCTCCAAACGGTGAAGAAGGGCGCCACAAACCGCAATTAAAGTGTAATACTTTATTGTCTACCCGTACAGGGAAGTTTAGAATGACTGTTTTTGTACATTCCAGGAGTTTTCAGAAGAGCCGCTCTCTCTCGAAGTCAAATATAACTGACCGTGGTCAACTGCCGTGACGAATTACGCAACTGCTCTCAGTCGAAATCCCGAGCGAGAGTTATCGTGAGACATCCGCAGAATCTCAATGCTTGTGAATGCCGATGCTGCCGTAGCACATCAACATTGCAATTCCCACACGAACACCTAAAATATGAGTAAAACACAGAGAAGCAATTACAGATGTACCACGTAAACAAATGCAAAACTCGGACATATTTTACGCTTACCAACTACTGGCTCCAAAATGTTCTTCCGAGCAATCTTGCAGTGTTATGGTTCTTGTTCTTTTCCCTCCTTTTCCTTTCTGTTACGCTTCATGCCATTCTTGGTCAGCAAGTAGCTCTTGTCAGCGCACGGGTTGGACTTCATAGTGGATATCGTACAGTATACACGTGGAATCAATGTAATATAGTTCAGATATCAGATATACCGCTTTCTTCATCGCTTCTAGAGCTCGCCATTGCCGTACGAGTCCAAAAACACGGGTAAACAGCGAGAAAAACGTACACAAACCTGATAAATAAGAGCTATGAAGAGGTGCCGAGCCGAAACGCGCCACTCCTCTGACGTCACAGGTCCCAGTCTCCTACATTGCGCGGTCTGAATTTTATATTTCCGATTTCAAACGCGTGAAAAAAATATAAGAACGCTTCGGAAAGGCTTTCTTTTGGGCATAAGTTGCTTAGATTACTTCCTAATTCCGTATAAAAATGTATCCTCTGAAGGCTTATGTGCACTTTAAAAGGCTTCCTATTTTGGGTTCACTGTTCCCTGATGTTCCATTAGTTGCCCTGACGGGACAGCCCCACAGAAGATGCAGGAGACAATAATAATTATTGTCTTAGGTTTAAAATCACCAGTAAAAATTGTGGAAAATGTTGATCGACCAAATATTTTTATTGGCAAGTATGGGCGTGGCCCAGCAAGGCTCGGTATTGAATCATTTGAGAACGTTTTGACACCAATTGCTGAACAGTTAAAGCTTGATTTGATAAACTACCCCCCATTTGACTCCCAAGAGTAATCAAGTTCAATTTTCTCATTCAGTTGGCAGTACAAATTTATATTCATACAGTAAGGTAAACTTGGCTTTTGATACTTTGCTCAGATGATAGCTGATTAAACCATCAATTCTCACTACATCACTCATACAATTTTCTCTTAAAAGGTTAAGAGAATCTGCCTTTTGAACTTTGAACTTGGGAGTGAAAGAGTTAACTCATTTGTGTCCAAGTGAAAAACAAAGAAAATTAATCATAAATTAAATATTTGCAGGAACATGAAAAGGCATACCTTTTTGGAAAAGCCTAGTAGATATAAAGTTTGGCTGAAATCTGGTAAAAGGATGGTGGGTTCCTCAATATGATATTCGGTCAACTTGAAAAGTGAAATGGTAGACAATATTTTCCAGGAAATTCACAGTACATTGAATATGTTCAGAAACATGGAAAGGCATACCTCTTTGGAAAGCTTGTTAGATGTATTTCATGATAGAAGGCTGGTTTTTCACAATCAGAACAACATTTGAAATAAATAAACATTCAACCAGCATAAATTAGTACAATTTCACCCTGGAATTTAGACAAAGCATATCTGGACTAAACAAATTTTGTCCTGGAACAACTACTGACACACATAAAGTTTTTATCTTGAAATCTTGTTCTGGAAGTTTAGCTGAAAGGATTTGATAAAAGGTAAGTAGGTTCCAAAGTATGATAGCCCTGCTACTTGGAAGCACCATATACTCATAATTTATTCATGATGTTATGATACCTGAATCATATTTTACAAACATGGAAGTAAATTAAGTGAAGGTATTTACATGCTACCAGGGTGAAGAGAAGGGTCATCTAATAGCAGTTGGTCATCCCAGAAATGAGAAACACTGCATTTGCAACGAAAACACTTTTCTTTGCAGACAATCGAAAGTCGCTGTGATATGTCAACAAATCAAGCAACATTGACTCGCAGCTGATTTCACACCAAGCGGTATGTGACGCGACTGTAAACTCTGCCCAAATTCGCTGCCGTTTTTATGATTATCGACCCTTATCATTGTAATCTAACTTTCAAACATGTTTTTGTAACAGTGTGCAAGGTTTTGAATTGGACTTGAACGGCACTCGCATATTATGTAAACAGCTTTATTCTCAAAATTACATAAGATGTCGACAAACTCACTTGACTCGTCGCTGAAATCATCAGTTCGCGGTCAATTTCCGATTCTTCACCGAAGGATAATTCTTCCACGACACTATCCAGACCACTAACATTATCAGATCCCGGTACTAAAGCCAAACCTTATCAAAATTTAAGATATCGACAATCTTTATCACGCAAAATTAGTGCCGTGCTGTCGCAGGAACAACACAACACAACACAACATACCAATCATAAACAATATTTTATTGAGCAGATCGGACCAATCACAGCGCGTGGTAGTTCAGCCTGTACCAGGGTCATTGGTCGGGAGCTTCTGCCGCGGATGGCCCTGGGAACGAGGTTGTTTTGGGCCAGGATGCACTTCACAACGGACAACAACACGTCAGCTCAGGTGAGTTTGTTTTTTGTTCGCTGTTTTTGCTTATAATTCGTCTTTACGTTATGAAAGACTTCAGATCATTCCACTGTCTTTTAAAAGAGAACATGAAAGCTTTTGTAAAGCTGGACAGATTTCAAAGTTTTTTGCTCAGACGAAGGGATAGCGCTCGAAACGTCAGCTTCAACTTATTTCGGTTTCGATGTCGCCGCTATATTAATTCGTTTCTTTCTTGCAGGTTTCTTTTACGGCGATCTATCGAGGTGGGTAATTTTATTGATTTGTTGAAAATTGTTTCACGACACCAAGTTTTTCAGAGGTTATCCTTGCTTGCTTATTCAGTTACATGCATTCTCACAATCATCTCTTTGACTACGAAAGGAGTGAACACGTTCACGTTCACGTTGTGCATGACTTACAGGTCATTTTTCGCAACTCATCGTGCCCAGTTAGTCAACAAAATCACCACTTTTGATATTAGCTATCCCATTTTTCTTTCAGAATCTTGCTGAACATATATACACACACATTGGTGTGTTGCACAAGAAAATGTCATCAAATCAAAAACATAAGCTCTTAGTTTACTTAGTTCCTGTTAGAATAAGATTGTGATTAATTAGGTTTAAAAATTGTAAATTGCTGTCAGTTATTGATATTCTTTGAATAGCTTACAACAAATTTGTCAATTGTAAATTGGCAGCCATTTTTGCAAGAAAAAATTCGTATTAGCTTTCTGCTTAGTCAGTTCCTGTTGGATTTATTTTATTGATACTCTTTGAATATCTTGCAACAATAATCAATTCTTATTGCTTGTATTACAAATCTTTTTAGCCTTAAAAAATATAATATAAAAACATTATTATTGCCAACTATGTGTTCCTATCATGAAATATGTACCAAGATTTGTTTTGCAAATTAGCCAGATTTGGTACAATAGGTTTGTTGTGATCATCTGGGTTAGAGTAGTCTCCAGGAAGAATGTTGTTGGCGACTGACAGAGTCAAGTGAAAGGATTTGTCAGATGGTGGTACAGTATTTGTCTCTAAACTGTTCACACTCCTGGGTTCAAACCATTTGCCATGTTAGCCAGATTTGTTGCAATGTACACTTACATGCAATTTATTAGGATGTGGGGTATCCATGGCAAGTTTTGATGTAGTGTAATTCCAAGAAACTTGGTGTGCTCAATCCTATCAATGTTAATTCCATTTATGTGAAGGTAAATTTAGAAAAAAATAACTTTTTCCTTGCTGGGTGAAATAGAACATACTTAGTTTTGGTAGGATGAAGGGTTAGTTTGTTAGCTGTTAGCCAGGATGCAACATGCTTGAGTTCAGTATTTATGATATGAAAGATTTTCTGACCTTGTATTTGGCAAATAGATTTGTGTCATCAGCAAAGAAGATAAAAGCTAGGTGTAACTAGAGCAGTTAAAAATGTCATTTACATGTATTAGGAATAAGAGTGGCCCTAGCACTGATCCTTGTGGGACCCCACAGTTTATTTTCTTGTATGATGACTTAGTGTTAATAAGTCAACATACTGCTGTCCGTTGCTTAGGTAGCTCTTTAGCCAGATTAGGGGTATTCCTCTGAAGCCATAAAATTCAAGTTTGTCTAGTAGTATTTGGTGATAAATATTGTGTCAAACGCTTTCTCGAGATCAATAAGAATGCCTGTTGTGATTTCATTGTTTTCAAATGCTTGGAAGATTTGGTCCACCAATTCAAGGACAGCCATCCACATAGAGTGTCTTTTTCTAAAACCGTATTAATTGGTGATCAATGAAAATATTAAATTTGTAAGAAGGAAGACATTCTGAAATAGACAATTTGTGCCGGGATTAATACAGTAGGCTCCAGTTGTTCAATGTATAACTATATCCAGTAGATAAGTTGCTATCCAGCATAAGCAATGTCCTCCCAACTACATTTTTTGTGAGATTACACCAAAATCAGTGCAGCAATTACTATCTTTAGATATCCTAGTTATATGTCATTATAAACAACACTGATTCCTATCAAGAAGGTCACTGAAACTGTCTTTCTGGGTGTCATAATAATAGACTAACACGTAAAGTGGAAACCCCTTATTGCTCATGTTGCTTTTAGAGTTTCAAAGGCTATAGGAATACTATATAAATCAATTTTTTTCCTTTCTAAGTCCCCGCTTTGCTATATAATTCTTTCAGTAGTCTACCCTTACTTTTATTATTGCATCTTAGTGTGGGGATCTACCTACTCTTCTAATCTCCATTGTTTAGTACTTCAGAAGCACATAGTGCGAATTGCCAATAAGGAATGTTATCTAGCTCACACATTTCAAGTCGTCAATTTATGTTTTTGTTTAAGAATCGGTTACTACCCCCAAGACTTTGATAATTATTTTTCACTTTTGGTTGTAATGACATTCATAATTACAGCACAAGGAATGCCCGTTTGTTCCACCTTCCTTTTTGCAGAACCAATATCAGACAATTCTCCATTTATTAAAATTATATAAATAATAAATATAAGATAAAAATAAAAATATAAAAATATAAAAATATTTAACTCTCTAGGCATCGAAATTCGTAATTGTACAACTATCTCAACGTTCTTCAAAGCTAAGTTGAAAACTAATAGCATTCTCTGTTGAACAACTATCAGTAAGCTATTTCCTCTACTGCAATGCAACTATATTTGTTTTTCCTGTATCGCTATGTATACTTGCACTCCACTTGCACTTTTATCTTTAACCTTAGAACTGCACTCCTGCACCGTACTATAATATATCCCAGTAATTTTAGAGGAAGCTGAAATGATACAAGCCTCCGGCTTCTCTTCTGAGCTCCCTCACCACACAAAAAAAAAGAAAAAAGATCAATATGTATATATCAATTTAATCCCCGAACGAAGTGAGGGAAATACTCACGACACTAATGCAGTAAAATTATACCGCCTACTTGGGGACTCCAAGCCTGTCGCCATCTCGAAATTTAACGTTGTCTGTCAGTCAGTCTGTCTGTCTGGCGTACGACTTTAGGCGCGGTTACCCCGCTAGCCAATAACATAGGCCGGATCGATCACGTGTGCCCTGTTGTTTTACTCGGAATAACTTAGAGAAATTAGATTTGAACGAAGCAACAATATATCGTAGCTGTGTTCACGAAAATGGAAAACTTAACTGAAAAACTTGAAACACAACAGTCTCTCGAAGCTCGTCTTCAAATGAGAAGGGAACAGGCACGAGCAAGGCGAAATCGTGAAACGAGCGAACAACAGCGCATGAATGCCGATCGAAAGCGACATGAACAGAAGCGGGTAACGCAGACAACTCCGCAAATAGAACATCGCTTGAAAGCAAATCGGGAACTTCAGGAGAAAAAAACGGGCCGAAGAAAAGACTCCGCAAAGACAACAGCGCATGAGTGCCGATCAAAAGCGTTATAAAGAGAAGCGGTTGACACAGACAACTCCGCAGAGAGAATCCAGTCGCCAGCGAGTACCTTCTCGACGTAGCAATGAATCGTCTGAACGGAGTACCCGCAGGCTTCAAGCTCAAAATGAAGCCAACACTCGACGCCGGCAACAGCGTGCTGCAGTTATCGAGGAACTTCGCAGCCAAAAACAACAATATTTGCATAACCGTGGGTGGGCAAATCCAGAAACTCCTCCATTCCACGAACAAGAGTGGGTACGGGAGGAACTCACTGCCTTTCACAGCTTTGAGGAAAATCTCCGACACTTACGCTGCAAGGTATGCAAAGAAAAATGGCCGATCACCAACCGTAGTATGTCCGAGCAGGACTACACCAAGTGCAAGCGCGACAAAAAGACTTCGTGTCGATTGTTCTCGGCTGACAACGACATGAATCCTGGGACAGTGCCTGCAGAACTACAGGACCTTACCGAAGTAGAGGAAATGCTGATCGCCAGAGCTTTCCCCATCATGTGTGTTTACCGTAAACACGGCGGCCAGCGTGGGTACAAAGGTCATGTCCTCAACTTGCCACAGGATGTTCAGGGATTCCTCAGCACTCTTCCAGCCTATATGAGTGATCTGCCCGTTCTTATCACCAGGAAGCAAGGAGCAGGTAAGAATTGAAAGTTATTCTGTATGGCTTTTATGGTCGTGTTTACATTTTTGACCTCTGTGTATTGATGGCCAAATTTGCACAATGATGCATTAATTGCAATACGGCCATTCCTTGTCATTGTTTATTTTCAACGAAGAACAGCTGAACAAAGGATGCATGGTGAAATATTCCTGTTTAATCAGACCAATGAATGTGTTTTGTTATTATTTGCTGCATTTTCATACACAAGGATTGTTCTTTGTCATTGTTTATTTTCAACGAAGAACAGCTGAACAAAGGATGCATGGTGAAATTTTGTTTTATCTGAATTCCTGTTTAATCAGACCAATGAATGTGTTTTCTATTATTTGCTGCATTTTTATACACAAGGATCGAAGAGAACACAATACTGTATACATGTGTTTGTACTTTGATTTACCAATGCAAAAGCTGTAGTTTGTTTTAGAATATTTACCAATTTTTACTACAATATCAGTGCCTAATTAATTTACAGTGATTTATGATCTATGCAGTGAAGTTTCTTTAGCTGTCCATATGATGATGTGCATTTGTTTTTATGCCATGTACACTTGATATTACGCTCGGGGATAACCAAAAACATTTATAGCAGTGTTTTGAGGAAAGAATTGGCCTCTATTACCAGGACAACAAGTATTTATTTACAGTGTGCCAGTTCCTTTGCAGCATCCTGCATCCAGCATCCAAGATTTATGTCAATTGTGGATGAATAGTACAGGTTAGCTATGAAAGTGCATTGTATTGTGTACATCATGTGAATTATCTTATTAATCCACTTAAAACTTGGTGCCTTTTCTGATTTTTGTAGGAGCAAAGAAAGAGGTTCCTTGGCTAAACTTACACTTCAGTCCAAGTGGAAGTTCAATTTCTATGTTGTTTATAGGTAAGTACTGTATAATAAATTTGCAACAATATGTATCAAAGACAAAAACCTGAACATGTGTTTTCATCTCCAAAGATCATGCTAAAGGAAATGTTAAAGTGAAGGAATCATGCTGAGAAGCCAACTCGTGTGCTGTTAAGGGATCCTCATATACCAAGTCACTGACATCATGAAAGTGTAAGATTGTCAGGAGCCAAAAATGAACTCAATGCTGACGTGTACAACCCGATTGTCTGGTCCAACAAGAATGCCAAAGGAAAATGTTCTCAAAAACATTGGCCTGTATATTCTGTTGAGTACGCCACAAAAAAAAATTCGGTATATCTGTATGTTTTCTTAAAATTTGGAATGGTACTGGACATACTGTGCTCAAGTGGATGACATGCTCGGAGCCAAGTATTTTCTATGTGTACTTTTTTGACACAAGGTTTTGTTATTTACTTATTTGTTAGAGGGTTGTTTGCTTTTTATGAAGGAAAACTTCAGTACAGTTATGTAATATAAGTGGCAATAACATGCGAGTATATAAGGCCAGCACCAAGGTAGACAGTAATCAATGTTGTAACAACAAGTTTAAACCCTTTCACACCTAAGAGTGATCAAATTCAATTTTCTCCTTCAGTTGAAAGTGTACTGTATTGTACAGTATAGAGAATATATAGCTTTTTGTACCTTTTTGGTTAAGTGAATGCTGACTAAACTGTCACTTCTCACTACATAATTTATTTTATATAATGTATTTTGAAAAAGCTGAGAGATTCTGCATTTAGGCTTGGGAGTGAAAGGGTTGTTTACCTGTATTAAGTTCATGATAGTTATTATTCCCTTATCCTCCAAGGGATTGTGCTCCTGCATGCTTTTGGTTGGAGAGTACGTTCCTACTTTTCCCTACAAGGTTTTGGGTTTTCGTACCAGGCAGGAGCAGTTGATGAAGCTTATATAACACAAATGTATGGTAAAAAGGGCACACGGTGATTAGTGTGCTGTATGATGATGATGACAATAAGATTAAGAATAAAAAAAATTGATGCTGATATATATGTTGTTTTCTTATTGGGTCAGAGCTTAGTAACACAAAGTTACTATATTTCAGGCCACTCTTTTTCTCCTTTAAGTGTTCAGCACTTGATATAGTACAAGTAGTAAAACGTTATTTTAATACGCTTGCCCCATCAACTACAACAAGCTGGTTACATCAAAGGTCGTATAAAATAGACACATTACTTCTATGTTTATTTTTTTGCGTCGGAACTTCTAATATATGCCAGTGCAGGACGGAGTGAGGGGGGTATCTGCGATTATCGTATTTCTAGTAATGTAACTGTGTGTGGAAAACAACAACAATAAAGACAAAGAAAACCACGCTGACGCCATCTTGTGCGGGACCATATATAGCTCCTTACATAAGAGGCTGGTTGTTTTTCTTGTCTGTTTTAACTGTCCAATGTAGCATTGTGGAAATCCAATGTAGAAAGTAAAACTTGAACACAGCAAACGAAAGTCGAATTTTGGCGGGGATACAACGCCATGGGGGGGGGGGGGGGGGAGGGAATGAACAGAATGGGGGGGGGGGGGGGGGAGGGAATGAACAGTTACAATGCGATCGTATTTGTCACTGATACATGCAGCTAAAGGCAATATAGATTATCACTGTCTACTCTGACTGACCTTTCTTGTCTGTTTTTGCTGAGTCATGGTGCTCGAGCTGTTGAACAATATCACTCCGATAGATCGCTCGGAGGACTCCAATCAGAAAAGACATATCATCGACGGTCAGATAGCCACGAATCTGTAACTCGGAGATGAGTTCGTTCGCTGCCATGTTTTTGCTAGCATCGACCATGCCGACCAACAGAAAGCGTATTCTGCACACATCTTCCTGTCTGAGGTCTCTCGATACCGAAAGCAACAGCTCTCGAGTTTGCAACTGTGAGCCACGCTCGGCCATCGTCCGTTCTTGTATTTCCAAATGTTCTCTAAAGCTTTTGAGTATTTGGACAGCAACAAATGAATGGACGATTCACTAACAAACGCCTCGATCAACCGTTTTTCAACGATTGAACAGAATGACGTCATTGTACCGGGAAAATTCTCTGATTAACAAAGAAAAAGAGAAACTCTGGACTACGGAAACTGGAAAGATGAACACGGGAATAGCACAAAAAAGACATATTTCGGTTGTCCAGTGTCCCCAATCAGCTAGTAATGATTTCAAAAGACTTATACTTAAAAAAGTTATCTGGTAACAATAACATACACATGGTACAATAGTCTCTCGAAGTTTCTCAATGTTCTCCTTCTCACCCTCACCTACTATTTTTTAGATACTCGTGACAACACGTTCCGCTGAATCCCGACACCCCAGTGCGTAGCGATTTGAAATACTTTCGGCTTCGCAAAGCAACAGGCGGAAAATTTGCGTCTGTTTTCGCAGGCTAAGCGGCATGTTGCACAAAAACCAGTCACGTACACATGAGGCAATTTGTCGCGGGGTCACTGAAACATGTCACCTCTTGTAACAGGACCTTATAACTATATCTCTCACAGACAAAATAAGACAAGATAATTAAGATATAATAAAGATATATAGCCCAACACCGCCAGCCCAGCCTAGCCCACAACACCCGACCCCACTCCAATGAGTAAAGCCACGCATGCAACCCACTCGAGCACAGTTCCATCAACATGCAATGAAGCTTTACGGGAATATACAGGAGCTACAAAATTCTGCCAAAATCTTAGACCGTGTTCCGGCATGGAGTTCAAAGCTAATTAGCTCAAGCAGAAACCCAAAGTTGTGATACGAAAAAATCTAAAATCCGTGTATGTGACTCAAAACGTTCGCAGTAGTATAGGCATTAACAGATGTTTTGATTCGGCTGCTATCACACTATGAGGCAAATATGACTTAGCAAATACCTCCACTGAATATATAACCTGATGATGAGCTCGAATCACCGATCTTTGTTGAATCAATATCATATAGGTATTTGAGCTATTTGCATTTAATGATGACTCAAATTAAATATTGTTCACAAGGGTGAAGTGGTATGCAAATAAGAGTCATCACAACGGACAATTAACTGTGAGCTTTGTGGTTCAGTGCACTGAATCTATATATTATGCAAAGGATCAATAGAAAGATCGCTTTAGTCAGTGTACGTACGTACGTTAACTTTTAACAGTTAAATATCTCCTCTCCTTTCCGAGGAAAAACGCGGTAACGCTGAGCAGGTGGAAACAGCGGTATAAAGGGTCAAGGTACATTTTCTTGTGTTTTTCTTTTTTTTGTTGTTCGGCAATTTTGTTGAAATTCTATTCCCCTCTAACTTATGGAATCTTTGCATGCGTTAGCCCAGCGTCGGTTCGAAAAACCGACCCGACGCTAAAAAGGGCTCGGCCTTGTCAAACCGATCAATGTCAAGCCTAACTAATGAAGTAACTCAAAGAATGTAATTGACAAGTGAACCACATGCACAAATTTGTCTCGAGCGAGATACATTTTTCATACGCCTCTCGAGAATATCATCGGGCTGACAAGAAAATATCTCCGAGTTTATACAGTACGGTCTGTATGTTCAGTTAGCCGAAGCGCCGAAATATTATCAACTCGAGCTAAATATCGTTATTGTTAGCACCGACTGTAATGTGCTTTATCATTTTTAAAATAAGTTGATTTAGGTATTAATTTCGTTTGATTGCTGACGTGTTCACAAATGGAGTGCAACCACAGTTACCGCAGTTGAATATGTCATCGTTGATTCAGTAGAATAAAACGGCAGAAAAAGCCAAGAGAACCATTACGCAAGTCTGACGAATAATTGAAGCGATTAACGGCTCAGAGGTGAAATGGTGTGGATTTGAATGCACGTAAGCGGCAAAGTGCCCCTTGAATTCGGTTGACTCATGAAAACAGTAGTGTTCGCTCTGGTAAATTATGTGCACCACATGTAGTATAAGAGACTGCTTCTTTCGACGCATTTTTTTAACCCTTCAAGTCCTAGCAATGCTCAAAATGCAACTTCTCCTTACCACCTCAGAGCAGGAACATGTAGTGCAGTATGGAGACCTTAGCATCTGATCATGAATGAATGGTGAGGAGAATTTGTATTTAAAAACTCAGGACCTAAAGGGTCTGAGAAAACCATGGAGATAAAGCCTAGAAACGGTGCCAAATTTCAAGCCTTTAGAACATTTTCCCCCTTGCGTGGGACACGTTCGCTATTATTGGTTTGCGATCAACCCCTGGAGACTCAGAATACAAAAAAACCGTGACTACCGTCGGTTTTTAAGATTTGTTAGAGACGTGATATGTTCTGTTTCTTTTTACTCTCGTTTACTGACAGGAACCTTGTTTCTTGGAGCCTAAACACGCAACCATCAATTCATTAACATGGCCGAATCCCCGGTAAATCAGTTTACTCCACTTTCTCCGTCAGAAGAAAGATTTTACCATCAGGCGAAAATCTATCCGGAATCAGGAGCTTTCAACGAGAGAAAAGCAATCGTCATTCGAGGTCCACTGAACATCGAAGCTCTTCAGAAAAGTATCAACACCGTTGTCGCTCGACACGAGGCATTACGCGCGCATGTTCAGATTGGAGAAGACACCGGAAAGGATTGTCTGTGTATTCAATCAAAACTCGAGTTTTCCCTAACTGTTGTCGATGTCGAGACCGAGATTTCCCAGCAAGAGAGAGTTTATTTATGGCAACTCTGCAGTGAGGAAGTGGCTCTTCCTTTCGACTGCACGTCGCCTCCGCTGTTTCGAATGAAGCTCTTCCGAGTTTCGGAAAATGAGCACGTGCTTGCTATGAGCATGCATCACATGATCTCCGACGGTGATCCGAGCTTCCGAATTATCCTTCGAGAGCTGTCGACCTTCTACGAGTACTTCTCGGGCGTGACAAATGAGAGCCCGAGCCTTACGACGCCTGTACCTCGCTCCAAGTTACAGAGCTCGGCGCACGCGAATGTAGAATTTTGGAGAAAGACCTTGGAAAACTCAGAGGGACATGTAAATCTCACCTGGAAATCGTCAACGCAGGAGTCTCAAGATTTCAAGGGTGGGACTATTCGTGCTACTTTGTGTCAAGACACGAGGGAGGCTGTTTCGTCAATCTGTCAGCAAGTTGGAGTAGCGGAAGCCAAGCCCGTGGTTTTAGCTCTGTTCCAGTGCGTTCTCGCCAGGCTTATTGGCCAACGTGACATAAGTGTCGGCATACCTGTGTTCTGTCGTGACACCACAGATCACGTGAGGGAAACTCTGGGTTACTATGGCAATGTCATTGTCGTTAGAACATTGATCGACCCGATGGAAACCTTCCAAGATTGTGTTCTCAACGTGCAGGATTTCCTGAAAACGGCGAAGCCTTACGAGCGCGTGCCATTTCAGGAAATAGTGAAAGCGCTGTTCCCTGATTGGAGGAGTCGCTGGAATACCCCCTTCTTTAACGTATTGTTTGTTTTGGACGAGGTGTCGGATCATCACGTGACTAGCGGCCAGACCTCCTTCGAGCTCACAGACGTCGATCTTGGCCAGGTTCCTTATGACGTCATACTCACTGTGCGCGCTCCAGAAACAGGCGCGCTGAAAGTCGTACTGGAGTACAGACGCGATCGATTGACAGACACCTTTGCGAGCTCGATTTTGGAGTGCTTCGAGAATTTCACCCTAGAAGTTGCGAAGCAAGTTCAACAGAGAATTAACGCTATCAAGCTGATGCCTGTAGAGAAAGCACGTTCCGCCTTACTCTCCCTAAACCATGGTGTTAATGTTTCATATCCAAGGGATAAAGCGGTACATGAAGTTTTCGCAGAACAGGTGTCACGCACACCTGGCTCTCCTGCCGTGACCGACTGTCGCGCAATAACACTGACGTATCGCGAGCTTGAGAACCAGTCAAACCGGTTATGCCGCCACCTTCTGTCTGTCAACAGAAAGAAGCAAGTCGCAGTTGGGATTCTGATGGAGCGATCTCTGGATTTCGTTGTGGCCGTTCTAGCGGTGTTGAAGTCAGGAGGAATTTATGTTCCTTTGGAGCCTGGACTACCTTTGACCCGCCTTTCGTTGTTTGTGAAGAAGTCTGGTATGTCAATCCTCCTATCACAGAGGACCCTCAAGCCGTGTGCAGAAAGGCTCATGTTAGCGGTTCCTGAGCTCGTCAGCATCGTACCAGAAGAGCTGAAAAGTCTCCCTGACCCGGAATGTCGGTTGGAGCAGCCATGCGCAGTACAGGTTCAACCGGAAGAACTCGCCTACATCATGTTTACATCTGGTTCAACTGGCGAACCCAAAGCCGTCGAAATCCCACACCGAGCAATCGTCCGACTGACGAAGAGTACGAAATGTGTCAAGTTTGATGACACCACTACTTCGCTTCTTCATTCACCGCTAACATTCGATGCGAGCACCTTTGAGCTGTGGGGGCCATTATGTAATGGCGGCCAGATTGTCATCGCCCCACCGGGAAAGCTCTCCGCCAGTGAGCTCTCCAGTTTCTCTTCAAAACAGGGTGTCAACCTGGTGTTCTTTACGTCAGGGATCTTCAACATCATGATCGATTTTCATCCTGAAAATCTGCATTCAATCCGACAACTTGTGACGGGTGGAGACGTGATGTGCCCTCGGCGAGCTGCTAAATCCGTGAAGGTCCTGCCGCCGCATTGTACGATCACCAACGGCTACGGTCCAACCGAGTGCACCACTTTCTCTTCGTTCTACAGCGTTTCAGAGTCAATCTCACCCAGGGATAGCGTACCCATAGGTGGACCACTGGATAACACTCGCTTGTACGTTTTGGGCGAGGATATGTCCCCGGTACCTCTCGAAGCAATAGGAATCTTATTCATCGGCGGTGATGGCCTTGCAAGAGGCTACAGACCTCGTGATGACGTCAGCAATAAGAAGTTTGTCCCAGCGCCTGGACTCATCACCTCAGTTTTCCCTGACGAGACAATGCTTTTCAGGACGGACGACCTTGTACGCGTGTCAAGCGATCCCAGTGGCGCTGAAGAACTTGTCGTTCAATTTCTTGGCCGTCGCGATACTCAGGTTAAAGTGTCTGGCATTCGGGTGGAGCTGGGTGAAGTGGAGGGCCACGTACGTTCCCACAACGCTGTGCATGACGCTGTTGTCGTCCAAGAAGGTGAGGCGGCTGGGCAGAAGATTCTCGTCTGTTACGCTGTACTCCTTGGCGACATCGAAAGCTCGGAGATGAGAGAGTTCCTGAAGAGGAAGCTACCGGAATACATGATTCCTTCTAAGTTTGTTAGTGTCGGTGAGATACCCCTGACAGCGAACGGCAAGGTCGCCCGACGAAACTTGACACACCTGACGTTAGAAGCGCAGCCTCGTTTCCAGTTCACAGGTCCCGGATCTGCCAGCCCGCAAAGCTCCCTGGAACGCTGCGTGGCCTCGTTGTGGTGCGAGGTCCTTGACATGAAAGGCGCGATGCCGAATATGGAGGACAATTTCTTTAGCATTGGTGGCCATTCGCTCCTCGCTCAGCTGGCTGTGGCCAGGATATCTAGTCAACTTGGAGTGGAGATCCCCCTTCTGGCAATCTTTAATCACCCGACTTTGTCATCTTTCGTCAAGTACATCGAGCAAGCAAGGGGCACACTTTCACAGCTGCAGCCCGCCTTGTTATCCTCTTCGAGTTCAGCCCCGAGCGAGGAAACGATGTGTTACAAGATTTCACAGCAGCAGGAGGAATACATCGAGGTGTACAAGAGTGGCAAACACACTTCCGAGTACCATATCAGTGCCGTGTTCACCATGCCGGGTAAAATCCGCGCTGAGCCTCTGCAGCAATGCATTGACCTCCTGGTGAAACAACACGATATTTTACGTGCTGTTTATAAAACAGCAGAGTCAGGAGAGACATTGCAAGTCATCACACCGACAGATAAAGTCAAGAATCTCGTAAAAGAGGAAACAATTTATTCGGGCATCGAGGGAGGCTGCGTGAACGAGGCGAACAAGCGAGCAACAGAAGACATTTTCGTCGAGTTTGACTTCGAGAACGGGCCGCCGTTACGCTGCTCCGTCTACTACAGAGAAGATGACGACAACACCACCGTCGTCCTTTCCTGTAATCACATGGTAATGGACGACGTAGCGCTGTGGATATTTGCTCGCGAATTGATGGCCTACTACAGGGATGTCACAGCAAACAGACCAGTACCCTTATCAGTGAAGAGGCAGCAATACACCACCTTCATACGCACGCAAAACGTCACGTCTGCCTCGAAAGAATTCCGCACAAGCAAGGACTTCTGGGAACGCGAGCTGACGTCACTACCCAAACCGCCGCTGTTTCCACTGTCGACACCAGTTTCCAGGAGTGAAGGGAGAAAGCTGATTAGAGTCGTAACTCTCCCAGTCAGTCAGCTAAAGAAAGCTTCTGCTTTGCTGCAAGTCTCGCCATTTGCCATTCTCCTGGCGGCCAACTACGTTTCCGTGTACCACTTGACAGGGTCCTCGGATTTCAGCATCAGTTTCCCCGTAGCTGCCCGCGATGTCTGGAACCAGCGTACTATCGGTACCTTTGCCAGGCGCATTGCTGTTCGGCTTAGCTCAGCGTCGAGGGACGTAAGCCTTGACGTCATGGTCCGAGATATTGCGAAGAGTCTGGTACGGGTTTTGGAACATCAGGATTATCCAATGCCAAGAGGGAATCACGAGCAGTTGGTGTCCATGTTCAAGTTAAGTTACATTGACCTGAGCACGCAGTATCTTCCAGAAGGCGCGGTATTTCACTGCCTCCCCTTAAACTCGCTCACGGAAAATCTCGTCCTGTTCCTGGACGCCTTTGCCGATGAGACCGACGTACACATGAAGATCTGCTATCTGGAGGGAGTGCTAGATGACGTCACAATTGACGCACTTGTAGTTGTCATGAATATGCTGCTGCGTTGTCTGTCGTTGGAGCCGAGCATGTGCTTAAACAAGCTGTTATCGGAAGACGGAAAGATCGCAGACACGCGGGAAGATTTCTCGATGTTTATCGCCCGGGATGATGGTCCTGTCTATTCCATTGGCTGTGTAGCAGAGCTGTTTGTGAGAGTGAAAGACGCCTGTGGCAGGACACACTTGCTGGGACGGTACGACAGCAAGGAGGACGATACCATTAGCTTGATGCAGCATACCTCCCGACAAGTTGAGCTAAACCAGCATATTGTCGACTTGGGTTTCATAGAAAGCATTGCCCTCTCGTTAGATCAAGTGCAAGACTGCGTTGCCATGGTGACGAAGGCGGGCCTTGTGGTTTTCGTCCAGGCCACTTCCAAGACAGTCGCTGGTGCGCTGCGTTCTGGTGTCCTCACGTCAGTCTTTGACGAGCTTCCTGGTTCGCAACTGGTTCGACTGTCACATATCCCCTTAACTCCAACTGGTGCTGTCGATGAAGAGGCCCTCCACAGACTTCACGAGGAAGAAGCGGGCAGTGATCACAGCGAAACTTTCAGCCCGAGGTGTGTTCATTTTTATTGCTACGCTCAAAATGGTAATTCTCCCGACCACCTTACAGGAAATTACTGAGTGTGTTGGTGAGAATTAAAAATTGAATCAGCTTCTGCCCGTTTTCTTTATTGTCTTTTTTTTGTAGCAGAATATTTGTGGATAGTATCCGACAGGAGACACTTGTGTAAGACCTGACAAAATTTAAAGATAACAGATTGAACAAGCTTTGTGAAAAAGTTTGGTGTTAAAACATTTGGTACCGAAAGGTGACCAGTGGAAATACATTCTTCCTTCGTGCTTTTA
Organism: Plumapathes pennacea; assembly: GCA_964036295.1. Taxonomy (NCBI): domain Eukaryota; kingdom Metazoa; phylum Cnidaria; class Anthozoa; order Antipatharia; family Myriopathidae; genus Plumapathes; species Plumapathes pennacea. Next base: position 27,092,278 of record OZ038462.1, read on the forward strand.
CAGTTGCTTAGATTTGAAACACTTATCTTTTAAAATTCGAAACCGTGCATTCAAGCGATCGGAAATTAAGACAGCGTAGAGCTTTTGAGACTCTTAAAAGAAGAACATTTGTCGATTGCATTCATAGAATTCCCGTTCTCCTGAGTAATGGCTGCAACGTGCAGGCGAGTTCCAACACTCACCAAACGACTGAAGCTTCACAGGCCGCCCAGAGCGAGACCGGCAACCCGACCCCATCAACAGAAGAATGGGTTTCTTGTAAAATCCGTCATAGATCCCCATTTACAAGCAAGCCACTTCTGTATTACCCAAGCAGCACGGGAGACGGCAGCGTCTTGTCAGATCTGGTGACACTGTTGAAAAATCTCCGCTTCACTTGCACTGCGGTCGGCGGCAGAGAACACAGGAACGAAGGTGTGACGTCTCCTGAGTTATGCCCTGGTCTTGATGAAACGGTCGCCACTTATATTTCAGCCCACCAGCCGTCGGAGAAATACGGCGGGAAGGAACGCCATCGCGAGAGCCTGCAAGTGCTAGTCCAGAACGAAGCAAGAAAATGCCGGTTCATTTGTGTCCACATTGTACCTGAAAATGAGATCCAAGGCTTCCCTCTCTGTCAGGCCGTACATGACGTGTCTGCCAAACCAAACGTCCAAGCTATGGAGGTGCGCATGCCTGAGCTGGGCAGTAGCAGTCCACAAATACAGGCGGCTCAGCTTGCCACCCTTGTCCGTGAAGTCATTAGTCCACAAAAGGAGAAAGTCGTTGCCTTTCAAGGAGGTGTGCGTAAAGTACTTCGGCCGAGAATTTGAGGGAGCAATTTAGAGAAGTTTACAACGCTCGTTATTATATGGTTTGGGCTCAATTAAGGTCTCAATAAAGGTTCGCGAGTCTCTCTTGGAAAAAAGTCGTAAATGCTACAATGTAATTTAGTCAATTTATTAGGAATTGGATAAAATTTGTTTTTTAGCAGTTTCGAATAAAATTTCCAAAAGGTTTGATTTCCGAACCGGTGGTAAATTTCAAATAAAGCCATAACATCAGATCTACATTCTGCAGTCCACTCCTTTACAACAATATATACCGTAATACGTGTATGTACCTTAAATTGTAACGCTGCAAGGATTTTATTCCGAGAAGGACTCCTGAACCTTATTGAGACCTTAAGCTTGTCCTTCAAGATTTAGGTGACCAGAAATCAATGTGAGCGTCGATTGGCTTATTGAGCCGAATCTTAATGGGCGTTTAACTGTAGTGTCGGTTTAGGGCTGGCAATATCGCTGAGAGTAGGACGATGACGTCATACGTTTTAGACGATGACGTCATACTCTTGCACTCCCTTTTAGGCTTGATTACCAGCCGCTGCCTCGGGGAAGTGAGCCAGACCGGACTCGAGAGAGCGGCGGAAATCGAGCCTAACTCTCTTTGCACTAAGAAATAGAGCAGAATTTTGTTTCATTTAATCCGAAACATGGCCAGGTTATAAAGCTATTATTTTATTCTAGTAATCTTGGAAAACAACCTTACTAAAGTTCTTGGAAATGATTGCAAAACGCTTCCGATGCTGTGTCTTTTGCGATCGCACCAAACAGATCTCAAAGATTCCTGGGTCTTGAGCCCCCATCAAGCGGTGAATGTGGATAGCTGATGATAATTGTGGGATCGTAACTATCACCTAGTATATACCACACAAGTGAATAGTGCTTTTCGCGCGCTCTGATTGGCTCCTCAATCTCGGAATATCAAGTACTATTCACCTCCCGGTGGCTTCCGGTAAAACAAAATGAACCCAATTTTTGTCCACTTTCGTCGGAAATAAATAGTTATTAGGGAGTTGGCTATTAAACTTGTGTGGTATATACTAAAACAATTATTCGCCTCAGTGTCGGTCAATAGCGGTGGATATTTACCTCGCCAAAACGGCTCGGTAAATATCCACCGCTATTCACCTCCACTTCGGCGAATAATTGTTAACTATCATTGACCCTATCATGGAAAGCTCGAGCATCCCCAATCGACTATCATGGAAAATGTGAACATGTTCAAAGCGGAAGATAGTTGATAATAGTCCATAAGAGTCCATGATAGTCCATTATATAGTAAATGATAGTTCGTGTTCAAACGAACACGAGAGTTCGAACTCTCATCGAATATCACTTCCCCGCTGGTTTGATTGACATTTCACCACATTTGCCAAATAATGCATGATGCGTTGACAGACGCATAGAAAGTTATTTCCTTGCAACATATATATCACAGCGTACAAATGTAATGAAGCCAATGTCTAAACGTCTCCTTTCGAACTTATATATAACAAGACAGGACCGTGGCCAGTGCGCTTGTGACGTCATTAGTACAATGAATAGAGACACGCGGGGTCCCGGGAGAGGAACTTTTGTCGTGCGTTTATATGCAAAAGATATTATAGCCGAGTCAGTTTTTGCACATGACGGATCCAAGAGCTCCCTTTATTTTTCTTGCCCTCTTTTCTTCTAATTTCGGTCAAACAGATATTCACGAAAAAGTGTATTATAATAATTGAAAGAAAACAATTATCGAAGGCCCCGTAGGAATATTCTTCGTTTGCAACAACTCAGTTTTCATTGCTTTCCGATGCACGTGACAGTACTTGTGTGACGCTTGCTATACAACCTGGTAACCTTGTTGAGTGAATTTTCAAGCTGACATGTTTTGTGGAGGAACTGTGTTGTCATTTTGTAATGGGATTGACTGGGGAATACCCGACATCTTAAGTAGCTGTAAGACAGCGTAATAGCCTTATCTCATCTTCCCAGCGTGTGCATCATGTTCAAGTAGCTGTAATTGAAAGCTTTCAGACTTAACTCTGTAGCACATTAAAACATGACACTTCCCATGATGAAATTACTTCGTATGAAAAAGCCATCTCAGACGTTACTCATCCTACATGTACAAGTCTGATTACTAATATGTTCAAGACTGCTATGCATTAAGCTTTAACGCAAAATTCTGGGTCGATACGAAATTAATCTCTATCGGAAGCTGCAGACGTTTGAATACCGTGACAACAAAGGCGTGCATCACGGGCTTGTGGAGCGAACATTACGGCTCGGATAGTCGGATATCAACCTTGGGAGCTTTTGAAGACTTCGAGGTATTCAGTGACAAATATTCTCGATGTAATCGACTCGTCTTGTACTACTTATTCGATGTTCTTTCACACAAATATTGCTCAGAACACAGATACATTGGTTGAAGCGGTATCTATAATTGAGCATTTGCAAAACACAACCCTTCGTACTTTACGGGGGTCCCGCTGGTAACACATCAAGCATTTGTGTACGGCTATTTTCAAGTCTTCCGACGCTTAAAAACAATGCAAGCCAAAATCGCTCTTAAAGTATGGCTTCCGTGCATCCAGAAAGCCAACCAATGATCGTTTTGTTTGAATCAACAACTGAAGGACCGGAATTTTTTTCTATATCCCTTGACAGAGAAAACCCATTGTACTTGGTTCTGTGATTTTGATCTCTGAGTACGTCTGATCTTGCAATGCCTGTTTTTTAACACATTTTAAAATACAAACGTATCTTTAAGCACCTCGGTTACTTTTGGCAATCTTCTTTTTGAGCTTCTAGCTTTCTCGCAGCGATGGTTTATTGATCCTAATTTTCTCTTTCCATTTCCATCTGTTGCTTTTTATTGTTTACATGTTGTTTACATGCACGTTCTCGAAACGCATTAGCATTGTGAAGTACGTAAGCTCGGGTATAACCATGGACTTTTGACGACTTTGGGACATTCTTTGAAATGTATTCTTGTATTAGTCGCCTGCTTTTTCTACTCTTGTTCAAAATGCGTGAAAGGTTATTCAAGGGTACGTGGCTTGGCTCACGACTTCGTCTTGCAGGACTTCGGTTTTCTTTCACATAAACATTTGTGGGAATACAATAAAACTGAGCGAAGCGAGATCTACCAACGGTCACTTTTTCCTCAGCCATTTCCCAATTTTCAAATAACAACGCCATCTGTTCCACTGATTGTTTGACCTTCATGGCACCGAGCCAAAATGTCGCAACAACAACATAAATGCACAGCAGAGTGAAATTTTGATCCCAAACAAAAGTCAGATTTTCTGACGCTTTACTTGTATCAGCAAGAATAATACAAAGTAAAAGAATACAAAGTACCTTCAAGTTCACCCTCATACTAAACAGTTCCATATAATCCGCTATCAAGCGCTTGTCAAGAATCGCCGTCTTTACACAGGTTCTCGTCTTTGTATGTCGAGCGGCTTCGTTCAGCTTGTTCCTTCAAGTTCTCAAGGTTCTGGATGTCAGATTCTTCGTACATTTCTGTACAGTTGTGCATAGTTATGCAGTTCATTGATAAACTCATTGCATTTGCTTTCATGGCTTTCAATATGGCTTTTGAGGCTGAACGGACCGACCCAAGCCAAAACCGCTCAATGAAATTTAGTATGGGTCTACCGCAGCCGGCGTATGCGTTTGTAAGTAAGATGAGCGGTCCATAAAATAATCCACAGAGCCAACTAAGGCAAGCAACTTGCTGTCTTCAAAATGGCGAAACTGCTCGCCCGCCAAGTCACTTGATCACAACGTCATCACAAATCACATGATAATATGAACCAATCACCGCATGCAGATTTCTAACCCAGAAAAATAAAAAAAAAAAAAAAAAATTGTTGCATTTTAAAGCTTGTGACGTCACAAGCAATAACCACAGATGTGTAGTCAGTCATTATGGAGAACTTACATACACTTTTTGTAAAAACTATAAAGAATGGTTACTTAGGTTTGTATTTCTGTTTTAAAAGGATTAAGAAATACTCACGGCATTCTTCAAAGGCTACTAGTATGTTTACAATGATATTTGCATATTTTGATTGGAGGGTTTTCCCCGAAAATGACGCCATCTGCTCTCGCAGCACGTGATATTTGAAGCGATCTTGAGGCGCGAAATTTGCGGAACGTTGGTTTTCAGAAGGCCGCTGCCTCCGATCTTCCTGTAAATTACTCCAGATGGCGGTTTACTCGACAGCAGATCCACTTCGAGTACTTTTGCTTCGATTATCAGACGAACTAAGGCCGGAAGATGAGTCAAGAATGCGTTTTTTGTTGGTGGATGTGGTTGATGCTCGCTCGGACATGCGTGCGGCGGAACTCTTCAGTGAACTGAAATCTCGCGGTCTTCTGACCGACGATGACTTGTCCTTCGTCAGGAGCCTGCTTGACGCCATTTTACGGAAAGATCTCAGTCTAACAGTGGCTCAATGCTCACGCGAGGGAATCGTCATGAAAGGTGATGAAATTCCGGCAAAGCTGTGTTTTGGGCAGCGCCACTGATTGCAAGCTGCCGTGGTTTTTCTCCGAATGAACAGAGCCGTATTTAATATATTTTGAAAGATGTAGCATTGGCGGCAGTGTCCTAAGAATAACGCACGTTTGGCCTTAATATGACTTACCCGGAGTCGAAAGATGGAGGCGGTCATGCCGTCATGCTCTGACACGCTCATGTTTATAGTCGAATCTGGGCATTATAAAGCTACGAAATATCGGCCATGCTTTTGCTTTTCGATTAATTTCGTTTCCAATTTTGTTTATTGTTTCGTGAGGTGATATAAAAAACAGTAGAAATTTGTACTAAAGGCATTTTCAGTTTGACACAATGATATATTGACCAGTAATTAACGCAACACAGTCACGCCACACAAGTGATGTTTGTCAAAAGCATCGTAAATTGTAAATTACGCAAAGCAAGGACTGTTCTAACTGCACGAAGATATGAAGAATCAAAACTGGACAAAACAAAACATGTTGCTTGTGAGAAGAACTATTCCTGTTGACCAAATAACAGGTCCATGATATTCACATGGTTTCACTTTCACTGCGGTAGAAGATCATTCTGTATAAATTAACTGAATCCCAGTTTGTATCCGATATACCATTGCATAGCTATATTTCATTACGTCTATACTACAACTACTACTAAGAGTGTATTCTTCGCAATTCAACAACACTGAATTACGTCATCGGAAAATATTTTTATGTAATTAACGCTACAAAATGACTAATGTTATTCTGATTGGTCTTACCTTTAGAGGAACTTTCTCAAAAGTACCCACTCAGCAGCTACAGGAAATTCCTCGTCTCTCTGTCATGTTCTCTTGAAAGCCAAGATGTCAAAAGGATGACGTTTCTTTGGAATGATACAATATTGCCTCGAACACAGGAGAGTATATCCTCGGCCTTGTTGTTATTCACTGCACTAGAGCAACACGGCATCATAGGACCACAGAAACTTGAAAACCTAAGGGAGACACTGGATATTATTCCTCGTAAAGATCTAGTGAAAAAATTGGATACATTTGTCTCAGAAGAGAATGGACAAGGCAACAATAAAGGTAACGTGAAATATGCGACATAACCCTTTCATTTTCAAGATCGAGTGTTCAACTTGAATTTTCTTCTCCCGTTTCTCACCAGAGTTATACCACACAGTAAGGAGAACTTGGCTTTTGATAACTTGCCCAGATGAAACCTGATTAAAATATCAATTCTCACTACATTGCGTACACATTTGGTTTCTTAAAAGAATACTTTTTAGGAGAATCATTCGGTTTAAAGGGTTAAACAGTGCTGGTATGGGGTGGGTGGCTGAGAGAGGAGTCTGTAGTAATGTGTTTGAGGACCTTGACAGCAAGACCAAAGAATAAACACGACATATTGTTAAACCAACAACAACAACAAAACATACTCGATAAAGTATAGGACCCAACAATTGCCAGTCATTGCACAAAACATAAAACTTCATTCCAGTTCAGTAAATGTGCAGGTTTTTGAATCGTGTGAGTTACAACCAATCAGTGTATGGCCTCCCTCTTCCTAATAGACCACTCACTCCAATATAATTATAGACAAGATAAATGAATTCACTTCAGTTAATCAGATAAATGAATACAAATTATCTTACCATCTAAATCTGACATATGCAACACTGACTTGCATAATGAACTGCGGACCAGATATTGTGTGAGGAAGGACGGGCTTTCCGCTTTTATACCAAAACGTCCTGTTTGAAACCTCGGTACATATTCCTATAAAATTTATTGACTCGTCTAAATGTTTTTGTCTTATAGTAGTCCCCAGTTCCTTCGGTCTCCGTCATCTCCCTGCTGATTACGTGAACAGGTCGTCAGATGTGGAACAAGTGAAGCGACTCTTGCTGTCTGGACAGTCATCTGTGGGTGTCGTGGGAGCGCGTGGTAAAGACGTCGTGGGTATCAAAGGCATGGGAGGAATCGGCAAGACAGTTCTAGCTCAAGCTGTATGCTGGGAAATACGTAGCACTCGTCAAGTCATCTGGATCAACGTTGGTCAAACGCCTCAGCTACTATCTCTACTAAACATGGTGGCCACCGCTATCAGTGGGAAACAGACGTCTTTCAGTGACAAAGTGAAAGCGCAGGACTGGATCCAGGAGAACACAGTAGATAAAGACAGCCTTGTTGTGTTAGATGACGTGTGGGACGTAGAGCACGCTTCAGCTTTTGATGTGCTGAGTGGGAACTGCCAGCTTCTCATAACAACACGTAACTCAGAAGTGGTGCATGGGCTCCGTGGCTCAGAACTGCACAAACTTGGCGCCTTGAGTAAAGATCAAGCGAGACAACTGCTGGCCAAGTGTGCTAAGGTAGACTTAAACCGGCTGCCACGAGAAATCAAACTCGTCGTAGAGCAGATCTTAGAAGAATGTGGCGGCTTACCTCTGGCTATAGCGCTGATTGGTTCAAGTTTGGTGGAGACACAGAATGAACAGGCCTGGAGGGACAGACTAGAGGAGCTGCAAGACGCTGACCTTGAAGGGGTTCGTTCTTGTTTCCCCAAAGACGTCTACCCCTATGAGCACCTAATGGCTGCCATTGATGTAAGTTTCAAAGCTCTGCCTGAGCAATACAGGACCTGGTATCTAGACCTGGCAGTGTTTCCTGAAGATACCGAAATGCCGTCTCACGTCCTGGAAATGATGTGGAACAACGCATCGTTTAATCGTGATGCCAAACAACAAAGAAAACTCCAGAGACGCGTGAGGGAGGCACTGAGGTTCCTTGAGAAGCGCTCGATGCTACAAAGTGGAACAACTGAGGGTAGCTATCTGGTCCACGATATATTGCTGGATTATTTGCAAGGAAAAATCGCGCATGAGCGTGGAGAGAGTGCATTGAACGACGCACATATCGTTTTACTGGATAGGTACAAGAGCAAGTGTGATGGTGAAGGTTGGTCGGGAGGACCTAAAGGAGACATGTACTTCTTCAAGAACTTGGCGCACCATCTTTGTGCTGCAGGGCGAACCCATGAACTTGTTCGCGAGCTGAGCAACTTTGAGTGGCTGCAGAACAAGCTGGAGGAGACAGACCTTGCCTTCTTGTTGTCAGACTTCACTTCTGTGAAGGAGAAACACAAAGAGCTGGAGTTGATCCGCTCAGCTCTGGTGTTATCTTCAAATGTCGTCAACCAACGCAAACAGCAACTAGGACCTCAGCTCTTGGGAAGACTTCTAGGTTTCACAAAGTCCGAGAACGTTTCTTGTCTGGTGAATCAAATCAAACAGCGTAGCAGTCATTCTGCGCCGAGTTTTGTTCCTGTGAACGCTTGCCTGAGCTATCCTGGCGGACCTCTGATTCGCACAACTGACAGCCGTAGCCGGACGATCATGGCCATCGTTGTAACCCCAGATCGAAAGAGAATTATCACTGGAGCTACCGATGGAAACATCAAAGTTTGGGACTTTGACAGTGGCAAGGAACTAAACACTTTAAGTGGTCATACAAAAGTGGTTCACGCTCTTGCTTTGTCCCAGAATGGTCGACTACTTGTGTCAGGTTCCTTTGATTTGTCTTTGAAAGTGTGGAACATAGATAACATGGAGAACGTCAAGACCATTCACGGCCACAAGGACTGTGTAAATGGAGTTCTGTTAAGCCCAGACGGTCAACGAATAGTGTCTTGCTCCAAAGATTCCACCATTCAACTTTGGGATCTTGGAAGTGCCACCTGGTTGCACACCTTTAATGGTCATGCTGGACCTGTTGATGCTGTTGCCATGGCAGCCAACGGTAATCACGTGGTCTCAGGAAGTGAAGATAGTACCGTTAAACTTTGGAATCTCAACGAATTTACTTTGGAGAAGACGTTTCGGGGTCACTCAGGAATCGTTTACACCGTCTGTTTCTCGCCTGATGAGACGCATGTTGTTTCAGGGTCCGAAGATAAAACAGTAAAAATCTGGGACGTCAGCAGTGACGAACCAGTGCGGTCCCTAACTGGCCATACTGGTTCGATTTACGGGGTTGCCATGACACCAGACGGAAGGAAAGTCCTTTCTGGTAGTGAAGACATGAGTATACGTGTATGGTGGTTTGATAGCGGCAAAGAGGCATGCATTCTTCAAGGGCATAGTGAGGCTGTGCGCACTGTGACTGTCACGGGCAGTATTGCTCTCTCAGGGTCTGAAGACCGCACGTATAAAATGTGGGACTTGGAGTGCAACCAAACCACGCCTCTCTTTGCTGGGCACCGGAGAAGCATCAATGACGTCGCCATGTCGACAGATGCAAGCATGTGCGTATCTGTGTCTGATGACGGTTTGGTAAAAGTCTGGGATTGTCGCTGTGTTGACGAAGTTACCAGTTTAAAAGGGAGCTCTGAAGAAATTTACGCCGCGTCACTTCATCCTCATGGAGCTCTCGTAGCGTTCGGAGGTTTGGATTGCCAGGTAAAACTCTGGGACATGAAAGGTGAGCAGGAATTGTGCAGCTTCACAGGGCATGATCATCCAATACAAGTGCTCAAGTTCGTCAAAGATGGCGACGTGTTAGTATCCGCGTCCAGAGACAACACATTTGCACTATGGGACTGGAAAAACGGATCAAACCTGCGATGGATAAAGGCATCCATTTATCACATCAATGACTTTGTCCTGGTTGGAGAAGTCCTTCTGGTGTGCAATGGTTACAACAAAGCTTGTTCGATAAGGACAGATACGTTGGACAGTATTGATCCCGCCATTCTCACTGGACCCGACAGCCGCCCGTACCCGGCCCAGGTGCGACCCGACGGTTCCTACATCTTCAGTGGAAGCAATCAATTGAGCAGCTTCTTGCGTTCTTGGGTGGTGAAGACAAGCTTCGAGGTCAGGATTCCGTGCAGTCATCCTGAGAACTCGATGATAACCGCTTTGGCCGTGACTTCCGACGGTCAGGATGTCATCACGTGCTCAAATCATGGAAGCATCACGAAAGTTCACCTTGAAGATGGGGCGGTTCTTATGAAGTATGCATTCTCTTGCAGAGATGGCTCTTATATCACAGATGTCGTCTTGATGCCACCCGATGAACAGAACTTTGTAACTTCCGATTTCCTGGGTGACTTGAAGCTTTGGTCAGCTGACGGGTCACCACCAAAAATCTTGCGCAAATGTGAGGCTGGGGTTGCAGCATTGTGCCTATTGCCTAACGACAGAATTGCAGCCGTTGACGAGAAGGGGAAAATACATTTAATCAGCGTGAAGGAGGTAAGCCAAGCGGCTGTGATTGACGCCCACAGTGAACCCATCAATGCTCTCGCAGTGCAAGCAGAAGAAGAACAGTTGTTAGCAACTGGGTCAGACGACAAAAGTCTAAAGATCTGGAAGATCTCTGACTCAAAGAACATTCCTTCGTGTGATTTAGTTCTAGCTGTGACAAACGCTCACCCACACAAAGTCACCGCCCTGTCTTTCGTCGAGGGATCCAGTTCTTTGATTTCCGGTTCACTGGACAACATTCTTATCCAATGGGATTTGAATGACGGTCACAAAGTCAGAGAATTCTGTTCCACAAGTTTTGGAGTCAATTGTATCTGGTCCCTGAACGACCAAGTCATCAGCTGTTTCTACGACTCTACCGCAACTGTCTGGTGTCTCTCTGAAGGCATAGAACTGCAAAGAGTTCTGGGTCACCGAGGTCAACACCACGTGTCCAAAGTTTCGCCGGATGGTAAACAAGTATTCTCAGATAGCGTCAATTACACTGTGAAAAGATGGAGTTTGAAAGGTAGAGCCCAAACCTTGAGTACATTTCGTGGTCACACAGACGAAGTGATTGCGTTGTGTCTCGCCCCAGACGAACGTCACGTGATCACTGGGTCACGTGATAAAACAGTGAAGATGTGGAGAGTCGAGGATAGCGAGTTGCTGAGTGAGTTCTATTTTGAACAAGCCGTTAAAGTCGTGACGTTGAGTGCTGATGGTAAAATGGCTGCCGTCGGACTTCATAACGGACAACTTTGTTTGTTAAACGTCAAATACTAATATATTTGCTCATGTGACTATTAAAATTCATTTTGAAGGACGAAAAATGTAAGGACGGCTTCATCCCGATTATGGCTCTTTTACAATGCCGGTTTACACGAGTACTGCAAACCAAGCGTATTTGTATAAAGTAAGCGCAAACGTGAGAGCAAGAGAATCGTTTTATCTCTTGGGTGCTTGCGTCTGCTCTTACTTCACACGGTCTAAGTTATTATGTACATGTACAGATGCGGAGTTTAAAAATGTGGACAGAGTAACAAGGACAAGAAATTTGTTAAACTATAACTTATGATCACTAAGGGTGTGTTTCTTTTTAGGAATCCAAATCCGGATCACTAATCCAAAAACAGGTTCTCTGTTTCTTTACTGAAATCCAAATCCGGATAATGAATCCATGTGATCCACACTAAGGACGGATTCACTGGATCATATCCAAAATTGGATACTTTGGATCATGGATCTATTAAAGAAACGCACCCTAAATACTTTCACTTTCAAACTCAGCGGAGTTGCTTTTTGTCACGTGGCTATGAAAGACGTCACTATAGCAAATTTTCTATTTATAAAAAACTATCATTGTGTGATAATAAAGGTAATATTTATTTCAGTGCAGACGTGTCAGTTGATTCTGAGATAATTTTCTGCTCGCCGGCATAACGCCGGGGTTGATCACTTTGAAGACTACTCGGATCAAGACCAAGAAACCGTTTGCCAGCCGCAAAATTTACGGTGCGGTGGAGAACTAGACTTCAGCGATGTTAAGGCCGGGTTTTTACTTTGCACTGAGAAAGGGCAGACGTATGTTCTATTTATATGGAAGCATACCTAGATTATAAAGCCATTTATCTGCTTGTAATTGTGAACAGCAAGTTTACTTTTCTCAGTTTTTGGAAATGATGGCATCTTTTGCGATTGAACAACAGAGATCTCAACGATTTTTTTTGCTGATAATCATATAATATACAGGGACGGCAATTTAATAATTTTTTCTGCAGCTTACCCAAAATTACATCTCCATTTGCCAGACAACGTATGATAGTACATTTAACAGATATACCAGAAAATTATTTCCTTGCAAAATATATTTCAGGAGTGTAATCAAGCCATTGTCTAAACGTCGCCTTTCGAACCTGTGACCACAGATATGTAGTTAAGTTCAGTGTGGAGACATGGTTTCAAACAAAACACGATTGAAAGTCGCTCTTATACTTTGTGAACAAATGCGAACCCATCAGTGATTTATAGATGTTTTACGCAAAACTGCTAAAAAGGCTAAGAAATAAAATGCATTCTTGAAAGGCTGATATCCGTGTTAAAAAAAAAACCCTTTAATCGACCCCACTTATAATAGATTGGAGGGTTTTCCCCGAACAATGACATCATCCGCGCGCGCGCGCTGTCTCCAGTTAATTATAAAAACCGACTCTGATCGCGAGGCGCGAAATTCTTTTAAGTTAACATGAAAGATGGCCACTGGAACTCTGATCTGCCTGTGAATTACTCCAGATGGCGATTTACCCGACAACAGATCCTTTTCGAGTACTTTTGCGTCGATTATCAGACGAACTCAGGCCGGAAGATGAGTCAAGAATGCGGTTCTTGTTGGTGGATTTGGTTAATGCTCGCTCGGACATGCGAGCGGCGGCACTCTTCAACGAACTGGAAGCTCGCGGTTTTCTGACTGACGATGACTTGCCCTTCGCGAGGAACCTTTTTGACGCCATTTTCCGGAAAGATCTCAGTAAAACAGTGGCTCAATACTCACGAGAAGGAATCGTCATGAAAGGTGAAATTCAACTTGTATTCTTGTTTTATGAGATTGCAATGTTGCCGTGGGTTTTCTTCGAATCACCATATAAAAACACAAAATACAATATTATGCTCTTGGTTTCCGATTACTAATGTTACTTTGCAATATCTGTTTATTTTCGTGAGGTGATATCACCAGTAGAAAACTGCTTTCAGTTTGACAATAGAGCTCTGATGCAGTAGCGTGAGGTCGCGGCCGATCGGCTAACAAGGCTTTGTGTGAGAGTCTATTTAAATCTCAGGTTACGCATTAATAGTAACAATAATGAATACTAGAATTACGATATTCGCAGATGTATCGTCCTGACGGTTTCGGATGCGGGATGAGCGACTTCGTGACTCGAGCAAAAATATTCCCACAAAGTAAACCTGATGAGTTCATTGCCAAAATAGGTTTTATACCACAGGGGTTCCCAACACGCGGCAGTCAATCATGTGCGAACGCATAATTTAACCCTTTCACTCCTAGGATTAAAATGCAGATTCTACCAACCTTTTAAGAGTAGTCTAAGTTTGATTAGTTGTAAGAGTAGGCTAGCCAAGCAAGGTTTGTGTACTTAGATACTAGATATTTTCTATCAATTTTGATTTTATTTGAATGGATTTAGGTTGTTTTGGAGTTTACAGGAGCGATTAAATCGACCACTAAATTACTGTGAATTAAAAGCCAAACTTCATTAATGTGCATGTTCAATCACGCGTGGATTACTGCTTGCGTGGTTTACGGCCGCGTGTTGGGAACTCTATACGCTCTATTACAATTCAGAATAGGTGACGTTTTAGCCTGTAACTTAGCTTTAGCCTGCGTCTACGTGACTGTAAAGGCCCTCAAAGGTGCCCGTGGATCACGATGCTGTGCAAAGACTTGGCAGCTTGCTCGAAACCTGGATCAGTGTAAAGCGGGCCGACAGGCTCGCTCGTACAGAACCTGGCGTTATGCCTTTTCTAGCTTTTCCTGTGGTTTGTGTTTCCACACGTAAATGCTGCGCTGACCTTTAACAACTAAGCTCTTAAGGAGGTGTTGTAATCCTATTAGAAGGTCAAGTTTAAGTTCTTCCGTTTGCAAATACAAGTTCGTTAGGATAGCCGAAAGAATCCGTAGAAGAAGCCGTGCATGACCATGATCAGAGTATCCGAAAGCTCTTCCAGGGATGCAGAGAAAGAAGCATCACCTTGAGCAAAGAGAAGTTGAAATTGAGGATGACTGAAGTACCCTACACTGGCCACGTGCTGACCCAGGATGGCCTTAAACCAGATCCGTCCAAGGTGGAAGCCATCCTAAACATGATCAAGCCAACTAATGTGAAAGCAGTATAGCGACTGATTGGCCCGGTGAACTACCCAACCAAGTTCCTGAAGAAGCTTGCCGATGCCGACATGCATCTGTGAGCCTCTGAGACAGCTGGCACGCAAGGAAATGGAATGGCAATGGACTGAGTACACAATGATACAGTTTCACAAAGATTAAAAGGAAGCTGTCACCACCGCCCCTGCCCTAAGGTACTTTGATCCTAACGAGGGCTAGACGTGTACTGCAGTGTTTACGCCTCCAGCACCGGGTTAGGAGCAACCCTGATGCAAAATGGCCAACCCGTGACCTATGCACCCCAATCCTTGACCGATACTGAAAAGACCTTAGCACAAATTGAAAAGGACCTGTTAGCCATAGTATTTAGCACAAAGAAATTCAACCAGTACACATTTTAAGACCTAGTTGAGTCATTGTAGAAAGCGACCACAAGCAACTGGAAACAATCTTCAAGAATTAAGCCCCTAGTTTTAGCACCTAAGAGGTTGCAGAGTTAGACTACAGAAGTACGACCTAGACATCAGTTGAACCTGGCAGACACATGTACCTTGCAAGCGACACTATCAAGAGCACACCAAGAGAACACAAGCCATGCTCGTCAACCAGCACCTGAGCATAGAAAAAGAATTGGAACAGATCCACATTTTCCCCAGATTTCCTACCAATCTTACAGCCCCGCATAGAAGAAATACAAAGAGAGACGGAGAATGACAGAGTGATGCAGATCCTAAAGTCGGCACTTCTTAAATGATGCCAAACACAGTCACAGTTTGGAAGTTGATGACACAAAGTCACAGCTTTCTCCAGAAAAATGACCATATTGCTGGATCTGAAAGTTACCACGACTGCCAGACAGACAAACCTGACTGACGAACGTTAAGAATCGAGATAGCGTCTCCTTTAACCTCTCGAAAGAGCGAGATAGCGTTCCTAGTGGCGTCTCGAATATTACCCTCGTAGAGCTTGATAATGAACATTAAATTACGTCATCGGAAATTACTTAGTCGTTGTTTCAAGGATGGCTACATGACTCACGTAATATTATTCTGATCTTACCTTTAGATGAACTTTCTCAAAAGTACCCACTCAGCAGCTACAGGAAATTCCTCGTCTCTCTGTCATGCTCTCTGGAAAGCCAGGACATCAATAGGATGACGTTTCTCTGGAACGATACAATCTCGCGGGAGGGCACAACTTCGGCCTTGTTGTTCTTCACTGCACTAGAAAAACACGGCGTCTTAGGACCACAGAAACTTGACGACCTCAGGGAAACACTGGATCTTATCCCACGTAAAGATCTAGTGAACAGGTTGGATACATTTGTCTCAGAAGAAAAAGCCTTCCAAGTTTCTCAATGCAACAAAAAAGGTAGCGTAAAAGAAGGACTCTTTGTTGGGAATCGAGAGTTCAATGCAAATGCAACATAAGCAAGAAATATTAAGACTTTGATTGAGATGTTGACTGTAAATATTTGAAGTAGAAGCTGGTGGGGTGGGTAAATGCAACACTGGCTGCCATGTAATGAAATGCAGATCACATAATGTCTGCGGGAGGAGGGCTTCCGGCTTTTATACCAAAACCTCCATCCCTTTATTAATTGTTGACTTGTCTAAATGTTTTTGTCTTATAATAGTCCCCAGTTCCTTCGGTCTCCGTCATCTCCCTGCTGATTACGTGAACAGGTCGTCAGATGTGGAACAAGTGAAGCGACTGTTACTGTCTGGACAGTCATCTGTGGGTGTCGTGGGAGCGCGTGGTAAAGACGTTGTGGGTATCAAAGGCATGGGAGGAATCGGCAAGACAGTTCTAGCTCAAGCTGTGTGCTGGGAAATATGTAGAACTCGTCAAATCATCTGGATCAACGTGGGTCAAATGCCTCAGTTACTATCTTTACTGAATATGTTGGCCACCGCTATCAGTGGTAAACAGATGTCTTTCAGCGACAAAGTGAAGGCGCAGAACTGGATCCAGGAGAACACAGTAGATAAAGACAGCCTTGTTGTGTTAGATGACGTGTGGGACGTGGAGCACGCTTCAGCTTTTGATGTGCTGAGTGGGAACTGCCAGCTTCTCATAACAACACGTAACTCAGACGTGGTGCATGGGCTCCGTGGCTCAGAACTGCACAAACTTGGCGCCTTGAGTAAAGACCAAGCGAGACAACTGCTGGCCAAGAGTGCTAAGGTAGACTTAAACCTACTGAAACCAGAAATCGAACCCGTCGCAGAGCAGATCTTAAAAGAATGTGGCGGCTTACCTCTAGCTATAGCACTGATTGGTTCAAGTTTGGTGGAGACACTGAATGAACAGGACTGGAAGGATAGGTTAGAGGAGCTGCAAGACGCTGACCTTGAAGAAATTCGTTCCTGTTTTCCTAAAGATAGCTACCCTTATGTGCATTTAATGGCTGCTATTGATGTGAGTTTCAAAGCTCTACCTGAGAAGTACAGGACCTGGTATCTAGACCTGGCAGTGTTTCCTGAAGATACCGAGATACCGTCTCACGTCCTACAGATGATGTGGAATGAGGCATCGTGTGATCGTGGCGCCAAACAACAAAGAAAACTCCAGAGGTTGGCGAGGGAGGCACCGAGTTTCCTTGAGAAGCGATCGATGCTACAAAGTGGAACAACTGAAGGTGGTTATATGGTTCACGACATACTGATGGATTATTTACAGGGAAAAATCGAAAAGGAGCGTGGAGAGAGTGCTTTGGAGGACGCACATAACGGTTTACTGAAGAAGTACAAGAACAGGTGTGATGGTGAAGGTTGGTCCGGGGGACCTAAAGGAGACACATACTTCTTCAAGAACTTGGCGCACCATCTTTGTGCTGCAGGGCGAACCGACGAACTTGTTTGCGAGCTGAGCAACTTTGACTGGCTACAGAACAAGCTGGAAGAGACAGACCTTGCCTTCTTGTTGTCAGATTTCACCTACGTGAAGGAGAAAGACCAAGAGCTGGAATTGCTCCGCTCAGCTCTGGTGTTGTCTTCAAATGTTGTCAACAAAAGCAAGCCGCAGCTAGGACCTCAGCTCTTGGGAAGACTTCTAGGTTTCACAAAGTCCGAGAAAGTCTCTTGTCTGGTGAAACAAATCAAACAGCGTAACAGTCCTTCTGGACCGAGTTTTGTTCCTATGAACGCTTGCCTGAGCTCTCCTGGCGGACCTCTGATTCGCACAACTGACAGCCGTAGCCGGACAGTCATGGCCATCGTTGTAACCCCAGATCGAAAGAGAATTATCACTGGAGTGACCGATGGAACCATCAAAGTTTGGGACTTTAATATTGGTAAAGAACTGAACGTTTTAAATGGTCACACAAAAGTGGTTTACTCTCTTGCTTTGTCCAAGAATGGCCGACTACTTGTGTCAGGTTCCTTTGACTCAACTCTGAAGGTCTGGAACATGGATACCATGGAGAACGTGAAGACCATTTGCGGCCACAAGGACTGTCTGAAGGGAGTTCTATTTAGTCCAGACAATCATCAGATAGTGTCCTGCTCTAAAGATTCCACTATTCAAATTTGGGACATTGAGAGTGGCACTTTACTGCATACCTTCAAAGGCCACACCAGACCAGTTGAAGGCATTGCTTTGACATGCAATGGAGTTCACTTGATCTCCGCAAGCGCAGATTGCACCGCGAACCTCTGGAATCTCAACACGCTCAGATTAGAGAAGACCTTTCGGGGTCATTCAGGAACCGTTTACACCGTTTGTTTCTCGCCTGATGAGGAGCATGTTGTTTCGGGATCTGAAGACAAGACTGTTAAAATATGGGACAAAAACACTGGCAAACAAGTTAGGTCCCTGGCTGGCCATGGAGGTTCAATTTACAGGGTTGCTGTAACACCAGACGGACGGAGGGTCCTTTCGGGCAGCGAAGATATGACTGTACGTGTATGGTGGTTTCACAGCGGAGAAGAAGCGTGCATTCTACAAGGGCACAATGGGCCGGTACGTACAGTCGTGGTAGCGGGTAACGTTGCAATCTCCGGGGCAGAAGACCATACGTACAAACTTTGGAACCTTGAATGCAATCAAACCACGGCTCCCTTTGCGGGGCACGGGAGAGGTATCAATGACGTTGCTGTGAAGTCAGATGCAAGCATGTGCGTATCGGTGTCTGACGATGGTTTAGTTAAAGTCTGGGATTGTCGCTGTGTTAAGGAAGTTAGTACTTTAGCAGGGCACACAGACGCAATTCACGCC
This sequence comes from Plumapathes pennacea, assembly GCA_964036295.1. Classification (NCBI taxonomy): domain Eukaryota; kingdom Metazoa; phylum Cnidaria; class Anthozoa; order Antipatharia; family Myriopathidae; genus Plumapathes; species Plumapathes pennacea. Next base: position 27,110,963 of record OZ038462.1, read on the forward strand.
GTTTGCCTCGATGCCGATGGAAGGTTTGCAGCATCTGGAGGTTTGGACCTTGAAGTGAAAATCTGGGACCTGAAATGTGGGGAAGAAGTGCGCAGCTTGAGAGGGCATGAGTTTCCAGTCCAAGTGCTGAAGTTTTTCCAAGATGGCAACACGTTAATGTCCGCGTCAAAAGACAACACTATTGCGCTGTGGAATTGGAAGAACGGATCAAAGATGCGCTGGATCAAAGCGCCCATTTATGGCATCAACGACTTTGCTCTCGTGGGAGACTCCATGGTTTTCTGCAATGCGCACAACAAAGCATGTACGATCAGCAACAGTGATGCCAATCCCGATGACGCTGAAACCTTCACTGGGCCTGACAGCCGCCCGTACCCTGCGGTACTCCTCCCTGGTGGCTCTCATATCCTCAGTGGCAGCAACCAATATTGCAACCTCCTGCGCTCCTGGGAATTGACAACCAGTTTCGAGTCAGTGACTTCCAGCGGTCACTCTAGAGGTTCTTTGATAACCGCTTTGGCCTTATCTTCCGACGGGCAGGATGTCATCACGTGCTCGAATCATGGAAGCATCACAAGAATTCACCTCAAAGATGGGGCGGTTCTTTCGAACTACGAATTCTCTTGCACAGATGGTTCTTACATCACATCTGTCGTTTTAATACCACCCGACGAAAACAACTTCGTAACTTCCGATTCCCTGGGTGACTTGAAGCTTTGGTCAGTTTCCGAGGGATCACCAAGGACCTTGCGAAGATGTGAGGTTGGAGTTTCAGCTGTGCGCTTTTTACCTAACGACAGAATTGCAGCCGTTGACGAGAAGGGGAAACTACATTTGATCAGCTTAAAGGAAGTAAGCCAAGCGGCTGTGATTGACAGTCACAGTGAACCCATCAATGCTCTTGCAGTGAGAGCAGGAGAACAGTTGTTAGCAACTGGGTCAGACGACAAAAGTCTAAAGATCTGGAAGATCTCTGACAAAAAGGCCATTCCTTCGTGTGATTTAGTTTTAGCTGTGACAAACGCTCACCCACACAAAGTCACCGCCCTGTCCTTCGTCGAGGGCTCCAGTTCTTTGATTTCCGGTTCACTGGACAACATTCTTATCCAGTGGGATTTGAATGACGGTCACAAAGTCAGAGAATTCTGTTCCACAAGTTTTGGAGTCAACTATATCTGGTCCCTGAAGGGCCAAGTCATCAGCTGTTTCTACGATTCTACCGCAACTGTCTGGTGTCTCTCTGAAGGCAGAGAACTGCAAAGAGTTCTGGGTCACCGAGGTCAACACCACGTGTCCAAAGTTTCGCCGGATGGTAAGCAGGTATTCTCAGATGGCGCCGATTACACTGTGAAACGCTGGAGCCTGGAAACTAGAGCCCAAACCTTGTGTACGTTTCGTGGTCACGCGGATGAAGTAATGGCAGTGTGTCTTGCCCCAAACGAACGTCACGTGATCACTGGGTCCCGTGATAAAACAGTGAAGATGTGGAGAGTCGAAGATGGCCAGTTGCTGAGTGAGTTCTATTTTGAACAAGCCGTTAGAGTGGTGACATTGAGTGCTGATGGTAACATGGCCGCCGTCGGACTTCATAACGGACAACTGTGTTTGTTAAACGTCGAATACTAATATATTTGCTCAAGTGACTATTAAAATTCATTTTGAAGGACGGAAAATGTAAGGACGGCTTCATCCCGATTAAGGCTCTTTTACAGTGGTGACAGTGAGTGCTGATGGTAACATGGCCGCCGTCGGACTTCAAAACGGACAACTGTGTTTGTTAAACGTCGAATACTAATAGATTTGCTCAGGTGACTATTAAAATTCACTTTGAAGGAAGAAAATGTAAGCACGGCTTCATCCCGATTTCCACTTTTGTCTCCATGGAGATAACGGAGAGGACTCCCTTAACGCTAGCCTGCGCCGCATCCGAACTAAACCCCGGGGTTTAGTTCGGATGCGGCGCAGGCTACCTTAACGCTGGTTCACAAGTTTAGAGTAAGCGCATTTACAAAGTAAGCACAGACGATTTTATTCTGTTGCGCTTTGCAAAACCATTGTTTGAGTTAATATGCGTTAGGTTCGGCGCAAGTAAGGAGGGGCGTCTGAACTGGGCCTAACAAGGCAGTGAAAGGGCTAAGAAACGTCTTGTTAAACTAACTTGTATTAAGAAACTTCAAAGCAATCACTAAATATCTGCACTTTTCGGTTCCTTTTCGTGGCTATATTTATATTTAAGTATTTTAAACAGACGTCGTTAATTGTCTATTTATAAAGAACTATCACTGCGAGAATAAATGTATTATTTAGTTGAAACTGATATTGATAATGTTCTGCTCATACAACGTATAATATATATATATATATATATATATATATATACAGTCAATCCCTAAAAGATTGTCCAGTCTAAATATAGAAATATAGAAATATATCTGTCACGTGACGACCTAAAACTATTGTGTTTTAAACTGGAAATACTCCAAATGCTCTTGGTTTTATCATTCTGATGACTAGCATGCAACCATAAAATTATATAAACATGCCGACTTAATGCATTTCTATATATATAAATATATATAGAAATTACACTTACACTTTCTATGTATTACGTCGGTTAGTTGCTACCAAACTTCAAAGAATCCGTCTCCTTGCTCTGGATGCTGAGTTATTATAAACTATCCGTCTAATGCAGCAGCGCCCATGGTCGGGAAAACATAAACTTATGCCTGTGCTTATGCTTATGTACGTCGCCACTGTTGCTCTCTTGTGCTTATGTTTATGCGCTACTGAAAACCAGGTGAGCCGTACGACAGTTTGCGTGCCCTGCGTGTTGATTGGAATGCAAGAAACTTGTTATGACGAACATTGGTGTTTTGAGAACCGAGAACGGATAGCAGACAGCGATGTTATCCGAGAGATTAAAGTGGTGGTCATATACACAATCAGCAAAGCGAAGCCGTAAAATGCGTTAAGTTAAGCAAAGAATGCGTTAAGTTGAGCAAAGAATGCGTTAAGTTGAGCAAAGAATGCGTTAAGTTGAGCAAAGAATGCGTTAAGTTAAGCAAAGACGCAAGTAGCTGTGCCGTGAATAAATGTGATGTTTACCCCGTCTCGGACGAGAATGTTTGCTACGGCAAACGTCTAGTTTTGCCTAACTGGTCAGAAGTCGCATTTTAAATCTGACGTCACACTATTTACCTGCAATTCAATTAAACATTCCTTGTTCAAACGAGCTCCGAGTACATCGAGGGCGCGGAAAACGGAGACGTCTCACATCACACTATTTACCTGCAATTCAGTTAAACATTCCTTGTTCAAACGAGCTCCGAGTACATCGAGGGCGCGGAAAACGGAAACGCAACTCATCGATGTGCATACGACGCGGTTACACGTACATTTGGACGTGGAATTTGCATGAACATCATGATTATTTCGGCGTCACTGCTATGAAATGTTCGGAAAATAGCGCAAGGACGACGGAAACTACCCACGAGAGCCAAAAAAGATGTCCTGCACAAAGCGTTTCTTATAATTGTACAATTTACTGTTTTATACCATTACATCAAATCATCATGCAATAAAAGTAGATTCGTTCGAAAGAACGTACATAATTGTCTTCTTGACAAGGCTACAAATACCGACATCGATGCGACTTAGCATCCTTTGAATTGTTTGGATAATACTCCAAAAAATTGTATACACTTTTTCATATTAAATGCCCTTACTATTGTCATTATTTAAAACAATTGACCTGCAAGGAATGCTGGATTTAGCACTGAATGCGTTAAGCCTGGTTTTCATGAGTGACGCAATCACAAGTACAACTGTACGAGAGTCGTTATTTCACAGTGAAAACAGGCTCGACTGAGACAAGCGCAAGCAAGAGTGATTTTCCTTTTAATCGAACTTATGTTTGCGTAGCTCGTTTTCACTGACGCAGATTTCTTGTGCTTGTGCGTCGCTTTGATCGTAAAAACCAGGCGTAATCGGTTTCCAAAGAAAGTTCGAGGCCACCTTAGTTATATTGATGATGAAATAATTAATTTCTTATTGTTTTTAACTAATGTAATAAATAAGGACAAACAGCTTACATAAGCTTCGAGAGCAAGAAAACAAATATTAAAATATATAAAAATACGTTCATACGATGTTTCGCCTTAAAACACTGGTCAGGAATTAAAACGCGTGTCGACTAGCTTACTCCAACCTCTCCCCAGTCTCATTCCTGTGGCCTTGTAATGTGATGGAGGAAACATCAAGAATTACCCAATACCACAATGCTTTGTGCCCTCAGTCGGCAATCAGTTCGAGGATCTGATTGCCGACTGTGTATACAGTAAATCTAAACATGGAAAATTGCTTTTTGTTTCTGTTTGTTCAAACGCTTGCCAAATGGTGTGCCGGTTTCCGAGTAAAAAAATAAACAAACAAAAACAAGCAAGCGCGCAAAGCATCGTGGATGAGAGGAGTGATTACGTCATACGTTATAACAGTGTTATAAGTGTATTACTGAATTGACAAACGGTGAGTTTACTCTGTCGGTATGTGTCCATTTACGCCATTTGAGTAGAGGGTCTTGGTTTTACTTCTCTCCTCGACGCCGCTTGGCAAGACCTTTTCACCAAGGAGACTGAGAATGACGTCACCCACAGTAGCGGGCAGGCGGGATATCCAGACCCACAAGAGATGCGCGTCCCATCCTACCACGTACCGCGTCTTCGGCCTCGACGACGCCAGGGCGTGCACGATGACGTCGACAACTTTTCCGATGCGCGGAGACGCGCACGTGTCCACCATTCCTTTCAACATGTTGCTCACACCTGAAACAGAAAAAAAAAAAAAAAAAAAGAAAAAAAGAAAAACATAAATTCTAAAGGTGAGATTAGACACTGCAATGCACCTTCTTAACTCTTTCACTTCCAAGCTCAAAGTACAGATTCTCCCAACCTTATTAAGAAGAAAATATATTATCGGTGTAGTGAGAAGTGACAGCTAAATCAACTTTCACCTGAGCAAGCTATCAGGTGACAAATCCTCATTACTGTATGATAAATCTCTGGTGAAAGACTGAAGGAGAAAATTGAAGTTGATCACTCTTGGGAGTAAAAGGGTTAAGCTCGGTTTTCACGAGCGACGCAAGTAGGAGCAGTCCTGCCAAAGCTCAAAGTAATTTATTTCAAAAGACCTTTGTGTCGAATGCTTAATGCTTGGCCAAAAAGTTTGGCCAAAAGTTTCGCTTTTCCTCAAGTGAAGATATTTTCTATTCTGTAACTGTACTCATTAAGAGCTTCCATTTTAGTGGCCACAGCTTTCGTCTTTGACAATTCAGGAGTCAAAGCTTCAGTTACATTAGACCAGCGGAGAAACGGATTTTATCAAACACACTAAAAAAAAAACAAACAAACAAACAAACAAGCAAACAAAAAGCTTGTAGCCAAAACCCAGTTATTCAAAGAACAATCAGGTTAATCCTGGATTAAGTCCAAACTGTTTTGTCATTTTTAGGCCTGAAAATGAGAAGATTTCGCTCACATTACGACTTCCTTGCTATGTTCTGAGCTAGAACAAGCTTGTTAGTTAGTCTTTTGATCATAACAAGATGTCAAAAGAAAGAATTTTGTTAGTCTAGGGTTAGCTTAATCGAGCATTTGAACAACCGGGTTCAGATGAAAAACTCTGACGCTTGTTAAGTGGGCTAGCCATACTTACTTGTCTGGTAGAATTTCTCGCCGTATTCTTGCCGAAGACTGGGACTAAGCTTGTGCCAGAGCTGACTCCACGTGTTTCTGAGGCGATCTTTATCAGTGATATTTGTCTTAAAAAATCCGGGCTCTATGATGCTGACCTTGACCCCACTCGGACCCAGTTCCCGACGCAGGCCGTCCGAGAACGCCTCCACGCCAAATTTGGAGATGCAGTATGCGGACGCGTGTGGCAGACACGCCCTCCCTGAAAAACATGACAACATACTTGTAAAATATTATGTTTGGCTGCCTAACCTCTCTTTAAACTGACGAAGGGCCAACTTTCGAAGCTAGCACTTGGGAGAAGTAGCGTCTGACTGGGTCGGCGCGGAGAAAGACGTATAAATATGAATCGAATATATAAGGATCGATGTGTGAAAACTGGACGCCATTATCCCTTCGTTTTTTAAGGACCAACGGTCGAAACGTTAGCTAAAACATTCTTTACGGCGTTCAGCATCGCTTTATGTAAGCACAGTATTTTCGCTGTCTTTTTAACGTGAAGTTTATCAGAGAATCAGCTTTCATATGTTTAAAACAAAATTTATGGACTTCTCAAGGCCAATTTTCATTTTTTTTCAAGGACTTAAAATAACCTATTGGCCCGAGTAGAATGATTTGCATTCTTTGAAGATTTTCAGTATCTTTATAGGCTCTCCTCAACTGACTGCTTCTGAACAGCTTTTTCCGAACGCTGTTCTTCGAAATGCGGTTGACTTTGTGACCAGGTTCAACTTGTCAGTCGATTCATTTTGGGGTTGTTTTAAGCCATTCTGGTCAATACTTTCCAGTTACCATGCAAATTCAAGGACTTTCAAGACAAGCAGTCAAATTCAAGGGCCTTTCTAGATCGTACGATCCCTGCTATCAGCAATAAACAGTCCACATACCTGCAATACTTGCCATGTTGACAATCCGGCCCTGTGCAATCTTCAGCAGTGGAAGAAACTGTTTAGTGACGTCAACCAGACCCCACAGATTGACGTCAGCGACGTCTTTGATGTCTTCGAGCGACTGCCATTCAATTGGCCCAACCTTGGCGATACCAGCATTGTTCACCAGTCCCCAGATACCTGAAGTGACGTGATCATGAGAAAGGAATGAGTTGATCGTCACACACAAACTTTTTTCAACTCAACAAATTAACCCCCTGCAAGGAGCAAAGTCCACCGGTAAAGCTCAAATTTCTTCCCGACAATACGAGAGTGAGGTTTTGGAGATTTGGGGTGCAAATCCGCAAGTATTGCTGCAGAACAAAAGAGAACTGCAATAATGTATAAAAGACTGGGCTGCGTAATAGCACCGGGGGGGGGGGGGGGGGGGGAACTCCCATATATATAAAGTCATACAGGTATGTGCCACCCCAAAGGGTATCATTTTCAGCATTTTAGTCTGAAATAGGGATTTTGAGGCTTTGGCCTGGAATAGGGTACAACATCTTGATATTTGGTCTGAAATAGGGACAAAAATTGCAAATTTTGGTCTGAAACGGGGTTGAAAATTGCAAATTTTGGTCTGAAAGTGGTCGAAAATTGTACATTTTGGACTGAAATAGAGTCAAAAACCGCACATTTTAGTTTGAAGCAGGGTCGAAAATCGCCAATATTGGTCTGAAATAGGGTAAGCCGGGTTTTCAGTCCTGGGCGGCACACTCCCACCCAAAATTTGGAGGAGTTATTAACGTCAGGGGTAAGAGCTATTAGTATAAATTCTCCCGACTTTAAAGAAATATATTTAGTGATGTAGTGAGAATTGATAGTTCTGTCAAATTTTAGCTGAGCAAGCTGTTAATTGCAAAGTATAATATACCTTCGAAGTGTAAAATATATCTTCTTTAAAGAAGCCAATACAGAATGAACATTTTAAGTTGCAGGTGCATCCATAAAAAGTTAGACCCTCTCGTTTACGAAATATTTGTTCAATCAAACTTCGAACAAAAGATACAAAATATTGGGCCTGGTTTCGTGCAAATTGCCTCAAACCGGAAATAGGACTGAGCAGCGAAAAAGAACAGCTCCCCATGGGGCCCAGTCAGCAATTCTTTCGAGGTTTTTAATATCCTGGGGCGAAGTCTTGTGAAAAACAACATTATCATAATGCGAGTCCTTGAACTTTCAACAAGTGTGATTTTACTGCGGAATCTCTCAGCAAAGCCTCTGAATTTATCGCAATTATTCGTCGGTTAGTTTTAAAGCGATGAGTCCTTAGCAGGAAGCATTACAACTGCGAAACTTTACCCAGCACAGCAGGAACTGTCAAGAATGGTCGTTCTTACCTTTCTCAGCCGGAAGGCTTCTTCTGACTTCCTTTACAGCTTGGGCTATCTCCTCAGATTTTCGTACATCCAAGCGTATGGTCTTGAGCCGTTTGCTACACAATCGTCTGAGTTCTTCTTCGCCATCACTGGTCAGACAAGTCGCGAACACGTTAAATCCAAGCTGATCTAATTTCACCGCGAACGCTTTGCCAAATCCCGAATCACAACCGGTTATGACAAGGAACTTGTCGTGGAATTTGTCAAGGAAGTCACTGTAGAAGATTCTCTTTAAGATATAAAACCAGAGGGCAGCAAAAATCACAGCAAGGCAGAGTAGTAAAGATTGAAAGTCGGCGGCCATTCCTTGCGGCTCCATGGAATGTTGCTCTCTGAAATGAAAACAGTTAGCCAGCCTGCATATTAGACCACCCGGCGATTAAACCAAGCGCGCATCTGTTATTTTTAGATTCTCTCCTAAATCAAAATACGTGGTGCTGATTAATATAACATTATTCATGAAATGGACAAAATTCCTTTTATTCTTCTGGGCTAAGGACAGTTGCTAGTTCAACTTCTTGACCAAGAAACTGTTGTAAACAACAATATACATACAAGTTTGTTTTAGCTAAACAACATACTATAAAAGAGGAAGTCAGTAGTGGGAGCAAAGGCAGGCAGCGAAAGCTGACTGAGCCCGTCTAGCGATCGATTGGACGGGGCCTTTCACTAATTTTGGGAAGTACAATAATATGACGAAATCAACGTGGCACGCAGTTGTATAAAGCAACTTTTCTTGAATACTAAATTGAGTAGTCCGGGCCCTTCATTGTTTTAAAGCAAATTAGGCTAATCCTGGATTAGAAGAAAATACATTAAAAGAGTTATCCGTAAAACTTACACTCGAGTTCCTACCGTCGCTTCGTGAATGGTTCATGTGTAAACCGACTCACTCGTATAAACATTCTTTGTTGCCTTTTCCTTATCATTGAAATGTGGTCATTTCGCAAGTGTTCGGTATTGTCTTGCGTGTTTTGTGAGCTATAGTTTTTACACAATAAAATAGGAAGCAAAACAATTGCCCGAGTATGTCCGTACTTGTATATAAATATTTTAGATCCGACAGATTTCCGACCATTACGGGAATGCTTTGAAATGTTGTCATTTTTAAATCTTGGCCAAAGTACTTGAAAGAGTGTATCAATCAAAGCATGCCGAAAAAGCTTGGCCATTTTCGCAAAGTTAAAAAATGACTGCGGAATCAGTCCGGCAAATGTTAAAGAGAGGTCAAAACAGCCCTCAAGGCTTACTCTTGAAATGTCACAAAATCACGAAGCTCAGTGCCATAGTGGTCTTGTTCACACAGAAAACGTGCTGTCACGGAATCGCCGCATTATGCAGGGCGAAAGGAAAAATACTCAACATTACGAAAGGACCACACGCGTATCAGATACTATCTTCTCTTTACTGATACAGTCAAGTTTACCTTGTTCAGAGAAAATTATAGGTGATCTGTTGCTTTGGTTCAAAAAGGCTCGCCAGGGAAGGTTGGGGGAATTTAGCGATTGAAAATTTCTGGATATTTTCGGTTCAAAAGATATCGAGTCAAAAAATATGCATGAAAGTTAGAGGAACCGTAAAGTCTGACTGCCAATCGACTTCATTACGCCGTTTTAGTGGAACGGCGCTTCGTTTATCTGCATTTCTGTAATATTTGAAGTGAAGAACCCAGAAGATGTCTTCCTGAGATTGCATCAAGTACCACTGAAACGACGGAATAATATTATGCTGCAGAAAGAAATGAAATGTAAACCAAATATATCAAGTATAATAAATTACACTTTACTTTCGGATGGCATGTGCAGAGTAATTTGCTAATTGCACGCGGTGTTTTTTAAAACCTCCTAATTGGACGTAATGAACACGATAAGCAATTCAAAACGATATTGTGCAATGTCAACAGTCTAGAAAACACGAACAGTCTCACGCTGATTTTCCCGTTTGTGTGCAGTTATCTTTCTTTCCTTTCATTATTTATTTTTTTGTCACCGGAATGTGCGTTTGTGTTGTGCAGGGATTCATCGTAAATCCGCTCCGATAATGAGCCTTCGATCACTTCCGTTCATAACGAGTTTGACAACGACATCGCACCGCGATTGAATGACTTTGAAATTTGAATATAGCCTTCGAAACAATTAAGGCCATTCTGGCGAAGCAAAAGCGCGCCGGAGAAAATCACACCGGAAACGGATATTGTCCAAAGAGTTCAACTGACATGCGAGAAAGGTGTGTGACTCTATACAGATATCTGACGGCGGAACACATAGTATGATTTGACAAAGACGGGGATTGAGAAATGCTGAGTTTATGTGTCCTATTTTTTAAATTATTGCTAAGTGCATATGCTTAGCTATAAGTTTGAACATCATCGCGCAATCCAAAAACGCTCGTCTTACGGATGTTCTGGATTGTTCTAAACGCGAGTCGGCCTTTCGTACAAAACGCAGTTTTCCGTGATCACTGTATTCACGTTGAATCCGAAACAAGGTCGAAAGTGTTGTGGAAACATATTAAAGGCCAAATCTTACCTTCTTAGGGCGACCAAACTAGCGGCTTTTTCTACTCCCAGTTCGTTGACCATTGTGAAACTATCGAGGCAATGTCTGAAGCAGCTATGATGCGAAACAGGTTTGTCATGACAATATTCTTACGTCATGTTAGGTTTGAGTGCTTCCGGCGTGCGCACGCACATCATGTAAAAGACAAAACACGCGGAAATTGGAGGATGAGGCGGGATCAGACCACGAAAGAAAGAAAGAAAGAAAAAAAAAGAAAATACAAAGAGGCCGAACATTCCATTGATTGTGTGAAAAGGTTTCCTTCCGCAAATAATAATAAAAAATCAAATCAAAACAAAACAAAACAAAACCCTCAAAACCCTCCTCTGTCAGCGTGGGCGCATGGGACGAACAAAACTTGTTATTGAACCGTTTTACTTCTGAGAATCAACTTCAGTTTTCTCTTTCAGCCTCTCGCCGATCTGTATTTATAGTACGTATTCCATATATGGAACAAGCGGATGGGCAAATACCTGGCCCTGGGCCCGGTTTTTCAAAGCACAATTAGGCTAATCCTGGATTAGGGTTAGGATTAGAGTTATGGTCAGGGTTAGGCCGTAATTTTCGTATATGTACATGTATTTCTCACTCGCATCAATTCAATTTACGGCTAATTATTATTCAAGGTTGCGTATTTGCTCATTGGGGCAATGTATTTGCTCATCAGGGCCAGGTATTTGCTCGTCCGGTTGTGCCTTATAAGGAATACGTACTATATATACCTATCCTCTCACCAGAGATTCATAGCACAGTATGGAGAATTTGTCACTTGATTAGTTAGCGTGCATGTCTGATGACACGTTTGCCCACGCAGTCGTCCAAAAACGCCCAAAAAATGCAGCTGGCATGGCTGAATTATCTTTTCTATTTTGTCATCTTGGACGAACTAAAAGTTCTTCGCAGGCGCGGCATCCATCTTGACCAATTTAAACTGAACTTCAAACTGGCTTGCGAATCACAGGACTCGTCCCAGGCCTTCTTAAAAGTTCGCGTGCGCGTGGGATTGTTTTGCCTGCTCAATCGCGCGGTTTAGTGGTTTGGTTTCTCAAGTATGGAAAAAGTTGGCGGCCATGATGTCTATTTTAAAACACTGTTTACTGCTAGTCAACTGAGCACGCAATGCAAACTTTATGAAAGAAGAAATTGCACAATGCAAACTTTACGAAGAAGAAAATGCTTGAGTAAATGTAGCGAGATTTAATTCAAGCTATCAAAAGCCAAGTTCTGTTTACTGTGTGACACATGTATCTCTGGTGATAAAACTGAAAGAGAATATTGAAGTTGAGGGTTGAGGGTTGACCCAAGGCGGACTTGTCATTCGGATCCACTCCAAAAATAAAATGAGGCGTCGGCGGACCCTCTAGAACAGACGCGTAAACTCGTCAGTTCGAGATGAGTCAAATTTGGGAAATCGAGACACTTTCTTTCGAGAAGGAGTTACGTTCTTTGAGAAGGAAGAAAAGGAGTCACATTTCAGGACGAGACGCGTTCTTTGACCGAGGCAGTATGAAAACCGAGTAACACTTCAAAACGAGATATTATTTTTTTGTCAAGAACTTGTCACACTCTACAACGAGCAACACAGTTTGAGTTGAGTGAAAAAGAACAAGCAACTTGTTCAATTATCCAGCTTGATATCTTCTACTCCGTACACGATGAGTCATCAAACTGGTTTTTCTAAAACTAAAGACTCGATTCCCTAAACGCTGAACTGTCAACTGAGGTTTGACCACTCAAACAAAAGCTCAATACTCTGGATATTCTGCTAGCTGCGTTCACGCTCTTGTTGAGTGGATTGCTGGACTTCGACGGAGAAACTAAGCTGATGAGCTTTTTGCATAAAAGTATAACCATACCCGGCGATCCAGAAGAGAACTCTTACTTCGAAGCTCAAAATGAAGATCCTCCCAACTTTCTAAATCAATCAATCAATCAATCAATCATTCAATGAAGTTTAACAATACTTTTACAACTAATTTCTTCTACACCTCTCTTATGGAGTAGGACTCTCAATAAACCCTATGGGACTTTACGAGGAGAGCCCCTGTTACAATGACTGCTGTTCTAAAACAATGTATGCCGATTGATGTAGGTAGAATTGATAGCTTTCACTTCTAAGCAAGCTGTCAAAAGCCAATTTCCCCATATTGTATTATCTATTTGTGGTGAGAAACTAATGGGGAAAGTCGATGTTGGTCACTCTTGGGAGTGAAAGGGTTAATGTGCCGATATATTTGTACTGTTAACATCCCCCCGTGGGGGGGGGGGGGGGTGGCATACCCCGGGCATTTGACACCCTCCCCTCTTCCGAGAGTGGGGAATTTGACCTTTCAAACCGCTATTGGGGTAGTGCATTTGACACTAAACCACGGGACGTGGGGCACACGTGCATCATGACACCATTAATTTTGACAATACCATCATTCAAGAGGGGAACCTACACTGTTGATGTCTTAGCCAAGAAGTGCTGCCTGACCACCGGCGAGGTGAAGATGTGGCTACAGGACCTTAAGAAGAAGAAAGCCACTAGGCAGAAGGCAACCCGTGAGAAGAGGCATCAAGCACGCACTGCTGAGTGATTCAAGTGATTCGTGGTGAATTTTTTTAGGGGGGAGGGGGAGGGGGAGGGGGCGCATAATGCACAGGTTATTCCGCACGTCGCCCACAGATCGGATGCGGTAAATATAGGAACTGTTTTGCAGTCTAAACTTCATTTTATCTACTGTGATATCTCGAGTATCCACTTCACTGTGACAAAGTATCAAGGGTTAATGACAACAAAGATTTCAATAATGTGCGCATTTTGCCGCATAGCACAATACCATATATCAGTTCAAAAATAACTGTAAATGCCATTCGCCCATATGAATTCCAGCAACCTCTCTTCAACTGTCCACTTCAATTTAAAATAAGGCCTAGCGCAATTCATATGAAACTGAGTTTGATTTTGCATGAGAATATTTAATAAAGGCAGTGGGCAACAGGGAGTTCAACCAACAATCTCAGAAACATAATGTTAACTCACCTATGTGGATGCGCGACCTTTCTCAAATAGCAAGGACTTCCTTTTGAAAACGAAAGAAGATCGGACCGTTGTGCCAGACCGGTTTTGCAATCATTAGAGTTTCAGATTTATCTTTTTCTAGCCGTTTGATAAGATCATTCTGGCTCCGACTTGACATTTCGACGTTCCTGTGGGATTTCGTGGGCAAAGTCACGAAAATGAAAACTGATTCGAGAGATTTCCCGCGCTATTCATAGTTTCGGAATAGAAAAAAAGGCTACGATGGTAACTTGAACCAATACACTGAAAATAGCGCTTCACTGTCATTTGATTGATTTATCGACAAGTGATGATGGATTGCCGACCAAACGTCGATTACGCAGAGCAAAAGATCACACTTATTTTGAAGATTTCAAAACATCGTGCAGAACTCAGCCAGTCAGAGCTTCATACAATAATAAACTTAGGGTCTATATAACGCCAATTGACACTCCCGTTAACAAAAAGACAGACAGCATAGACAGCACCACTCAGGAGGAAAGCCAGAATAAAGCATGGATTGTACAACAGGCAAAACTAAGGCCTGTTTATACAGTTGGCCCGGGGACCCGAGTTGGGTGGCGGGACTCAACGTTTCTCCATCGCCAGAAATTCCGGACATTTTGCGTCCACGATTGCTTCCGGTCTTTCCCAGCGGCGTGCGGTATGAGCATGCGCCATTCACACATTCAACATTGTTACGTACTTTGCCTCAGTGGGGTGGGGGAGGGATGGGTTTCTCCGGTTCAAAAAGAGACTGCTACGTTTAGGAGACGTGCCGCTGAACGACCTAGTTGAAATTAGCTTTCGTTTGGTGCAATTTTCATGCGATTTGGAGCTTCCCAGCCCAAAATATCAACATCCGAAGTCAGCGTATTTCACGGGAGGTATTCGCCATGGCTGGCTGTGAACTGCAAATTCAAACACAAAAAGTACACATCGAATTTGCTCCAGGGGACTGACGGAGGCTTCACAGGAGATGTTCAATCCTTCGACAATCAGGTACGGGGTAGACATTTTGCGTTTTACCCAAGGTTCTTGTATTAAATGCAGCTTAAAAAGTGACAGTAGCCGGTTTTGAGCGTATTCTGCTATCAATCCCTTCTTACGTCGGCCGAAATTTTAAATTCAAAAAAGTACACATCGAATTTTACCGGAGATAAATATTTTTTGTACTGTTGTGTTTAGGAAGCTTCCCTCTTCCGAATGCTGCCCAGACATTTTTACGAACGTGCTTCAGTTAAGTGAAAAGCGCAATTTATTATCAGATCCCATACATTTCTTTGTTATTTCTTGAGCGGCTGTCAGCGTGAAACCTGATGCCTCTTCCGAGATGGCGCAACCGGATGTCTGTAATTTCTGGCGATGCCATATAAACGCTCGGCAATCTTGGCTCAGGGAGGAGGTGACTCTGTTCCCCGGGCCAACTTTTTCTCATATAAGGAAGGCCTAAGATGACAGGAAACCAAACTCATTGGGCCAGGTTTAGAGGATGTGGAAAACAAATGCATCAAGATTTAAAATCTGCTAGAGAAACATATTATTCTGACTTCTTTGAACATACATTTGAAAAAAATCCCGAAAAATTTTGGACAAATATCAAACAGCTCAGGTAAGATAACCATGGTGTGGCAGATTTTCAAGAATGGAGATGAAATAATTAATAATGGTAATAGGACTGAGTGGAGTCCGATTTGGTCTGTTATCATACGAGTGATTAAAAAGTCGGACGACCGCGCTTCGCGGGAGTCCGATTTTGTAATCATGAGTATGATTACAGACCGACATCGGACGACACAAAGTCCTCTTACTAATTAATCATAAATTTGACAATTTCTGAGAATGGAATGATCATATAGTTTCAGCGCCTTATGCTGTATTATACATAAAAACAAAACATCAAGAGGCACTTTATCGCCGATCGATTTTAACACGCGCGTTTCACTCTTGCTTATGATTGGTTAAGCCAACTGTCCGATTACAGAACAAAGAAGTATCCGATTACAGAACAATAAGTGTCCAATGAATGATTAATCGGGGTTTATGAACCAATCACGTTCGAGGAAATTGTAATATTTATGATTAATGATGAAAGGCGCAAATCAGAGGTCTTTACCAAAGAAACCTTTGGCAATACTCCAGAAGTTGGTAATGATCCCAAACCAAACATCAGTTATCTTAAAATCACAAACAGGGGAGCAATCGAACAACTGAGATCACTGAAATCCCATAAAGCATGTGGCCCTGACGAACTCCCACCATGGTGCGAAGAAATTGCTCCTGTGCTAACCAACATTTTCCAGGATTCCATAGCACTGGTGTTCTGCCTACCCAGTGGAAAAAAGCAAACATTTGTGCTGTCTTCAAGAAGGGAGAAAGATCTGACCCTTCTGAGTAAATACAGACCCATCTCAAACTACAAAGGACAGTGTTAGATCCATTATAATTCCTGTTGTGTGTCAATGACCTACCAGACGTGTTGGAATCCTCTATCAGGCTCTTTGCAGATGATACTTTGTTGTATGAAATTATCTCAAGTAATGCTGATAGCAATGGACCGAGGCTCCACGATGATTTACTACTGCTGGAGCAATGGCAGACTAAATTTTAAATGAGCTTTAATCCATGCATTTAAATGTAAGATCGTCTGAATATCCATGAGAAAGAACCCATCCCAAAGGACTTATGTCTTCTGTGATACTCTCCTGGAACAAGTTAAATCTACACAGTACCTTGGAATGACCTTAGAACACCAACTGAAATGGTCACAGCTAATGCAAAACATCAAAAGAAATGCCAACAAACAAGTCTGGGGCTGGTGAGACGAAATTTTTTGAGCTGTCTATAAAAGGTAAAGGAATCAATGCACAAAACCATCGTCAGACCCAAAATGAATAAGCCAGCGAATCCTGGGACCCACACAACAAAAAAGACTCACTTAGAAAGAACCCAACGGAAGGCTGCACGATTCTGTACGCAAAACTACCAGCAAACAGTCAGTGTTACCAGCATGTTAGATGAACTAGGCTGAGATACTCAAGACGAAAGAAGGTCAGACTGATTGTGATGTATAAATTGAACCCGCATGCCGCAAGAGACATTGATACTATATTAGCGGCGACATCGAAACCGAAATAAGTTGAAGCTGACGTTTCGAGCGCTATCCCTTCGTCTGAGCAAAAAACTTTGAAATCTGTCCAGCTTTACAAAAGCTTTCATGTTCTCTTTTAAAAGACAGTGGAATGATATGAAGTCATTCATAACGTAAAGACGAATTATAAGCAAAAACAGCGAACAAAAAGCAAACTCACCTGAGCTGACGTGTTGCTGTCCGTTGCGAAGTGCATCCTGGCCCAAAAATTTGCGGTGCATTGTGGCCCAAAAATTTGCGGTGCATTATGGCCCAAAAATTTGCGGTGCACTCTGGGATGAAAACAGGATTTTTTCCTACCTTTCAAAATGTATTGTCAAGAATATGAACTGCTGCTCCGCTCGCTTCGCTAGCTGCGCAGCAATTATCTATTTCCACATACTGAGACACGAACTTAAGGCAACCATGTTTTTAAATTTAAAATTCCACCTTCTGGAACAGATGTTTTTAAATTTTCTTTTTTCCGGCCAAGAACCACTAAAGAATGGAATTCTCTTTCATCAGATTTAGCAACTTTAGACTCCATTAATCTTTTCAAGACTAAAAGTTTTATGTGATGCTTTTATTTTCTTATCAATATTGGTGTACTGAATTTAAATTTGCTTTCATTTATTGAATGATAGTATTTGTAATCGGCAAAAATATACATTATGGGGAGACTTTTCTCAATTTTCTTGCAAAAAGCAAGGCATTGTGGTCAGCGGAGCAAAGGATTGTGGTTATGCGCAAAGAGATGAATCGACATGCGCAAGGACCACAATATGCGACGTTCTCAGATGTGCTTTCTCTTTCTCAAGCGGAGTTCGTGGCATTCAGAGGTGAGCGTGTTTTCTGTGCATTAACACTTTTGCATGCACGCTTCAGGTCTCTTAAGAAGTACGCCACTCTGCTTTGCTTCCAAAAGAAAATCGCGTTTGAGGGAAGACCCTCGCTTGTAATGTTTCGCAGGCGATGTTAACGATAACAGTGAACCGAAATTGTGCGAGTTTCTCATCTTTACAGGAAGGCATAGGAACGGTATTGTTGCCACTGAATTTCAGTTATTTCCACTTTTTATTTTAATGTGGGACGAGTATTCTTTACATCTTTCCCTTTAATTTTAGGCTAAAAGGTTTTGTGGACAAAACGTGATTACGTAACACAGTTATCTTTATTTCAGCCTTCGGGACAAAGAACAGTATTGTTGCCATTGAATTTCAGTGCTTTCCACTTTTTACTTTACAGAGAGACGAGTACTCTTTACATCTTTCGCTTTGATTTTAGGTTCGTAAATTGTTGCCGTTGAATTTCAATGCTTTCCAGTTGTTACTTTACAGACGGGCAAGTATTCTTTACATATTTCACTTTGACTTTAGGTTCTTAAAAGCTTTGAAAACATTTTCATATTCGTTGTCAGTTTGTCAATGTTCTAGTGTTTAAAAATGTAATCATTTAAATGAATTTTGTTTTCAACATATATTTTCTGACTCCTGGGCCACAGTGTATTGAATAGTAACACAGTTAGATATGACAACAGATATGCTGAAGTTTGTAATGAATTAGTCATTTTGTTATCAATGATTTACTACTATATACTTTCTTACTTTTAGTACATGTTAACAAGGTTTTAATCAGTATCAAAATGTTGCAGTTGTTAACAGAGCCGGTTACTGTTAGATGTTCTATTATGCTTGAAAGTTGTGTTCACTAATGCACAGAGTGTCGTCTTTCTTTGAACGCTACTCAGCAGCCTCAACATAGTTTAACACTTGCCCTTTTAGCAACTGTTTTCAGCTAAAATGCTTCCCTGGGCAGCAATCCATACCGTTTCGGTACACTAGACAGATTTAGTAACCTGACTCCATTAATATTTTAAAGTCTAAATTGATTGATGTTTTTATTACCTTACCATCATTAGTCTTCTAAATTTTAAATTTGCTTTTATTTATTGAATGATAGTACTTATAATTTAGTTGGTAGGTTGGTGTGTTGTCGAAAGACTTTTACCGACTTTTTAAAATAAAATGTAGATGTAGATGTAGATATTGTACTGTACATTGGGACATTCCTTACGTTGGAAGATTGCACCAACACAACTGATTACCCTGACGCAATTGGTCCAGTCATGTTATTTGTAATGAACACAGTTATCTTTTGAACTATCAGATAGATGAATGGGCAAATTTCAGGTTGCCGTTCTTTCGCCGAACAGTCTCCTTTAAAATGAAGCCTTAATGCATGAAGTGTACACTGAATGAAAAAGTTAGCCCCATCTGAAAGGCATTGCACCAGTAACTGCCTCTTGCTTGCAAAACTAAACTTACATTGAAACGAACGGGAACCCCCTGCACTGCGGGTTATGATAGTAAGAACAATAAAACAAAATTGAAAGGCAAGCAGACTGTAACTGAGAAATGGCGCCTTAATCGTTAAGGAATATATAAACCGCTAAAGGAACTTATAACCAATGTCGAAAACTGCAACAACAACAAAACAAGCTATATGTTTTGACGCGGAGAGGGAACTTAGAAAGTGCATCTAAATACGCTAAATACCTGGTTAGTCACGCTTGGAATACGTCAGATATCATCAGAGGTCCTTTGGCCAGAATTGGCGGTTGCGCTTCACTTTTCGAAATGAGTGAAGGTTTATTTTATTAGTTACTAGTCACTAGCATGCGGTCAGGATATGAACGCTAGACCCGTGCTCGAAATCACGCCCACGAAATACGCATAGAGGAGGAGTACACGTACTTTGCGGTGCTGTCAATAATGACAGTTCTCAAGAGTTTGGCTGCTTGCATATATTAACTACAAAGGATGTTACGCACCGACGAAATCGAATAGATATTAGAGAGGTTAACGTGAAATTCTAATATTGATTAGTTTGCCCTTAATTCAGTTGTTATATGTTCGGGAATCGTAAATATTTTCGGGATAAAAGATTTCTAGTGTCCATCTGGAAGAGCGAGTATAATGTTAAGATCGAGTAAGAGATAACACTCACCTGCCCTCCAAAGTCCCTTCGAAGAGCACGTTTATTTAACCGCTTGCACTACACCCACCTTCGCCTCTCTGACCTCTTCTCTTTTTTTCTGTCTGTCTTGTCTTGTCTCTTCTCTCTGCCACTAAGCTGCTGTCTGGAAAAGGAGTATATTAAGCGAGAGTCGTGCCCACTCCCCCGGGGGGTGGGGTGGGTGATTCCCATATAAAAAGGACGGGCATACTCGACGGGAATTTTCGTTTTGACCCCTAAGAGGTACGACGAGCATCCCCGTCCTTTCTTATATGGAAGTCCCCCCCCCCCCCTCCCCCGGGATAGCAGTATATAGTGTGGCAAGTGGTTTGAACCCAGGAGCGTGAACAGTACGTTGGTTGTGATCGTCCGGGTTTATAGAATAGTCTCCAAGAACACTGTGTCAAGTGCCCTGTCTCTAAAAATGACTTCTGGTCAGGGAGTCAAAACGTTACATAGTGAAACATAGTGAAACATAGTGAAACATAGTGAAAACGACATTCTTCCCTGAGACTACTCTTACCCGGACGATCACAGCCAACCCGTACTGTATATAGTGCAGTAGATATAGCTATTTTACACAGTAATTTATATTACGCGTTCAGACGCAGTAAGTCAGTAAAGTTAATTTTATTCAATTTTCACGCAGTAACAATACCAGATTAGATAAGAAAAACAATCCACCTAGCGTCTTGCTGATTAAAAGATAAGGCACACCTGAGTGCTGTGCTGACTGATAGAAGCTCGCAGAGTTTGTAAAAACACGAGAGAAGCGTGGAGAAGTACACAGCGCTGCTGCGAGTTCTTCTCGCCACACTTCACGAGTGTTCCTACCGTATTACCAACTACTTATTTATGAAAACGCTGGTGTATCAACAAAAAGTTGATATAGGTACTGGAACGCCGTACGAGTAACAGTAGCTGACGTTTCGAGCGTTTAGTCTTTCGTCAGGGCGAAGGGCTAACGCTCTGTTACTGCTACTGTTACTCTTACGGCGTTCCAGTACCTATATCAACTTTTTGTTGATACATTAGCGTTTTTATCACTACGCCGACGCAGTTGATCTAGTTCTCTTAAGAGATGGCACCACACTACTTATTTATAACACAACGCTGCACGCTGACAAGTACTCTGACTATATTCCTTTCATATAAGGGATCAGTCGCACTAGACTTCTCTTTCGTTTACCTCCCAAATTCTCCGCACTGAAGACAAAGTCTCAACCCCCCCCCCCCCCCCCCCCCCCCGATCTCCTCACTACACCCAGAAGGACAATTTCTCTATCACCCTTACTATCTGGTCTAAATAAAATAATCTTCGCATGAAGCAACGCAAAGAAAGTCCAGAAGAAAGAGGACAGAGGTGGACTCATAACATATCCGTGATGCTGGTGACGAGCTACGTTGCCGGGGAGAAGGTCAAGACAGTTCAATATTCCTGTTATAATGCACAAGGACACTCAAAGAAACCGGGGGACAAATATCGTTGTTGTCAAACTGTTTGTTCTTTTTAATGATTTCTGCACATTTCATTGCGCATTGTGAATGCGGGGCGCTAACTCCAAGTCCGGCTGGCTAAACAGTTGGAACACCGTGGGATCGACACTTGAAGGATTTCCAAGTTTCGAGAGATGTTCTGCTCATTTCCTTAGTACCGCGCACAATATTTTGCAGACGCGGCGAATGTTTAGGTGGTGTAATAATGCTTGTACGCTTAGCCGACCAAGCAACATCTCTAGAAAACGGGGGGAATGTTTCGGCGGTTCGTCTGAAGACGTCTTAGGCCCGGTTCAGACGCCGCTCCTGACATGCGCCGAACCTAATAGTAATAGATTCGACCCTGGTTCGACATAGGAGCGACTGTTGATTCAAACGGCGAACTTTTCCTGCCGCACCAAATACGCAATAGTGCTTATGTTTAAGGATAAATGTTTTTAATTCAAAATAATTTAAAATAATTCATGCAATAGGTACGACACATGTGAAGAGCGGCGTCTGAATCAACGTCGCTCCCAGGTCTGATTATGCGACAGCGTCAGTCGAACCTAATACCGCTGCCGTACCTAATTCAAATATGCCGAACCTAATTGATTCAGACGCCGCTCTTCTGCCGTACTTAATTCAAGCATTAGGTTCGGCGCATGTCAGGAGCGGCGTCTGAACCGGGCCTTAGATCTTCCCGCATGTGTTTCTATCGCTGTGTTTCTCTCGAGAGTTAGGAAGTCTCAATAAATCCGCAACGAGTAGAGCTGGAAATTTTCTTGAACACTCAAACGTTCAGCGGGAACCGTGAATGTATACGCACGCCTGCACGCGTCTCCTTGCAAAACAAGTTTGCCGGTGTATTCAGTGAGCGTTGGTCTATAATTCAACGTGTATTCCGCATAAAAAAAACATTCTCCCTTCAGGATCTGGAGAACCTGAATGTGATCAAGGTAGATTTTCTCCTTTCAAACTTCGTTTACAGTGAGGAGAACATGGTATATGATCAGGAAAAACTGACGTTAACTCTCACCTTCGACCCACTCATACATTTTACTATAAAGCCCTGGCAAAACGGACTCCGCATTATTATCATAAGACCCATTGCATTAATCACTGCGTCACGCGAATTCTTGCGTTGACTTGTCCAATAGCGTACCTGTTCGTCATGTACGTCACACGTCACCGTGAGCTTTCTCTTTTCCTTTCGAATGCGACCCAATCAGATTCCAGTACTGAACCACGTGGTACGGCGCACGACACAAGATCTTCAAAGCGCATGTCCGTAAAGCGCGGCGCGGGAGACCTGGAAAAAAAAGGACATCGATTGCGATGAGAATTGTCAGTTGTCAGGAAATAGCATAGTGGAAGACCACACTTTTTAATTTGCCTTCTGTAGTTTATGTACTGTTTTCTGAAGCATGTACTGGGAGTGCCCTAGCAGGCCTGGAGAAGAGCGCTGCGGACGTACGAACAAGCGTAGAACCCACCTCTCCTCATGTGGTATGACGTCATGTAACTTCATACCCAACTGGGGAGGCCCAAGGGCCACAGAAACTTGATGCTGATGAAAGAAGACATGCCACTTTAACTGGAACAGTGTCATCTGTATATCTAGCCTCCTGACAGCAGACCTACGAGCGGTTTCCGTTTTACTTTGCCACCCGTAGTAAAACGGAAGTCACTCGTGGGTCTGCTTTCAGGAGGCTACCGTGTATCCAGTGCTGTGTATAGGATTAAAAATACAGTATCTTGCTTTAGTCTGGTTATAATAGGCAAAAAATAGAAATGCCAGAGACTAAAATGTTTGAAGCTCTGGACGGACAGATGAATCGGTAAAGTCTCACGTACCAAGTCGTCCAGCTTGGTCTCTTCAAAGCGCCAGTTTTTAAGTTCTTCTCCGTCCAAATAAAGCCGAGTGTCAGTTGTCACAACCTAAGTGGAACGAATGGTTATTTGGATATGAGATCAAACAAAGAAACCTCCTTTACGTTTACACTTTCAGAAAAAAAAAGACAATATTAACAGACAACAAGGAGCACAAATACAAACAACTACAAAAAATAGGAAGAAGAAACTCTGGTAATAATATTCGCGGAGGCTTTGGCGGTCAGATGGTTCGTGTTGCGATGTGCTTACCTGTTGACGTAGTTCGTGTGTATTCATCCTGAACTCTATGGACTGTAAATCATGACCTATTCCTACTCCAGTTGCTTTGACATAGCTTTCTTTCAGGCACTAAGACGTAACAACAACAACAACAACAACAACAACAACAACAACAATAACAATAACAATGACAACAATATTGTCATCATGCATGGTGGTGCTAGTCATTTTAGTAAAAGCTCTACCTACATAACAACAACAACAACAACGACAACGACAACAATAATATTGTCATCATACATCACGGTACGTTGGGTTAGAGTAGCCTCCAAAACGACAGTTGCTTGACGTTTCGACTTATGGTGGTATTTATGTTTCTGGTCGTTGATGTGATTAGTCCGTTTTGTTGTCATGTGGATGGTCGAGGCGAGTCGGTTGTGTTTTTCTGTTGTCCTCTGGATTCGTCTGTATTGTTCGTTCGGTTCGCTTGATACATGACGGTGTTAATCATTCAGTTCTAGTGTTCGCTGTTCTCACCCAGTGTCTGTAGAACATCTCAAGCTGAGTCCACTCTGAACCCTGACCTTTGACTACGTCCCATTCGGCGGACGTGAATTGTTTCCTCATGGTGTGGAAAAATCCTGGCACTGTGCTTCCGCCTAAAACCAGGGAAAGTTTCCCTCAGTTAAAAACCAAAAGAGAAGTTCCCCAGTTGTTACTGAGAGATGTCCTGAACTTTATGATCCTACCAACACATCGGCCGTTTGGTGCTTGCTAGTAGGCTGTTTGTCGCTTGCTAGTCGGCCGTTTGTCGCTTGCTAGTCGGCTGTTTGCCGCTTGCTAGTCGGCCATTTGTCGCTTACTAGTCCGCCGTTTTTCGCTCGCTACGCCGGCTGTTTATCAGCTCTTAGTTGTTGGTTGGATCGCAACGTTCCGGATTTCCCTTATTGAGTATGATTAATTTAAAAGTAATTGTGTTATCGGCTTTTGATCAGATAAAGTCTGTATAGTCAGTCCATCTGAGCATGACTTGAGTTGTCTCTACCTGATGGTTCGTGCACAGACGTATCTCGCTGCCTGTACATAGTGATCAGACCTACCTGGGTAAGTAGTCTTCATGACATCAACTCCAACTGCAATGAAGTTGCAGTTTGGTGAAATTTGTTTCTAGTTATAAGTAACTTTCAAAAAATGTAAGTCTTCGCAACTAATATTGTATCTCCTGCTCCCTTTCTGTATTAAAAAAGCTGACAGCTCTAATTCTCACCTTGCGCCTTTGGCTCAGCACCCAATACACAGTAGTCTCCCTAGGAAAGAAAACAAGAGTCATCGACTTCGATTTTCTCCTTCAGTTTCTCACCAAAGATATAATAATTGCACAGTGTGGAGAATCTGGTTTTTGATAGCTTGCTTAGATTAAAGCTGATTAAACCATCACTTCTCACTACATCATTCATGCATTTTCTGGGAAAACCCATATTCTGAGCTTGGAAGTGATAGGGTTAAACAGCAAAGGCAAGCTTGTTCTTTCAGCCATCAATGCAAACCTTATCATAACTTCAGAACTCTTAGAAGCCAAAGGATGAAGACATGTTAAGGAATGATTGCACATACCTGATGAGATATGTTAAAGTTAAAGTTGCTGAGAGTAGTATCAACAATCTTGTTGTCCTAAAAGCAAAAATGGAAACCTTTAAAAATTACAATAAGTTATTATGATTTTAAAATATATAGTTCTAGAAAGAAAATTATAATAACCTTGGTAAACATAGACTAGTATACACATGTGTAGCGCTGTGAAAAAGTACAACAAGAGAAGCAAGGAAATGTACAGTACATAAATATATCTATTCCTTGGTGACAATAGATGGACTTCACTGTTTATGCTTGTTTCAGTTTTCTTTTATTAGAAGGAGGGAGGAGGGGAAGTGGCAGTTTTAGAGAAAATGAGGGTCTAAGACTACTATGTCTACAAGTTAAGATTAGGAGACCAGAATAATTTTTAAGACTTGGTGGAGAAAACACAAAAAATACTGCACTAGAATACCATTCAGCATGATTCTCATAGATGAAGGTGTAAATTATAAACAAAACAAAAGCCTAATGTACATATATAATTATGTATATCTGGACAAACAAACTTGTGATGATTGTCTAGTTTATAGTGTAGTTCAATCTATAATTACCATATAAGGCTTTCCTTTTTCTGTCCTTTTCAGTTGGATGTCAGTGTAAGGAATCTGCAAGTACTCACTAATTACCTTCCTGAGAAGCAATCGACCTGCCTGCAAAAAAGTTGAAAATGGCCCTGAATCAAACTAATGGTTGGCTGAGTCATTGCAGAGACCTCAACTCTTCTGCATAGATGTATGAGCCTCATCTCCCTCTCCCCCCAAGAGACAATCTCACAGCAAAAGTTCCAAACTTTACTGTACTGTAGCTTGCCAATCTGCCCTAAACCCCACCCCCTGAGATATCTTTCTCTTTCCCAGGCTCTTTTCCCCACTGACCAAAAAATTAATGGGCAAAAAGCTTCGTCTTGGTGCTTTTATTGTTTCAGGTGTTTGGAATCCCTCATCACAGATGAAGCATGAGTGTTTGAAATAACTTCTCAAAGGAATGTATCCAAATTAAGCATTTTTTCCCCCACAGCTGGAAATCGAATCAAACACTCAAACCAGTGTTTGAGCCTACACCAAAGCTTATCGAACTGACCAAAGACTAAAGACATTCTTCAAAGCCTGTTTACTGTTGTCATGCAGCAATCAATTGCTGCATGATTCTAACCCCCCCCCCCCCCCCCCCCCCCCCCCCCCCCCCGCACTCTCCCCCTCTCGCAGATGAGCTTGTGCTAATATCCCCAGCTAACCCACCAGTGCTGATTTGGCATCTTTTTTGAACACAAACTTCATGACTCTCTCCTTTTCTTCCGGCTGCACACAAGACAGTCCCAGAAGCCACTCCTGTACCACAAGAAAACACGTCATGCGGTCTTCAGGTATGAACAGAACAGACAAGCCGAATTTTTTACACCTCACCTGCTTCGTCGGTTTCCAAGCTCCACAACGGAAGGCCCAGCGAATACCCTCCATAGCTAGACAAATCATATACACGTGCCCCTTCCCCTACATTCAAATTCAGAGTTTAAAATCTCTCTACCAATACGGCACATACGTAGCACCGCCGTCCGCCATTTTGGCTTAAAAAATAACACTGCTGATTTCCCAGATCGCTGGCGCATTCGAAAATAAACATGGCGGCCGAGTGAGGAAAATGGATCGGTTCTCTTGGACTTCACTCGGGGCTCTTCTTGTTGGTGAATCTAGCGTTCACCAACAAGCAGGAGTTAGAATATACGATGGAGAAAAGAAGGTGACATATTTTCAGCAAATATGATGTTTAGATTAAGTATGGGAGAATGATGTTGTGCTTTAATAATCAGACCACCTTTGACAATGGGAACCTGAGGTTGACAACACACCGAATAATTTGGGACGATTTGGAGCAACAGGTTAGTTAGGGTGAGATAGCGTAAAACCATTGCATGCCTTTGAAGTAATACCCGAAAATCATGAGTGTCCAATTCGATTTCCTGATCGAATGTTTGGATTGATGATATTTATTATACTAATGATTGACTTGACGAAGTAACGGATTGATATTGATGGTGTATCAGTTATTCCTTCAGTGTGATTGTCTGGGTTGATTGATTGATTGATTAATCGATGTGTCTTTCATACGCTCGATGGGTTTGACTGGTTTGTTCATTGATCAACTATTGATTAATATTGATTAATAACTGAGATTGATTATTTGATTACCTGGACTGACTGGCTGTTTGAGTCATCGATTGATGGATTTATGGATTAATTATAATTTACTTTATGTCTTTTTGCACATATGGAATATTTCTAAAGCATCTTGCATTCTTTCAAGGATCGTGCCATTGCTCTACCACTGTCCTTGGTCACTCTTGTGGAGGAACATGGTGCAGGGCTCATGAGCAGGTTAGTTTATGGCCTCTGGAGGAAAATACCAGTCTAGTGCAAACTAGCCTCCTGGCAGCATCTAGGGGGGTGGGAGGAGGGACAAGTAAAACAGAAGCCACTCGGGTCTGTTGTCAGGAGACTAATACAAACAGGCCTTACTGCTGACAACTTCTAACAACTGCTGATAAACTAAGTGTACCAGCTATGGAGGGAGGCAGGCACACCATCCATGTACATGTCTTCACAAAACACTGCTATGCTAATTTTCTATTTTTCATGTGTGGTGTCCAACATGCTTGTAATTGTTGTGCATTTGCAGTGCCAAACTTGTCCTTCACCTCTATCCTGCCCCACCCAACAAGGAACAGGGTCCCTGTGTGTCAAGTGCAAGCACATATATTAAGTTTTCTTTTAGACAGGGGAGACACTCTGAGGTATAGTGTAAAACTGCTTTTTTTTTTTTTTTTTTTTGTTGGTGTCTTCTGCTTCTTTTCTATGATACCAATTTCATTCTACTTTCTTTGTTTCTTTTCTTCTTTAGTTTCAAGCTAAACTGTTGGAACAGATGACAAAGAGATCCTGGGAACAAGTGAAAGGGCCTCCTAGCAAAACAACTGTAAGAATATCCCTTAAACCATACAGATATCTGCATGTACCAAAGGCTCAGTTGAGTCTGTAACCCACCTAATTGGACACCTCTAAAGGCTGGTTTTTACCAGCAATGTTAAGCATAAAGAACCTTGTAAAAGCTAATGCAACATAAGGGGAAGAACATTGATCAGACATACATGTTTACAAGCAAAGTATAGCAAATTTTACAACTGGCATGTTCCTCAGAACTGTACTGCAAATATTTTAAGAAAGTGCTTTTTCTTTGCACAGTTATTTGATACTGACTTTTGGTCGATCACAGGGAAGACCAAGGGGTGTTGGAGGAATTGTTGGCATAGAGAGAAAGCTTGAACAAAAGTCACAGGAGACAGATGCTCATATAAACAGAGTGAGTAGCATACAGCTGTATGCTGCAAAGAGAGCTCAGATTTTTGTTGGAAAGTGACCACAAATAGAGCAATCAAAATGTACTTGTGTGTAGTGGAGTTGGTGCAAAATTTCAGGGCCTGATTTCTTAATTCCTTTCATCTTCCTGACACTTCTATTTACCTGTTACAGTAGTGGTTATTAGACAATGTATTTTTTTGGGAAAACGTTGAGCCTTAGTTTGCAGCGGACCGGCCTCATATTTGTTTCTTTGTTGTTCACAGGCATTTAAAGATCTCGATGCTTTAATGGAAAAGGTATTTCTTCTCAATTTGATTCTTCCTTTGTCACGAGTTTTCTGGATGTTAGGTGAAGTCAAAATATCACAAGAAAAATATCAATGTACAATACTTGATTTTTTCTTTTAGGCTAAGGAAATGGTAGCGATTGCTGATAAGGTTGCTTCAAAGTTGGAAGAAAAGAAGGGCTCGATAACCGAAGACGAGGTATCAATTCTCACAATACTACACATACATAAAGTTTAAGACAGGATGGGGATATTAAGACCTAGATCATAGAGATTTAAAAAGGGCATAAATGGCGGTAATGAAATTATCAAATGCTACTTTTTTTCTATAACCCTTTATCCTGCTTTCTTGTCTTTGCAGACAGTGATGTTCAAGTCCTATCTTCTAAGCATGGGTATAAATAACCCAGTGACCAGGTAGATGTCTACGTAAATTTTGTTCTTTCCAATCTTTTTTCATCCCTCACCCTTTGCAGCTGATCAAAAACAAATAATGGTTGCAAACAGACATATGACGGTATGAACCTGTATGGCCAATAGTCTTTCTTCTGTGATTTTTTTTCCTCACTAATCCCACTCGCTGTCATTTTTCTTTTAAGAGATACGCACGGTTCAGGAGCTAAATACCACACAGAGCTGGCAAAGGAACTTGGAACTTTTCTAGGTCAACTGATAAAGGTATGACAGCAATGAGTATACGATGTGGAAGAATGCAAAGCTTGACATGGGACAGACCCTTAAACAGCGTAAAACGTTGATGTGGATATTTTGAATGTCGTAGATAATGTGTTTGCTGACGTTTTGAGTGTCAAGTTATTGAATTGTCATTTTTAAAATATTTTTCAGGATGAAGGTGGAATGATGGCTTTAACCGATGTGTATTGCCGGTTCAACAGAGCGAGAGGAATGGAGGTGTGACCCATAAACAACTCCCCTGCGCCCTGTGCTATTACTGACTGTTCTCATATTTAGTCTTTTGTTTTGTTATAGCTTGTCTCACCAGAAGATGTCGTCAATGCGGCTAAGCTGTTTGAGTCAGTGAGTGTTCCCCTGAGGTAAGCATTTGGTAGAACATGAGTCGAAAAATAGTTATACATCTCTCTGCAGCCTGTCATGGCAAGAAAACTGTCATCATGAAACATAGTGTTCTTATATCTGGGGCCAATTCAAGAAAACATTTACAAGTGTATTTTACAAGTTGGGCCAATTTCCCCACACGTCAAAACACACTTTAATCCAATATCATGACCAGATCAGTTTCAGTTATACAGTTGAGACCTGTATCTGTAATGTTTTGCAAACTTTTGTCTGATTGGAGTTCGTTTAGTGGTGTTGGAAAAATGGTCCAACCTGTTTAATACACGTGTAAATGTCTATTGAATTGGCCTCTGGTCTTTGGATGAGATACAGTACAACCCTGCTATCTCGAACTCGGTTATCTCGAAGTCCCCGCTATCTCGAACAGAAATCGATTTTCCTTGAAAACGAACTCGATAGAAATTCTCCCTTGGTAGAACCCCGCTATCTCGATCCCCCGTTATCTCGAACTATTGCTCGGTTCTCTTGAGAGTTCGAGATAGCGAGGTTTTACTGTGACTGTTTCTCCTGTTACGCGGCAAAATAAAAGGTAATAAACTACAGTGGGGTAGACTCGAACCTGAAGTGAGGGTTAGTGACATTCTGCAACAGAGCAAGAAATAAATTAACAGACACTGCGTCCAATGTCTTCCAACTTCAGGCGCATTTCCTTCCCTTTCCCCATTCTTCTCTCTCAGTGTCTGCCCCACCCCCTCCCCCTCTGCACTTCCTACTTCCTCCCTTCTTTCATCCATCCTTCCTTTCTCTCGTTTCCTTCTTGTGTTTCAGACTGCGTGGATTTGACAGTGGAGTACTCGTAATTCAGTCCGTTTCACACAGCGACGAGGAAGTCATAAGAATAGTCAAAGAAATGGTGCGTATATATTTGGACCCCGCTACTAAAACAACTGGGAACGCAGACCGGTTTATTAGACAATACTAGAACATTTGCGACTGATTCCTAGTCCTGGGGCCAATTCAATGTACATTTACACGTGTATTAAGTTGGACCATTATTCTAACACCACTAAACGGACTACAATATAACAAAGTCTGTACAATATTACAGATACAGGTCCCCAGTGCACAACCACACCATACTATTTGGTTAAAGTGTGTTTTAACGTGTGGGGAAATTGGTCCGACTTGTAAAATACACTTGTAAATGCTTTATTGAATTGGCCCCTGTATTGAATTCGTCACATACAAGAAAGGATGTCAGGAGAATGAAACAGGACTTGCATCCCAGTTGATATCCGCCTCCCAATAAAAACCTATCATAGTAGCAAAACCTATAAAAGGTTACAAAAACCTACCTTAATTGTAATTAAACTAAAAAATCTATTTAATTTGAAACTTTAGAAGTCTATCTAAAAGTCTGCACTTCATAAGAACTAGTTTTGGTCTGCATCAACATGACGTACTACGCTCTATCAACGAAACTTGTTGACGTGGATAAGCTAAACTAAACGCCGTTAAGAATGTGTTGGCTGGCGGTTCAAGCGTTAATAGCTCTTTGTCAGAGCCCTGCGCGATTATCAAGCATAAACAATTGTGAAAGTGCCATAGCAAAGATGCACCGATTGAAGGTCTCTTGCTTTTATTAACTTTGCTTGACTTTTTCTTAGTGTCTTGCTAGTACAGTTTGTAATACTGCCAACTCGAAACGTCAGCCTTCAACACAATCTTTACCACACAATGGAATGCTAGTGAGAACTAATTTTAGACTGCGTCGGCGTGG
The DNA here is from genome assembly GCA_964036295.1 of Plumapathes pennacea. Lineage (NCBI taxonomy): Eukaryota > Metazoa > Cnidaria > Anthozoa > Antipatharia > Myriopathidae > Plumapathes > Plumapathes pennacea. The sequence continues at coordinate 27,142,450 of OZ038462.1, forward strand.
AAATAAAACTTGTGATAAATAAACACAACATTGATGTGGGAAAGCTATAAACGCCGTTAAAAAAAGTTTATGCTGACTTTTCGAGAGCCAGCCGGCCTCCGTCTTGCTCCGAAGAAGGGATAACGCTCGAAATGTTAGCTTGAACTTCTTTAACGGCGTTTAGCTTTCCCACATCAACTTTTAGCTGATTTACAATCGAAATGCTTATTAACGACACATGGCGTATAGGAATCGACCATTTGTTGGTACAGTGCTAACATCATGCGCATTTGATATTCAGTTGCACCAACAGGGATCTTTGACGGCTGACGAACTTGCTCGACTTACGAACGTCTCTGTGATGCTCGCCAAAGAAAGGTAATTATAATGTTTCCGATATTCGAAGCTCGGGAACGTGCGGGATTTGGTCTGGGGGCCCTTCACACTTGGGCTGTCAAAATGAGATCGGTACGGCGCTGTCTGATCGCATTAGACCTGGATCGTTCCATAAAGCGCCCAACGTGAACGGTCCCTTAAATCGTGTTTCAATCTATAAGCCAAGTACAGGAAGATTTATCTCTTCTTTGTTTTGAGCTAAAACAAACTCTTCAACTGGTTTTTGACCAAACTGTGGTCTGTTTTCTCTCAAGATCTCCGAGAGAAACAGGTAAGTACCACCGTCCACCGACATCTGATTAAAAAAGGAACCCGCTGATTTTGTACATTGCGTGCTCACGTAAACCGCTGACACAACTTTTGCTTCACCCAGGCTGTCAGTCACCGAACAGGCAGGCAAAGCATGCCGGGATGACAGCGTAGAAGGCTTGCGGTTCTATCCCAATGAATTCTTAGAAAGATCAGAGTAATGTAAAGTACGATATGGTTCTCTTCCAATTAAAATACTGTTTGTTTGTATTTGCTTTTTAAATTTTTAAACATTCCTGGCTCTGACTCTCTTGACTTCTGGAGTGATCAGAAGACTACAGTTATCCGAACATAGTTAGTTGTACGTAGTTCAGTACGGAGAAGATGCCAAATGAACTCTTGTTTGGCCCAAAACTGGTCACTTTTTGACAATGTTATGACGCGTTTCATGATCAATAAGAGGACAGACACATAAAAAACTGACGTCAATTTGTTAAATTGCAAACCTTTTTCGATCAAAATAACGGTTGACATCATTACTGCTGGAATGTCATTGGTTAATTTATTTTTGTAAGGTTGCAGAGAAATGCTGCTGCCAGTGTGTAAAAGTACTAATGGTAACTCGACTTTTTGTTTCATCCGTATGCAAACACCAGGTTACGCTTTGGTAACAAGTAAATATCACTCACGAGGGAAGTGGTATTTAATAAACTCTTGCGAACACGCAAACTTCGTCCCTTAACTTCATACTTACCTGAGCGGCCGGTCACTAACTAGTTAGTCCTAATTGGCCTGAGGGGAAAATTTGGGCAGCGAACGAGAAACCAAAGCAATATAACTAAGTATGATAACTCCTGCACAACTCAGAGAACATCCCTCCCTCTTTCCTCAACAAAGATCGCGGTTCATCAAACTCTACCACCCGCCCTCTATCCATTACCACAACTCTGTCGTAATCCATGATGGTGTTCAATCGATGCGCTATCGTGATCACGGTGCACTCCTGGAATTTCTCGCGGATGGTCTCCTGGATGAGACGGTCCGTCTCGTAATCCACATTTGCTGTGGCTTCGTCTAGAACCATGATTTTGCTTTTCTGCAGCAAAACGCGAGCCAGACACAGCAGCTGTCGTTCACCAACACTGAAGTTTTTTCCGCATTCTGAGACTTCATCGCACAGTTGTTTGGGCAGTTCGGTCACTTTGGCTTTCATACCTGCTTCATCCAGGGCTTCCCAAATCTCGCTATCCTGACTTCTCTCAAACGGATCCAAGTTCATTCGGAGTGTGCCAGTAAACAGGATTGGATCTTGAGTGATGACTGAGAGTGCACGACGAGAGCTTTGTATGTTCAGACTTTGAATGTCAATGCCGTCAACAATGATTCGACCCGCGGGTTCTGGCATGCGGAAAAGTGCGGCGACGAGTGAAGACTTTCCCGCTCCCGTGCGCCCTGCTATTCCAATCCTTTGATGTGGCTCGATGGTGAATGAAACATCTTGCAGCACCTGCGGACCTCCTGAGTAGTAAACTAGAGACATATTCTCCATTTGCACACTGCCGTGCTGAGGCCATTCTTCTGGGGGCTGGGTTGACACCTCGTACCCAGGCTCTGGTTCGATTTCTGTGTAGGTCATGACGCGTTCAACTGACGTCATGTAGTTCTCTACGTCTGCACATTGTCGCACTCCATATTGGGAGGTGTCTACAGTTAATTGCAAAGTGTAGACCAAAGACAAGGCGGTTACACCTAAAGACATGATTAAACGACAACGATTTACTGTTAGAAAAACTATCTAGGCCTGTCTTACTATCTAATATTCTTGTTTTTATTCATATTTATAGTATAGCATTTAGGTCAGTTTGTGTTAAGAAATTGTCGGGTAAACATAACTATTCTTAAATAATTTATTGTAAAGCGCTTTTGGTCTTGACAGGAAACGGCGATATAAAATAAAGTATCATTATAATCGTCCAGTAACATATCAAGAGTGGATATCTGTCAGTTTTTTGTTTTTTTTTTTCCGATTCTTTCAGGAAGAGTCTTCGCCCAAGGTCAAACTTTCTAGTAAACTGACAGTACTCTAATGTCTCCAAGAATCCGCGGCTAGTCTATCAGCAAAACCTATGGGTAACTACACACCTTACAAGTCAGACTGCAACGTTCCCGCGGTTATCGAAATGTAAAACTGCTTTGAACGAGTACGTCGGAGACCTAGTACTATTTAATACGAGGGCTTGCCGAATATGGATTGATAAATAGCCATCGAGGCGCCGCGCCGAGTTGGTTATTTATCAATCCATATTCGGCAAGCCCGAGTAGGATAATTGTTATATTAAAAACTGGACCGCAAAATACTCTCCAAAATGATTTTAATTGACGCAAAACAGATCGGAAGACGGCTCAAATTCCGCTCCAAAAATACAATCATGATCACATGATTACCGCAACTATGACAACGTCTTTGCGAAGAAGCTGATAGCTGAATGAATGAAAATCGAGTAAAGAACACATTATCATGAAATTAAACCGCACAAACACTCTCAGAAGGAGTTTACAAAATATCTTAAGGTGATGTACCAAACCTGGACGTTGGTACAGTTGTAAACATCGCATTACGGAGGGAACCGCTTTCTTTGCTCGCCATGTGCGACGTTTGTGATGCTTCTTGAAAACTGACAACTGGCTGTGCTGAACGAGAACTGAAGCTGGAGATGCTTGAACATCAGCAAGGAATATTGAAGAAGAAAACTATATTTGCTTCTGTGAGCAGAGTCGGTGGTGATGGAAAACTGTTTTACATCGCGGAGGCGAACCGAAGTAAGCGATAGATCAATGGCTGCTCGTATCGACTTGAGCGAAGGTGCCGTCTTGTTCCCTTTGCTTTTGTGTAAAAACACTTGAAGCATGCATTTTTTCCACTTTGCCATTCTTTAATTAGTGTTGTAAATTTGTCTCACCCGGGACTTGCAAGCCACTCTGAATAGGTTGTGAAATCCGAAAAAACTTTCTCAACATTACTTTGTCGCTCACGCGTTCATTGACCATATTTGTCCACCCATTAAATATGAGCTGATAACCCATTCCAAGGAACCAATCAAAAGCCTAGAAATCCAATATCCGTGGTCCAGTTTTTAATAATAAAAGATATTCATATTCGTCAGAAAATTAACTACTCGGCTTTATATTCACCATATTGGTAAAGGTTTTGTCAACTTAATCTAGGATCTAGGCCAGGACTTATCTGAGGCAGACAAATTATTCATACAACATGTGGGATCGCAGGATTTACTGACATTTGTGCGTTATTTGTACGATTTACTGACACTTCTACGCTTGTGCGTAATATTAATATATTCGTACACTATGTATCAATTACTGACCTGCACCAGACTGTGTATAAATCGAGGTGAATAGAACAGCAGTGATAAAACAAACGCAGATTACATCCAAGCGAACACTCATCCATCCCATGCTTCCAAACATTAGAAACCAAGTTTTGTTGTGCGTGTCCTGACATCTGCATAAAAAAACAACTAAATGTTTAAATGTATAACTAACTAGCTAGCTACAATACTGGCCAAAAGTATGTGGGAAACTCTGCAAAAATGCTATTTTTTCACCATTACTCTTGTTCAACAACAAAAGCGGCTCCCCCCTCCCCCTATACAATGTTGCTTAAAGAGTGTGCACTTTGCGCACACTCAGTCAACATTGTATGGGGGGAGGGGGGCTGGAAGTGTGAAAGTGTCATCATTTTCAGATAAAAAGCTAAGTGTCCCATGACTTTTGGCCAGGATTGCCTCTAATGTGGGTTAATTAAAAATGTCCATATCTTCTAGAGGATTTGATGTATTGTGGCCAAACTTGGCTGGGTAATTTTTATAAACGCTGTGCATGTATTTGTGATATATTTACTGCAAAAGAATTATTTTAGCGCGAGTTTTCAGTGATATAAGGGTGAAAATAGGGGTTAATTTAAGAAAAATGTCATAAATGAGTGTGTTGTGGTAAAAAGTAAGTAATTATGTAAGTAAGTAAGTAAGTAAGTAAGTAAGTAAGTAAGTAAGTAAGTAAGTAAGTAAGTAAGTAAGTAAGTAAGTAAGTAAGTAAGTAAGTAAGTAAGTAAGTAAGTAAGTAAGTAAGTAAGTAAGTAAGTAAGTAAGTAATTTGGTAAGTAAGTAAGTAAGTAAGTAAGTAAGTAAGTAAGTAAGTAAGTAAGTAAGTAAGTAAGTAAGTAAGTAAGTAAGTAAGTAAGTAAGTAAGTAAGTAAGTAAGTAAGTAAGTAAGTAAGTAAGTAAGTAAGTAATTTGGTAAGTAAGTAAGTAAGTAAGTAAGTAAGTAAGTAAGTAAGTAAGTAAGTAAGTAAGTAAGTAAGTAAGTAAGTAAGTAAGTAAGTAAGTAAGTAAGTAAGTAAGTAAGTAAGTAAGTAAGTAAGTAGGTAAGTAAGTAATTAAGTAAGTAAGTAATTAAGTAAGTAAGTAAGTAAGTAAGTAAGTAAGTAAGTAAGTAATTAAGTAAGCAAGTAAGTAAGTATGTAAGTAAATAAGCAAGGAAGTAAATTAAACAAAGTAGTAAGTAGTTTAGTTTTCTCCATTATCCCTTTCTGTTACTCTCACCTGTAAAGTTTCTCCAGGAACATCTGCTCTCTGTTATACGTCCGAATAGTCACCAGTCCCTCCAAAGAGTCGGTTAGATGTGAAAACACTGGACTTCTGTTAAGCGCCTCTAAACGTCTCAGCTCTCGAGATGTGTTGACGTAATACTTACCAATGATCAAGGAAACGGCAATCAAAGGCATCAGCACCAATATGACCCACGGGTTCAGCAAGGAAGGCAGGACAATAGCACTGATGCAGAAAAGCACAATTTGAATGGCGCTCAAAAGCGTATAGGGCAACATCTCGTCCATCAACGCCAAGTCCGTGGAAAACCGGTTTAAAACTCGCCCAACAGGGTTTGTGTCAAAGAACAACACAGGTGCCCTTAGGACAGCGGCTAGCATTCCGTGATGGAGAGTTTGAGAAGAATTCAGCGTCGTGTTGAAGAACAGGATGGCTCTTACTAGTGACAGAAGGAAAGCCACACTCACTAATCCAGCATAGATGTGCAGATTTTGACTTTCCTTCCACTGGGAACCTGGCACATTGCCCATATGCAAAACCCACCAATCAGGAAGGACAACAAAGACTGGAGAAGGAAGACATTTGCGAAATTTTAGACCCATCTTCGTTCGTTTGATGGTTTATTTCTCGACCCGTTAAGGTTGTGTCAGACGAGGCAATTCTTGTAACGAAGCGCCACAGCGGGACAAACTACAGAAAAAAATTGCGCGTGTGGCACCCTTTCAATTTTTGTAACTTGCAGCGCAACAAAAATTGCGAGAAAACTTGCATAAACAAAGAGTCTTCTAGTTTCTCAGCGTTGCGTGGTCCTGTTGCAACCTGTGACATGTACTTTGCAACTTGTCTCGCAATGCTGTCGCCACGCATGCCCTAATTCTAATCAAACCTTTGCGTTTCTGTTTTAGATACTCTTATTTTTCTCAGTACTTACAAGTTTCGAGATTTTTGAATAGGTGTTTGATCACTTACATTGAGCTACAGCGAAGAACAGGGCGAAGCTGATCAGCATCCAGGATGAAAGTCCCGCACGGAAATATTTCCAGTAGAGAGACCAAGGCACCGATCCCGTCAAGCGATCCTCTTCTTCTATTTCTAAACCAATCACGTCTTCTGTGGTATTTTTCCTCGAGGTATCTTGAATAACGGGAATTTTTTGCGAATTCATGTTTTCAGCGCTAACCTCCTGAAATTGGACCCCAGCTTTTCCCAAGTCCATATATCTTCCTTCGTTGATGATTGATCCTTCTTTCATAATGACAATATGTTCTGCGTCCGTCAGAAACTGCTGACAGTGGGTGACCACAATCCTTGTCTTCTGTGCCAGTATTCCACAAATGCATTCCTCAAAGATGTGTTTGCCAACTTTAGCGTCCACAGCACTCAGAGGGTCGTCCAACAAATACACGTCGGCATCTGCATACACTGCGCGTGCGAGGGCGACACGTGCACGCTGACCACCACTCAAGAGTACTCCACGCTCACCGATCATGGTCATATCACCATCAGGGAAATCTTCAATATCTCTTGTCAGAGCACAAGCTTCAAGAATTTGCTTGTATCGTTTTGGCTCTATGTGTTGACCAAAAAGAATATTCTCTCGAACGGTTCCAGAGAATATCCAGGCCAGCTGTGGCACATGTGCCATCTGACCAGAGCAAGATATTGTGCCATGGGAAAGAGGCAATTCCTGTAGAATGGCCATCAAGAGGGAGGATTTGCCGCAGCCAACAGGACCGGTGACTAAGACCAGTTCACCCTCAGAAACCGACAGGGAAACATATTTCAATATCTTTTCTTCCTCCCAACAGCACGTGACATTGTGAAGAGAAAGAATGTGATCACGTGGAACGTGTGGAATCTGTGCGTTCGGCGAACAAACATAATTTTGACAGTCATACTTTTTTTCTAAACCAAAAGACCTGTACAAAACGTCTTGGGATGTAGTATCCTGTCGCAAGTCGTGCTCTTCAAGCAGCCCCTGGATTCGACCAAGCCCAGCAAAAAAATCGGCTAAGAAATTCATGGGCAGTGCTATGTTTATTACCCTTACAGTTGAGATCAACGACAATGTCATCATCATGTTGTAAGTTGTTAGTCCTAATCCAGATGATGACAGGACTGCGATGCTGATACAACTCGCGATAGGTTGGCTGGAGTATACCATTGAAGAGAACGTAGATAAGATGACACTTTTCACTCGGATCCACCACATCTCTTCTCTGAAATGAAATAAAACACGAGATAGAATTTACAGCTCCCGTTTACACATCATGATTGTCCCTATCAGTGCCGACGAATAGCCGCGCTGATTCACATTTTAACGTGGCATGGCAGTAACACGATATCACTGCTTCAAATCAAAGCGTATTGCGAGACTTTGTGAAAGTAGTGTCACGTGGTGGCATTGAGGATTTTAGGCGTCAAACACTCTATTTGCCACTTGGAAATGTCACTGAGTTTGGCAAGGCAGTGGTGCAACACTTGGAACGAGCCAAACTGATATCAAGCTCGATCGGCACCCCCACAACGATCCCAGAAACCTTTACGAGAAGTAATCGCCTTTTCAACTAATAAAGTGTCAGAGGGTGGAACTTCCGTGACATAACTGCTAGATTGTGTAAAGCGGAAGAGCAAGTCAATTTTACAGCAAGTCGGCGGTCGCAAGTCGCAATTCGGTCTAACATACTTTCTATTTTTCACACGATAACCACTTTTTCCCGTTATGTGGGGCAAAACAAGTATCTCATCAGGTTACTATTTATATAACTGCATGCATCCGTTTGATTTTCTAACATCAAGACTGCAAATTATTTTATTCGCGCGCTTACTTTCTAAGTCGTTTCACCATTTCCATGAAAGGCCATTCCCAGGCGTGCATCTTGACAGCACGGATTCCAGGTACAATTGCGTTCATGGAATTCAGACGTTTGTCGGTCACGTGGGCAATTCTAGTGCGAAGTCCAGTGCACACTCTTCCCATGATGCCATAGTAAACAGTAAGAGATATCATAAAAAGGACTCCGGCCAAGGCTTGGTAGCTCAGCAAGTGCCAGGTCAATACAACGACGGCACAAATTTCAAGCACAGCTTTGGTAAGCATGAGAAAGTTCAGCATTGACCCATTAATCCGCTGGGCATCACCGGCAACCAAGTCCATGATGTAGCCACTTGTTAGTGCTGATAGACTGGTTTGTTTGAGGAGCAAAACCTGGGGGAACAAAGTGTAAACATCACAAAAGCCTGAGACAAAGTAACTTGCATTTCTGGACAACAGGGCCTGAAAATACATTCAATACGGAAAATGTACGAGAAAACCTTCCTCCCGTGCCACATTTTCCCTTTAACACGTTTTTCCCTCTTTTTTTTTTTTTTTGTTATTTCTTGATTCATTTCCGCAAACTTAGTTGGGCGACAAGAAAGAAGAAAGGAACATTAAAATAACCGGAGCGATCAGCAGTGATGCAGTGATGCTGACAGAATTTCTTGTATAAAAAGCAACAATACCAGTGACCGACTGATCGCCAGACTCTCGCTGCGACACATCCGGGACCTTTGTTGAGGCACTGGCGCTAATTTGAAACGGCTAATCAGGAAGTCAAGAATAAAGAGTGCAAAATCTTTAGAGTTAAACTAATTTAAGTGTTCTGAAACCCTTTGTTGAACGTCCCATATTACTGACCATCATAGAGAGAGAGACGGTCTTTGGTTTGTGGTTTGATAAATCGCGTGAGAAGGGGATCGGAACAAAACATCAGCGGCATTTGACGTGGAGAAGTGTTCGCTATTCAGTGCAGGTTGTCAAAACAGAATCTTTACGCCTGCAAAAGTGCAACAGTGCAATGTGAAATGCAATGACTAAAGTCAGTGAAATGTAATAATTTGATTCCGTGAAAAAAAAACCCGACTATGCCTTACCCTTTTGAAAACCAATCCAATTGTGGCCATTTTCCATCTCATGCTCATCATCCTGGCAATGTATACGTATTGATGAATCACCACGACTCTTACGAAGCCAGTGATGCAAATCCCTGCACCATAAACGTACGCCAACCACATGTCTGTTGTTGATTGCTTCATTAAAACCAACAACAACATGCTGAGGAAAAGAGGCTGTAACACATTACACAAACCTCCGATCATGGATGTACACAGCAGAAAGACGTACTCACTCCAGTGAAACATGCACATCAAGGCCCATAGGAGACTACACCTCTTTTTCCCGCCAAAATCTGAATGTCGGCGGCATTCCTTGTTCCAAGTCTCCTCCAATTTCTCAGTCAGGCCCTGGGTCTTGTCTTCGTCCAGCAGTGGAAACAAGTCGCTGTTTTCCAGCGGTCGTGTGCTACCAGTGGCCATTGTACTGCTCATCCAGGAGAACGAGAGGATGGAGAAGATGTTAGCAGACTCCTTGGGATTTTTTCTAGGACTTGCTCCACCGCTAACTTTTTCATACACAGCCATCTGGTAAAGAGACAAGAAGAGTCAAGTCTTAAAAATACTTGCATGAACGGATAGATACAACTGTGAAGTGGTCAAAGATTGACAGTAAAGTCTAAACGGCTGACTAAATTGACAATAGTAAAGTAACACTTGTCCTTGTGAAAGCTAGTTTTGAGCTGGGTTGGCAGCAAAGCCGTAAAACCGGCGTCACCGGAATGATCACTCATACAGTCCTGAACATGACGTGGACTGACCTGAATGCACATTACTCATTTAAAGTAATGTGCTGTACCAACGTGTTCCTCACATCATATATATGCAACGTTTCCATTCAGTCTAGCAAGCACAGAACTTCACAGAATAATAACTGTTCTGTAAGGGGCGTTTGCGACCACTAATGTTCCATAATTCGGTCTCAGATTTCCGAGACACGGACACTAAATAAGTCATGCGAATCAGCACTAGGCAGTGATCAACACGCAAGCTGAAGGCGCGCCCTAAGCACAATCACAGCTTCTGTTCTCCTTGATTTATCTAAAGGACTTGGGAATGAACTTAGCAGTGGGTTTAAATCTCTCATGATCTCTCACCTGATGGCCCTTAACCCGTTGATGATGTTCACCAGCTATAGCTTAGAGCCTGTGGATTTAATTTATGTTGTTTGTTGGGCTCGATGATCAGATCCCACCACCTGAAATATATTCCATTGTTTGACTTTCAACCGATGAATTTTTGCAAGAAGCAATCACTGATCTTGTCTCATTATGACTTCGAACAGACCCGACCGAAGCATTTGTACCCCGCGGGATTCGCACATCAAAATGCACCGCAGATGATTATCACCAATTATTAACTGATCAGTGAAGCGGTACATCCATTGTTTAATTTCTGAACAGAGATCCAATACAAGACAGAAAATACCCATTCAAATGCAGGTGAGAGTCGGTTGAAAACGAGAGGGAAAGTGTCTAGAAGACATTGAAGAAAACAGAACTTTGTACATTAGAATGCGCAATGGTCAAACATAGTTACTGGAATAGTAGGTAAATAAAAGAACTTCATTAGTTCCTATGGCTGATCATTAACAAAACACGAGTGTGCCAATAGTTGAGATTGGGATTCCATCACGCCACATTATTTGAGGCTCAATTTCTTTTAGTGATTGCCCGGCAAACAAACTTGACTAACAGACCACCACATCGGATCGGATTTTGAGCTCTCCTGATTGAACGCCTTGGGGTCGGTTCGGAATCAATAGAGAAAAGACAAACAAGGCATCTTCGTCATTTGTGAGAACAAAACACAATGACGGCTCTAACTCATACCCGGAATGCATCATCACGGTTCAAATAGGTGCGCGTGCTTCACCCCTCAAAAGGAGGTCCGCAGAGGTTTCACTATGCTTAGGGAGACTCATGAGGAGCCGCAGCCGGGTTGAGCCGTAAGTACCAAAATAAGTTGATACGCAAGTTTGAAGCGTATATCAGTCTTGGAAAAAAGCCAATCACTACAAAAACGGTTTTACCTGATTTCGACTTCACTTCCGTGCAATATTGCCTCCCAAAGATTCGTGTCGGAACATCCACTTCCTGGGAACATTGCAGCAACTAAGATTCTGTCTAGTCAGGTAGTAATAGAAAGATCCCAAATGGCTGAAATTTGGTCCATAAAAAGCCGAGATGTTTACTTCGCACAGGCGAGATCTTACTTGTTTTGTTTGAGTTACGATCGCAACGACAAGAAGACTGCTGAAACTGGACGGCTACAAGCTATTTTACCTGAATTTGACTTCACTTCCATACAATGTTCCTTCACAAAGATTCGTGCCAAAACACACACTTCCTCAGAACATTGCTGCACTAAGATTCTGCCAGAGGTCAGGTAATAACCGAAGTCGTAAAATATGGATCCGAAATTATAGTATTTCGCAATAATAGTAGCCGGTTGAAAGCCAAGGTGTTCTCTTTTTTTCGCACAAGGTTGCGGTTCAACTCAAAACCCCCAAACACCACTGAAAACACCAGTAGAGTTCTCGACAAAACTTCAATCAAACTATAAATACTTCGCCCTATAATTGATCAAAGACTCAAACTGCTATGTCCAAACATCGATCAGCTTTGAAAATTAAACTTAATCTTTCGCTATGACTATATAAACCTTTGGGCCTGCGCGAGTTTACAAGTAACCATGTTGTGATCAGATAACACTATACGCGGGCCGAGGGCTAGACCTTTGACAAGTACCCTGGGCTTCGTTCGCGAGGTGATCTCGGAGTAATATGGTTCGCTCAAAACCACCGATTGAACGGATCTGGCCGTCACACAAAAAGAGCCACAATCACTTCAACATATAATTTTTAAAGCTATGAGCCATACCCATCCTGAAATTTGCAGCTAAACAATTACAGAGCAAGATCCGGCCACAACCAAACATGTGGCCAGAACGTACACACGGGAAATCGGCTCGAATAAATCTCGCGGATTAACTGAAATAGCGATAGCTTACCCTCAACCGATTATACCACTACACAAGCGATTTGCTAGCCCTCTCAATCCTGCCTCTTGTCCTTCCCGCGTAAAATAGTAATGCCTCGCGAATGTAATTTTATTCCTAAAACAGGAACTGGATGCTATCATGCTGATTTCATGACAGCTGAGAGTTACCTGATGTGGATGAGCCTGATTGAATCGACTGTTATTGGATTAATATCGCGGGACATTTTTCACTGATAACTAAACTTGAAACAGTCTTTTGTAAGATCTTGATAACGGCTTCAGCATCTAATTTGAAATTGTCCCCACCGAAAGGCCGTTGTCAAGGCGTCCGGCTCGTCATGCCGGATAACCTAACCAAGACCATAACCTATACCGTAATCTTAACCCTAACCCTAAACCTAACTTCCCTAAGCGTGGCGAAGCTTCGGTGATCTCCTTTCGAGGGACTGGGTAGCGCGCTCAACGTTCAAATATGCGCTTCAACACTAAGTATGATTTTTCTCAATATTGATACCTAGACAATATTTTAAAAACTGTATATTGAACAGTCACTGACATGCGTAAATGTGCGTATGTGTTGTACCCTGCGATTTTTGGATCGCGACTTCAAACTACCGATAGCCACTTTGAAGTTATAACGAAAACGAAGACCTAAGACTCCGAAAATGAAGACCCCAAAATAAATTAACATAAATTTGCGGGGTCTTCGTTTTCTGGGTCTTCGCTCTTGGTTTTCGGTGGTGGCTGTACCGAAAACGAAGACCCCTAAAACGAACCCCAACAACAATAGCTTTACTAAGTGGCACTCTCTTTCATACTGCTTGTTCAAGCTTAAGACGAGTGTCATAAATTGCGGGGTATTCGTTTTCTGGGTCTTCGTTTTCGGTTTTTGGTGGTGGCTGTACCGAAAACGAAGACCCCAAACGGAATCGTCCACTTTCCTGTATTTCATCTAAAGAGATTCTTTGCAGTCGGCTTAATATCATATTATGCTACGATTGAATTAAACCGAATCAACGTTTTTAATTTATGTTAATTTTCATGTGAACTTGGTTAAATTTGCATTGTCTGGCGCGTATTGCTTGCGCGCGTGAAAGGTGAGCCGGTCAGCGGTGCTACGCCACAAGTAAACAACATGGCAGAAAAAGCGCAATACAAAACACCGTAGACAGATCACTCAGAGAAACCATACGCAAAATACAGGAAAGTGAACGATTCCGTTTGGGGTCTTCGTTCTCGGGTAGTGTGAAACATTAAGTACAGAAAATACGGACTACTCACTTCATTGACATTTTCCTGCGCCACAACTTAACAATTTACTCTGCTTTGTATCCAAATGCTATTGCAAGGGCAGCACGGTGTCGTCTCAATTTTCCAATCAACTATTATATTATTTGATGGTGAACGGCTTCGGCCGAATTACTTCGACTGGCATCCGGACTGGATGGCGGCGTGAAATTCAGTATTTCGAAGGTTAAAGAAATCGACAAAGCCGAATCTGCCGAAGCAGCGAAGCACACTTACCGAACGTTGACCATGCAAGCGTAGGGTTTGCGGTGGAGATAAGCTTTTCCTAGTGTGCCAGCCATTTTGACGACTCATTGGAGAAACCTCAACGTTCGCCTCGGCAAGTTTTTTGAGCTCCGCACCAAAATGTTACACTCAATCAAAAGCCAGGCCTCGCTGTATGAAGGAAATGGCCAAAAATCCGGTGGATAGTCGAGGAAATTGATCATAGGCTCCGCGTACGACTTGTGTTTTGATGATTGCGCGGTAAAAACAATCGCCTCGACTCGAATATCGCGCCAAATTAGAGTACTAAATTTCAATAATTTTGATATTTTAATATTAAGATTCACTCTGTGACAAGTCTATAGCTTGCACGCCTCGCTTATTAGATTAGCGCTCGCTTCTAATTTGATCATGCAATTTGATCCCGAAGCTGCCTAAAGGTGGTGTTACACTGGTCGATTTGCAACGATACGATGTTGCGCTACAAATTGTTCAGGTGTAAACACCCCATTGCGAACGATTTTTCGCAATGTTTGCAGTGCTGCAACGCGTTGCACGTTTCTGAAAGCGATTCATAAACTTGCAACACCGTTGCGCGAATTTGGAGCAAATCGGCGTTGCAAATCGTCGTTGCAAATCAACCAGTGTAACACCAGCTTAAAGGCTGGTTCACACGATAAAGCAAGCGCAAACGCAAGCGCAAGAGAATGAAAACTTTTCCATTCTCTTGCGCTTGCTTTACAATTTTTATCGTGTGAACCGGTCGCTTGCGTTTGCGTTTGCGCTTGTGCTTGCTTTACTCGTGCGAACCAGCCCTAAGGCTCCGGTCGCACTCGTAACTTTTCTCGTAACTTACTTAACTCGTAACGACATTAATATAGGTATAATAGGTATATATAGTACGTATTCCTTATAGGGCACAACCGGACGAGCAAATACCTGGCCCTGATGAGCAATTACATTGCCCTGATGAGCAAATACATTGCCCCATGAGCAAATACGCAACCTTGAATAATAATTAGCCGTAAATTGAATTGATGCGAGTGAGAAATACATACAGATATACGAAAATTACGGCCCAACCCTGACCATAACCCTAATCCTAACCCTAAACCTAACCCTAACTCTAACCCTAATCCTAACCCCAACCTTAAATCTAAGCCTAAACTATAATCCAAACACTGTTTATCCAGTTGCAAAGTTACGGCTAATTATTATTCAATGTCACAAATTTGCTCGTGCGCCACGTTTTTACGGCTAATTATTATTCAAGGTTGCGTATTTGCTCGTTGGGGCAATGTATTTGCTCATCAGGGCGAGGTATTTTGACGTACGACCCGCACGAGCAAGGGAGCCTGGGGACAAGTTTTCGATTCTCGCCACGTTGTACGTGCGGTAATCCGATTGAATCAGTGTTATTTTATTTAATCTAACCGCATTTATTACGTTCTTTGTTCAATCCATCTTCGCGATTCTGGTTTCTGTTACAATTTCCGTCACGGACACGGATATTTGCATTATCTTGTCGTCACGAACTCCGAACCTGACACGAATAAACATTCATTCTTTTGTACAGTGTTTCTTGAAAATAGATGCCCCTGTACAAGGTGTGGGACATAAAAAGAAGGGTTCGCAAAGCCGTGAAAGCCGGGAGATTTGTTTTGTTTATTTTTTTGAAATTTCCCAGCATTGCTTACATATAGTAATTGTTGAGTCCAGCAGAAACGTTAACTCTTAAGTCTCCAGGTTTAAGAGCTTCAGATAATAACTCATGGCATACAGGTGCAATTTGAAGTCAAATATATGGCAAAAGTTCTAAATTTTAGGTTATCCCTGAGGCCTCTTTTTCGTGCCCAGGCTCCCCTACCTACCGACCGAGTGTCCAAAGTCTTTCGTTTTCGTCAAGCATGCGCCGTAAGACAGCGGAAGAGTCTGGGTACGAGATTGGGTACGAGATTGCAGTCCCGCTTGGACAGAGCTGAATAACGCACTGCGCATGTCGGTGATGTCATCAAACATGGCGTCCCAAACAGTACTCCAGAAGTCCAAGAAAGGCACGACAGTGCGTTTTAGACAAGCGTGGCAGAAATTTTTATAAAGTGAATTTTAATACTACATCAACTCCTCTATTCGACACACTAAAACTAAATCTTACAAGTTTAAAAGTGAGCTCAACAGACGGCCTTCATTTCACTCGAATGTCGCTTCAACCCGCTTCAACCCCCTTCATCCAGGGTTAATGCGCTTCTCTGTAAGACTCTTAAGAGGCGATTAGAATGAGAGGACATTGGGTTGGACCTCCTCGAGTGGTAAAAGCAAGCACAGGAGCCAGGCGATGCTTGTGCCCTTCGTGATTGTTCGTCTGACAGTCATAAAGCCGCTCCCCCTGGACGTTTCTTTAGTCGGTCCGTTCTCCCTGGCGTGCAGAAAATTCTTTCAGTGTTGTGGTACCTCACCAGGCTCGTAGTATGCAAGAAAGCTCCAACAAGCGGCAGTAGGAAGTCAGTACGCCGAGATATCTTGTTCCAAAGTCGTCCACTAATGTCAATTTGCTGTTTACTTTTTTAGTGCACGAGTCGAATTTCCTTAAACCCACCCGTTTGAAATTTTTACAAACCGAATTCTGATAGAAGATGAGCTCCTTCGTCTAATGACGTAAGAAAAAACCTTAACCCCTAAATACCGAGCTTAACCTCAGCGCTTCTTTTCACTTTTTGGTGTCCCGGCCATTTTAAATAGCCCGCAATTTTGCCCGCGTTCCATACCGCTGACTTTGTGCGGCTGCGCAATGCGTTATTCAGCTCTGTCGTCCCGCAACCTCGTTCCCAGGGCCATCCGCGGCAGAAGCTCCCGACCAATGACCCTGGTACAGGCTGAACTACCACGCGCTGTGATTGGTCCGATCTGCTCAATAAAATATTGTTTATGATTGGTGTGTTGTGTTGTGTTGTGTTGTTCCCGCGACAGCACGGCACTATTTTGCATGTTAAAGATTGTCGATATCTTAAATTTTGATAAGGTTTGGCTTTAGTTCCGGGATCTGATAATGTTAGTCAACCCTCCCGCATTATGCGTGAGTCTCACGCATTTGAGCCTCGTCTCACGCTCTCACGCATAGCCACACCAATCTCACGCATACGCGCCATTTCTCACGGATCCCGTAAAATTTCGAAATCTACTGTCTCACAAGATCCTAAAAAATGCGAGTCCGGGGAGGGTAGGGTTAACCTGACTTTGAGATGCGAGAAGGGGGATAATTGAATTATGTTTATGCAAAGGGAAGATGTACGAAAGTGAGGATTAATTAAAAAAGACGCAGGAAATCCATTTCACGGACTCTAGATTTCAGGATTTTCTATGGAGCATGTCCCCTCACCGCGGCTCACACTACTCCAACAGTGTCCTGAAAGCTCACGCATTCGGCGCTCCAAATTACTGACACAACTAAAACCGATGCATTCCGTTGTTGTACTATTATGCTAAAGCACTCGTTAGAGAGTTCCGCAATCTGATCTTGAGACACCCTTTTTATGCGATTCCGTGGAGCGACAGGTTCAAAATCACGCATGCAATAAAAATAAAGCCGAACAGAATCTACAAAGACCCAACCCCTTGGCCGAGTGGGGCCCAGACCCCTCCGCCCCTTGGCCGAGTGGGACCCAGGCCCTCGGCCTGAATCTCATGCATGGATTTTTTTTGGGGTTGACGTGTCTGGCAGCGCAAAACAGCACTTGTAATTCCCTTCTGCGTCAACGACTTCGAATGATTTGAAGAGGACAAATAACTAAAATGACTGAATCTATTTCTACGGTGGTTCCAGTGTGCTTTTTGAAAGTAATGGCAAATTGGGAATCAACTGGAAAATTAACGATTTCCCGTATCCTGTTGGTAGAACACCAAAGACATCCTTCTCCAGATAAACGGCTTCTAATGCCCGCACTCGTCCCATTTTGAAATTTACAGATATGTCTGACTCCTGAACCGAAAAGTTCAGAGAACGCAGGAAATTGTAAACCGCCATTTTGAAAAAAAAAAAAAAATCAGATACCTTCCCATGATACCAAGCGGGGAAATGTACAAGAAATCTTGTACATTTTGCAGCCTGTACCAGGGTCATTGGTCGGGAGCTTCTGCCGCGGATGGCCCTGGGAACGAGGTTGGTCGTCCCGCTTGTCAACAGGAAGCAGCGGTTTGCGTGTACTGTGGGCTCATTCCCTCCGAAGGCGCGCGAAACTACACTGTGTGGATGTGCTTGAAACCTTTTTGCAAGACCGTCTCTTTAGCTGGGTGAAAATGAGTCTTTGGGTGGATAAGTATCGACCAACGAGTTTGCACAAGTTAGATTATCACAAGGGGCTGGCGAATCACCTAAAAAAACTGGTGAGCGAATCGTGAATTGATCAGCTCACGATCAATTTTTCGAACCTCTCTCGAATTATTACCGTACTTATTGTATTACTCAGGCAGCATGACGCTCTTGATCCCCTCACAGGTCCATTGTGGTGACTTTCCGCACTTGTTGGTTTATGGCCCCTCGGGAGCTGGAAAGAAGACAAGAATCATGTGTATTCTGAGAGAGCTTTATGGATCGGGTGTGGAAAAGCTGCGAGTGGAACAGCAGTCATTCACTGTATGTTTAGTATTTTGCATGTCAGTGTGCTACTGTATGTAGAGTTATAGAAGCACACTAGAGTTTGGAAGAGCATGCATACATAAGGGTGTAGTGCTTCTCCACACTTTTCTTGTTTTCTTTCAATATATAGATTTTATATAATATAAATAATATAGATTTTTAATAATTCAAATTTCAGAGGGTTATTTTTTGGTTCACGATTTTTTGCAGGGGTGGAAATTTAAACAATCGTTCCCTCAAGCCCTGGCCAAATGGTACTGCCAACTCTGCGACTTGGCTTAAGTTGGCTATCATTTGGACAATGAGTTGACATGAGTTACCTAAAATTTGATTGAGCTCAAATTTTCAGCCAACTTGAGCCAATGTTTTCATCATTTGACCACCCCAAGCCAACTTGAACCAAGTCAAGCCAAGGTCAATGCAAGGTGATTGCATCAGCTTTTGTTTTTGCATTTGAATGGTTTTCTTGCAACTTGGTATTCATTGGTTCGACTTGGGAGTACCATTTGGTCACCCACATGCAAGTTTAGTGATGTTGCAAACTTGGTTTGAGTTGGATGTAGGTGGCAGTACCATTTGGCCAGGGCTTTAAAGATTAACCCTTTCACTCCCAAGAGTGATCAACTTCAATTTTCTCTTTCAGTTTAGATATTGTTATACAGGATGGAGAACTTGGCTTTTCATAACTTGCTCAAATGACAGCTGATTGAAATATCAATTCTCACAACATTAATTAATACAATCTGGGAGTGAAGGAGTAAATGAAAACACTGTAAAGTGTAAAATTAATTTTTGTTGTATTTTCAGACCCCCTCAAAAAAAAAAGTTGAGCTATCCACAATTGGAAGTGCGTACCATCTAGAGGTCAATCCAAGGTATGCACAGTATACAGTATGTTCATGAAAGCATGCCATAAACATGCTATTTGTACTCACAAGACAAAAGACAGAATATGGATCTGTATGTAGAACAGAACTCATTTGCTCTGGCGAAGGGCTATGTTGTTCGAGTACCTCAATCAACTGTCAGTTGATACACCAGCATTTTTATCACCATGTTGATACAGTAATCTAGTTCTCTTAAGAGCTGGTATCACACTGTATGTAGAACAGTTTGATTCAGACTGCTCTTCTATGTTTGAGCTGAAGCAATGTGGCTTGAGTTCGACTTGGACTTGGAAACCTTTTTTTCCCCTGTCCTTATTTCCTTTTCTCTGTGTGTTTCTGAACAAAATGACAGGGATACACACATGTAAAGATCAGGATTTTGAAGACAACAAAAAAAAAATAGTCACTCAGGGCCTTCTTCCACTTAGGCCTTTAATTGATGTACTGTATCGTACATGTCCTCTAAGATAAGGCAGTTTGCAAAAGTTACAAAATATAGTCATGCAGGAACAGGTTGTGTGACTGGACCTCACTTTGGTTTGAAAACCACATCTTTGCTTCTCTTTGCCCAAATGGCAGTGATGCTGGGATTTATGACAGAGTTGTCATCCAAGAACTATTGAAGACAGTTGCCCAGTCACACCAATTAGAAAGCTCCACACAAAGAGAGTTTAAAGGTAATGTAATGCCTATAAACAAATTTCAAGGCACAAAATCCTAATAAAGTACAAATTCTCAGTATTAATAACAAATATGCTATAGCCTATAAAAATGACTGCATGTATTTGGGAATGCCTTAATGTGTCTCACTCGGGAGTTGGGGGAGAGGTGGCTGTTCCTGCATGCTAATTATTTATTGCTAATCAATAAGAGGCAAATTAATAGAGCGAGTGAACTGGAGATTGATCCGGCTAAGGTGCGAAATACTAAATCAGAAGGAGAAAATCTGGTAACAGTATATTTTGCAGTGCAAGTAAATAATTAACCTATTTGATCAAAAGAATCAAAGTCTAGAATTTTACATATGCACTGAAATGTGTAAACCATAATATATTGTGGTAGTCAGTTTTCAAAATATCAGAGAAAAAACAATGATGATTTAAGTGGATGTTGCTGATAGATTTTGTACATGTACTATATGCTATTGCAGTGGTAGTGTTAACAGAGGTGGACCGTTTGACAAAGGATGCACAGCATGCTTTGCGTCGCACAATGGAGAAATACACCAGCACGTGCCGCCTTATCTTGTGTTGTAACTCAACAAGTAAAGTGATACCTGCAATCCGCAGTCGGTGTTTGGGAGTGAGAGTTGCTGCTCCTACAGTTGACGAGGTAACTGTACACTAGGACATTGCTTCAGTTTAACACAAAACCTATTCCTTTTAAATGACTTTGATTGCACACATATTGACTCATTATTATTGTGCTACAAGATCTCCCAGATCCTACACCAAGTTTGCAAGAAGGAGGGCCTCTCAATTCCCCCTGAACTCACCAAGCGCATTGCTATGAAGTCTAACAGAAATCTGAGGAAGGCTCTGTTGATGTGTGAGGCATGCAGAGTACAACAGTAAGCAATATTGCAATTGATTTAGGCAACATGAACCCAAGGGAAGCAAACTGTGCCCTTTGATTGTCTCTGTAGCTAGAGTGCTGTAACTACATGTAGTTTGTCTTTGGTCACTCTTGGAGATTTACAGTTTATTATTGAAATGTTTGCGTTTACTCTGCAGGTACCCCTTCACCCCAGATCAGTCCATCCAAGAGGCTGATTGGGAAGTGTACCTTAGAGAGACTGCACATCACATTGTTGAGCAGCAAAGTCCCAAAAGGTGAGATACTGTACATTGTGAACTGTATAATATATTTATAATATATTGTGTAATATAAGCAAAAAGGCAAAAAAAAAAAAGATACTGTACAGTACCTATAATTCTGCTGAATACAAGTAACCAAGATTATGACTAACAATCACACCCACTCACTCAACCTCCAAGTTACAGTGCCACACATTTAATCACCCAACAGCCTGCCCACCCACCCACTTACACCCTTCTCAATCAGTTGCTCACTCTAACTCATCCACCCTTCTCATCCACTTACCCTCTCTCACACTCACTTCTCTTACAACTTCTTGCATGTACTGTAATTTATTTATTTACCTAATATTATTCAATTCATTCATTTATTACTATTTATGTGTTTGACTCTTTATTTAACATTTCCTAAACTTACAGCTTTCGGAGCTTCATTAGTTAGGAGAAAAGGTTTTAATCCCTTAATGGATCCATTAAATTCCAATTTGGTCATTTCCGATGACCAAAAGCGTTTCCTCTCCAAAACAAGTGAAACCTATTACATCCAGAATGACCAAATTTAGTCATTTTTCACAAAGATTGTCTCCTAAACGAGCATGGTAACTCCCATTTTTTTTTTTTTTTTTTTTTTTGCATTTATGGCATTAAGTTCTCATAATCTAACCATTACAAAGGTTTCAAGGAATTCCAAACGTTTGAAGATTTTTGCGCGAACGTCCTTAAGTAAAATGTCCCATGTTATTTATAAAGGACTAACTTGGATAAAGCATTCAGCATACCAAGAAATAATAAGTTACATAGAAACATCTGTTGTTCAAACATTCATGAATTATATATATAGACTCTAATATAATCTATGCCTAAAAAGAAATGCTTTGTCCTTTTCAGAACGAAGTTGTATTTTTATCAACCTGGTAAAGTTTTTTTTTCTGCATTCAACCATCCCACAGGTTGATGGAGATAAGAAATCGACTTTATGAGCTCCTTACCCACTGTATCCCAGCTGATATTATCTTGAAGGTACAGTACATGTCAATACTAGATTAACTGACCAATAAATGTAATTATGCCATGCCGTCAAAAACATGACCAATCAAAAAGCTGGAAATTCTTTGGTGATATCCCATGGTATATATTTACACAGTCAACTCCCTCTAATATTATTCCTGGACACCCTCGGGACCAGCTTCAACTGCCCATTTTAGAGAGCCGTCCGTCTTATAGGGAATTTAATCAGAGTAACTGACTACTAACCGCTAAGAGAGAGTTGACTGTAAGTGGCTAAACTGATAAAGTAGTTTTACAATGGTGTCTAATGGTAATATAGGAGTACTGTCAAATTTTGAGAATCTGAAAGGGAAATCCGAAGTTGATCACTCTTGGGAGTGAAATAGTGTGCATTGGCCCATGAAGAGACTTTTTACACGTAAACTTATGGCTGGACTTATCTTGCCGCGCACTACGAATGGTCGTGTTCTTTTAATCAAACAGTTTGCCCAACTCATCACGGAACGTGAACACATTGAACACGTTCTGTAGATGAAGATCTTTCTCGAGACTTCTGTAAAAATACTCCGGGCACTCCTTCCTGAGTTCATGCAAACTGACCAGTGTCTGTCCAGAGATAAGTCGCACGACTTTGCGACATTTGTCGTGGAGGTCTATCTTCCTCAGCCAGCTCTGCACTTCCTCTGTTGTCCACTCTGAAACATTTGGCTTCGCTGGTGCTGTGGCCGTGTTGCTAGGTGATGCCGCCGCGTGACCGGCAATCGAAGCTGGACGGGGTGCCGAATCAACTTGATCTGCTGCGTGTGTGAGTTGTGCGGACGGCTCGATTTGCTGCTCTATCTTTCCTCTGTTATCGAGCTCTTTCTTCAACTTTTCTGTACTTGCGTGTAAAGTGTCCTGGCGCCAAAACTCGTACCAGAACTTCGTGCCAAGGATAATGCCCAGCCATCCGTCTGGCGTGTAGTTCTCTTCCATCATGAGCGGAATAATGACTTTCCTCTTCTGATAAGCGTATTCAGCCTCGCTTCTGCAGTTCGGGCTCGCCTTGTACTTCTGTGACACGCATACAAGCACGACGCTGGCCTTCTCTACTGCTTTGGCCATTGCCTCGAGCGTGGAACCGCCCATCTCCTCAAGATCGAGCCACACCTTGTACCCAGCACTCTGAAGGCGCTCTTTGAGCTCTACCACCGTTGGCTGCACGTCCCACTGGTAACTAATCATCACGTGCTCATTCGCCACCAGGCCTCTCGTGTTCCTCTCTTGCTTGCCTGATATCTCCCATAATGCACCAGCAGCTGCCTTGCAGAGCGCGGGACTTTGACGCTCTTGCAAGCTTTTTAGGACATCTATGCCTCCCCTTTCCTCGATGAGCACTTTATTAGCGTGCTCAAAAGCAAGTGTCCAGAGCGCTTTGGTGGCGGACACTTGCTCTTGTTCATCGTTGGATTGTTGGATCATCTTCAGCAGCACCCGCACCGCTCCTTTCTTTCCCAGGCCCATCTTGTTGGAGTCGTTTACGGCCACGTGGGTCAGTCCATCCGCCAATTCGATTGTGGAGAAACCCTCGCATCGCCGGTTGTCAGATGTGACGGCTTTATCCAAAAGATCTATCAGAAACTCAATGAGGCTGTCGTCTGTCATAATCAAGTGGTTGTTGTTTTCATCGACCAAGTAAGCTAACGAGAGCAGAGACAAGACGGGGATCTCAAAACCAACAATAGACTGAGGGAGTTTTGAGAAACGCAAGAGCGCTGCCGTAGCGTTGCAGCTGCAGAAGTGGGTCCTGTTGCCAAGTTGCCTGGATAAGTTGTACACAACATTTGTGCTCCGCTCCACGACCTTGCGTGACTCTTCGCACAGCGTAACTTTGCCCGTACTGGGGTCGGTTCTATCGGCGATAATTCTCTCACACATATCCAAGTACAGTGAAATCATTCCTGTTTCACCGCACGCCAAGCTGAAGCCATCGTGCGCATCGGAAAAATTTTGAAGGCAGCTTAAAATCGCAGTCAAACAAGCGATAGCGAGGTTGGTTTCTGCGTCGGTTGCGTTATTGTTGGTATGAACGCAAAAACTCTCTTCTGCTTGTGCAGTTGTTAATAGATGGCTTGTGTAGAGTTTCTTGGTGATCGTGTACAGTATCATCGCTCCTCGTTGCTCGTTAACGAAGCCCGAAGTCGTTTGTTGCTCGGACGGTCGCGTCAGGCCGATTAAAGTGTATTGGAACAGTCGATTGGCTTTGTTGTACAATTCCCAGAGGACTTTAGGATCGGCGAGATCATGTTCTTGAATTGCTTCTATTCCTTCGAGGATTTTCAGGATATCTGTGAAGGACTTCTTGAGCTCAGGGAAGTTTTCGCTGTATTTCTCAAGCGACATGGTTCACCACGCAATCCTCTAGTTGTCTCTTGTTTTGACAATCTTCGATGACTTGTGAAATTATTTATACTGGCACGTGCTTATACTGAATTCGGCGTTTTGTTGCTGTAGAGTTCGCTAGTGTACGTCTGAATAAGGAAAATGAGGAAGCGTGAAGGGAAGCCGCTACGCACTTAGGGATTTTCACTCTGAGTCAATTGCCCGCTGTGGGATTGCAAAATCTGACGTGACTAAGGATTTATAAATAAGTTATTCCGTCAGTTCCGGGAAAAGTGGACTTCCGGCCTTCTCAGCTCGCTTTTGATCGGCGCACGAGGGCGTATAGTTTGGAACAGGCTATTTCAAAATCAGACAAAAACAACAACCAGTAAAAAAGAAAAAAGAAGAAGTGAAAAATGAAAAAAAGCAGTATGAAAAGTTCGAGAGCACTTTACATCACACAGCATGCGGAACCAATCCAACCGGCACTCCCAATATCACATGATGATGTCGTATTTTGTCCAAACGGGAAAAAGCATGTTCTGTTGGAACGTTCTGAGTTAGAACAGTACCCCATCACACAAAGTGTCCGTGATGTGGAATATGTCATGTAAATGCAAAATACTTTGAAGCCGCACTTGC
This sequence comes from Plumapathes pennacea, assembly GCA_964036295.1. Lineage (NCBI taxonomy): Eukaryota > Metazoa > Cnidaria > Anthozoa > Antipatharia > Myriopathidae > Plumapathes > Plumapathes pennacea. The sequence goes on from OZ038462.1 coordinate 27,167,494, forward strand.
AGTTTGTGTTCGTGTGTATTGAATATTTCTTACCCAGAACAAAAAACCGGCGGTTTTCTCCCCTCCCCTCTCCCCCCCCCCGGGAGGGGGGAACGCTTACATAAAAAAATTTAAATAACGGGGATGCTGGTCGGGAATTTTCGTTTTGACCCCTAACAGGCACTAAAACGGGCGTGGTTCGAGCTTATTTTGACACCTAAAATGTACCAATAAATCAAGTTTCGATGCCTTTAACATTGCTATAAAGAGGATATCATCAAGCACTTTATCCCTTGCTGTTTTCAAACAAAAAGAGTTCATTCGACTGACACCCGACCCCTAAACGGTACCACGTCACATAAAAATGGATAGGTATATATAGTACGTATTCCTTATAAGGCACAACCGGACGAGCAAATACCTGGCCCTGATGAGCAAATACATTGCCCCATGAGCAAATACACAACCTTGAAAAATAATTAGCCGTAAATTGAATTGATGCGAGTGAGAAATACATATAGATATACGAAAATTACGGCCCAACCCTGACCATAACCCTAATCCTAACCCTAAACCTAACCCAACCCTAACTCTAACCCTAACACCAACCTTAAATCTAAGTCTAAACTATAATCCAAACACTGTTTATCCAGTTGCAAAGTTACGGCTAATTATTATTCAATGTCACGAATTTGCTCGTGCGCCACGTATTTACGGCTAATTATTATTCAAGGTTGCGTATTTGCTCATCAGCGCCAGGTATTTGCTCGTCCGGTTGTTCCATATATGGAATACGTACTATAACTACAGATGTAAAAATGTCAGCGTTTGATGTTGAGCACCCTAAGCGGTACCAAAACCGTAATTTTGACCCCTGAGTGGTATCTACGACGAGCACTGGACGATGCACGCCTTGTTGCGTGTTTTTATTGTTTTATTTCTTCGCCTCGATAGTAAAATTGTTGTGATCTACTGTGTAATGTCGATGCACGTTATATATTTTAATATAACCTTTTGCCCTGATTCGAGGAGTGGCATGTTTGCCCGGCATACAGTAAGATTGACACTTCCACTCCCAAGCTCAAAATGCAGATTCTTCCAACCTTTTAAGAAGAAAATGTATGAATGATGTAGTGAGAGTTGATGGTTTAATCAGTTATCATCTCAGCAAGGTATCAAAAGCCATGTTCTCCTTACTATATATAGTATATTTCTGGTGAGAAACTGAAGGAGAAAATTGATGTTGGTCACTCTTAGGAGTGAAAGGATTAAATTCTGTTAACTCGGCGGTGTTTATTTGCCTTGTGCAGGGATTAATTTCGGAACTCGTGACGAACTGCGACGGCAGTTTAAAGGCGGAGGTGACAAACATGGCGGCGTATTACGAGCATCGTATCCAACTGGGCAGCAAAGAAATCTACCACCTGGAGGCATTTGTCGCTAAGTTTATGAGCATTTACAAGAGGTTCTTGGAAGAGGGAATGGCAGACTTTTTCTAGGAACAATTGTCATGCGCTTCAACAAGAGGCGGGAACGCTCTGAGGGCAAGACTCCGCCCAGGCTTTCAACCGTATAAGAGCCGATTCACTTGTGTTACTTAAGTTATACTTTCCAGTTTATACTCTGACGCCGGACGCCTGAGAAGCAAAGTAAAGAGGTACTGAACCAAAGTGCTACCGGGAAGCATTGAATCGTTAGTTTCAAGGGTGTTCGTTTATTATTGATATTTTGACTCTCTTCTTTGTCAGCTGGAGTAACAATAAAGTACCCTCAACCGATTGTTCTTCTACGCAAGCGATTCGCCAGCCCCCTCAATCCTGTTTTTTTTTTTTTCTGCCCCGCAAAAGTAAGTTTTATTCCCAAAAGAGAACTGGATGCTATCATGCTGATTTCTTGACAATTGAGAGCGGGAATTGAGAGTTGCCTGTTGGCCGGATGAGCCTGATTGAATCAACTATTATTAGAATAATACCGGACGTGTTCATGTAACTAGCCTTGAAACAGTATTTCTTTTGTACGCTTTTGATAACATCTTCAGCGTCTGATTTAAGATTCGGGTTAAGACAAATTGATTTTGTGATTCTGTACCGCAAATTGCCTCTCAGGGCTTTCTATGAATGAAATGCGCGACAAATTGTCTGGGGTGTCCGCAAAATAGTTCGTATTAAATTGTTGCATCTGTTCAGTACGTCATAATTCTGAATACAGTGATTTTTAAAGTAATTTGTCTGGGTATCTGTTAAACGTGTTATATAAATATAAAACAACAACAAAAAGAATGATTCAGACTGTTAAATATTGCATCATTGCGACGACTAACTTTGCACTAAAAGTTACAAAGTTTTCCGGCGTTTTAAGTTTTATCGTGTTTCAATCACTATTTATGTATTTGACAATATTGGTCTCCACTTTGCTCCACAATCTCTTCCTGGTAAGCGCTGAAGGCATGGCGAACGACCAAAGTAAACAGAGATTGAGGACACATGTGTCTGTCCTGTGTTATTCAGTATAGAGCCCAGCCTCACCTATATTATGTTTATGATGCATCAAACATTTCTTCTCGCGCGTGATTGGTGGAATTGTGACACGTGACCCCGCTCAGTCGATAACCCTCGGTCGGTGAACTGTCGCTTGTCATTAACAACAACAGTTTTATTTATGCAGTAGAACTTGCAGTCACAAAAATATTACGAGATGACTTCCGAGAAGGACATCAATGCATTGGTCGAACTGAGCAGTTCCAGAAAGCACCCGCGACTTAGACGATCTCGGAGATGTCAGTTGCCTCTGTTTCAAACCGAGGCCCAGTTGAACCCAGTTTCTTATGAAATTTGAAGTCGATTGGCATGAAAGTGAAATTAATAAATTTCCACTGGTTTGCCGTGGTGTGGACTCTTATTTACCACGATTTACGTCATCACATGGTCAAAATGTTGTGGACTCACGAGGCGGCTTCGCTGAGTGAGTCCGCAACTAATTTTAAAGAACAAATTTAAATATGAAAAATGTATAGTAAAGTAATTAAGTATGTAAAAAAAAAAAAAGAAAAAAAAAACTGGCGTCAGCATCGTTGTCTGGACTCTTATTTACCACGGTAAATCGACCAATCAGAGAGCGAGGAACAAGTGTGTTGTGGTAAAAACTAATTTTCATAAGAAAGGTTTCGCACTAGACTGAGTCGTAAGCATAAAAAGTGATTGACAAGTCGGTAAAGGCGACCTGTTCCGATTACTGTCATTTAAAGCAGCTGCACTTATCTGCATCGTCGAAGACTTGAAGAGTCATTTTATCTTCGTTGTTTCTGAGGCAAGGTGAGTTGATTGTCGTTGAGTATATGTGTGTTTGGCATGTAAGTGTTGATGATTTTATATTGAAGTCTACTTAAATTTTAAATATTCGACTATAATATGTTCTCCTTCCATCACTTACGAAAATGCCCGATTTTCCTTTAATCCACGCAAAGCCAAAGGTTAGGTAGATATATCAATGCCAGTTTTTACTGACTTGGTGGCCGAGCGGTTTGGGGGTGGTGGACCTGAATCCGTAATGAAGCTCCAAGCCAGGAGGTTGTGGGTTCAATTCCCACGCCCGGCAGTAGTAAGAAGGTTTTTCATCCGAGGAGGCAACTCCAACGGTTTTTCCCTTCTAAACCTGTCTTCTTTCTACAGGTATTCCACCGGTCGGACATTTGAAACATGAGCCTCTGGCTCGGGAGAATGGGCAACCACTCCCTAATGCTTCGACTTTAAATAAACGATATTTATTATTATTATTTTTGATTCATTTTAACGCGTTGTGTGCAGTGCTTCGCTGCGCTCCGAAACCAATTTGCTACTTTGCGGTCTCAGAAAAATCAGTCTCCTTCCGGCACTTTAATGCTCCAATCTACACACCATAAAATGTTGAAGCAAAGAAACAATCCAGCACGGTCACACTTGTACTTTATATAAAGTGTATTGGTCCAAAGTATAAGCGTATGAAACGCGACAGCAAATTTGAATAGATTGACTGACGTTCAAACTCATTTTTGCCAGTAGGGTAGCGTATTATGCCTCCGATACCTTGAAGTTGTCTTGAGAAGCAAAACAATTCAATTTTACTTTCCGCTGTTCATTCTGTGGTTGGGAGAGTAAATAGCAAGTTGTTTGCTGTATGTTTATGTTGTTTTTCAAGCGAAGGTGCCTCGTTCGATTTAACTTTTTGAGAACGACGATTTGCAATGTTCTATCCAATGGTATGTTTCAAGAGATATTTCATCCATTTATACCGACGAGTAGTGGTTCAAATTTTATCCAAGTGTAGACATAAGGTTGTAAGTGGTATTGTAATCGATTTTATGCAGTAGAAAAGTTGAAAGTTTTCAGTAAAGCTTGTTAATATTTGAAGCGGCGGTGCGTGGACACAAAGTCAAACCACCATTTACATAATATTGTCCACAAGAACACAAATAAGGCTTTGGTTTGATTAAAATGCAATAATTAAAAGTTCTTTAAATACCAGAAAAGCCGGATAAGCCAGCAAAATAACGACGTTGCGCTATGTCCGCCGCGAAGCAACGTTTAGTAACTTCGCTTAGAAAGCGAAAGAATGCAAAGTCACCCATATCAGAGATCTAATTTGGGCACTTGAAGTAATTTAATTCCGAGAACTTGTCGCGTGATCAAAGTTTGTTTCCTGGAGTGTGTTTCAGCTCAAGGGTGCTTCATACGAGCTATAGTATTCCCACTATAGCATTGTATTAGACAAGTTAGATTGATCAGGTCAAGACCGTCCGCTTAACTTTGTGTGCCACTTCCCACGAGTTGGAACATTCCCTCCCAGTTACTGATTGTTCTGGTAAAACCTAGGACTTCCGGCTTTTACGACCAATTTGATACTAAGAAATTACAAGTGTATTTTACAAACTGGACCAATTTCCGTAAAATTTAAAACGCACCTTAATCCAATACTGTCGCAGTGATGCATTTGAGATCTTTTTCCGTTGCTTTTTATAGACTTTCACTAGAATATTTAGGTCCGTTGTGGATGTATGGTCCAACTTGCCATATTAATGTACCTGTAAAATGTTTATACTCAACTGGTCTAGATCTTCATAGACTGTGACTAAAAAGCATATTTATCCTCACGATCGTGGCCCGATCGCAAATTAAGTTTTGCTTACTTGCACGAAGAAGAACTGCGATACATTTCTGATGAACCCAAATGTCTTTCAATTATAAATAAACTTGTCCATCACTCGATATACCTTTGATACATATTCACTCTGCGCTAATTACTGCGGCTGTTGGTCAACTATTATATCTGTGTACCACACTAGCAAACAGCTCTTTTTTTTTAATCCACAATTTAATTTCAGTTACTAGAATGGCTCAGTTCTTTTGGACAGCATTTCTTCTCCTTGCTGGATTGTCAACACTCCATGCAGCTGACATCAATCCGAGCGGATTCTGTGACGGCCTGACAAATGGTAGTCGCTCCCAAATTTGCTTGTCAGGCAATTGCAAGCTGAACTGTTCTTCGCCCGATCAGTGCGATCAGCTGTGCTTATGGATCCCGTGCCCAGAACTGCAGTGCCACTCCCAGTCTTGCCTTCAGCGCTGCGTCATTGGCCACTGCAGCAATATGACCTGCAACTCAGGGGCTGAATGCCTACAGACGTGTAACACCAACTGTTCCAGGATTATGTGTGACTCCCGCAAGTGCACCCAGCAGTGCGAGAAGGGGAAGTGCTGGATGGAATCGCTGGCGATCATGCCGACCAAACCGCAAGCGAAGGCTCTTCACACATGCTGTGCGGAGCTAAGGAATGTACGCAGACATGCTCGGGGGAGGAATGTGACCTGGTGTGCAAAAAATCCGCTCAGAACTGCACCCAGGGCTGCAAGGGACCGTGCAAAATGCACTGCGACTCCCAGAACTGCGAGCTGTCCTGCAACGGAGGCAAGTGTGATCTCACCTGCGAAAACCCTGAGTCCAAGACGTGCGAGCAAACATGTGCCCGCGGCTCCTGTAATCTCGACTGCACATCGAAGAACTGCTACGAGACCTGCACCGAAGGCGATTGTGGGATGAAATGTAACGCTGACAACTGTACTCAAGAGTGCGGGAGCAACTGCCGCAACATGACATGCTCAGCAAGAGAATGCGTCCAGACATGCGTGAAGGGTAGCTGTAACATGGAGTGCAAGAAAGGCGCGACCATGTGCGACATGTCCTGTCCGGGAGGAAAGTGCAAAATGCATTGTGATGGCGACAAGTGCAAGCGTGACTGCTCTGGGGGAGAGTGCGTGATGACCGGAAGTGGCGAGGAAGTGAACGTACCGACAACCAAGCCCACGGTAGCTGCAGGTCAGCGGCTAACTGCTCCGATCTTTCTTGGGATTGCCGCCACATTTGTGCATTTGTTTGCTTAACAGTCTCGCACGCATCATAGCTTTTAAGTCAGCATCGTAGGGTTTAGTACTGCACGTTTTGTTTTAATGATCAGTTTTATTTCTTTGCAAATTTAAGGGTGATATATATGGTACGCACAATAGTTTCGTTTTTTTAAAACAATCTTTAGCGTTGTTTTAAGAAGTATATTTTTAGCTGAGTGGAAATATGTACCACATCAACTTGTCACTGTACGATAACTTGTGATGCACCTTTTCTCTTAGCCAGCTCCGGCCCACTGCTGGATCTCGCTGCCGTGCATTAAGAGAATTGATATTCTGATGAGCTCGAATCAAGGAATGGTATAACCTGATAGTTTCTCCATACTAACTTTATTGCCAACTACAATGTTGAAAAAGTTCGACTCTGATCACTGTTGAGGCTACGGCGGGCCACGTGTAGAAGTGTATGTGCACTTTATCAGCAAGTCTCCTATCTTTCGCCGGTTGACATTTCGCGGGCTGCTCGAATTGAACTCCGTTTTGCGATGCACGCGTAAGAAAACACCCACACACACACAAAAAAAAGAACGAAAAGATCTTAGCCGACCAAATTTAAACGATAAAGTCCCATTAAAAGTATCTGTGTACAGTTTAATTCACTTTTATGGAGAAAGTCGGCGTTTTGCTTAGTTGAAAGACCACGCACTTACGAAACACGTTTCATTCTTTCTTTTACGATCGTTAATTCCTTCGGTATTTTGTAGGTGATTTACAGACACTTTTTTTAGGTATTTTAAGTGCTGTTCAAGTTAGAAAGGCTGTCGCTGAAATATCTCCCATTACTCTTTAGGTAATAAAGCTGACTTCCTGGAATTATTGACTGGTTCTTAAAAGTTGTAGAAAACGCTGTATCCAGTCGAGCCGCAATGTCGAAGATAAATTACAGCTTGCAGGCAACGGGCACGTAAGAAATTCTTCTTGCTTGTTTCCCAACACTGAATGGGAGGAGGGGGAATGAGGGGGAGGGAAGAGTGTGGCTACCTACTAAGGGGTTATAGTTAATGTTGTCCCAACACAAGTTTGTCCGGGATTTGAAGATATATAATTTTCCTGTCATTGCACCTTTATCAGCTTATTGTTTATTCTAAATCCCTTGGACTAAGAATCAGTGAATGACATCATCATGCTTGCCTGATGCCTTTGTTGCTCAAGCTCTGGGGGGTGGGGGAGGGCGAACGCATATACTACATATGGGCCATACTTTCGCTCCCGGCCAATATGGGAAAAGAGTTTAATTGTCAGTCAGTCCGCGCCGAAAATGAACCATACGAGAACAGAGAAATCGAATGAATGCACAGCTGAAAAAAAAAAAAAAAAAAAAAAAAAAAAAATCCAATTACAATAGTACGTTTGTTAGGTCGTGAGGAATAAAGTGAGCTGTGGGGACTGGGGGGTTAATCCATATGATCGCCTACTATGCGGGAAGGCTCCGCCAGAATAGGGTCCTTTTTCGAGCCTCTGGTATCAAAAAGGGTACTGGGAGAAACGAAGCGGCACGCACACACACACACACACACACTCTCTATCTCTTTGCTTATCAGGACTGAACGTTACGTAAACCTCCCTCTCCCCTTCCTCTCAGTGATCTATATAGCGACCTATTTTCTGAACGTCCGCCATTTGCTACATTGTCATCTTAACAATGGTTTTTATATATAATATAATAAGGCTCTTCTTTTGTACAAGAATAGCAATCTTTCAAATTCCGTCCAAACCCAAGATAAGTAACAGGATATTGCGTCAAGTGCAAAGCCAACTGCCAAATTATGAAAGCGTCACGAAACTTAATGAACTCGTTCAGACCCGGCGCTCCGACATCACCAGCCAGAGACGACTGTAGCAAGTTGGACCAGGCCCGTATCCGGAACTCTCAAGAGAGATTTCAGTTTCTCACCAGAAAAATATCACACAGTATAGAGAACTTGGATTTTGACACCTTGCTCAAATAAAACCTGACTATTACTACAGAGTATTCGTGCTCTGTAACAAATACAAAACTGAAAGCCCGCGGGACTGAAAGCGAGGAATGAATGAAACATGATACTGTACTTGTTTACAATATTTTGCGGTTTTGTTCACAGCGTGTTCAGTCCATTTGTGACTGCAAACTCAATGCTCAGACTATTTCGGTGTATTGTTCATTTCAAGTACACATTGACCATTGCGAAACAAAAGCTACATGATCGAATGGAAGAAACATTTCAGCAGGTAATATATGATAAGCAGAAGTATTTTTTTAGGCAACAAAAGTCATGTACAATGTAAAGCATAAATCGCTATTGTTTTACGGCTAAAGCTCATCGTAGCTTTGGTTTCCGTTTTCGGCCTGTTATCTTCCCAGAAGTATTTCTTATCGCCACAGAAAGTATCGTCGGGACTAGATAATTAGCGGCGACAAAGTTATTTGCAATCGCGTAGCGGTCGGCATCAAGTATCGAATCTACGAAATTTCCGCGGTGAACTTAAGAACGCAAGCCAAATCCAGTTTATCCGTACATGTTCCACAGAACCAAACGGTGTTGAGTTTAGAGCATAATTGCCTCGCTGTGTCAACCTCGATATGCGTTACAGCTGTAGAAGCACCCTCGTTACAAAAGAGCGGCACTATGGCTGCATTTCATGATCACGGCATAATAGCCATGCAGTTTCATCATCTTCGTTCTACCGAACATTCTCGCTCAATTGCAGTATGCTTCGTCATCACAGTACAGTGAGTGCCCTACCACTGTAGGAACACTCAGGCTCAATGAACAAACGGCAAGCTTCAAATGCTTGACAACCATGATAAATCAAAGCAGCGTGGCCGCTGTAAGGTCGCCCATATATGTTATACTGCCTGATTGGGATTAGTTTTTTGCGCGAAAGTAAGAGAAAATCTGAGCAATCTCGTACCCAGACCCTCCAATGTGCACGAAACTCGAAGGATGGGAGGATGTTTTAAGAATTGGATCGCTAGTTGAACCCGTCAAGGGTAATCTAGTTTTAAATAGATCTTTGAGTGCCAAGACGACCGGGAAAAGTACCAACGGCCAGAAATGGCGAGCTTTCTAGAACGATGAAGTTGCAGGGACCCAGTTGATTTAGCGTTGCCAGTGAGCTCGCGGCGTGAGTTGCGTGGAGACCAGAATATACTAAAATGGACAAAAGGGACAAGAGCGGAACTCTCAAAAGAGACTTCAGTTTCTCACCAGAAAAATATCACACAGTATAGAGAACTTGGCTTTTGACACCTTGCTCAAATGAAACCTGACTAAACTATAAATTATTATTACAACACTCATACACTTGCTTCTTGAAGGTTGAGCGACTCTGCATTTTAAGCTTAGTAGGAGCAAAAGTGTCAGCCGGCAAGAAAAGCTGGGTAATGCGTGACATATCTTTTTATGCACAATCGATTCTAATCAGAGGTCACGAATAATCCAGCCTTCGCTTCAATACTTGTCGATTCCTTTTCTTAACTGAATGCGCTTCTTCTCTCAGGCTTTAGAGTATTCGTGCTCTGTAACAAATACAAACCTGAAAGCCCGCGGGACTGAAAGCGAGGAATGAATGAAACACGATACTGTAGTTGTTTACAATATTTTGCGGTTTTATTCACAGCGTGTTCAGTCATTTGTAACTGCAAACTCAATGCACAGGACTATTTTGGTGTATTGTTCATTTCTAGTACACATTGACCATTGCGAAACAAAATCTACATGATCGAATGGAAGAAACATTTCAGCAGGTAATATATGATAAGCAGAAGCATTTTGTTAGGCAACAAAAGTCATGTACAATGTAAAGCATAAATCGCTATTGTTTTACGGCTAAAGCTCATCGTAGCTTTGGTTTCCGTTTTCGGCCTGTTATCTTCCCAGAAGTATTTCTTATCGCCACAGAAAGTTTCGTCGGGACTAGATAATTAGCTAGATAAATAAATCAGGACAAGTTAACACGTTCGTCACGCCCAAATTTGGAATGCCCAAATTTGGATAGAACACAAAAGAACACATCTTTATATGGATTTCCATTGTGGACGCAGAGTGAATGGGGGACAACTCAATCCCATAAAGGTCGCCTCTCCACTTCGTGGAGTGGGCGACCTTAATAAATCAGGACAAGTTAACACGTTCGTCACGCCCAATTTTGGAATGCCCAAATTTGGATAGAACACCAAAGAACACATCTTTATATGGATTTCCATTGTGGACGCAGAATGAATGGGGGACAACTCAATCCCATAAAGGTCGCCTCTCCACTTCGTGGAGTGGGCGACCTTAAAAAACCGGCAAAACCAAATAAGGTGAACCGCCCTAAATCTTTTGATTGTATAATTGTATATGCCACTAAGAGAATATTCTGTAAAACAGGAATTAGTGTCGGTCCCAAAGTAAAGTCTGAATATTTTATTTGGCTGGTTCATAGTAATTGAAGAAAATTTCCTCAAATACTTTGCGTACCAGAAAACCATGGCCCGGTTTTTCGAAAGTCGAGTAAGCTAATCCAGGATTAACGAAATTCTTTCTCTCGACCTCTCTGCCAATAAACAGCTGGGTTTCGAAGATAGATTAGAAAGCTTGTTCCAGCTTAAAACGTTATCAAGAAAGCCGTTGTGGCCGAAACTTTCACGTTTTCAGCCTAAAAAATGACAAGAAAGTTTAGACCTAATCCAGGATTAGCTTAATCGTGCTTTGAAAAACCGGGCCCATAAAGCTTGCCGACAGGAAGAATGGCGTAAAACGAAATCTGGCTACTCGATCTGCGGTGGTCGTACTGTAAGGATTCATAGTTGCATTCAAATGTTTGATATTATTCCAGTAATAGTCAATATCGCACGATTTTCCGTCACTAGAAAAAAAGCAAAACAAAACAAAAACAAAAACAAACAAACAAACAAACAAACAAAAAAGCAACGTTTGCGAAATACAATTTGTATTTTCGTGATGACAACATTTGACAATTGGTCTCTTCACTTTGCTCCACAATCTCTTCCTGGTAAGTGCTGAAGGCATGGCGAACGACCAAAGTAAACAGAGATTGAGGACACATGTGTCTGTCCTGTGTTATTTAGTATAGAGCCCAGCCTCACATATATTATGTTTATGATGCATCAAACATTTCTTCTCGCGCGTGATTGGTGGAATCGTGACACGTGACCCCGCTCAGTCGATAACCCCCAGTCGGTGAACTGTCGCTTGTCATTAACAACAACAGTTTTATTTATGCAGTAGAACTTGCAGTCACAGTAAAACATTACGAGATGACTTCCGAGAAGGACATCAATGCATTGATCGAACTGAGCAGTTCCAGAAAGCACCCGCGACTTAGACGATCTCCGAGATATCTGTTGCCCTGTTTCAAACCGAGGCCAAGTTGAACCCAGTTTCTTATGAAATTGAAGTCGATTGGCATGAAAGTGAAAACTAATTACTTGGCCTATAGCCAAGTCTAGAAATGGCCTTTTTTTTTGTTTTGGGGTCGAGAAATGGCACACGCTGATTGGTTGGGCGCTCTATTTATGAACACGTGATTTTTGCTGACGCGTTCTGTTCTTCGGATGTTGGTATGTCTTGTCAGAGTATGTGTGATTACAGCAAAGTGTGATTACTTCAATCGAGAATTCGAAATGAAAGCAAATTCATTCATGGAGAAAATCGTAGTTGCATTGCTTACTGCGGCAGCATTGTGCATCAATGTAAAAATCGTCAACTTCTTTGGGCAATTAATCGCGACCATAATGCCGCGAGTGAATAATAGTGTTCAAACATACAGATAAGCATACATGTATTTGCACTGTTTGTAAGCGTCTACTTCTATTGCCAGCATCGTGCATCAATATCAGGACCGTCGTCGACTTTCGTTGGCAAAATAACCGCGACCATAAAGCTGCGTTGCGTGTACTTTAAACATTGTAAACAGCTGTTATAACTAGACGTTGTGTAATGAACGGAATTTAGTGTGGATCTACCGCCGCTGTGTGTGGCTTGTAAGTGAGACGAACAGACGCATAATTCAATTACCTACATTTGTGGATTTAAAAGCATTCCAATCTTGAAAACACAAGATCCACTTACTTAGAAGAAAGGTGATCCTTTAATAATGTAGGATGCATTCCAACCAGTGTTATTGCTGGTTAGAGCATCAAATGTAATCTAGGCGTGAGTCAGACTTTTTTTTTTTTGGTCAAAATCTTCAAATCAATTAATCTATGAACACTAAAGATCCTACTCAAGCGCCCTTGACCCGAGCTGTGTTACCTTTGTTTGTAACTCTTGCAGGAGTGCGGACAGACATATTTTTTACAAATGATAACCTGGGCGATTTTCGGAGTGTCGTGGGCCGTATATGTGGAAATTGCCACTGGAATTTGCGGAGTTGTTTCCAAAAGCGCGCCAACATAGTCAACTCTTCCCGCCTCGAGATCTACACTATGTAGTTGACTTGCTCCCTCATAGCAGCGGAAACCTTTATAACGGAAGAAATTGTCTGCAACTTCTTCTTCAACTACTGTGCCAAAAGGCCGAACGCTGTCGACACGACCACCTTCTTTCTCGACGAGCCGAACAGCTCGAGTTTTGCTCAATTCTCATTCCTGGCCTCTTTGGGGAAAAAATACGCAATTTCGCCGCCAATAATAACGTAAATTGAACGGCATAAATTCCACTTGATTTGTCAACACTTCAAAGCCAAAGCTGTGTGCGTTGATTGACTTAAACCGCGTTTCTGTGCCAACACCGGGTTGGAACAGTCTCCTGCAGCGCGTTTTAAAGTCGCGTAAAGCTACAAAGACAAGACAGATAAACCACTCTAACTTATACGCAAACACGAAGGCCAAGTACACTGGCCAACGCCAGTATCTTGTTTTCATAAAAAAAAGGTTTCGCACTAGACTGAGTCGTAAGCATAAAAAGTGATTGACAAGTCGGTAAATGCGACCTGTTCCGATTACTGTCATTTAAAGCAGCTGCACTTATCTGCTTCGTCGAAGACTTGTTTGCAAGTTGTTTGCTGTATGTTGATGCTGTTTTTCAAGCGAAGGTGCCTCGTTCGATTTAACTTTTTGAGAACGACGGTTTGCAATGTTCTATCCAATGGTATCTATAAATAATGGTAATAGGACTGAGTGGAGTCCGATTCGGTCTGTAATCATACGAGTGATTACGAAATCGGACGACCGCGCTTCGCGGGAGTCTGATTTCGTAATCACGAGTATGATTACAGACCGACATCGGACGACACGAAGTCCTCTTACCAATTAATCATAAATATTACAATTTCTGAGAATGAAATGATCATATAGCTTCAGCGTCTTCTCCTGTACTATACATAAAAACAAAGCATCAAGAAGTACTTCATCGCCGATCTATTTTAACACGCGCGTACACACGGTTCGGCGTTTGTAAACACGCCGCTTGTTCGTAGTTATCTAGCTCTCAGTTATATCAACTTAAAATACTTGAGAGAAAGAAGAAGCTAATTTACCCAATGATTTGAGTTGAATGCGGATTTTTGAAGTAAAAGTAAAAAATGTGTAAGTTCTTTACACTCAGTAAAAACCAGTAAACCCATCACGAACTCACAAATTGAAAGACAGTTTATTTCGACTTTTCAGGTTTACATTTTTTAACATAACAGGTACTTTTAAACTCAGAATACTAGTTTATTTTTTTTCACAGAAGTTTACTCCAAAGCATTCAAAGGAAATACTCAAGACTGAAAAAATCTGTATCTTAGCGGGTCGGCACAGCAATTACAAACTTACCGATTTCTTGACGGCTTAATTTTCTAGGAGCGTTTGTCCATCACAGTCCATCACAACAAAGTTAAGTTTCTTCCATGATTTTGAAATGAATTAACGACGTTCATTGACATTGGCCGAGCCGTAAGTTTCGGAGTGTCTATAGCACAGCATGCTGGCGATGTCGTGAACTAAACAAACGCGCCCGACCGGCGAAAATTTCCTGTCTTCTTTCGTTACATAGTGACTGTTCACGTTTTTTGATTGACCACAAACTGTTCCTTGCATGTTAAGTTGTCCAAGAATTAACAAAATTCGCCTTTCGAGAAGCCACAAACTCACACCGGCAATCGAGTTTTCCACTGAAAATCAGTGTAACGCTGATTTGTGCATTTAAATTTCACTCTTGCTTATGATTGGTCAAGCCAACTGTCCGATTACAGAACAAAGAAGTATCCGATTACAGAACAATAGGTGTCCAATTAATGATTAATCGGGGGGTTTATGAACCAATCACATTCGAGGAAATTGTAATATTTATGATTATATATCTAATACTGCAGAGTTTTCGTTTAATTGGTGTGTATTCACGGCTGCGCATCCGTATGAGGTGCTTTCTTTATGAACGATTTCGCGTGAGATTCAAGACAATTTACGGCAAACAAAAGAACTGGACTGATGTTTCCGAGAGTAGGAGTTTCAAGAGATATTTCATCCATTTATACCGACGAGTAGTGGTTCAAATTTTATCCAAGTGTAGACATAAGGTTGTAAGTGGTATTGTAATCGATTTTATGCAGTAGAAAGTTGAAAGTTTTCAGTAAAGCTTGTTAATATTTGAAGCGGCGGTGCGTGGACACAAAGTCAAACCACCATTTACATAATATTGTCCACAAGAACACAAATAAGGCTAATTTAATCTCAAATTTGGTTTGATTAAAATGCAATAATTAAAAGTTCTTTAAATACCAGAAAAGATACGCCAGCAAAATAACGACGTTGCGCTATGTCCGCGAAGCAACGTTTAGTAACTTCGCTTGGAGAGCGAAAGAATGCAAAGTCACCCATATCAGAGATCTAATTTGGGCACATGAAGTAATTTAATTCCGAGAACTTGTCGCGTGATCAAAGTTCGTTTCCTGGAGTGTGTTTCAGCTCAAGGGTGCTTCATACGAACTATGCTATTCCCACTATGGCATTGTATTAGGCAAGTTAGATTGATCAGGTCAAGACCGTCCGCTTAACATTGTGTGCCACTTCCCACGAGTTGGAACATTCCCTCCCAGTTAATGATTGTTCTGGTAAAATCTAGGACTTCCGGCTTTTACGGCCAATTCAATACTAAGAATTACAAGTGTATTATTACTGTCATTTAAAGCAGCTGCACTCATCTGCATCGTCGAAGACTTGAAGAGTCATTTTATCTTCGTTGTTTCTGAGGCAAGGTGAGTTGATTGTCGTTGAGTATATGTGTGTTTGGCATGTAAGTGTTGATGATTTTATATTGAAGTCTACTTAAATTTTAAATATTCGACTATAATATGTTCTCCTTCCATCACTTACGAAAGTGCCCGATTTTCCTTTAATCCACGCAAAACCAAAGGTTAGGTAGATATATCTATGTCAGTTTTTGATTCATTTTAACGCGTTGTGTGCAGTGCTTCGCTGCGCTCCGAAACAAATTTGCTACTTTGCGGTCTCAGAAAAATCAGTCTCCTTCCGGCACTTTAATGCTCCAATCTACACACCATAAAAAGTTGAAGCAAAGAAACGATCCAGCACGGTCACACTTGTACTTTATATAAAGTGTATTGGTCCAAAGTAAGCGTATGAAACCCGACAGCAAATCTGAATAAATTGACTGACGTTCAAACTCATTTTCTCCAGTAGGGTAGCGTATTATGCCTCCGATACCTTGAAGTTGTCTTGAGAAGCAAAACAATTCAATTTTACTTTCCGCTGTTCATTCTGTGGTTGGGAGAGTAAATAGCAAGTTGTTTGCTGTATGTTTATGTTGTTTTTCAAGCGAAGTTGAGAACGACGGTTTGCAATGTTCTATCCAATGGTATCTATAATATATCTAATACTGCAGAGTTTTCGTTTAATTGGTGTGTATTCGCGGTTGCGCATCCGTATGAGGCTGGCTGCTTTCTTTATAAACGATTTCGCGTGAGATTCAAGACAATTTACGGCAAACAAAAGAACTGACTGATGTTTCCGAGAGTAGGAGTTTCAAGCCATATTTCATCCATTTATACCGACGAGTAGTGGTTCAAATTTTATCCAAGTGTAGACATAAGGTTGTAAGTGGTATTGTAATCGATTTTATGCAGTAGAAAGTTGAAAGTTTTCAGTAAAGCTTGTTAATATTTGAAGCGGCGGTGCGTGGACACAAAGTCAAACCACCATTTACATAATATTGTCCACAAGAACACAAATAAGGCTTTGGTTTGATTAAAATGCAATGATTTAAAGTTCTTTAAATACCAGAAAAGATACGCCAGCAAAATAACGACATTGCGCTATGTCCGCGAAGCAATGTTTAGTAACTTCGCTTAGAAAGCGAAAGAATGCAAATTCACCCATATCAGAGATCTAATTTGGGCACATGAAGTAATTTAATTCCGAGAACTTGTCGCGTGATCAAAGTTCGTTTCCTGGAGTGTGTTTCAGCTCAAGGGTGCTTCATACGAACTATGCTATTCCCACTATGGCATTGTATTAGGCAAGTTAGATTGATCAGGTCAAGACCGTCCGCTTAACATTGTGTGCCACTTCCCACGAGTTGGAACATTCCCTCCCAGTTAATGATTGTTCTGGTAAAATCTAGGACTTCCGGCTTTTACGGCCAATTCGATACTAAGAAATTACAAGTGTATTTTTACAACATTTCAATCTCTTTCGCTTATGGTGATTGTTTACATTCTTCGGCGGATCACTTTGCTTCTCCAGACCCGCATTGTCTGCTATAGTTCAAGGTGAATCTCACGTTGTTTTGAAGCGGCGACTTGAAGTTCATCTTCAACAATTGTACCGTTCAAAACATTTACATCGTCACGAATTCCAAAGTCACCGAAGGCTGCTGGCTTTCACCACGCCAGGTTAACAATACTTTCGGTGTTTTCGTCGATTAAACGACATCTTTTTTATCGACACTCATCAAATTTTAGCTGGCAGAAATGTTAGTAAGTTGTGGCGTCTTTTCAATCATCCAATGAGAGAGTTTGTTTTGCCTTTTGCGCGTCGAAAGAGAAGTTTGCATTCAATCAGAAATGAAAATTTGTTTTCGCTGGTAATTTCGTGTGTCTGATGTTATAAAAGAATTGGTTCATGCTTTTAGCTGTGCATCTATCGAGTTATGGATGCACTTGGGAAGTTGGGAGAGCACTCGTGAAGCTAGAGTTGCTCTCGGCTACGCCTCGAGCAACTCTTACGCTTCTCTCGTGCTCTCCCAACTTCCCGCGTGCATCCATAACTCGATAGACGCACGCTAAGCATGAACCAATTCTTAAATAAACTTGTCCATCACTCAATATACCTTTTATACATATTTACTCGGCGCTAATTACTGCGGCTGTATATCTGTGCACCACACTAACAAACAGCTCTTTTTTTAGTCCACAATTTAATTTCAGTTATTAGAATGGCTCAGTTCTTTTGGACAGCATTTCTTCTCCTTGCTGGATTGTCAACACTCCATGCAGCTGACATCAATCCGAGCGGATTCTGTGACGGCCTGACAAATGGTAGTCGCTCCCAAATTTGCTTGTCAGGCAATTGTAAGCTGAACTGTTCTTCGCCGAATCAGTGCGATCAGCTGTGCTTATGGATCCCGTGCCCCGAACTGCAGTGCCACTCCCAGTCTTGCCTTCAGCGCTGCGTCATTGGCCACTGCAGCAATATGACCTGCAACTCAGGGGCTGAATGCCTACAGACGTGTAACACCAACTGTTCCAGGATTATGTGCGACTCCCGCAAGTGCACCCAGCAGTGTGAGAAGGGGAAGTGCTGGATGGAATCGGTTGGCGATCATGCCGACCAAACCGCAAGCGAAGGCTCTTCACACATGCTGTGCGGAGCTAAGGAATGTACGCAGACATGCTCGGGGGAGGAATGTGACCTGGTGTGCAAAAAATCCGCTCAGAACTGCACCCAGGGCTGCAAGGGACCGTGCAAAATGCACTGCAACTCCCAGAACTGTGAGCTGTCCTGCAACGGAGGCAAGTGTGATCTCACCTGTGAAAACCCCGAGTCCAAGACGTGCGAGCAAACATGCGCCCGCGGCTCCTGTAATCTCGACTGCACATCGAAGAACTGCTACGAGACCTGCACCGAAGGCGATTGTGGGATGAAATGTAACGCTGACAACTGTATTCAAGAGTGCGGGAGCAACTGCCGCAACATGACATGCTCAGCAAGAGAATGCGTCCAGACATGCGTGAAGGGTAGCTGTGACATGGAGTGCAAGAAAGGCGCAATCATGTGCGAAATGTCCTGTCCGGGAGGAAAGTGCAAAATGCATTGTGATGGCGACAAGTGCAAGCGTGACTGCTCTGGGGGAGAGTGCTGGATGACCGGAAGTGGCGAGGAAGTGAACGTACCGACAACCAAGCCCACGGTAGCTGCAGGTCAGCGGCTAACTGCTCCGATCTTTCTTGGGATTGCCGCCACATTTGTGCATTTGTTTGCTTAACAGTCTCGCAGGCATCATAGCTTCTAAGTCAGCGTCGTAGGGTTTAGTACTGCACGTTTTGTTTTAATGATCAGTTTTATTTCTTTGCAAATTTAAGGGTGATATATATGGTACGCACAGTAGTTTGGTTTTTTTTTTAAACAATCTTTAGCGTTGTTGAAGTATATATTTAGCTGAGTGGAAATATGTATCACATCAACTTGTCACTGTACGATAACTTGTGATGCACCTTTTCTCTTAACCAGCTTCGGCCCACTGCAGGATCTCGCTGCCGTGCATTAAGAGAAATGATATTCTGATCAGCTCGAATCAAGGAATGGTATAACCTGATAGTTTCTCCATACTAACTTTATTGCCAACTACAATGTTGAAGGAGTTCGACTCTGATCACTGTTGAGGCTACGACGGGCCATGTGTAGAAGTGTATGTGCACTTTATCAGCAAGTCCTATCTTTAGCCGGTTGACATTTCGCGGGCTGCTCGAATTGAACTCCGTTTTGCGATGCACGCGCAAGAAAACACCCACACCCACACACACACACAAAACGAAAATTCTTCTTGCTTGTTTCCCAACACTGAATGAGAGGAGGGGGAATGAGGGGGAGGGAAGAGTGTGGCTACCTACTAAGGGGTTATAGTTAATGTTGTCCCAACACAAGTTTGTCCGGGATTTGAAGATATATAATTTTCCTGTCATTGCGCCTTTATCAGCTTATTGTTTATTTTAAATCCCTTGGACTAAGAATCAGTGAATGACATCATCATGCTTACCTGATGCCTTTGTTGCTCAAGCTCTGGGGGGTGGGGGAGGGCGAACGCATATACTACATATGGGCCATACTTTCGCTCCCGGCCAATATGGGAAAAGAGTTTAATTGTCAGTCAGTCCGCGCCGAAAATGAACCATACGAGAACAGAGAAATCGAATGAATGCACAGCTGAAAAAAAAAAAAAAAAAAAAAAAAAAAAAAAAAAAAAAAAATCCAATTACAATAGTACGTTTGTTAGGTCGTGAGGAATAAAGTGAGCTCTGTGGACCGGGGGGCTAATCCATATGATCGCCTACTATGCGGGAAGGCTCCGCCAGAATAGGGTCCTTTTTCGAGCCTCTGGTATCAAAAAGGGTACTGGGAGAAACGAAGCGGCACACACACACACACACACACACACTCTCTCTCTTTGCTTATCAGGACTGAACGTTACGTAAACCTCCCTCTCCCTTTTCTCTCAGTGATCTATATAGCGACCTATTTTCTGAACGTCCGCCATTTGCTACATTGTCATCTCAACAATGGTTTTTATATATAATATAATAAGGCTCTTCTTTTGTACAAGAATAGCAATCTTTCAAATTCCGTCCAAACCCAAGATAAGTAACAGGATATTGCGTTAAGTGCAAAGCCAACTGCCAAATTATGAAAGCGTCACGAAACTTAATGAACTCGTTCAGACCCGGCGCTCTGACATCACCAGCCAGAGACGACTGTAGCAAGTTGGACCAGGCCCGTATTCTGTACGACGCCGAGTGCACTTGTCATGGCGCACCAAACAGTGTTCCACTGATGCCGATAATCTAAATGGAGAGCTACGATTCTTGTGTGATTCACAGCTTGATTTAATTTTAAAACTAGAATTCCGGTCTTATTCCCGCCCTTGGTCACTAGCCAAGTGCTTCTATTCTCACGGGAACTGATTGGCTGTTAACGTCAGGAGCTGATAATGAACATTGTGCGTACTTCCGTCTCAAAAAGCTTTTTCTTTTAATTTTAGGGCTTGCCTATATCCAGAATATATCCTAGCCTTTCGAAAGACTTTCAGACCATCCGGATGAGTTTCTTTCAAATAAAAATAAGTGTGCAGCGGAAAGAATCTGTATTTATTGCTTTGCGTCTTCGGGTGATGATGCATTTCGGAAGCTCTGTTCGCGAAGTGATAAAGATGTTTTATTTACCCAAAGAGCTCCAGCTGTCTTATTTCCGTCCTTCGGTTATTTGCTTGTACGTGCAGTGCACCAAATTATACTTAAAATTAGCAAAAACACTGACTCTCGGCTGGAACACGGGATATTTTGGCTGTTTGATTATCAGTTACCCGCCACTGTCGTGCGCCGCGAAGAATGTTTGTTCGACATTGAATATGAACATGAACAGTTTCAATAGTTGTCGTGTGCAAGCACGCTTTATCTCGTGCCCGATCTCGTGCCGATCTCGTGCAGCATCAACCTAAACCCCTCAAAGTCGGTACATTCTAATAGCATCAGCCCATGCTGTTCTGAACGGAATTCATTCAATAAACATTGGCAGTCCAGGGGTTGGAATTTCGCCCGATTATGTCGAAATTCTATCCGAACTCGTGGTACAAGCTGGTCAGTCTTGACATATAGCCATGCACACCTACTGATTTGCAAACTTGTGTAGTGTAACACGGCCCGGGGCTTGGGTCCAATGTGCCAGACCAAAATAGATCGTAATTATAAATATAGGCAGGTGTGTATAATCAAACGGATTTGCGCTAAATGACAACTCTGTGGTTAAAATGCAAATTTTTTGCACATTTTTAATTAAGCAAACGATACCCGTTTCCGTTCAAATTTCGCCTTAGGGATTTTAGCACTTTATTCTAGCTCTCCTCTGACACCCATTTAACCCAATAAAACCGCGGTTTCGCTTTAGAGACCTTTTAAACAGGGATTGAGTGTTATTTTTCCTTTGAAAGCCCGACTGCTTAGTCCAATTGTTTAGTGTTCTGTGATAGGCTAAACTCTTCAGTACTTTGACAGTTTGCGTCACCCCGGTTATTTGACTGACGACTATTTTGGCATGTATCTGCAAGTCGCAAATGCTTGAGATCGGTCCTTAAAACATGAAAACCGCCGGATACTCAAAACAGAGATGGATGAAAAACTGTGCCATTAACGTAAACAAAGTTGGAAGCAGCGGTCCTTTAAAGGTACGTGATCATGCAGTACGCGACGACTAGATAGGTAAATGTTAGCAAATTAGTAATCAAATTTTCCGAATTTTCACCCGATATTGCACGAAGCACGCAGGGCAACGTCGCGTCGAACTGAAGAATTCATTTTCCTGGCTGACAAAACTGTAAACGATTAAAAATCAAATTTTATTGTGTGACTGAAATGACATGCCCTCTATGCAATTTAGAGTTATAAGAATCGCCTTGGCTTCACACAATTTATATGCTTATATTGAGATAAACCGCCAGCGTACCGAGCGATTTATATTCATGAGTCAAAATGTTAATTTCTGGTTTAGTTTGTTTGTTCTTTGTCTGTTTGCTCTCCCTCGAGTCGAATATATATGCTGTTTGCTATACTTGTTCTATGTGCGACAAATTCCGATTACAAGGCATACGGCCGGTGATGATTCCTTAAGCCTTGTCCTCAGCATAAGCATAAGCATAAGCATAAGCATAAGCATAAGCATAAGAATAAGAGAGCGACAGTGGCGACATAAGCATAAGCATAAGGAACGAACATGTTTGATCCTTATGCTTATGCTTATGCTTATGTCGCCACTGTCGCTCTCTTATTCTTATGCTTATGCTTATGCTTATGCGCTAGTGAGGACAAGGCTTTACCGCCGGGTCAAACTTTCGCGCGTGAAGCTATATGGCCGTGGTATTGAGGCTCTTTGCCCATTTCAAAGCAACAGTATACTCTTATCGAGCATAACACTTAGAAACGGACATTTCTTCTGCACAGTACCAGCCACTCAGAAACATTCATGCTCATAGGTTTTTGTTTCACGTTCATTTCCTAAAGCAAGCAGTTAAATCAGATCAGTTGTTCTTGACTATACACCAACGTTTGTCATGTCGTGTTCACAATTGTTAGTTATTGTCACGAAGTGTTGAGAACAAAGTTACAGACCAAAATATCTATACTTAGTTATTTAAAGGCGCTCTAAAATAACAGACAGCCACGAGCTGAAAATTTAAAACTTAAACAATATTCTATTAGGGTTATTCTCGTTTGACTGTCACTTGACAGCCACATTGTTCAGTGTATACGATCACTTATAAGTACTTTATGGGTAGTCCAAACATACCAAAAAAAAAAACAAAAAAACAAAAAACAAAAAAACAAAAAAACAAAAAAACACGCACAAAAGTCACAAACACCACGTGACGGCGTAGTCAATACGCACTGTGTGAGTGTGTCTCTGTCACAGTAAGAACCGACGTTTATTCCTGAACACTTTTCCGTGTTGCCATCTTTTTCGTGTGACTTTTAGTGAGCCGTGCACAGACATCCATCGTGATACAGTGTCGAGTCAATATTTGCATTTATCGTTTAGAAAGTGTCAAGTACATATTCCTTCATATTGTGCATGTATGTATGTGTGCACGTTCATATACTGGCTGACATCATATGATAACAAAAAACAGATAAGTAAGCGGGATATAGCTATCAAATAGCAGCGTTCCACACTATGTTTCCTATTAAACAAAAAGGGAAAACAGTAAGTGTAGCGTGATCTGCCGTACTGCATGCACAGCAAGATTGCTTCCGAAGCGGATGTTACTTGTATTGTGCTGCAGAGTAAGTTGCGTCATCATGTTCGGTGGAACGGCTCAGTGGTGATTATTCGTATATTGCGTGTGATAGGACATATTCAATAAACGTGTAATATAATGTATACTTTCAGCAGTTTGAGCTCTTGAAAAATGCAAAGTCATGTGCTGAAATGTCTGCACGTACCATGTAGCTTAACCCTTTCACTCCAGAGATTTCTCTTTCATTTTCTCGTCAGAAGTATATCATACAGCATAAAAACTGACTTGGCTTTTGATACCTTGCTCAGATGAAAATAGATAAAACTGTTAATTCTCGCTGCATCAGTCAGGTACATTTTATTCTTGAAAGGTTGAAAGAACATCATGCATTTTAAGTTGGAGGAGGAGGACACGTAAGCCTTTCATGACCAAAACCAAAAAGGCAAGCCAAAAAAAGAAAATGGCGCCTGCTTCCTAGAAAAAGTAGTAGAAGCTTCCTGGAAGAGAGAAACCAGCAAGATGAATGTATATTTATACTGTAGTGACTTGCCACAAGCATTTGACTGAGTAGTGCAACAATTTTGGTGAACCAACTTTACTTAATTTTAATAATAATAATTAATAACCAATCTAAAAACTAGCTTCAATCAATTTAAAAGTAGGCCACGACAACAATACATTACCATATCCTTAACTAATTTTGCTCAGTTCGTTTGAATACGGTAGCTGTCTGCGTCTTCCATATTACTAATCGTACACCTCCAAACAAGCCCTTCAGACCCTTCAGTGTTAACGTCCATCGGACTGAGGTAAACGCGTGTTTCACAATAGGGCACTGCGTCGGTAGTAATTGTTGCTGCTTTGTTTTTCCAGGGGGTGAGGGAAGGGGGTGATATATAGTGTGGTCCCTATCGCGCACCATCAAGACTATCTCAGATTTTTTTTTACTCGAGCCCCTGTCTTTTGTCATTTGCTATAACGCTCGAAACGTCAACCACTACGGCATTGATCAGCACGTTTAATCAAAGTTACGCACATACGTCTAGGGGACCGTTCATTTTTTATGAGGCAGGGGGGCTGGTGGGATTTGGGGGGGGGGGGGCACGCAAAAAAATATGGCCTCAAAGGGGGGGCACGCAAAAAAAATGGGGGGGGGGCCACGCGAAAACTTTGACAACTCATGAGGTATTACTATGAAAACAATACGTGGACAAGTACAACAGTATGGAAAGTTTACTAATATAGAGGCTCCATAGCCTTAAAAAAATGCAGGAAAACAGTACTTCAGGGAATCTAGATTTCAAAATTTTCTGGGGGATCATACCCCTAGACTCCCCTAGCAGCTCGCGTCTATGGCGCTCAAAACCCTCCCTGATCTGCCGCAGCTGCTTTATTCCATTAATGAAACATTCAACTATTAGCTATTAAGGGCAATTGACTATATCAATGGCGGAGTTAGTGGGCCTGAGGGGGCTGCGGCCCCTCCCCCCTTTCATCTGGGTCCGGGATTTTTTAGACAACGTAGACCTGTACAGTGGTACACGAGTTTTTTTTGTTTTTTTTTGTTTTTTTTTGTCGTTTTGTTGTTGTTTCTATCAATCAATTCAAAACCTTTGTTCAGTTTCATAACCAAATATAAGCAGCAATGTTGAATGACTGCTTTCTGAGAGCAACACTCTGACGCCAATCCAGCCTGGAATCCGGCCCAGGCGCAATTGTGTTGCAAAATCTGTCAGAAAAGAGCCTTAGAGCCAATGAGAGAAAATGGGTTTGTTGCTCAATGTAACCTGTATATCTATACTTTTCAAGTGTTATGCGGTTCGATGCGGTGCTGAACTTACCGGCAGTACGTGAAAGATAAATTTCCTCTCAAAAGCTTAATATTTGTAATCTATTCAATCCGCTTGTTGCACCTGCTTAATGGGCTAAAAATGCAGGAATTTGCTGTTTTAGGAGGTCTATATTTCAAAATTTTCCGGGGGACCATGCCCCCGGACCCCCCTAGCAGCTCGCGCCTAGCGGCACACTCGCCCCCTCTCCCCCTTTCTCAGTTTCCTGGATATCGTAGGATTTATCATGCTTTCAGACATTGCAATCCCCGAATATTTGTTGCAATCTCCCGAATGTTCATGCAATTCAAAAATAAATAAAAATATGCAGCCTGAAACCTTAAAATATGCAGACTGAAAATGCTCTGAAAATGCAGAAAATGCAATTTCAGAAGACTACCTTTTTAAAAATTTTCCCCGGCCCCCGTAGGTGATCGAGCCTTGACGGCGCCCACAAAATCTCCCTATTTTTCTGCTCCAAGGGTTGAATGTCTGCACTTTATACATTTTTAAGACACAAAACAACCTATAATCTTTCTATGCATATAACATTTATGAATAAGTGATAGGGATTATTCCACTTCCACCCTCGACCCTGTAGGTAAAGCTTGATGCTTGACATAAAGCTGGGATTTGCTGCTTTAATGTGAAGTGAGGCTCCAAGGGGGATACATATTTTTCTTAGCAGGATGCATAATTTTCTATTGTCTTAGGTATGTACAAAAAAAGGTGTACTTTGTTAAATTTCCTCTTCCTCTCCTGGATTTTAATGAATGCAGCCTAAAAAGCGTCCTTTTTGAGAACAGTCGTTTAATTCGCAAGGGAAGAGATACAGGAAACACCTTATTTTAGTCCTTAATCCGAGTCAATCTGCAGCTGAGTTCTAAATAACGCTCAGTAAAGATCATGTAAAAAAATGTGGGCCGAGGAGGGGGGCGGGGCATGTGAAAAAAATGGTGGGCTTGAGGGGGGCCATGCTGTTTCCCAGTGGGACTTCCCCAAATCCCACCAGCCCATCCCCCCCCCCCCCCCCCCCCCCCCCCACCTCACAAAAAATGAACGGTCCCTAGGCTCACTGACCAAAACTTCTTGTATAGAGGGATCATGAGCCAATTCAATAAATTACATTTACAAGTATAGTCCCCAACAAGTCTGACCAATTTTCCCACACATATATAACACACTTTAATCCATTTTAATGCATTTTAGATCTGCATTTTTCTGTAAAATGTTGCAAACTTTTGTCAAATTAAAGCCGTTTAGTGGTGCTCAATCATGGCCCAACTCGTAAACTACACTTGTAAATGTTTATTGAATTGGCCCGCAGCATTTCATGCTCATAACTTTCTTCTCTGTTTGCCCATATCTGTCTGTTTTAGGCTTTCTGCCTCAGTGTGCTAATGGATTTGTTTTTTCCGTCCGTCTGTCTCTCTGTCGCCGTTCATCTGTTGTGTCAGTATGACTTAACAGCTTGTTGGCAGACTCCTCCCTTCTCATAGTTTTAAGGTTATTCAATGCTTCTTAATCACGCGTTACATTTCAAGCATGATGAAGATTGAGAAACTCGTGTCGTAAATTTACTGATTGGCATGAACACCGGAAAGGAGTCTCGGCTTCCAGTTGTATCTAGTACTTTTCCTGATGTATCGTACCGGCTTGCAACACTTCATATGTAAGGATCAACTTAAGCTGTTGACGTCTATAGGGTTACACTCCGGACAAGTCCAATATCAAAGACCCTTGCCAATAAGAAAGAGAGAGAGGGACAGAACGATTCCTCGAACGACTATCTTAACCAAGGTTAGTTCGAGTCTAATGTTCCTGCTACTGACTACATGCTAAGTTACTCTGGTGGGGAAATGCCCTGTGCTTTGACTGTTAAGGCAAACGTAAGATCAACGCTGTCTTAGAATAGACGGCATGAAGGTTTGGAGTACCGTTGCTGCCAATTTTGGGAGCATGCCTCGCAACAGTTGTATTACTTCAATCCATAACGTGGGATGTTATAGGTGATTAGAAGTAACCATTCGAGGTCATTTTTTAGAAAAAGTATCTTTATACAGTTTATGTGCCCAACTACCAAAATATCATCTACACTCAAGGGTGTAGAGGAAGCACTGTTTTGCGACAAATGAGAGCTTTAATATATTCCTGTATCAAATAAGCATTCTGTCATGATTTAAATTACCTGGCAGAAGTTCGTTCTGTCCATATAATCGAAAAACATCGTTGAGTTTAGTTTGGGTTTAGTCATTTTTACCAACCTAACAACCTTAACTACATGAGCCAATATAGCGAAATACCTTTTTCACGACTATGAAAAGCCGGTGCATACACCGTCGAAAGAAACTTTTTTAAGGCGGGTAAAATGCACCAGAGACTTGATGAAGACTACAGATCACTAGCTTCTTTTTGGCAGTTCTAGGCAACGAAGCAAACTTAAATCAAGGGTTCTTTTTTAAGACCCTATATGACACCACGTAAATATGATTTTCGGCCGTACGGTCACATTATCTTTGGGTCAGCGGTCATTACACAAAATTGTGGATTCAAATTCAGTGTAACGTTCGTAAAAACCTCCAGTCAAGGGCTTAGCCAAGAAACTTAATGCTAGGACTCGACTAGAAATTAATTAGTTCAATGCATTTTTAACATGAGTTGTGCACAAGAAAAACAGGGCTTCTACACGAAGTGATATTTTATCTCGAGTTAGTTACACAGTAATGGCGGCGAACGCCGACCAATTATATAGACGTCAAAAACGTATTTCCGCGATGTCTTACCCAAGAGCCTTTGCACCCTTGAAACATTTTACGCTGTTTCAAAATCGAATTGTTATGAATTTTTCAAAACACGGCGTGCTCCTTTGACAAGGAATTCCATGTCGCGAGTAAAACTCTAATTTGTCTTATCAGTTGCTCTCAAAAGTTAGAACGAAAACAAACGGCCGCAAAGGCTCCTGGCTAATAATGGGCCTAAAATTGTAAACAAACGACTTAGGCCCGGATTTCTCGCCTGTATATGTCAACTTGGGTAATCTCTGTTTATTGTCCCTCATCTTTAAAGGCGCTGTTACACTGTGCAATTTTCTCAGCAACTTGTTTCGCAACGGTTGAAAAAGTATCGTTGCAGTTGCGGAGGTAGGGTGTTACACTGTGCAACGCGATCTCAGCAACTTACAACGTTTGATGTCGAGGAAAGTTTGGAAAAAATTGTGATTGGCGCGCTGCAAATTCCAGACGTCAACACGGTGGAATGTGAATAATTATAAAGAAGTGCACATGCGCTCTTGATCGCGCCAAGGCAAAAATTGCGAGACAAGTTGCTGGAGGGGTGTTACACTGTGCAATGGCGTTGCAAGTTGCTGCAACGCGTTGCGAAAAGTAGAACTGAGTTCTACTTCGTGCAACGTTGCGCGCAACAAAAAAAAAAAAAAAAAAATTGCGACACAAGTCCTGTTACACTGTGCAATTCTTCAGCAGCTTGTCTCGCAACGGCGTTGCGAGACAAGTTGCTGAGAAAATTGCACGGCGTAACAGGGCCTTAAGGGAATCATCCAACACAAGTTCGTTTTTATATTTCTTTTTACCAAAACAAGTTTTTGAGTTGGTTTTTGACAAAAGAGATTTTGGCAGAGAAGCTGCTTGTAGCACAAACATCAAGCAACGATACTGGGCTAGTGAAATCTCGTTTTTAGGTATGAAAAGACCCAGAGTTCACTATAATTGCTTCATATGATCACAAAATTGCCCTTTTTATGAATGGCCATGGTTCTTAAATTTGGAAATATTGCAATTTGGGAAAATCAAGAATAATATTAATGGCAGATATCCGACATGTGCACCTGGTACTTTTCAAAAATCTATATCAGTTAAACATTTGAGGACGAAACAGCTCTGTCAACTAGCACTTCTGCGAATAAAACACTCTCTCTATATATATTGGCCGAGTGGGTATACCGAAAGCTACTATGCTGGTAGTTTCTTTTAATATAATGGCAGAAAAATAATAGAATAGAATACTAGCCCGTGTGAGGTTGATGTGAATGTGCTAAACAAAGTAAAGAATGCATTCCTGACTGACGTTTCGACAGTTCGACTCGTCACAGCAATGAGGAAGTAATGTTACTCACAGTGACGAAGTACATAAGTGAAGTGAGAAATCTAAATCAATCCTGTACTCCAGACTCCTTTACCAATATCGGCACCACGTGCGACGATTACTATTTATAGCAGAAAAGTTCTGGTGGGACAAGCATCACACTTTAAATGTCCGCGCAATGCTTGCGACTACAGCCGTTCTTTCCATACAGCATAATTTTCTTTTCTTTTCTAAATACCTGAGGCTTAAAAAGGGACCTGGGTTATATATAGCCCTTCACAGGGTGTGTCTGCACCCCCAGCCCCATCTCTTCGGCTTGCGGCTCAACGGGTTGACAATGTAACCACCTGTATTTCTGACACCCGAAGAACGAATATATCTAAGTCTAAAAATATGGTTTTCGACAGCAACAGACGTCGTCATATTGAGCTGGCTATTTTCATACAAAACAAACCGCTTGACTTACACATTCAAATTGTATATTTTACGCATACTTTAACTTTACGTTATAAAAAAAATATTGGAATTATAAAAGCATTCGCTCAAGACTATTTTTACCGAAACTGATGCAAAATATACATTTCCTTTCCAATATATATGTCATTATTCATGCAGCCACACTATTATATTATAATTATTATACAAGGAACAGTCCTTTAATATATTGCCCGAAAACATATGCCTGTCCATAATACAAAGACCGAAAGTCACTTCGATCAGTTGTTTACGGCTTTTTAGTCACATTTTTCTTTTTAGTGCTCCTATATTCGGTAATCACCTGGAAGGCGGACAGCTTTGTCGCTTTGTTATGATTAGAAAATTCACCAACGCAATGCTGAATACAAATTTAACTATTATCTGATTTTGGTGCATCTCTTGCTTCGGCCGCGCAATCGAGCGAAAAAAACTATGCTCGTTAGCTTTTGTGTGGGGTACTGAATAATGTCGGTTGGCAAGTCGAAAAGGCCGGACTTGAGTTTCATTTTTGTCGCAGCGGCTAGGCAAGTGCTTGTTATAGCGCACTGAAATTTTTATATTTGGCCATTTTCATTGGCTCGCGGCAGCACTGAAAAGGCACGAGCGAGGTGGGTTTATTTTGTCGAAACTGAATAATTCTGGAAAATCGTCAACAACGCTGTAATTAAAAACGCAATGGAAATTTTTTGATCGAAATCAATTCATTATGTTTGTGTGACGTCAGTAGCGCATGTATACGTCTCCCTCGGACACTTTGTATGGGAAACATCACATGCAGAAAAAACTAGTCCTGGTTATAAAATCCAAAGTAATTATCTCACGTTCGAGAAAGAGTCCTGAATCACTGCTCTTTTATTTATAATTGAGGTGCTCCCATCAAATATTGCCTCTTCTCAATAACTTTCACTAAACAGGTGAATCTATAATGACAGCTCGTATACTTCCAAATTACTGCTGACGTCAATGGCTGGCAGATGTGACCACAAGAGTAAGGCATTACTTTGTTCGATTTTTCCGACTCTTTCACAATTCTCGTATGCGCGAATGTGACTCTGGCACAAGCAAAGACAGGCGTCAATAGTGCTTGTCGAGATATCGAACCGTGATAAAATCCCGGGCTGGAATAGAAGTAGCCAGTATATTAACGATAGTATACGTAATAACAAATGCGTGGGGAAGACGAAGAGATTCCGTACGAGCTCGTCTGAACCGTGAAGTCAGTTTTTACGACATCGCCGCAAAGTAAAGGCAAGTGGACCGTTTTAGGCTGTAAGCAGAAGTTCTGTGTGCCTTCCGGGAGTAGATTAGCTCCTGTTTTTAAATGGTTTGGCGTCTTTCTCGGATCGAGGTTCGTAATCGCACGTATGCATATGATTTTGCAGTTTACAGTGTGTAGTATGTTAGAAAACCTGCCTGTAATGACGGTGTTCTCATTAACTTCAGAGCACTTTTAGCTACGCCATACGTGGGAGTAAGAATACACCTCTTAGTCTTTGTCTGTGCCCGGTATAAATAGCTAAAATGCAAAAACTGAAGACGACAGAAGAGTGAATGACTTGCTTCTTCGGAAGTTGGGTCGTGCGGGATTTCGAGTGATAAACGAGTTTCGATCCTCGAAACGTTCTTTTAATTTTCGAAACCACTAAAAATATAATATTCGCAGAAAAAGAAGATGTCCATAAATCCCTCAGAAAAACAGATAGCACAATTAGTTGTTGTTCTGAGTCAACACAGCCAATCAGATAAGCAATTAGATTTAGTGCCTTTAGTTCGGAAACAGCCCAGCCAATCAGGGAAGCAATTAGATCTACGCTGTGGTAGCATTACTCCAATAATAAGACTTAAACCGAAACAGGCCCTTGAATGGAACTGAAAATCCTCGGTATCGCGTATAAGGACACTGGGAAGTGTTTTAAAACCCTACTCAATGCACACGGTCCGACATTTAACTTATTTTCGCCACACATTAAGTAAATGCAACGGAAATTGATCCGATGCCAAAATACTCGTATAGCTTGCTTTGTGCGCCGGTAATCAACGACCTTTCTTTCATTACAGGTTATCGGCGCTTGCGCGCGTCAGTCTCTGAATCAGCGAGAACTTCCCGAGGAACAAGCGCGATAAATCCATGTTGGAAACAACGCAAGAACAGAACGGCAATCTGCAAAACGGACACGCTTTGACGGCAAAATTTCGAGAGAACGACAGCGCCGGAGAAACGATAGAGAGATATGTCCCGGAGCCAGTTACAGGAAGAACCAAGAGAACGACATTAACAGCAGCTTCAAGATCGAGTCTCGAGCAGCAAACAGGAAGAAGCACAAGTTCGGCGCTACCAGCTTCGTCTGGCAGCGCGACTGAGCCTGCAAACGGTCAGGTCGGCAGGAATGCCTCACAGACGCAGACGGAATCTCTTCACTACTTCTCGTATTTGGGTCGGCTGAATCCGCAGCGGTTGTCCAAGGGATGCGTTTCCGCGCACAATGTGCTCACCTCCAGGCAGGTGATACTCACGAGTACCAGTATCGCCACTACTAACGTTACGGACGCGCTGCAACAACAAATCGACGAAGGACAAGAAGCCCGTGAGCATCATGTCACGCCAGTGGACAGCAAAGAGCTGCTAGAGTGCTGCACTTGTGTATGCTGTGTGAAAGCCATGTTCTATCACTGCACCAAAGATAAGGACGAAGAGGGCCGTATGGCCGAGCATCCTTGCTCCTGTCAGGGAACTTGGACCGAGTGTATTCCGCGCTGGGGCATTCTGGGTATTTTATCCATTTTCATGCCGTGTTTGTGGTGCTACTTCCCTTGCAGAGCCTGCCAGAAAGTGCCCGGATGTTGTCGGGATTGGTTGGCGGAGAGAAGGCTGAGAGCAGAGCAGGAGCCACAAGCACGGCAAGCGCGGCAGACGGAAATTTCGGTATCAGGATCATTGTCGAGTGATTATGTGGAAACATACGAGCCAGTTTATCTCCAAAGACAAGAAGCGCTTCGAATTCAGGATCCGTACGGATTTCTCACCCGCGGCCGTTATGTTGATGTTGGAACGCTCAATTCTATGTGAGTGGCGCCTTTCATTGGTGGCCACAAACGAACGCTTTCGGAATTTTTAGAAATGCTTGAGAAACTTAGTATATATAGAGTATTTAATTAAACTACTTTTAGCTTCGGAAATATGCACGGATATTTCTCCGAGGATATATCATCTGTTCCTGGAAGCAAACACTGAGTTACTCAAAAGCGAAGCTCGCGATCAAAGCAAACACAGGCGGAAATATTTGATAGGTCATAAACTCGAACGTCCCTTGGAACAGATTCGAATTCTGTCGGAATTCTATAAGAAACAGCTTCAAACTTGAGAAACTGTATTCGAACCTTTGGAGACAATCTCAATGACACACTTTTGGGATAGCATTAATACCTCAATGTAATCTGGAACCAAAATGTTTTCAAGGAAACCCCATTCAATGTTTACTCGTACAATTTGTCAACTTTTACAGTGACTACAATTTGGGAAGGTCACTGACACTGCTTTTTCCTGAAATCTACTTCATGAAATACTAGAGACTGGCTCCTAATTTAAAGAATTGGTATAATTAAAAGCCTTGCAATAACAATCACTCGTTCGCACTGAGCCGCCCTAAGGATGTTTTCCCCAATTTCAACGTCTTCCTGAATTTGTTTGGCGTTTCCTCGAGAAGGACGTTTTTTTCCTTCCTAATTTTTCCACAATGTACAAAGACTGAGATTTCCGCTGTGTACTGGATGCAGCTATTGTTGATGTTTCTGTAAATAACGCCAAATCCGGCATCGTGTTCTGTTCACCTCAAACTCATGGATAAAATTCAGCTTCCAAAGAAAACGAGTAATAAGATCAGGTTATTTATGGATTTTAGCATATTTATGTATTTATTCACAGTTAAGTCGGAAATATCACACGAGAAAAAATAATTAAAAGAAAAATGTCTCCTGTATATGGGGCAGTGTATGTTGAGTTGGATACAGAAGATTAACGTGTCAGGGAGGTGATTTTCTGATCGCGTCGTGTAGTTGCCGAACACGCTCTTGGCGCTTATTAACTAATACTGATGTGACTATTTTTAGTTTGTTGTTTTAATTAGTTCTGTTTCAAAATAATCAAAGTGTTCATCACAAAAGGTGATAACGATGATAGTGGCGACGATAGTTATAATATTAGTAACAGCGATGGTGATGCTAAAGTCAACGCCAAAGCTACTGATGATGATAATTAAGATGTTGGTGATGATGATGTTAATGTTGGTTATGATGATGCTTTCGATTATGACGGTCATATTTGTCGATGATGAGGTAATGTTGATGATGTTGGTGATGATGATGATGACGATGGTGCATGGTAATGTTGATGATGATGGTGCATGGTAAAGTTGATGATGATGGTGCATGGTAATGTTGATGTTGATGTTGATGATGATGGTGCATGATAATGTTGATGATGATGATGATGATGATGATGATGATGATGATGATGATGATGATGATGATGATGATGATGATGATGATGATGATGATGATGATGATGATGATGATGATGATGATGATGATGATGATGATGATGATGATGATGATGATGATGATGGTGATGACTATGGTGATAGTGAGTGGTGATGGTGACGATGGTGATGTTGATGATTACATGATGATGATGATAATGATGATAATAATAATGGTGTGATAATAAGGGTGCGGATGATGGTGATGTTGATAGTTGTGATAATGTTGGTGATGATGGTGGTGGTGACGATGATGATGATGATGATGATGAAGATAAAGGTAATGATGATGGTATATTCACATCAATTATATGATCAGGAAAGTATCATAGACTCGGATTTTTCAGACGAATCCGAGGATTAATCCGTTTTGCAACAACGTACGTGAAGTTACCAATTGAATGTAATCTCGTACCCAGACCCTCTGATGTCTTATGCGCATGCCTGACGAAATCAAAGGATTGGATCGAATATGGTGCACCTCAAAGTTGTCATGCGGTCAATACCGCCCAGGAAAAAACAAACAAACAAACAAACAAAAACAGAAAAAAAAAACACAAGAAAAACAACCAATCAACCAAATTTATTCCCAATGACTTGAAAAGTTTCTTAAATGCACTCAGGGAGAACTCCGTTTGTAATCATTGCCTTTTTCCTCTCCTTGACAAGAATAGCGCCGTTTTGTACGTGAAGTTCACTTCCGCGTTTCTCGCGTCCTTTCCGGACATAACTAATTAAAGAAAAGAAGCCAGAAAACAACAGCCAATTTCTCCGGGATCTCTTGTGCTATGAACAAAAGGGCTGCGAAGACAAAAGTGACTAATTTGGTTTTCGGAGCTGAGTTAGCTGGAAGGTTGTAAGTTTAGTACGAAAAGGGAACTTAGACTAATACAAAGCGATGCTCTTAATTTATTCTTGTTATTTTCACCAGCCCGTCTTTATCAACTCAAACTTACAAACATGCAAATTCTTGTCACCTCCTACAAAGTGTAACTAAATGATTGCATTTCATCTTCCTTTGCCGGTCTCGTTTACACAAAAGTGATGTATGCTCCTGTGAATTCGAGCCAGCTATATCAATAAAGCAAATATACTTTTTTTTTCGTTTGTTATCAGAACGGGATATCATGCTTATAGCCCTTTCGCTCGATGACTTAAATTAAAAGCTCCCCACACGATAGGCTTGTTTTGCAGTTAATGCGCGAGAAATATAATTTCATTTTTGGACGTAGAATTAGAAGGATGACCCCATATTCCTCGTGATAGTTTTTCACTTATCAAAACAGAACGAGCATCTAAATTTATTCACTTTGTCTGGGAAGAAAGCAACCGGCGTTTGTTTCTACAAATGTTTTTTTGTGTTAAAGTTGAGCTCTATACACGTTGCCAGGCAACGTCAAATTGCATTTGTCGGACAAAAGAAACACACTAAAAACTGTGAAAGGGACGCGCATATACTAAACGCCAAAAGCACAAAACCAAATAACGAAAACTTTAACAGAGTCTAAATTATCCTGCTGGCAAATCTAAATTTGTGAATGGTACTCGCTTCTAATCAGGGCGTTAGATTACAAACCACATTGTCTTTCGATTGACATAAAGAGCAAAGATTAGCATGTTGATATTCCACACCTGCCCATTCATCAATAAAACAATAGTAGCCTATATTTTGAAAAAAGTGGGATTTTTTCGGCTTGCCAGCTCCGTGATTACAAGATATGACGAACATTAAAGATGGTGTTGGCATCGCTTACGCAATCTCACCTTTTATCACTATTTATACACTAAACCAATCGTCTAAAAACTTAACCATGCACTCAGGTTCAGAACCACAGCGCTAAATAGTTTTTCTCTTACTTAATATTTTAATATAGTGAGATCGATGAATCATGAAGTATTCCTGCTTTCAATACCGAACCATTTTCTGATTTGTTGTTAGAAAGTGTGCGACTGAAGTACACCCCAAACTCAAATTATAAACGCAATCTCGGCGTTGGCGATGAATGCGTAACACTAAGTCAAAAATCATCGATAAAATCGCTCCTAGAGGCCGCTATTTAAATAATAATTTGGCGAATATGCCAGAACTTAAAATTTTGCAAGAAACATATACAGTCGTCAGCCTCCTTGCCTATTCGTAACAACTATTTTGTTCAGAAGTACCGCCATGGCCAATACCGAACCAAGGTCGAAGTCTACCTTCGAATATATTCTCCGTAAATGATTCCCCTCATACTTAATACATAGCGGCGAACGGCAAAATATCGCGTGTTCAGTCCTTAAAACGTAAATCTTTTCTCGAGAATCGCAAAATGCATCCTCGCAAGTTTCGGGAGTTGTTTTTTAACCGTTTGTGATCTTGCTCCATAAAATCTAAAAGGTAAACTAAGTTTACTGGAGCCGATCACATGTCAAATGGTTGACTTCGTATTATAAATAGTGAGCAAACGTCTCGAACAGCTCTTGTTCGACGCTGACTTCGCCTTCATCTGTCTTTATGAACCACCGGGGTTTTCCAGGAGCTTCATAAAAGATGGGTAGGATTTAGCGCCACGAACGAACTCGTCCAGTGTAATCGTCCCGTCATTATCCCTGTCCAACTTTACGAAGAGCTTGTTAGTGAACTTCTCGGGCGTATTTTCGTCTCTAGACAAGCAGCCTGTTTCTTCCGACAGCTGGAAAATCGAGCGAACAATCTCCAGCATCTCCTTGCGCGAAACCGAGCCGCTGCCATCGGTGTCGTACATCTGAAAGGCCCAACGCAATTTCTCATCTTTTGTCCCTCGTGAGATGATGGACAGGCCCTGGATAAATTCATTGAAATCAATAGTTCCATCCATGTTCTTGTCAAAGGTACGGAATACATGTCCGGCAAATATGGTGGGATCGCCTCTTTGGAAATGCTTGCCGTACATTTCTACGAATTTCTGCTTGGACATTTTGCCCTTGCGACACTTATCGTGGAATCCGTTGTACCATCTCTGGAGCTCCTCCTCTGAAAACTCGGTTGTCATTCGAAGCTCTTGAATTTCTTCGGCCGATAGTTTGTGTCTGCTTGTCGGTTTGCTTCCTTTTTGCCCCATCTCTGCGAGCTCAGCTAAATATTCTTCCAGAAACGTAGCAGGTTCGCGCGTTGCTCCGCCGATTGTCTTATACAAGACAAATGTATTTAAATTTGTCGCGAATTCGTGGGAGTAGCTACTTTTCTATTGGCTCTCCGACAATTTGCTTAAACAATCCAGCCACCTTCACGTTTTCCAGAGAGCATGCGCTTTTTATCTCAATTCAGAGTGACATGCAAGTAATCCCGAACTATCGAACGATCACAATACGTTAATTATTAATGAATCATTATCAGTAAATCGCACTTTGCACCCAATGATGGTGCACGAAAATTAAAAACAAAGCATCTTCGTAAACCATAAATTGAAAGTCCATTTCATAAAGCGATCAACATACTCTCGAAAGTGAAATAAAGCTGAAATGAAACTGTTTCAAGTATCACTCCAAATTCCAAGAAATTTGAAGGTTATGAAGCATACTGAATACACTCTCAGACTCACAAAAAAAGAAAAACAAAAAGAAAAACAAAAAACAAAAAAAAACAAAAAAACAAAAAAACATAAGCAAAAAACAAAAAAAAAAAAAAAAAAAACACTTTACTGTGAAGAGTGGACTGAGGCTGGTGGCAGCACTCTATCCCCGCCAAGAAAGCGTACCACATGCGGCGAGAAAAAAACCTAAATTCATTTTGTTTTGACGACCAAACCCCTCTAAAACACCCGTAAGACTTCCAGAAACATGCTTATCGCAGCGGTTAAATAGCTTGCGTGTAGGCACCCTGTATTCCCGCTACAGGGCGTCTGCAAGCAGGCCACAGGCAAATGAATAAAACTTTTTTTGCCCGCACGGCAGGAAGAACAGTTGACAGGAATAAAATATTTATTAGTATACGCTCGTTGGTCCATGAATATTACTAACCATATTAAAAAAAAAACATTCTTATCCAAAATAATTAATATGTAAATATGAGTGAGGTGCAACTTATAAGGACTCGCATTTATAATCAGTTTAGTAAATGAAACGGTTGCCCTATCAAGATATCTTGTACTGGTAATAGCTGCCAGCTGCATTTTCATCGAGCTGAAGCTAAGCACACTACAAAAATAAGAAAATGGGTCATTTCGAGAATAATCGCAATCTTGGAAACAAACCAGGTCCTCTCGAACCCCTGGTGAAATCATTTCTAGAGTTTACTGACAATCTGGCCGTTTTCGCCCACAGTAAATAAAACTGTCGATTAAGGCATTAAATTTGCATGAGCCATGTAAAGATCATTAGCCGGGTTGTCTTTCAACTGACTGCAAGAGCAACCGGTTTTAGTCCCCACGCCTACCCGATCTATAATTTACTTACTCTTTTAGTTAGCTTTTTTCTCCTTTTTTGGCCTTTTTCCTTCCAATCCAAATCTAATACCCTCGGTATCTTTCTCTCTTGTGTGACGCCCACTGCATAAAATTTGCTTTTTACCACAACAAACTAGTTTCTCGCTCTCTGATTGGTCGATTTACCGTGGGTAAATAAGAATCCAGACAACGATGCTGACGTTAGCATGTCACGCTTTGCAGCGAAATACAACGAGACTTTCCTGTATATTTCTAAATATTGTGGTAAAAAACAAATTTCCACGATGACGTAAATCGTGGTAAATAAGAGTCTACACCACGGCAAACCAGTGGAAATTTATTAATTCGAACCTTGACCTGAAGAGCTGGAACAACCCACACACTGACATGCATCAATGTTTTACTGCATGCTCGTGCGTCAGACGTTACCGGACAGATCGACCCGGCGTTTCTGACGCAAAGTATGTCACTTAATTCTTGGTATAATTAACTTGGTCATAAGCTTTGGCAAATGAAACTTTAATCATTTATAAGTACACAGACAGACAATTTTCCGTATTCTAGAACAACTATGCGAGTTCGGACGTGAGGTGAGGATAGTACAGAAGTAATTCAATCGAAACTTTTCCAAATTGTTGAAATTTTACTGGGCAAAAAGAAAAAAATGCATCGATTTGAATTCACAACGCTGTAGATTTTATTGTTTTGTTCTGTGGAACATATCCACTCAACTGCATATATGAGAACCACACATTTGGTATAGCAGTATTAACCGTGTATGGTATGTCTTTCTGCACAAAATACGCGCACGTTTTCTAAATTTATTTCTTTGTGTGCCCATTGTTTTGGGATGCTTCAAAACACATGTTCCGCGTGTGGATTAAAGAACCTTTGCTAAACGGCCACTCAGTCTGGCAGAACTATATAAAAGTATCAAAGAATACTTTGTCTTTGTTTTGTTATAGCGTATTTGTTGGCTTTTGATATTGGCCACTTAAAATTTGAAATATAGATGTGGCGGCCTTCTGTCGCGTTTTATTTTGAACGATTGAAGATCCCTCGTTTGGAGAATGGGAAATTCGACGCTTTAGAGCCCGACCAGCGGGGCATTTGACCAAAGATTTTCAAAAAAGTGAAATTCCCGGGGGTTTGCCCGGAGGGAGGGGGGGATGATCGCAGTTGGAATTGACTCACACATTAAACCGGAAGAATTGGCTTAAGATATTGATATCTTTCCACAACGCGACGAGGAATAGGTCGCAGCTACTAAAGCATCTTTCTTGCTAGCCGGAGACTTGTATAAAATAGCGGCATCAGAATGTTATAATGCTCCGCGACACCGTGTTGCATAATGTGCCATTTTCCGTTTTCCGGTGTTATCAGGATCTGTGCATGGTACGACTGTATCAGTCACTGAGACCCCTCGGAGCCACGCTTATCTCTCAGTTTCTTTCACTTTTTCAGGTCAGAGCAGATCGTTTTGAATGTCGGCGCCACAACAAAAAAAAATTATATAACCGCAGTTTGTAATCTGTACATATCGACTACAGGAGTCGCTACAAATGTCATGTACGTGGAGTCTTTGGCCGGCGTCAAAACATTACGCGACCAATAATTTGAAAACTAGTGAGTTACCCAAAACTACACACAAATTAATATACTCATATATGTATATCCCACAAATGCATTCGATTTTCGCTTGAGCTACATAAAGGCGTTGCCGTCAAACAGTTTTTCTTGGTTGGCACTTTTAATTAATTCTTTCAACAAACTGCATGAGAACAAAATCAACTGCAAACACATGCGCATGAGTAATGATTTCAGCAGCTGCCGGATAAATTTTGCCACTCCCCGTTTTTGCTGTTTATGCAAAACCCGGCGCGCGATTTGAAAACGATCCACACTTTGGGAATAACCTATGAGCGCAAGTTATAAATAATGTGCGTCCTTTATTTTGTTAATGCATATGTGTAAAGCAATGGCACCTCTATGCTAATTACAAAAGGTCGTTATATACAAAAAGTGCCATTACCATTATGATCCTTATTAAATTGCCAAACAAATTACAAGCTAAGGGTGCAAAACAAAAACCTTACGCCGACAATGAAAGGAACTAAGGAAACTGTAGTACAGATCGTCATTGAAAGAAGAATTGAAACGGAGAGGGTACAGCGACAATGCTTTTACCATCACATCACAATTTACCCGGCTCAAACATATCATGATTTATTAACACTTTCAATTACTTGTGTTCGTGTGTATATACTTTTCATCTGATTGTGGGTTTTGCACTTTATTATAGATCACCGCCACTTCGATAACTTAAATACGTAAATATCTAACTATTGAATGTGACTGGGCTAAGAAAAGTGTTACCGACCTGCATGCAGGAAGATACCAACCAGTAAGCCGGGCAGTAACACACCACGATTCCCTGAAGAGACACAAAATATCGAAATGTTATGAAATCTCTAGAGAAATGAGAGAAATTAGGCAACGTTTGTTTGGGGTTGCTTGGTGACATCGTTTAGCTTGGGCTGTTTTGAATTGAGATCTTAGAGGTATTCAAGTTGTTAAGGAATAACACTTCCCCCAGGACAAGCAAATAGACTATTTGCAGCTATTCCTATCCAGGAATGATAGACCCAAACAAACGGAGTCGACATTTGCGTAACATATGAACTAATGTGCGTGCAAGTCTTTCCGTGCGCGTGTGTTGTGCGTTGCGTTGCGTGGCGTGGGGTTGTGAACTTTTTAGCTGTCTTCTCACAACTTCAATTTCGATCCAACCGCCGACGACACTGGTCAGGTAAGTTTTTTGACTCAAGTCGGCTTTCACCTGAAATTGAAGTGAGTTTATGTTATCGTTACAAACCAGTCTACATACTTCTCCAGCATTTCTTCTGAATTCAGCTCATTAATTTTTTGCGGATCAATTTGTGAAACCGCAGTGGTCGCCTATTGAGTTCAATTTGGTTACAATACGTCTCGCTGGGTTCAACATTTACACATTCCAGCCAATTAGGCCTCACGATGATAATGTCGGTAAATGTTATGAAAACGTTTAACGCGCAGTTGACCAATGATGGGCGCACTGTAATAGAACAAAATAGCACTTACAATGTGTTGCTAAAGAAGAACTAAAAAACATCTTTTCCTCGCATAAGTTCTTGAAATTCCGCGACGGAAAACACAGCCATGGCCAGTAAGACAAAGCCTGTGCCTCGTAACGACAAAATCTGTGTGTGGACACTGCCCGAAGGCTCCCAGCCTGCCGTGCGAGTACAGGTCGACAAGGGCAAAATCCTGGCGGAAGATCTCCTCGCGATAGTCGCAGAAACGCTAGACGTTCATAAAAGCAGCCTAGAGTTCTTCGCTCTGTTCCGAGGAATCGAATACCCAACCAAGAAATACGGCAACAACGAGATGTTATATCTCCCATGCGGGGACGTGATTTCATTTCAGAAGTGGTCATTTGATTTGGAGAGGGAGAAAAAGGTATTGGCTACCGATGCTGGGGCTCACCGCTTGCTATGCATACAGTGCATGGAAGACGTAAAAAGCGGACGCATAAAGCCTAAAGCCGAGAATCTGCCATTTCTCGAGGAGTACAGCAATCCAACGTTTCCCTGCGAGAAGCAGTATGTGGAGGTTTGCCAGACTTTGGCTGGTTACGGGCATGTTTATTTCCCGGCTTGTAGAGTACAGAGTGATTTATCGGTTAAGGAACTTAAAGTGAAACAGGGCACTAAGGTCAATCTGATCGCCAGTAGAAGAGGAATAGTGTACAAAACAGGTGAGTACAGTACGGTACGGTACAATACAGCCGTAAAATGAAGTATACAGTACAAAAAAAACAAAAACAAAAACAAAAACAAAAACAAAAAAAAATAAAAAAACAACAACAACAACAACAAAACACACTTGTTTAAGCCCCTCGTGCTTGTGGCCAACAAACTACAGAGTTTTCATCAAAGGCTAACCAAAAGTTTGTAATAGCTCAAAACATAACAAGCAGTTGTCTTGGGAGCAAAAGCTTCTTATTTTCAAAATTAAAAATGACAACAGCAAAACTGGACACCCATGCTTTGAACAACTGGGTTCAGTGTGACTAAACACTGATCGAGTAGCAATATATGTACAACACAGGGCCCGGTTCAAATCTCAAATAACCTGACCAAAGAGTGTTAACTTCTGTTTCATGCCTTCGGCCAGAAAAAAATCCTGAGTAAACCCATGGTTAGAGCCGTTTTCGGATGACTGTCGAAAACCAAAACCAAAGTAATCACACAGGCCAATCACAGAGACTGAGAGAAAACAGTTCAGCCAATCAGAAGCCAAAGTAATTCACGTTTGGTCTTGCGTTTGGTTTTACTTTCCAATCAGCAATGAATACACGCCATCGCTTGCGTGAGAAGTGTTTGGTTTTGGTTTTGATTTTGTTCCTGATTGGTTAAGAAGGCTGCCAAACTTGTGTGGACCAATCGCAAAGCGTAGCAAACGCAAAACCAAAGCAATCACACGATTACTTTCGACAGTCATCCGAAAACCGCTCTAGCCCTAACAACCTAATCGCGACGGTTTTGAACTGGCCCTATAGTATATATTGCAAACACAGCACAGGTCACACGTTAAATTTGGCTTGGCACTTTTACACTTTTTTTTGCAAGCGTTTGAACTAAATGAGTTTATACGTTTGAGCTTTCCGAAGCACCTGTTGCGCACATGTCTCGCCTTTCGTATACGCCCCGACGCTATATTAAAGCAAGAAAGTTCAGAAGCAAACTTGTTCTTTCAATACGCCTACGACT
The DNA here is from genome assembly GCA_964036295.1 of Plumapathes pennacea. Classification (NCBI taxonomy): domain Eukaryota; kingdom Metazoa; phylum Cnidaria; class Anthozoa; order Antipatharia; family Myriopathidae; genus Plumapathes; species Plumapathes pennacea. Next base: position 27,210,994 of record OZ038462.1, read on the forward strand.
TGAAAAAACGTGACACATGTTTTAAAAAACACCCTCCTTCTACAGGGAAAATCGCTTTTTTTGCTCCCTGGCGAAAAATCCGGCGTTGGTCGCAGGCCCAGGGAAACAGCATCCACTTTGAGATCTACTTCACGCAAGAACTAGAATTCCACTGGCTCGAAATCGAGACGGACCAGGCTCCCTACCTAATGGCCGTCATTGCAGAATTCATCTACTTGATGAAGAAGGACTCAGAGGAACCGACACCCCGCCTGCCGAGTTGGCTCAGAGAACAAAAGAAAAAGAAGCTGACGTGGAAGATGATCAAGAAAGAGCTGTTTGGAATAGGTAAAGGAGACGACGAGGACGAAGATCAAGTCGACTACAGCGACGAGGAAGAAGTCATCGAGAAGTTTGACGATTTGAAGGAAGAGGCGTCGACAGATGAAGAAATCTCTGATGGGGAGGGGGGTGAGGCTGCCGCCTGCTCACACCGGGAGGGGTTGGGATACTTGTTTCGTGCTTGAGGTTATAAATATATTTTAGTATTTTCCGAAAAAGTGTTAACTTTAAAATGAAAACAAGAAAACAAAACAGTGTCATGACAATCTACTCAAAAAGAATTTTCGTTCGAATGGCCAAATTTTGTGTTTCAGTCCATGTGGCATCTGTGCATTTTTAACAGCTTCTGGTAAAGATGACATCAATTTTCTCCTCCAAGTCTCTAACGAAGTTACATGGAACAAAGTGTCGACACAACTTGGTAGCTTGTTCAGATGAAAGCCAACAAGCAAGGTTCCAAGTTCTTGAATAAGAAGTGCAAATATTCTTTTTGGAAAAAAAAGTTCAATGTCACTTTTTTGTTTCAATATAGAGCATCATTGACTGTGTGGTGTTGCTCCGATGATAGTGGATTGAACTATTTGTATTGAGCTGAGGAGTGAATAGGATGCCACTTGCATGTCATTACTAAGTGTAAATCATGATGATTATATGAATGCATATCAGACATGAAATATACTGTACTGTACTGTACATCAACAACATGTGACATCACTACTTTTTAAATTTCTCATTTTGTAATCAGATAAAGGGTACTGCTATATGAGCATGTGTGAAGTGTCATGCTGCTGCAAAGACAGTGAATTTGAACAGTGAAGTTTCAAATTTACCATACAAATGTCTCTTACAGTATTTAGCACTGCTAATCCAGTACAATCTAACGATGAATAAGATATTTGTACATGTCTGAGCATTTCTACCTCTGATTATTAATTATCACTCTGTTCATCCCGTACTATCCGTCAGCCTGTACTTTGACTAACATTTTCTTGAGAATTAGTACAACCTTAGGTCAGTAGAGTCATTACATGAAACTTGTCTGAAAGTATCAAGTGATTACAAGAGACTGATATAAACTCACACCAGTACAGCTACCAGTGAGTCTCCAAATCCTTGTTTCTGTTTGTACACGAGTCCATTTCAAAAAAACACCTAAGACAGATCTGACACATTCTGGGAGTGATCACATGTAAAAATTGCTGAAATGGAGTGACTCATTCATATTGGTTCAGCTAGCAGAGCGAATTAAATATTGGTCTAAAGTGGTTCTCATTGTGAGGTCTCCTGTATATACAGAAGCAAAAATAAGTATGAAGACCAACCTGAAGTCGTGCTGGTCTGGTTTTGCACAGGTCTCATTTATTCACTCTATGTAGGAAGTAGAAAAACTCTGAAAAATGTTCTGGTGTTATCATCACTTTGGTGCACTATGGTCCATTAAGTCACTTATCGCCTCCTTCCTGCTGGCAAAGTCTTCTTTGCTACGCTTTTGGTTGGTGTCTTTTTCTTAGTAAGTCCGGAGAAATTCTTGGCAAACCAATCTGATATGTCAGGTAATTCTTTTTGTTGGTTGAATACATTCATTGTCGACTGCATTTCCTATGATTGAGACAAAAATTTGGCATTATTCAATGCTTGAACTTGCCTAAAGCAACTTTCTTCTTAGAATGACACGGGAGTTATGGACACATAAATCAAGTACAAGAAAAACCGGACACCAAAATTCCTGGAGACTCTTGCATATGAAACATGGCACATGTACCATGTACAGCACATATATGAAATGACAATGAATCCTCAAATGTTGGAATCAATCAAGTACCGATAGTTACTGAAAAAACTGATGGGTTTCTGTGGTTGTACATGTTTGACAGGGTTAAAGACAACCTTTGAAGACCAGATAAAGAGATAAAATATAAAATATACAATATGACATTACATGTTAAGTACTACAACTGTACATATGTACCTTCTGTGTCTCAGAATCTGCAGCTGACATAAGCTTGGGGAGGACTAGCAACAGCAACAGGGGCACTACCATCATCAACACCTAGAAAAAAAAAATTACAATTTGCTGGTTGGTAAAAGACGAAGTATACAATCTAAATCTCAGCAAAACCTCAGGTGCGAGTTTTGAGCCAAGAGTCTGGGCCCCACTTGATCACAAGACAGGCCTCTCTGGGGGTAGGGGTAGACTTGTATTGTACTGTAAACTAAATTTTAGAGTTGAAGCCACTTTTGTCAAAAAATGAGCTGAAATTACACCCTTTTTTCTGGCTCATGTACCAGGGCTGCCACTCACACTGATGAAAAAATACCTGATGTTTCCCTGACATTTCACTGACCACAAAACAATTTTCACTGACCATGCATAATGTAATCAAAGACCATGATTCCCATAAGTTCTTTACATTTGCTTCAGTTTCTTTTGAAGGTTATCCAAATTCTTCTCTTTATCTTCATCTTCATGAAATGTCATTGTCTTGTGCATAATCATTATCAAAGCTTGTCACAAGCTGAAAATAACATTTCCTGACTTTTCATTGACTTTGACAAGAATTTGGACTTGTCCCTGACTTGAAGCAAAATTCCCTGACTTTTTCCTGAACTTGAAAAAAAAAAAAAAAATTGTTTTTCCCTGATTTTGCCCTGATTGTGGCAATCATGTGTACTGCATGTCATGAGCTACACCTAAAGGAAAAAGTTCTATCAATACAAGTTCACAGCTAGTAGACAAGGCACAAATAGTAGAGATTTTCAATCTCTTTTTTGGTTATGGTCTGTGAAAGGCTTAGCTGAAGGTGTGAAATACACTGACTGTATACACAGGGTTTGATTACTGGTTGTCCACTTGTCCCAGACAACTAAAAACATGAAAATTAAAAATAAAACTTACCATTGGGTTGAACAGCATATCTGTTATACGCCACTTCTCCCTCTTCTCAAAAAATGCAGCTGGTTCCTTCACTTTGAACTTTAAAGGATATGACACTGTCACTACAGCTGAGTTCTGTAGGAAGTTCACCTTTCTTGCTCGAATCTTCCCTTTAGCACGGCCACTAATGTCCACTCTAATAGGCTCAAAGACGTAATTGGGTGAGATTGCTTCGACAATGTAAGAACCGGGAGGAACACCATTAACTGTGAAGCTGCCATCAGATTTCAGCAAACCCAAATACTTTCCTCCATCCACTATTACTTTGGTCAGAGTAGTCCAATCTAATAAGTTAAAAACAAGTTCAATAGTTGTATTAAACTTTAAGTTCAAGAATGTGTTTACAGATGCGCTCTGAATACAGAACAATGGAATGGCAGGGATGGAGATGCCATGCAATAAACCTCAGATAAATAGCATCTACTGTATTTGCAGAGATATTAATTGGCTTAACACATGGCAAATGGTATACCCAGGAGCATGAACGGTATGTTGGTTGTCATCATCCAGATGAGAATAATCTGAGCTTCAGGAAGACTGTTGTTGTTGACTGACGTCATCTTCAGAGTCAAGTGAAGAGGTTTCGTCAGATGATGGTATTTGACTGGTTTAACAAACAGTGATAATAGTTGATGAGAGTTCAAACTCTTGCACACCTCTTGAACACAAACTATCCTACACTATCATCAACTACATATTTTCTCTTTGAACAGGTTCAAACTTTCCATAATAGCCGATGTTTTTCCCGTCGCTTGACCACATAGTTGTGATCCTTCAACTATCAGCTATCATCCAGCTTTACGGCGTGCTCAGAGGTACAACGCAGTTTCCACAGGATGGTAAAATTTATAGGGGATTGTACAAGATGTAAGTGCCCTGAACAATCCACCCGACACACGACAAAACAAGACCTTTTTCAATTCGTACGCGTCTTCACTGTCATAAAAATGTTCATAAACATGCATATTTACGTACAGACAAAAACTCGACCGCCACAAAACTGTTCCACATCAAGTTTAAACTATGCAAATGCACCGGTGAAAAATATCCAAAATGCAACCTTTTAGAATTACGATAGAATTAAATTCTAACCTGAATTCTTTGTTGAACCTTGCACAATGACTTTCCCTTCTACTTTGTAACGCTCGTCGCTTTCTTCTGGGACATTTCCACCGCAAACTCGTTGTGAATCTAAAATCACTAAACACCAAATTGCTAATAGTGAACTACAGAGTTCTTTCATTCTCGTTTAGTCAATAAATATACTGTAATTTTGCCTCGCCGGTTGACAGAAAATAATTCAATATGGCACCCAGTGCAGCGCATACCTTACAAGACATTCCGCTGATCATGCGGTCTGACAGGCTCAAGTTAGAGGTTGCAGACTGCAATCGGGATCCTTTTTGTTCGAGTATCCTCTTGGGACAGGTGAGACGCAATTTACAGTACTTTCTAGCACACGCGATCTAAGCAAAATAAGAGATTTAAATATTTGATTATTATACTCTATATACAGTCGTGGCACACATTCAGACCCATATAGCGAGGTGCTTCCTCGATCCATAAATCTCCCCCTAAAAGCTCACGACAGACCCTTGTACAAGGGGTAATTTAGTCCTCCAATCGAACCAAGCTGCAACCGACTTTCTTATTCATATAGACAGGCAGTACCTGCAGGGGTCAATGTGATATTTAAAAAACACACTGTGCGTACCAGTATGTTGTTGTTGTTTTTGACAGAGACAAAAATGGCAAGTGGTAGGATTCTCTCCATCTCGCACATTGACCATCTGGTGCTCACGGTGAGAAACATTAAAACAACGGTAAGCTTCTACACTAAGGTCTTGCAAATGAAGGAGGTGACATTTGGCAAGGAAAGAAAAGCACTGTCTTTTGGCAACCAGAAATTCAATTTGCATCAAAAGGGCAAAGAATTTGAACCCAAAGCCCTTCAGCCAACTCCTGGGGCAATTGACATCTGCTTGATAACTGAGACACCCATCTCTGATGTTGTTGGACACTTGGGGGAATGTGGTGTGAAAATTGAAGATGGTCCTGTTGAGAGGACAGGAGCCCAGGGCACTATCATGTCAGTTTATTTTAGAGATCCAGATGAAAATCTGATAGAAGTGTCTAACTACATTTGAATACTGGATGTGGTGATGGACTCCACAGACTGGTTCAAACCTCTATTAAGCTATGTAATACATAGTCTTAAAACATTCTCCCACCCCCTTTCACCTGGAGGTGCTGCAGCTACACAGGATTGTGGGCAGGTCATGTGACCAACTATTTTGTTACTTTGTGTGTAGATCTTTGTGTAGAAGACATGCCAAATTAAATACTGAAGTGGCTTGTTTGAATGAGTAGTAACGTAATGTCAACTGCAAGAAAGGTTTTGTCCGGTCAGGAATACTTTGACATATCTGTGGTGGGGGGGTGGGGGGGGGGGGGGGGGGGGGGCAGGTTCTCAGGTATATTAGTATATTAGTGACGGAAGGGTGCGTCGATGGAGGGAGGCCAGATTTTTAACCCAAAAATGGTATGATCTCTGGTGAAGAAACTGCTGTAACAGGAAGTGCTCTGGTATAAGCTGGAAAAGGAAATTATATTTTGTTTGACATAAATTCAAGAATGCTTGGGCACGTTTTTATCAACTCTAGAAAAAGTTCTGCCAAAATCTTTCGACCCAAAAAAGGTCCACCCGAAAATTTCTAGCCCCCAAAAGGACCAAACTACATAAATACATTAATATGCCTGAGCAACCCCTCCCCCTCCCCATTCCCCCTTGGGGTTCATGCACAACCTCGTTCCCAGGCTCTTTTCTCTCCGAGCCCGAGAACGAGGTTGGAACATGTATGAGAAATGGGAAGTTCCACCTAAATGGTCTGCTTCTTTGCCGTTTTTTTAATCTTAATGGGACATAATTTGTCTTCTGATTTATACGTATACAATTCTCCGTGATGAACTGACATATCGAGTAAACAGATGACCTACACATTAACAAATTAGTTTCTCACCTTAATGAAAATAAGATTCGTTATGAGTGTTTAGCTGAACGAGTTAACGACGAAAGTGGACCTACAGTAATCCCACTGATTTAGCTCAATGTTGGGAGTATCGGAAACTAAAAGAAGAGTGCAGCGTTTCGATTTTATACCTTTTTGAAAAACCTTTTATTTTATTTATTTATTTTTTTTGGTTTTGGTGCATGTACATTGACGAGGAGAATATATCGGGAAAATACGAAACGGCAAATGCAAACAGTGTGACACGCATTCATATTAACACTAAAGCCTTATGTGATACCGCAGATTATTTTTTAACTGCATGAGCTATAAAACAAAATTGGAATTTTTCGACAAAGCCTTGTTCAGTTCTTGAGATATATTTCACCCTCGTTCTCTTTCTATTGTGTTTCCCAGTTTTTATTTCTTTTTTGTTTTCTTCGTGAAAGCAGGTGCTTTTGGCTCATCACTTATTCACTTTCGAAAGAATTAAAATCTTTCGGTTCGCATAATAAATAACCCATAAACAAACGTAATGTTCGGTTATGGCAACTTTGTGCCGTACCAAGCTGTTATACTTCTTTCCTGTTCTATTGAAAACTGGCCCATTCAATTATTTTCTTGTCATATAATGAAATCTATATCCACATCGGGTACTTCACTTGAGGGTTCCAAAAGAAGAAGAATGCGTTATTAACACAGTGTAACTTTACCCATTTATATTAGTTACTAGTGTCAGGTGACACGACCCAAGACTTGTAAATACACAAACGCGTCCCGCTAGCGGTTAATTCGCGTCACTCACCAAATGGCCGAGTCAACTTTCGTTGGGTTCCTAAGCAATCTCGTTGCTTCTGGTGTCTTTAAGTCGCTACACGGAAGGCTCGTAAGGTTTTTCGATGAGAGTTGTCGAAACAGTTGTGACGAGAACGCGGCAGTGTGCTGTGAACTGATAGAGGAGCACGCCAAGCTTCAAGGTCAGCTCTTTTGGTTACTGAATCTCTGCACTGCGAAAGGAAAACTGTACGAGGGTGGTGATGCTCTCAAGAAGAAGTTGTTGCCATGGCTTTGTGATAGCTCTATCCTGACAAAATACGGCGCCCAAGAATTGTTCATTGCACGGGAAAGGTATGAAAGGAAATTGAAGAAATTAGAAGACGTATTGAATGCTTCGAAGGCTGAAGAATCAAACCTTCGAATAAGGTCAGTGCTGCGGTATAAGTATATTACTAGGCTTATTCTCACCACATAATACCTGACCAGCTTACTAACACCAGCATGCAAACTGGGGAAAGGTTCAGCTAACTTTTTTTTTTTTTTTTTTTTTTCACTTTTATGCATTGCTTTAATATTAATAGTGATTCAAAGCCGGAAACGGCTGACACAATGCGGCGCATAAGTTTGAACATCGAAAGGTCGCTCCACAACTCAAAACGTTCCTGGAGGCTGAAGCAAACCAGTGAACTGACAAATCAGTGAAATGTTCCTAAAGGTATAGATTTGATCAAAATACAAATTCAATTCTAGAGGCGGGTCCCCTTAAAATGTTGCAGCTTAAATTGAGTCATATGCTAAGCAACATCATTAATTTTCTTTTCTTTTAAGACTCATCGAAACTGAGACCGAGAATACACGTTTAAAGCGACAATCGAAAGAGTTCCATTCTCATAGTTGTCAGTGGGATACTGTGCCTGACTTCCGCCAAAAGTAAGTCGAGAGTCCTAGCAACCAGCTGTTTACTGTTGTTAGGGCCTTTAAAATATACCGTTGTTTCTTCTATAACTCTGTCTGTAGCGGCGCTTGTTTGTGCCTGTCTCAGTCCCAAGCCAACTAATATACAACAATTTATTAGTCTGTTTTCAGCCGGCGTCTATCCTTAGTTTTGGAAACCTTATTGATTTGTAAACTTGAAATGGAGGACTGCCTGCAAAAACCCGACTGAGTAATTTCCCCAGATCCCATCCATAAAAGAAAATATATATATATAATATATATATATATAATATCAATAACAACAATAACAATATCAATAATATTCGTTTTCTTCTTCAATGCTATCTTCAGGTTGATTAAAACAACAGTTGAGCTTGAAGCTGAAAGGGCGGCAAACAAACATCTCGCACAAGAAATCCTGGAACTCAAGCAAGAGAACTCAGATCTTCATCGAAAGTAAGGACAATTCACCAACTGAAAAACGATGAGTGTACCAATTCCAGTTAACATAATTCCAGATATCTAAGTAACATAAGATAAATAAACAATAATTTGTCCGAGGATATTCCAGAATTCTCATTCGCCATCAGTTTTGATACAAATGTTTACGTTTGATAAATATATAGTGGCAGGAAATCTTAGCAAGCCCTACTGGGCTTCTCAAAGAAGTTCCCCAAAAAAGTAAGGTTACTTTCCCACACCGGGAATCGAACCCGGGCCACGGCGGTGAGAGCGCCGGATCCTAACCACTAGACCATATGGGAGAACCTGATTTATTATTTGTTATATATAACCTATTATCTGTTGATATTATTTGTCCCGAGAAGCAAGCAGGGAAACTGTGAGCTTCGAGAAACAAATAATGTCCAAGGACAAACATCCGTGCACATTTTCTTGCCAAATAGTTTGTTTTAACAAACAGGCAAATAATAGATTAATTGTTCTTTTCATTTTCGTAAATCCGTAATCCGTAATCCGTATTCCGTAAACCCGTATTCCGTATTCCGTAAACCCGTATTCCGTATTCCGTAAACCCGTATTCCGTATTCCGTAAATCCGTATTCCGTATTCCGTAATCCGTAATCCGTATTCCGTATCCGTGTTTTACAGACACCCTCGTAAAAGAACAGACTTGACAGAATAGCTGATGTGACAAAAATTGACGTGCAGAGACTGCGGAAGTCTGAGTACGGGACCCCGCTAGGCGCTGGCGCACAATTTCCCTGCCAAAACCCGCGCTCCCCCTAAAATGAGAAAGAAGCAGACAAGATGCATCTGCAGATGATTGTCAGTTCGTATTGACTGAGAGGTTCTATTATTAGGACACCTGCTGGTAACAGTTTCCTTGTACTGTAAGTTGAAATGTTCGCCCTGTATATTTAAATATAGGTTTATCAATTTTGCGTCTGCAGATTTCAAAAGAAGTTGCTGAACTCAGTGGAAACGGAACCTGCCCGCCTTGTATTCAAACCTCACGACACGGATGCTGCATTGTTAAACACAAGTTCATCTATTAAAGCCGTCGAGCGCTTCAAACAACTGTACAAAATCGAGAGAGTCGACCTCATGGAGTCCTTGAGGGAACGCGCGGACAACGACACAAGTGAGCGCTTGGTTTACTCTATTGTCGAGGTAAGTTCCAGCGAACTTGCAATATAAGTAAAATGTGAAAATGGTTTGGTTGAGGTTGTATTTGGTCACACGGAGGTGACATAGGCCGGAAAAGTGTCCGACCCGACTCCACGTACATGGTTGATGACATGGCTGACGAAAGGCCTCTTTTCAACAATAGGTCACGTGACCCAAAACTACGGCTATTCATTTAGCTTACCCTCTAGCAGTTTTTTCCATAAAAATCGTCTCAATATTTCTTCAAAAGGCTACCAAATTTGATGTTTTAATGCTGTGGACCTGAAATACTGTTAAGAAAAGGCCTATTACAACAGCTTGTAGACCGAAGCAGCTTATACAGATATTTTCCGGCCGATTGACTTACGACAACTAGCAATTCGTCGGACTTACGGTATCCAGTGAATTGATGGATTTACGACCGCTGTGAACCCACTGACTTAGCGGGAGTACAGGTGGACTGAGGTGAACCGACGCGACAACTGCCGATAGCTGGCCGAAGCACTGGCGAGGAATGGACGATTGGATGGACGGGGACCAGATGACTGATGACTGACCGGATAACAAATTGTACTGTATGTATTTCTTCTTTCAACAGGATTGTTTCACAGTCAGCAAAATGGAACAGAGGCAAATGAGGAATCGAATGCACCAAGCCTTAGAACCGCCCGAGATGAAGTTGATGAGTGAAAAGCGCGTGAACGAGTTGGTGGAAAACTACATGAGAAAGAGCACCGAAAATTATGACGTGGAGACACTAATACCGGTTAGTGCAAACCCACTGCATTTATGGCTTTCGATAAGCATAGCTACAGTTCATTTCCAACAAACTATTATTATTATTATTATTATTATTATTATTATTATTATTATTATTATTATTATTATTATTATTATTATTATTATCATTATTATTATTATTATTATTTATTTATTTATTTATTTATTTATTTATTTATTTACTTCTATTATTTAAACATATTTGAGCGTTCACCCAAGAACCATCAAGGTTCGCGCGTGCCTCTGAAAAAAGCAAACCTTTATTGAGACCTTAACCTAAACAGTTGCTCCGACGAAGGCCGGCTAGCACTCGAAACGTCGGCTTCCAATTCTTTTAGGCGCCTAGATTTCATACATCGACTCTTAGTCGATTCAACAAGCGAAACTAAAAGAGACATGTGCTGGATAAATGTTGTCTCTTCGATGAACTACATTCGGCTGAGTTACGTTCAGTTTTCTGTTTCTTTGGGACATTTCCTGGCTGACAGCCTCCTCGTCACAACTTCTACCTAAGCACACCTTTCTGTCTCCTCGCAACGCAGGTTGCACGTACACAACTTTTGAGAGTGTCAACGACACTTCCTTTGGCGCCATTTCGGTGAACCTGACTGACGGGCTTCGTATTGTGTGTAAAACCTGTTTGATACCACTTTTATCCTTATTTGTTAGGACGTTATGAGGGCTTTACATCGCAGCTCAATCTGTTCGCCCAGACTCCCCTGCAGCGAGAAACTTCTCGTTCCCTTTATTCGAGAAGTTCTACGAGTGGCCTGGGGTCTAGTTTCCTTCCAACCACCAATCGACGTGGCTCCAGCTCTCGAAGGTGATGTCATCAACGAGAGCCGACACCGCAGGGCATACCAGTCAGCGTTTAGTGCCAACTTTGTCCATCACTACGTCTGGCCTGCGTTGCTAGAAGACGGAAGGGTGGTTGCTAAGGGAGAAGCTGTGACGAGGAGACTTTCAGACAGTCGGACTAAGGTATGAGTTGACTATGTGGAAATTCTCCCTAATAGTACTGGTTGAAGAGTACGGGGCGTCACAAGCGAATTAACACCTAGATCAGCTCTTGACGTTGCAAGCGATCATATGCCAAGTTCTTGAAATAAAAGATACCAGAAGCTTATAAAAGAATAAGACATAAAGTAGCCCTTTTTTATGCATACATATTAACACGAGCGAATCAGAAAAAATAGAAACACAGAGAAGAAAAGAGAACAAAGCAAAGCAAAGCAAACAGACTAAGAAACAAACAAACAAGCAAACAAACAAAACAGAGTTTGAGGCTAGTGATATACAGATGAAAAAAGGACTCGACGTGCTAAGACTGATGTGTTTGTCCAGAATACCTTTATTGCCTGGACTTTTGAAAACTTAAAAACTTCTTCGACAGAATCCGCTGACCAGCAGTCCTCGTCCTCGCAGTACCGAGCCGCAGTGTTCACGGTCCTCAAGTCACGACCATGGCTTCGGCTCGCTTTCGTCGTCATGGAGTACTTAGGTCTGGATTACACAGCCCACCACTTAATTTCCGCAAGGACTGTTTGCCCTTACTCTTTTGGTAGCAGAGAGTGGTCGCTTACCGGAGGTAAAAAAAAAAACAGTATAAAAACTCAACTCAAACGATGAGCCTCAAAGGTGGTCGCGGTCGCTAACGAGAGGTTGTCCCTTAGGGAGGTTCCACTCTAATTAAGTAATGAACTCTTCAAATAAGTTTGGTTTTGTCCGCCTTAAGATTTTTTAAAACCACTGACTGGAAGTTGAACTGCAGAATATGTACTCCCGCTTGCAATAAGCCACTTTCTGATTTCTACAGCTTGAGGACTTTAAATCCTCAGTGCATGAGAAGCGATTTGATCGCGCAAAACCACTTTTGTCCATGTTTATCGATGTTTAACGAAATGCATAACTTTCTCAGACTTCGTAAGCCAAGTTTGTTTTTTATTCTTAATGTATTTTGTACTGACTTGGTGGCCGAGCGGTTTGGGGGTGGTGGACCTGAATCCGTAATGAAGCTCCAAGCCAGGAGGTCGTGGGTTCAATTCCCACGGCCGGCAGTAGTAAGAAGGTTTTTCATCCGAGGAGGCAACTCCAACGGTTTTTCCCTTCTGAACCTGTGTCTTCTTTCTACATGTCGGACATTTGAAACATGAGCCTCTGGCTCGGGAGAATGGGCAACCACTCCCTAATGCTTCGACTTTAAATAAACGATATTTATTTTTATATTTTATTTTATTTAACTGATATCCTCTCTGTATCACTGCAAGTAGTCGAACTTGATCCAAACACCAAACCATCCGCGATGTTTACGTATCGTGTGGCTCGCCAGCAATGCTTTAGCCTCGCTTTGGTGCGGCGCTCGTAGCTTCTGCGCATGATTGTGAAAGAAGTGGCTTATTTTACATCAGAGGGTCTGGGTCGAGATTAGACGGGACTTCTTTGTTTGACCGTACATCTGCGCACGCGCAGTGCATTTTGACGCGTTGTAGTCGAGGCAACGGAAAGCGACTGTTCGGTTCATTTGTTCGAAAGGTGAGTGAGATTTAAATTCCTTTGCCTTATCCAGTAAAATCTCATAGCTTTTATGCTTGTTACATTCTTGTGGAATACAGTGTAGTGTGTCTCACTAAACTCTAAGGGTCCTGTAACTTGTACTTGTTTTGTGAAACAGTTCAATGTTTTAAAATTGTAAGCAACAGGAACTCGCTGGACCGCGAAACTTCCGGCACTAGAGCTGTAGAATATTGGTTAGCGAAAAGATTATTTTCCACTGCCACATTTGGCCGCTACTTCCGCGAAACTTTGAATGTAGTAAGAACGCACTGCTCTTGACCTCACAGGGATTTTATTGATGCGCATACTAATAAGCTGCGTCGGAACCATGAAACAGAAAAGTCTCACCTCTTAAATCGAAGGAGAATCAGTTTTGTCTATCTTGTCCTACATGACTTTTGCTCGGCTAGCTTCAGTTTTTTATTATGCTCAAATCCCATATTGTATCTTTTTTAGTTAGTTAAGAGACTTTTCAGCTCCGGTATTATATCTTCTTACGACATACAGTGAATCAACACTCGTGAGACCTTGGGGACACGACTGTCCCTTGGGAAGAGTATCAAAGCTAACTTCCTTTTGTTTCTGTGATACTTTTCATACTGAATTGTTTGTTGCTCATCCAATCTGCAAGCGTCCCTTGGGATACCGTGCGGCATGAAATTTTATTAGTTAAATTTCGCGGATTGCTGATTTTTTGCGTTTCGCGGGAAGAAATTTTTGCGAATTTAGATTTCAGATTTTAATGTTGGAAACTAAATTTCGCGGATCTCAGGCAAGTCATATAGCAACAAGGGGTTTCACTTTTTCATAACACCTTGTTTATTAATCTCTATTTACACATGTAACAAGTCGTCCATTACAACTCAAGCTACAGTGAGTGGTAGGGGTTGGCCCGAAAAACACGTAACATATAGTGCTGGACGAATTCAATAATCAAATGGAGTAAATTTTTGCTGATTTTCCTTTTTTTTTCGTGGGATTTAATTTTCGTAGTTTATTGTTATTTTACGTGTTATACACAATGTTCCCATTGAAAAGTAAATATTAAAATAAAAAAATACAAGTTTTGTCGCGTGAAAACGCGACAGATGCAGGGATTCAAGTTTGGTGTGGCAACTATCCGCACGCAGCATTAGAATTCTTTAATAAGCAATCTCTGGACTACAGCGAGACTCCCAAGAGTGATCAACTTCAATTTTCTCTAACCAGAAAAAAAAAGTATATGGAACTTGGCTTTTGACACCTTGCTCAAATGAAACCTGATTAAACTATAAATTATAATTACAACACTCGTACATTTTGAGCTAGAAGTAAAAAGGTCGGCCAGCAAAGAAAAGAGTAATGCGTGACTTATCTCACGTTACATACTTCAAACTCACCCAAGAAAAAAAGGCTTCCACACCTCTTGCACGTGAACATCACCCATTCAAATGATAGTATTTTTGCTTGCACGTCAATCAAACTTCAAAACCCTAGGGGGGGATTTCTTTTACCAGTTGCCATGATACCTACGCTTTGGCTCTCGGGCGAAAACAGTTATATGCTGGGCCCTTAGGCCCAGCATAAAAATGAAAGAAGCCTCGAAATTAAGATAACTACTATAGGTGGCTAAGCTTTATCTAATGTGATTTGATTTGGCTTTCCATGTCCTAATAAGTATTTTGGTCAAAAGAACAATACCATAAATTGACGTCACCTTGCATGTTATGATGTTCGCACATCAGCCCAGTTAATATTGGTGTACCTTATTTAGATTTCCAAGGTGATCATCCAAGTAGTCATAGTATGCAGAGTGGCAGGGAAACGGCAGACAATAAAATACATGGTGAAGTTATCAGTGGCAAACCCAACACAGGCAAAAGGCCTCACATCTGTCATCATTGTGGTAAAGGCTTCACACAGAAGAGCAGCTTGAAGGAGCACCAACTTGTGCACACAGGAGAAAAACCTCATATTTGTCACCAATGTGGTAAAGGCTTTACACAGAAGAGCAGCTTGAAGGAGCACCAACTTGTGCACACAGGAGAAAAACCTCATATTTGTCATCAATGTGGCAAAGGCTTCTCGCAGAAGAGCAGTTTGAGGAAGCACCAACTTGTGCACACAGGAGAGAAACCTCATATTTGTCATCAGTGTGGCAAAGGCTTCACATTAAAGCAAGGCCTGGAGCAACATCAATTTGTACATACAGGAGAGAAGCCTCGTATTTGCGATCAATGTGGTAAAGGCTTTGCACATATATCTAGTCTGATAAAACACAGACTTGTACACACAGAAGAAAAACCTCATATTTGTGATAAATGTGGCAAAGGCTTCTCGGATAGTCGCGGCCTGAAGAGGCACCAACTTGTGCACAGTACAGTAGAGAGAGTTAAACCTCACATTTGTCATCAATGTGGTAAAGGCTTCACAGAGAAGAGCAGATTGAAGGTGCACCAACGTGTGCACACAGGAGAGAAACCTCATGTTTGTGATAAATGTGGCAAACGCTTCACACAAAATGGCCAATTGAGGCAGCACCAACTTATACACACAGGAGAAAAACCTCATATTTGTGATAAATGTGGAAAACGCTTCAGGGAGAGCGGCACTCTGAAGAGGCACCAACTTTTGCACACTAAAGATAGACCTCATATTTGTCGTCAATGTGGTAAAGGCTTTACAAAGGACAAACACCTAAACCTGCACCAACTCATTTCGCACAAAGGAGAAAAACATCACATTTGTGATCAATGTGGCAGAAGCTTCGAATCGAAGTTGAGTTTCACGCAACATCGTCTTCAACACCCTGCTGGAAAGCCTTACACATGTGATATATGTCTCCAAGCATTCTCACAAGAAGATAAACTGACCAAACACCTTCTTCAACACAGAGATAAGAACAGTTTTGAGTGCTGGATTTGTCTGGAGCTATTTGTTGTGAAAGAACATTTGATTGAACATATCCAGCGTCATGTGGAGGAAGTTTAAGGATGGTGAGACAGAATTAATCTCAAAGGCAGTGTGTACAATAGATAGGCTCTGACGTTTTCAAGGATTTCAGCTTCCAGATACAGGAAGGGTCGTGTAGATAAAATTGTGTAACATATAGATATCGACGAGTTTGCCAAACTAGTGGGAATTACAAATTTTACATTTGATCGAGCTATTATGTTAAATGGAGGGAAAATGCCTTAGCTGCCACATGAAACGACGAAGAAGTAACATGGACATATTTTGGTCATAATTAAAAGGCCAAATTCACAATTATTGTTGGCTTGCGAGGTCTCAAATGTCATTTTGAACACAATGGGCCACCCTTAATTTAATTAACACCTCGTAAATGTAAAAATGAAAATCTTGTCAACTTGATAAAAATTGCACTATACAGTCAAAGCTCTCTGGGAGTACTCAGGGACGCCTTCACCAAACCCCGTTTGTTTTAGTTTTCTACCTTTGGTAAGCGACCATTCTATTCACCTCAAAAAGAAAATTTCTGAGCAAGGGTTAACTTCCTTGCAGAGACGGGACCAGACGAAACACTAACGTATGTAATGTAACGTGCAACAGGACAAAAGGTTGATTTATCAAAATAACACAAGTACGTTGTTTTTCTCCACCAAAACTGCATTATTCGACACTGGTTGTGGCTCAAAGCTGGATCGCACAGCTTAGGCCTCCCATGGTGAGGAATTCCCGTTAAGCGACCACTCAATGACAAACGAAGGGTGGTCGCTTACGGCAGGTTCCACTATTTTATCTTTTCATGGAGGGGAAAGTATGACAGAAAGATCCATGCTTATATTTTCCTTTCTTCAGTTTGATAAAGTAAGTGCTCTTATCTTACAATATAGGATCTGACAAAGGCTGATGCTTATATAAAAGATGACTGTTCTAAACTTACTCACACATTTTGTATCGGTTCAGCTCTTGAAGCTTCGTGTCTGTTTGCATGCATATAGCAACAGTTAGGTGTCCATGCTGGGTCTTTGCCTTTGCTCATGCACTCCTTTTGACTTGTCTCACTCCCGGGGGGGGGGGGGGGGTACTCAAAGGACTTTTGTATGGGGAGGCTCCGCCCGGACTGTCAACCCCTTACCCTTTAAAATACCATCCTGGGGGCAAAATCGGGATTCTTTTATATACCTCCAGTACAAATGCACCCCTTTTTTATACCTTTGATGCGTCCGGCAGACGATTCCACGGCGGGGCGCTTCCCTCTTTTAACAAGGCGGAGTTTCCGGTCTTCCGCCGTTTTTTTTTCCCGGTTTTTCCTGGCGTTTTCTGTACCCCTTTAAAATACCAAAATCATTTCCTCACTCCACCCTTTTTATTGACCCTTTAAAATACCTAAAAAAACGTCATTTTCCTATACCCTTTTTTATACCTCAATCGTAAAAATACACCCCTTTCGGGAGGAGCCTCCCCTTATAGCCGATCATAGGGAGTACCCCCCCCCCCCCCCCCCGGGGGTCTCACTCAACGGTCATAATCCCCAATTGCATGCGTACATCCGCTGCTTCTTAGGAAACAGTTCCATATTCGCCTTGTGATAAGTTTCACCAACTTCGAAAGACCTTTCACATTTTGTTATTTAGAACACCCATCCTGTTCCCGAGTCGTTACCATCACCAACTGGACTTGTTTTTATAAAGTTGAATATCTGTAATAGTAGCTCTGCAAAATATCGAAAAAGGTACTAAAAAGAGTAGAATAAAGTTAAGAAAGATTTGTATATGTCTGATTGGAAATCATACAGAGGCACTGCGGATATTGCGCGTGGTTGTGAAGTGATCCTCGCAGTAAATGAAGAAACTTAATTAGGCAGCTGCAAAGAAATCCCCCCAAAACATTTGCTTCATCAAAAAACATCTGTTCCAACGGGAATCAAACCTTTGACCTCCAGGATACTAGTGCCACGCTTATTAACAACTTGGGGGGGGGGGGGGGGGGAGGGGGGGGTGTTCCTGAAGTATAGGCACGACAGTACGTTTTGGACTAGTTTGCTAAGTGTGGCCGAATTTTTTACAAAGCGGATTTTAATACTACAAAAACTCCCTATATGACACACTAAAACTAAATCTTATTAATAGTTTAAAAGTGAGCTCAACAGACGGCTTTCTTTTCACTCGAGCGACGCGCTACAACCCACTTCAACCGTACACCAAGGGTTAATGCGCTTCTCTGCAAGACTCTTGAGAGGCAACCAGAATAAGAGAACACTGGGGTGGACCTCCTCGAGTGGTAAAAGCACTGGCATAGGAGCCCGGGGGAGGGGGAGGTACGTGCCACCCGAACATTTTTAGTCTGGATTAGGGTATCGATTTTGAACCTTTGGTCTGAAATAGGGTCGATAATCGAACATTTTGGTCCGAAATAGGGTCGAAAATCGCAAAGTTTGGTTTGAAATAGGGTGGGGGTTTTAGTTACGGGCGGCCTTGGACGTTTTTTAGTCGATTTTTTCTTCCTGACGTAGTACAGAAGATTCTTTTAGTGCTGTGGTAACTCATAAGGCTTCGTAGTATGCAAGGCAACAAGCGGAATTAGGAAGTCGGTACACGCCGAGATATCTTCTTCCATATAGTCATCCCGATATACAATGTCAATTTACTGTTTACGTTTTTCAGTGCACGAGTCGAATTTCCTTTACACACCCGTTGGAAATTCTACCAACCTCACTTGAATAGAAGATGAAATGCTTAGTCTAACGAGCAATTCACTGGCCACATCTCGAGTTGTTTAGCGAAGTCAATTACGCCATCGCTTAGCACGTGATAATATGAACCAATCACCGTGTGCCCATTCTCGATCGACAAAAAGGAAAAAAATAAAATAAAAATTTGCCTTTTTAAGCTCGCTTGGGCCCCAGGCCTCCGCGAGCAATAACGTCTACTAACCTTGGCGTTTGTTTTCGGTTGTGACTAAACTGGATACTCCAAAATCAGGTTTCCGAGAGGAAACTGGGACCAAAATAACGAGTTATCGGCGAGCCGTTTACGAACATTGTGGACCAAAAAACGACCTCGGTTTGTCTGAAGCATGGTTCTGACACCGGAAGAAAGTCAAATAAAATTCGGCACTGGAAAGGTTTTAGAAGGAAAAAATTAGCTCGGGGAGAAAATACTAAAGAAGAGAGGCTTGTTCTGGCTGATTTGGCACAGATGAATCAGTATTGGCACCGAAGATAATATAATTCAAACAAAATTGAACTGTTCCGGAGGGCGATTAAAACGGCTTGTGTTACGATCCTGTGTTTCTTGATCAGTCTTAACTCCAGAAGACGAACGCATTCACGATAAGACATGCAATCAAGATTTAAGCATTCCGAGCGAAGGTGCGAACTGTCAAAATTCACCATAGGAATGATAAGTAAATAGAAATAATAGTGAAGCCCATAGAAGCCAACAGTTATAGACGGATCAGATTCCCAACGTATCTTAAAAATATGTAGATATTTATCCGTATTTACTGTATTAGGATGGTTATATGTTATTTTCATCCACTTGACTTCGAAGAAAAGATTGAGTCAACATTTTGGTAAAACAAAGGCTGCTCTTAATGTTGACCAGTACCAAAGTAGAAGTCCAAATGGCAGAGCGAGGGGTATCTGCGATTATGGTATTTCTAGTATATATATTATTTTCATCCAAATCCACTGTGTTCTCGAGCAAATGGCCGGCTGAGCCGAAATGTTACAAATAACAGTAATATTGTCCTTTTCACGTTCACAACAACAATGCTTCTTGTGTGTATCTGATGTTGACTGGTTACAGTTTCGACTTATGTCTTGAGCCGTTTCAGTTTTATTTGGAGTTGACCTCCACGTCCGTGTAAAAAGGAACACAGGCGGCGCGACGCGGCCAGCCGATTCGAACTAAAGGAAATACGTCAGGTACGGACTTGCAAATGCGCGCCAAACACACTTTCAAAACATCAACGTCACTCTCGTACGGTTTTCGGAACACGGTCCGAGCTGACGAAAATTTAATTTTTGATTCGGTCCCAGTTTCCTCTCGGAAACCTGATTTTGGAGTATCCAGTTTAGTCACAACCGTTTGTTTTCACTTTTTCGGTGTCCCGTCCCGGCCGTTTTACACGCAAACGTGCCCGCGTTCAAAACCGCTGACTTTGTGCGGTTGTTCGGCGGGAAGCCGTAAGACATGTCGGTTGCGTCCAACGACGTTGAGAGCTCTCGGGTGAGTGAATTATTTGTTTGCCCATCTGCACAACACATACATACAAGCCACGAAGACGCATCCCTTTGAAATACAGTGTAGTTTTAACAGCCTTTCACTAACTTTAACTTCTTTCTGTGAACTTTCCATGTTTTAACATTTATTCGCCACTCGTTCGATCTGCAAAGAGCAAGGAATTCGCTTGACCGCGAAATATCCGGCACTAGAGCTGTATAATTGGTGAGCGACAAAATTGTTTTCCATTGCCACATTTGGTCGCTACTTCCGCGAAACATTGAATGTGATATGAACCACTGCTCTTTGAGTTCGCAGAGCACAGCGGCTATAGTTACTTGATTTGGTTAATTCGACGTCCCAATAAGTATTGGTGGTTTGCACGATCGGGCATCGGAAAATTATCTTCTAAATCATTGATCTCAGACATAGTTTGATGTCTCGAATCGATAGATATGTTGAAAGTACATCACTAGACAAAATTATAGAGAAATTGCACACTCGAGACCTGATCTCCGACAGCTTCTGTACACCAACATGGCGACCTTTTTCTTGCGGCACGAACTAAAGCTAATTTGATTCTTAATTTGATTCTGTATTGCTTGGAATTATTTCCCATCCACTCTTTAAATGATTCTAGAATTAAAACATTCAAATTCACACACAAACACAAGGATTTCCGCGGCGGAAAGCGTGACACACGACCTTGTTGTCACGAATTTAAAACATCAATAATTCTTGATAGAAACTTCGTGTCTTCCCAGAACTTTGCATGGAGGCTTAACTTATGGTATTCTAGAAAATACCAACGTATTGGTTTTGTAGAAGGTATTGGTTTTGATGACGTCACATGCAAACTGCTAATTTCGGTTTAAAGAACAATACCATAAAATGTAGACTACAAGCAGCCCCTCCTCTTCCCTCCAAGATCATATTGTGAGATCCCAGTGGCTAACACAGAAAAGTGCTCTGGTTCCAGAGGTTCCTCGCTTGCAAATGAAGAGCGGCGAGGGCTTGGCAGAGAGGGACAAAGGCGAACGGTGGCAAGGGAACCTCTTAGCGCACAAGGTAGCAACCTCACTTCCATGCCAGTTCTTCTTGCTCGCGATCACCTTTGTGTTTGTCAAACATTAAACAATCAGCGACAAAGTCCAGTTGAACTCACGGAAGTGAGGTTGCTACCTTGTGCACCCAGAGGTCCTTTCCGCTTGCTTCACCAACATTGTTCTTGTTGGAAAACTCTTGAAGGAATAAAATAGGGACTTTTGGAACTAGTACGGAAGAGTGTGATTCACAAAAAGTACTGCAGACAACCCTCTTGCGTTTGAATGTTACCCTGCATGTTATGCTTGTGCTCAGATACCCAACTAATGCTGGTGTACCTTACTTATAGATGTCCAAGGTGATCCAAATTAGTCATAGTATGCAGAGTGGCAAGGAAACTAGAGACAATTGCAATTATAGGAGACATGGTAAAGTTATCAGTGGAAAACCCTATATGTGTGACCAATGTGGCAAAGGCTTTCAATGGAAGAAGACATTGACAAAACATCAACTTTTACACACAGGAGAGAAACCTCATATGTGTGGTAAATGTGACAAAGGCTTCTTAGCAAGTAGTGACCTAAAGAAGCATCAACTTGTGCACACTGGAGAAAAACCTCATATTTGTCATCAATGTGGCAAATGCTTCTCGCAGAAGGGCAACTTGGGGCTGCACCAACTTGTACACACAGGGAAAAAACCTCATATTTGTCATCAATGTGGCAAAGGCTTTGGACTGAAGCACAACTTGAAGCAGCACCAACTTGTACACACTGGAGAAAAACCTCATATTTGTCATCAATGTGGCAATGGCTTCTCAGAGAGGGGCAGCCTGAAGAGGCACCAACTTGTACACACAGGAGAAAAACCTCATATTTGTGGTAAATGTGGCAAAGGCTTCACACTTAAGCATCACTTGGAGAAGCACCAACTTGTACACACAGGAGAGAGACCTCATATTTGTGGTAAATGTGGTAAAGGCTTCTTGGAGAGGGGCAGCCTGAAGAGGCACCAACTTGTACACACAAGAGAAAAACCTCATGTTTGTGGTAAATGTGGCAAAGGCTTCACACAAAAGGGCCACTTGAAGCAGCACCAACTTGTACACACAGAAGAAAAACCTCATATTTGTGGTAAATGTGGCAAAGGCTTCACACTTAAGCATCACTTGGGGAAGCACCAACTTGTACACACAGGAGAGAGACCTCATATATGTGGTAAATGTGGTAAGGGCTTCTCGGAGAGGGGCAGCCTGAAGAGGCACCAACTTGTACACACAAGAGAAAAACCTCATGTTTGTGGTAAATGTGGCAAAGGCTTCACACAAAAGGGCCACTTGAAGCAGCACCAACTTGTGCACACAGGAGAAAAACCTCATATTTGTGGTAAATGTGGCAAAGGCTTTACACAAAAGGGCCACTTGAAGCAGCACCAACTTGTACACACAGGAGAAAAACCTCATATTTCTGGTAAATGTAGCAAAGGTTTCTCAAAGAGAGGCCACTTGAAGCAGCACCAGCTTGTACACACAGAAGAAAAACCTTGTATTTGCCATCGGTGTGGTAAAGGCTTTGCACATAGGAGCAACTTGAAGCAGCACCAACTTGTACACACAGGAGAAAAACCTCATATTTGTCATCAATGTGGCAAAGGTTTCTTGCAGAAGAGCAGCTTGGGGCAGCACCAACTTGTACACACAGGAAAAAAACCTCATATTTGTGGTAAATGTGGTAAGGGCTTCACACTTAAGCATAACTTGGAGCAGCACCAACCTGTACACACAGGAGAGAAACGTCATATTTGTCATCAATGTGGCAACAGCTTCTCAGAAAGGGGCAGCTTGAAGAGGCACCAACTTGTGCACACAGGAGAAAAACCTCATATCTGTCATCAATGTGGTAAAGGCTTCTCTTTGAGTGGTGACTTGAGGAGGCACCGACTTGTACACACTGGAGAAAAACCTCATATTTGTGGTAAATGTGGCAAAGGCTTCTCTGATAGAGGCAACCTAAAAAAGCATCAACTTGCCATGCACACTCAAGAGAAACCTCCTATTTGTTGTCAAAGGCTTGGCAAAGGCTTCACACAGGACAAACACCTAAACCTGAACATCAAACTCATTTCACAGAAAGGAGAAAAACCTCATATTTGTAAATATCAATGTGGGAAAAGCTTCAAATCGAAGCCAAGCTTTATGCAGCAGCAACTTCAGCACCCTACTGGACAGCCTTACACATGTAATCTATGTTTTCAAGCATTCCCACATGAAGATAAACTGACCGAACATCTTCTTCAACACAGAGATAAGAATAGTTTTGAATGCTGGATTTGCCTGGAGCTATTTGTTGTGAAAGAACATTTGATTGAACATATCCAGTGTCATACTGAAGGATTTAATGAGGATAATGAGGTCTCTTTTCAGGCAGTATAATAGATAGGATATGAATTTTCAAGGATTTAGCTTCCAGATACAGGGTCTAATCTAGATACCAATGAGGTTGTCAAACTAGAGTAAGTAAAGCAGTGGCAAATTAAGAGTTTTGCATGTGAGCTATATGTTAAATGCTAAGGGATAAGTCATGGCTGCCACATAAAACCATGAAGAAGTAAAGTGGACATCACTAAAGACTTATTAGGTATTCACATTATTACCAGCATGCGAGATCCCAAATGTCATTTTGAATGGTTAACTAAACCCCAGTTGGGTAGCCTCTTAGTTTTGGTGGCCATGTACACCATGACCTGCTTGTGTTTTATATAATATTATATTATAATAGAAAAATCTTGTCAATATGATAAATATTACACTATTATTTCTTGTCATGCAGGGGGACAGGAAGATTTTATAGAGAGATGCTTGCTTATTATTTTTCTATTCTCACAATTCTAGAGGTTGAGAAAAAAAGTAAGTCTTACAATGATTTTGAAATATGCATGTGTACAGGAGATGAGAAGGGGGCTGTGCTTATAAACTAAGATGACTGTTTTAAACTTACTCAGCATTTTTTTTATATTGGTTCAGTTCTTGCAGCTTCATGTGTGAAAAGAGACGCATTTTTTCAGGTCCCCAGAACTAAGGTTCTAAAGGTTCTAAAGGTTTTTATTTCCACTTATTTTTAGGGTATTTGTTTACAGAAACGATAATTCTAAGTCGATGATAAGTGGAGGAAGCATGCTACAACCCATTATGGGTTTTTGGGCGCATACTCCCTCGTACAAATTTTAATTACTAATGGCGTAGGTTACAAAATGAAATAAATAGGGTAATAAAGGTCTATACAATGAAGTAACACGTATTAAGTAGGTAATAGGATCTGTAAGTTAACAGGACTGAATATGTAGCTTTATAGGTATCGAAGAAAGTGTATACATTGGCTATGGATATAGCTCTAGCTCTGCGTTGTCTGAGAAATAATGTGCTTCTTATAAAGACGTTTAAAAACTTTTAGCGAAATACAGTTCTTTAAACCTATTGGAACAGAATTCCATATTTTCGCAGAAGCGTATTTAACGCCAAATTTTCCATAGTTCAAATTTTGAAACGATAAGTAAAAATTCTTGTTTGATTTGGACCGAGTGCCGTAAGTATGAAGTGAGGTGAGATCCGTAAAATAACTGGAAAAAATGTCGGGCAGCTGATCTGCAGAGTATCGAAAAGCCAATTCTCCAAGTTGGAAATCAACAATTTCATAGATGTTTAGAACTTCTAGTTTCTTAAAAATTGGTTTGCTTGCAGATCTCCTCTCACTGAAAGTAATAGCTCTTAGAGCTCTTTTTTGCAAAATATAAATAGGATTAAGTTTTGATTTGTAATTACTTCCCCAAATTAAAGTACAATAAGATATATATGGGTATATTAAATTGTAATAAAGATTTAGTAAAATATCCGCACTTAAATAATGCCTGGCTTTATAAAGAATGCCGATATTTTTTGATATTTTACGAGTAACGTAATCTATTTGTTTATTCCACGAAATTTCCTCATCAACGATTACACCTAAGAACTTTGTGTGTGTTTCTTGTTTTATACACTGTCCTGCTAATTGAAGAGAAATATGAGGAAACTTCGTGGACATATTAGATAATTTCTTTCTCGTACCGAAGAGAATGAACTTTGTTTTTGATAGGTTTACGCTTAACTTGTTGGCAAGGAGCCAATCATAAAGAGATCCTAGTTCCTTATTAAGAACTGAGACTAGCGTTTCAATCTTTTTATGTTTGTAAAGAAGATTCATGTCATCTGCATAAAGTAAAAGATGGATGGCTCTAGTTACATACTGTGCGTCATTAACATAAATAAGAAAAAGGATCGGGCCAAGAATATAGATCCTTGAGGGACGCCACAAGTGAGTGGCATCAAGTTAGAATCAGTCCCATTCACATTAACAAACTGTTTTCGATTTTCTAGATAGCTTTGAAAAAGCTTGTTGCTGTGACCAGTTATACCATAATAATTAAGTTTATTTATCAAAATATCGTGGTTCACCGTATCAAACGCTTTTGATAAGTCTAAAAAAATGCCCATAGAGTATTGGCCAGTTTCAAATGCATCTATTATTCTTGAAACGAAATCAATTGTTGCTAATGCCGTGTTTCGCTTTTTTCTGAACTTGTATTGTTCATTGGGATTTCTACTATCATAGATTGACTGCCAATTTATTGTTGAAATTTCACGTCTGAAGTGTTCTTCATTGGCCAAAGAATATTCGCGTTTGAAGTATTTTTTCCTTGTGATTTTGTTCTTACCGTATTGGATTATAAAAACTGGTAAATGATCTGAAATATCAGTGTATAATATACCAGGAATAGTATTCTCTGCTATATCCAAATTGTTTATATAAATATTATCGATTAAAGTTGCACTATCTACAGTAATTCTAGTTGGTTTTATGATTGTAGGGAAAAGTGAATACGATAACATTGTATTGAAAAACGAGTTAGTGGCAGCGTGTTTAGAACTTTTTAACAAGTCTATATTAAAATCGCCAGCCAAATAACAAGGCCTTGTGCTGTTATCCAATTTGTCCAATGGACTTTGAAGACAACTTAGAAAAGTATCAATATCTGTTTTGGGTGGTTTATAAATGACTCCTATAAGCTTTCGATGATTGCTCTTTTCTAAATCTACAAATACAATTTGTGACTCGTTGCTATTATAGGTCAACTCAGCAGAAAGTCTGAAGTTGAACTAACTTCCCATAAGTTGTTGAGGGCACTCTGTGATATCTTGGATTTGATAGCTACAGTGGAACATGTAGTACCCACAATGGGATGTAAAAACATTTGCATGTGTGTGCTTTTGCTGTGGTGTATGTAGCTTGTGAAGTAGTCTGCTCGCAGCCGTTTTTGTGGTCGCAACACTTTGTGAAATGAAGTGTGCTGTACAGCTTGCTTAACCTTTCACTCCCAAGAGTGATCAACTTCAATATTCTTCTTCAGTTTCTCACCAGAGATATATCATACAGTATGGAGAACTAGGCTTCATACCTTGTACACATGAAAGTTGATCGAACTATCGATTCTCACTGCACTAAGTCACACAGTTTAAACACCTAAAATTCTCACGGTTTCATATGATGCGGACTGGTCCAAGCTCATTTTACTGGAGTTTGAGGGTAATATTGTGAACAAGTTGAACTGTCGGTAAGTGGTCGGTATACGATTTACCGACCACGCGATTGACTTTACCGACCACACTTTTTGCTACGTATTTTTTTTCCGTTCTCTTTCTTTTTTTAAGAATTGAAAGCAACAAAGACCGTTTGATTTATTCGCGATGTGATTTGCACGTGTGCTGTAATCGATGTGCGTGAGCGAAATCAGTCTGGTTGTCGAAGTGAAGTCGTCATTGACTTTTATTGAACTTGGTGGCTCCTAAAGGAGCCGTTGTTTTCGAGGCGAATCTCACTCAAAGAAGTTGAAAATTGAAAATTAGTCGTCCAAGCTCGTGACTGACCGCGCGTACGTATAGACGTGAGCCAAGAATTTACTCGTATTTATACATTCACAATAAACTTGGCGGATCGAAATGCACTAAGTTTTATTGGTCTAAAGAATCTTGTTTGTTCTATTCATGGATAAAAATACACCGAAATACACCAGCGTTTAGAAAAGCTTTTAAAAGGATTTGTTTACGCGATTTGACACCTCAACACGTCAACGCCTGAACGCCTCCTTTGGCTCATTAGCGCTAAACGTCTATTGAAACAGATTATTTGTGCTTGTGCTTCTTTGTGCTTATGTTTCTAGTTGAATCTCTTTCAAGATTTAATAATTCTAGTGTTTGCAAATGTATCTGTGTTTTGTGTTTCGCCCAGAGGATTCTTTTCCCTTCCGATCAGTGTCGCGCGAATTTATTTACGTTATTTACGTTAATAAAAGTGAATGATTCATCTAGGGCTTCAAATAAACGTTATCCAAAATGAAAAACGCTACCGACCACTTACTGACCAAACCTTTCACTTTACCGACCACATCATAAATTTTACCGACCACATACCAACCACGTTACCGGCCACATACTGACCACATACCGACCACATACTGACCACATACCGACCACATACCAACCACATACCGACCACTTACCGACCACGTTACCGACCAGTTCAACTTGAGTGGCCGTAAAATAAAGAGATTTTAATCAATCTGTTTAATTTCTTCACTGGTGCTTAAGAATGCATGTAGATTTTGATAAAAATGTTTCCTCAGAGGGGTTAGGTGCACTTTAAAAATTGGGAGAATCAGTATTTTGAGCTTGGGAGTGAAAGGGACAGCTGTAACTGTACATAGACAGCATGCACTTCGACTCAAAATCGCCTTGTAACCCTTTCAATAAAATTGCAAGTAACAAAATACATGTTTTTTGTTTGTTGTTAGTTTGCTGTTGTTAATACTGTGACCTCATCAAAACAGCAACGTTTTCTCCACACCAAAATTTGATTTTTTTATTCCGTACCGCAGAAGTCATCTGCTGAAATAACTTGTGGACAATGACAGTTTAAATTGAACATGTGCTCATTGTACGCAACTTTCCCAAGTTTAATTTTTTTACCAGACAGCCCTCAAAAGGTCGATTGTGCCAATATGGAAAACGCACCCAAATTGAGCTTCACACTTCCCTTGCAAACCACACCTGACAGTTGATAGCGTCAATCGGGTTGAAAAGTTTCATTCACATCTCAGATGTCGCATCACAATCCCAACTACAAATACTGTACATCTGTTTCCCAGGGAATGATTCAGAGAACTCTTTGTGATCATTTGCACTGAGAGTGAGTCAAACAGGATGAATTTTCTGGGCAAACTAATCTTGATGAATGTTGAAAAGCTTGGCTAGTTCATTCAGGTCTTCCTCGGCTTTACCTTCTTTGATTATCTAAAACAAAAGAAAAGAGAGAAAAAGAAACAAATGTTTCGACTTTCTACCTCTCCTGAAATCTTAACTTGACTATGTAAATTGTATGACATTCTTTATCCCCTTGCGTGTTGTATACTACAATAAATGTATGTGTAAAGTATACAACACCATCATTTCGATTATTGAGTAACTTACATTTTCACTCAATATTTTAGGGTAGGGTCTACGACATCAGGCATCATTTTCTTCACAATATTGGTTCCTCAGGTCTCTTAAATCTTTACCTTTCTGGCAATAGGCATCTTGTTAAAGATGTTCCAGAGAACAACTCCGACAACTCGTTTGTCCCTCGTGTAAAACACAACACCTTTGCCAAAGTCTTCGGCCGTCTGGTTAGCGGGTGCACTACTTGGGGCAGGTGCTGTTGCCTGTGATTCAGTTGGTTCTGCAACCTCGTTCCCAGGCTCTTTCGTCTCCCGGGCCACGCCCCCGAAGAAAGTCCCTGGTTCAGGCTGGTCACGTGTCGGCCAGAATCTGGCCGGTTGCAAAAAAAGAAATCGAGGGAGGGGCCGTTAAGTCGAAAATTTGCTCTACTCTGTCCACTAGGGAACGAAACATTTTGGCCTCGCCGCTTTCGACACCAAATTTGCATAATGTTTGCTGAATCGCACGTGCGCCTGCAGCGTTCAGAAGTCGCGCTGCCCATACTACAATTTCTCTGCAGCTTGGCGACTAAAAGTATACCTAAACGTAAAGACATACGGGCAACTTCAATGTGGAGTTCTAAAACAAAACTTTGCTTTTGGCTGCCAAAATACATTTTGAATTTCGCGGTCTAATGCGACGCATGGCTGCGCACCAAGAATATTTAAATTCTTGCTTTGAAGATTATTCTTGGATTTTACTCAAATTGCGCTCAAAATGAATGTTTATGTGATGGAAAATTCGTGAGGCAACATCTTGTTTTGCGTGGTATTCAAGCACAAGGAAAAACAAAATATGGTGGGCTTTGAAAAAGTTCTGCTCCATCTTTGCAAGACAAAACGGCTTCAGGATGCGTGAAGACGAGATCGTATTTCGCATCTTTCAGCGAAGACGAATCCGTGCTGCCAGAATCCAGCTGCAAGTCATCACTATTCGCTTTCTTTTTAACGTTGAGGATGGTGGCTTTAACTTTTCCTTGCGTGCTCCACCTTATCTAATCGCTGATTAGCGCGTTTAACGGCGAAACGACAACAACATCCGGGTGAATCGGGAGGGAGGTTGGCGATTTTTCACAGTTAATTTTGTCGAACAAAAGTTCTGGAAGGAGATAAAAAATTATAGATTTTCCGTATCCCGTAGGCAGCACAGCGACAGTATCTCTTCCAGAATAAATTGCTTCCAAGCACTTAACTTGTTTCGGCTAGAGAATTTTGTTCCAGTAGCTGCTATTAACAATAGCGTAATGAAGACTGCTAAAGAAGAAGGCGGATGTGTCGTTTGTTCCAGCCTCGTTTAGATTTCGACAAACGCGCAGCACGACAAATTCATTTGATAAAGGGACCCCTCCCAGTAACTTATTTTTGTTAGCGATGCACGTGACCAGCCTGAACCAGGGTCTCTCTTCGGGGGCGTGGCCCGGGAGACGAAAGAGCCTGGGAACGAGGTTGTTGGTTCTGCCGCCTAAGAATATGCACAAATATAACTAGTTTAAGGGGCAGTGTCATGAGATGTGCATGTGCGCATATTTGGTCAAACCTTGAAAAAAATTGCCCAATATGTTTAAGTTTGAAATCCAAGATGGCATCCACAACGGCGGTAGATTTGTCCCTTCATCGCTTGCCGCCGCTGTGGACGCTATCTTGGATTTCAAACTATTGGGCCCCAAGGCATGCCAGGCCTCAATGTTTTCAGGGTTAGACCAAACATACACACACATGTGCATCTCATGACACTGCTGGGTGGGACTCCCCACTTCTTTTATGTTCACCATACCTCCTCTGCCTGTGAGCGGAGTCCTTCCCCAGTCTCCTCCACTGCCGCTTTAGGTGTATCTGCTGGTGTGGCTTTAGCCCAGACCCCCACGGTTGGTAGCCTAGAATCTACTAGTCCTATGGCTTCATGGCGTCCAAAACAGTGTTCCTGAAGTATAGGCACGACAGTACGTTTTGGACTAGTTTGCTAAGTGTGGCCGAATTTTTTACAAAGTGGATTTTAATACTACAAAAACTCCCTCTATGACACACTAAAACTAAATCTTATTAACAGTTTAAAAGTGAGCTCAACAGACGGCTTTCTTTTCACTCGAGCGACGCGCTACAACCCACTTCAACCGTACACCAAGGGTTAATGCGCTTCTCTGCAAGACTCTTGAGAGGCAACCAGAATAAGAGAACACTGGGGTAGACCTCATCGAGTGGTAAAAGCACTGGCATAGGAGCCCGGGGGAGGGGGAGGTACGTGCCGCCCGAGCATTTTTAGTCTGGATTAGGGTATCGATTTTGAACCTCTGGTCTGAAATAGGGTCGATAATCGAACACTTTGGTCCGAAATAGGGTCGAAAATCGCAAAGTTTGGTCTGAAATAGGGTGGGGGGTTTTAGTTCCGGGCGGCCTTGGACGTTTTTTAGTCGATTTTTTCTTCCTGACGTAGTACAGAAGATTCTTTCAGTGCTGTGGTAACTCATAAGGCTTCGAGTATGAAAGGCAACAAGCGGAATTAGGAAGTCGGTACACGCCGAGATATCTTCTTCCATATAGTCATCCCGATATACAATGTCAATTTACTGTTTACGTTTTTCAGTACACGAGTCGAATTTCCTTTACACGCCCGTTGGAAATTCTACAAACCTCACTTGAATAGAAGATGAAGTGCTTCGTCTAACGAGCAATTCACTGGCCACATCTCGAGTTGTTTAGCGAAGTCAATTACGCCATCGCTTAGCACGTGATAATATGAACCAATCACCGTGTGCCCATTCTCGACCGACAAAAAGGAAAAAAATAAAATAAAAATTTGCCTTTTTAAGCTCGCTTGGGCCCCAGGCCTCCGCGAGCAATAACGTCTACTAACCTCGGCGTTTGTTTTCACTCTTTCGGTGTCCCGTCCCGGCCGTTTTACACGCAAACGTGCCCGCGTTCAAAACCGCTGACTTTGTGCGGTTGTTCGGCGGGAAGCCGTAAGACATGTCGGTTGCGTCCAACGACGTTGAGAGCTCTCGGGTGAGTGAATTATTTTTTTGCCCATCTGCACAACACATACATACAAGCCACGAAGACGCATCCCTTTGAAATACAGTGTAGTTTTAACAGCCTTTCACTAACTTTAACTTCTTTCTGTGAACTTTCCATGTTTTAACATTCGATCTGCAAAGAGCAAGGAATTCGCTTGACCGCGAAATATCCGGCACTAGAGCTGTATAATTGGTGAGCGACAAAATTGTTTTCCATTGCCACATTTGGCCGCTACTTCCGCGAAACTTTGAATGTGATATGAACCACTGCTCTTTGAGTTCGCAGAGCACAGCGGCTATACTGTTACTTGATTTGGTTAATTCGACGTTGTTGTCACGAATTTAAAACATTAATAACTCTTGATAGAAACTTCGTGTCTTCCCAGAACTTTGCATGGAGGCTTAACTTATGGTATTCTAGAAAATACCAACGTATTGGTTTTGTAGAAGGTATTGGTTTTGATGACGTCACATGCAAACCGCTAATTTCGGTTTAAAGAACAATACCATAAAATGTAGACTGCAAGCAGCCCCCTCCTCTTCCCTCCAAGATCGTATTGTGAGATCCCAGTGGCTAACACAGAAAAGTACTCTGGTTCCAGAGGTTCCTCGCTTGCAAATGAAGAGCGGCGAGGGCTTGGCAGAGAGGGACAAAGGCGAACGGTGGCAAGGGAACCTCTTAGCGCACAAGGTAACAACCTCACTTCCATGCCAGTTCTTCTTGCTCGCGATCACCTTTGTGTTTGTCAAACATTAACCAATCAGCGGCAAAGTCCAGTTGAACTCACGGAAGTGAGGTTGCTACCTTGTGCACCCAGAGGTCCTTTCCGCTTGCTTCACCAACATTGTTCTTGTTGGAAAACTCTTGAAGGAGTAAAATAGGGACTTTTGGAACTAGTACGGAAGAGTGTGATTCACAAAAAGTACTGCAGACAACCCTCTTGCGTTTGAATGTTACCCTGCATGTTATGCTTGTGCTCAGATACCCAACTAATGCTGGTGTACCTTAATACTTATAGATGTCCAAGGTGATCCAAATTAGTCATAGTATGCAGAGTGGCAAGGAAACTAGAGACAATTGCAATTATAGGAGACATGGTAAAGTTATCAGTGGAAAACCCTATATGTGTGACCAATGTGGCAAAGGCTTTCAATGGAAGAAGACATTGACAAAACATCAACTTTTACACACAGGAGAGAAACCTCATATGTGTGATAAATGTGAAAAAGGCTTCTTAGCAAGTAGTGACCTAAAGAAGCATCAACTTGTGCACACTGGAGAAAAACATATTTGTCATCAATGTGGCAAATGCTTCTCGCAGAAGGGCAGCTTGGGGCTGCACCAACTTGTACACACAGGGAAAGAACCTCATATTTGTCATCAATGTGGCAAAGGCTTTGCAGTGAAGCACAACTTGAAGAGGCACCAACTTGTACACACAGGAGAAAAACCTCATATTTGTGGTAAATGTGGCAAAGGCTTCACACGTAAGGATCACTTGGAGAAGCACCAACTTGTACACACAGGAGAGAGACCTCATATTTGTGGTAAATGTGGTAAAGGCTTCTTGGAGAGGGGCAACCTGAAGAGGCACCAACTTGTACACACAAGAGAAAAACCTCATGTTTGTGGTAAATGTGGCAAAGGCTTCACACAAAAGGGCCACTTGGAGCAGCACCAACTTGTACACACAGGAGAAAAACCTCATATTTGTGGTAAATGTAGCAAAGGTTTCTCAGAGAGAGGCAACCTAAGAAAGCACCAGCTTGTGCACACAGGAGAGAGACCTCATATTTGTCATCAATGTGGCAAAGGCTTTGCACTGAAGCACAACTTGAAGCAGCACCAACTTGTACACACAGGAGAAAAACCTCATATTTGTCATCAATGTGGCAATGGCTTCTCAGAGAGGGGCAGCCTGAAGAGGCACCAACTTGTACACACAAGAGAAAAACCTCATGTTTGTGGTAAATGTGGCAAAGGCTTCACACAAAAGGGCCACTTGGAGCAGCACCAACTTGTGCACACAGGAGAAAAACCTCATATTTGTGGTAAATGTGGCAAAGGCTTCACAAAAAAGGGCCACTTGAAGCAACACCAACTTGTACACACAGGAGAAAAACCTCATATTTGTGGTAAATGTGGCAAAGGCTTCTCTGATAGAGGCAACCTAAAAAAGCATCAACTTGCCATGCACACTCAAGAGAAACCTCCTATTTGTTGTCAAAGGCTTGGGAAAGGCTTCACACAGGACAAACACCTAAACCTGAACATCAAACTCATTTCACAGAAAGGAGAAAAACCTCATATTTGTAAATATCAATGTGGAAAAAGCTTCAAATCGAAGCCAAGCTTTATGCAGCAGCAACTTCAGCACCCTACTGGACAGCCTTACACATGCAATCTATGTTTTCAAGCATTCCCACATGAAGATAAACTGACCGAACATCTTCTTCAACACAGAGATAAGAATAGTTTTGAATGCTGGATTTGCCTGGAGCTATTTGTTGTGAAAGAACATTTGATTGAACATATCCAGTGTCATACTGAAGGATTTAATGAGGATAATGAGGTCTCTTTTCAGGCAGTATAATAGATAGGATATGAATTTTCAAGGATTTAGCTTCCAGATACAGGGTCTAATCTAGATACCAATGAGGTTGTCAAACTAGAGTAAGTAAAGCAGTGGCAAATTAAGAGTTTTGCATGTGAGCTATATGTTAAATGCTAAGGGATAAGTCATGGCTGCCACATAAAACCATGAAGAAGTAAAGTGGACATCACTAAAGACTTATTAGGTATTCACATTATTACCAGCATGCGAGGTTCCAAATGTCATTTTGAATGGTTAACTAAACCCCAGTTGGGTAGCCTCTTAGTTTTGGTGGCCATGTACACCATGACCTGCTTGTGTTTTATATAATATATATATATATATATATATATATATATATATATTATAATAGAAAAATCTTGTCAATGTGATAAATATTACACTATTATTTCTTGTCATGCAGGGGGACAGGAAGATTTTATAGAGATGCTTGCTTATTATTTTTCTATTCTCACAATTCTAGAGGTTGAGAAAAAAAGTAAGTCTTACAATGATTTTGAAATATGCATGTGTACAGGAGATGAGAAGGGGGCCGTTCTTATAAACTAAGATGACTGTTTTAAACTTACTGAGCATTTTTTTTTATATTGGTTCAGTTCTTGCAGCTTCATGTGTGAAAAGAGACACATTTTTTCAGGTCCCCAGAACTAACTTCCCATAAGTTGTTGAGGGCACTCTGTGATATCTTGGATTTGATAGCTACAGTGGAACATGTAGTACCCACAACGTGTGTGCTTTTGGTAGCTTGTGAAGTAGTCTGCTTGCAGCCCGCGTTTTTGTGGTCGCAACACTTTGTGAAATGAAGTGTGCTGTACAGCTTACTTAACCTTTCACTCCCAAGAGTGATCAACTTCAATATTCTTCTTCAGTTTCTCACCAGAGATATATCATACAGTACGGAGAACTAGGCTTCATACCTTGTACACATGAAAGTTGATCGAACTATCGATTCTCACTGCACTAAGTCACACAGTTTAAACACCTAAAATTCTCACGGTTTCATATGATGCGGACTCGTCCAAGCTCATTTTACTGGAGTTTGAGGGTAATTGTGAACAAGTTGAACTGTCGGTAAGTGGTCGGTATACGATTTACCGACCACGCGATTGACTTTACCGACCACACTTTTTGCTACGTATGTTTTTTCCGTTCTCTTTCTTTTTTTAAGAATTGAAAGCAACAAAGACCGTTTGATTTATTCGCGATGTGATTTGCACGTGTGATGTAATCGATGTGCGTGAGCGAAATCAGTCTGGTTGTCGAAGTGAAGTCGTCATTGACTTTTATTGAACTTGGTGGCTCCTAAAGGAGCCGTTGTTTTCGAGGCGAATCTCACTCAAAGAAGTTGAAAATTGAAAATTACTCGTCCAAGCTCGTGACTGACCGCGCGTACGTATAGACGTGAACCAAGAATTTACTCGTATTTATACATTCACAATAAACTTGGAAGATCGAAATGCACTAACTTTTATTGGTCTAAAGAATCTTGTTTGTTCTATTCATGGATAAAAATACACCGAAATACACCAGCGTTTAGAAAAGCTTTTAAAAGGATTTGTTTACGCGATTTGACACCTCAACACGTCAACGCCTGAACGCCTCCTTTGGCTCATTAGCGCTAAACGTCTATTGAAACAGATTATTTGTGCTTGTGCTTCTTTGTGCTTATGTTTCTAGTTGAATCTCTTTCAAGATTTAATAATTCTAGTGTTTGCAAATGTATCTGTGTTTTGTGTTTCGCCCAGAGGATTCTTTTTCCTTCCGATCAGTGTCGCGCGAATTTATTTACGTTAATAAAAGTGAATGATTCATCTAGGGCTTCAAATAAACGTTATCCAAAATGAAAAACGCTACCGACCACTTACCGACCAAACCTTTCACTTTACCGACCACATCATAAATTTTACCGACCACATACCAACCACGTTACCGACCACATACTGACCACATACCGACCACATACCGACCACATACCAACCACATACCGACCACTTACCGACCACGTTACCGACCAGTTCAACTTGAGTGGCCGTAAAATAAAGAGATTTTAATCAATCTGTTTAATTTCTTCACTGGTGCTTAAGAATGCATGTAGATTTTGATAAAAATGTTTCCTCAGAGGGGTTAGGTGCACTTTAAAAATTGGGAGAATCAGTATTTTGAGCTTGGGAGTGAAAGGGACAGCTGTAACTGTACATAGACAGCATGCACTTCGACTCAAAATCGCCTTGTAACCCTTTCAATAAAATTGCAAGTAACAAAATACATGTTTTTTGTTTGTTGTTAGTTTGCTGTTGTTAATACTGTGACCTCATCAAAACAGCAACGTTTTTTCCACACCAAAATTTGATTTTTTTATTCCGTACCGCAGAAGTCATCTGCTGAAATAACTTGTGGACAATGACAGTTTAAATTGAACATGTGCTCATTGTACGCAACTTTCCCAAGTTTAATTTTTTTACCAGACAGCCCTCAAAAGGTCGATTGTGCCAATATGGAAAACGCACCCAAATTGAGCTTCACACTTCCCTTGCAAACCACACCTGACAGTTGATAGCGTCAATCGGGTTGAAAAGTTTCATTCACATCTCAGATGTTGCATCACAATCCCAACTACAAATACTGTACATCTGTTTCCCAGGGAATGATTCAGAGAATGCTTTGTGATCATTTGCACTGAGAGTGAGTCAAACAGGATGAATTTTCTGGGCAAAACTAATCTTGATGAATGTTGAAAAGCTTGGCTAGTTCATTCAGGTCTTCCTCGGCTTTACCTTCTTTGATTATCTAAAAAAAAAGAAAAGAGAGAAAAAGAAACAAATGTTTCAACTTTCTACCTCTCCTGAAATCTTAACTTGACTATGTAAATTGTATGACATCCTTTATCCCCTTGCGTGTTGTATACTACAATAAATGTATGTGTAAAGTATACAACACCATCATTTCGATTATTGAGTAACTTACATTTTCACTCAATATTTTAGGGTAGGGTCTACGACATCAGGCATCATTTTCTTCACAATATTGATTCCTCAGGTCTCTTAAATCTTTACCTTTCTGGCAATAGGCATCTTGTTAAAGATGTTCCAGAGAACAACTCCGACAACTCGTTTGTCCCTCGTGTAAAACACAACACCTTTGCCAAAGTCTTCGGCCGTCTGGTCAGCGGGTGCACTACTTGGGGCAGGTGCTGTTGCCTGTGATTCAGCTGGTTCTGCTGCCTACGAATATGCACAAATATAACTAGTTTAAGGGGCAGTGTCATGAGATGTGCATGTGCGCATATTTGGTCAAGCCTTGAAAAAAATTGCCCAATATGTTTAAGTTTGAAATCCAAGATGGCATCCACAACGGCGGTAGATTTGTCCCTTGATCGCTTGCCGCCGCTGTGGACGCTATCTTGGATTTCAAACATTGGGCCCCAAGGCATGCCAGGCCTCAATGTTTTCAGGGTTAGACCAAACACACACACACATGTGCATCTCATGACACTGCTGGGTGGGACTCCCCACTTCTTTTATGTTCACCATACCTCCTCTGCCTGTGAGCGGAGTCCTTCCCCAGTCTCCTCCACTGCCGCTTTAGGTGTATCTGCTGGTGTGGCTTTAGCCCAGACCCCCACGGTTGGTAGCCTAGAATCTACCAGCCCTATGGCTTCATATCCAACATCTGGGCCGAGGTCACTCCTGGATTCAAGAGTAAAAAAATTGTTATTTAAAGCAGCTTTGTATAACATGGCACAGCGGAAATATGTTTTGCAACCATGCAATCTTGTTCTTCTCGAGTCAGCTGTCAATGCACGCAGCTGTAAAATCGACAGTGAATTTAAGTGCAGTTTTCACATACGTGCAATGCAGTTGTAAAACCCAAAGACAACCAAGAATATCAAAACTGAGTAAACACAAGTGGAACCCCGTTATTTCAAACGCTCAAAAGAAGTGAGAAACAATCAAGATAGCAGGGGATTGAGATAGCAGGGTTCTACAAATGGAAAATCATCAAGGAAATTTTCTAAAAAGTTCATTACCAAGAGAAATCGGATTCTGTTCCAGATAGCGGGAAGTTGGAGATGACGGCGTTTGAAATAGCGGGGTTCTACTGTATCTTTGATACATTTTCTAATATTATGTTGCGGACAAGAAAGAACACAATTTACACACAAGATGAACTGTTAGTTAGTAATCAGTGCTCAACATTAAGGTTTTAGGTTGGTTGCCCTTCGGACTGTAGATTGAATTCAAGCAATAGAAAGTTTCATAGTTTCTGATTGCCCGGCCCAGAATTTACCTGCCCGACCAAAAGTTTTGGTTGCCCCGGGTAAGCGGGCAACCGTTAATGTCAACAAATGCTGACCAACAGGAGCGACATCATGAATGTAGATGTGCGATACCGGATTCAGAATTTCGGAATAATGGTTGCAACCACAATCCCATGTGGGCCAGAAATCCATGATATGCCTTTTTGAGGACCTCAGAAAATCGAAAAACGAAAATCCTATCTTAAATGTACATACCAGAACATTGACTGGTGCCAATAAGGTTTCTTTCCGCCAGTCATGTTTTCGCCCGCAAGTCTGCCACTGACCACAGCATGATCGTGATGTTCAACACGTCTCCGGCCAAGGTTTGGATCATAAAAGCATGCAGCATCTCCAGCCTGAATTATAAACAGATAAAATAGAGGAATAGCAAGGAAAAGTAGGAAAAACTTGTGACACATAGGAAACTGTAGTAAAGCCAACAATATTGTAGGCTGCTGTCAACTGACTGAAGAAATGGAACCGATTTCTTCCCCTTAAACTCACCACCCAGATATTTGACCGAGCTTCCAGTTCAGAATTGACGTGATATCCACCGAGGACTGGGTCTACTTCGA
The DNA here is from genome assembly GCA_964036295.1 of Plumapathes pennacea. Taxonomy (NCBI): domain Eukaryota; kingdom Metazoa; phylum Cnidaria; class Anthozoa; order Antipatharia; family Myriopathidae; genus Plumapathes; species Plumapathes pennacea. Next base: position 27,250,210 of record OZ038462.1, read on the forward strand.
GTCCAGCCCCCACGGCTAACTCCACATTTGGGTCTAATCCCACTGCAACGATCACATGGTCTGCTTTGACCTGAAGGTAAAACCAATGTTCTCATTACTATCAAATAGGCATTGTGTGGTCTTACTTTTCTTGCTGCTTTTGATTGATTTGAAAAAAAAATTGTCCAGTCTTACCAGAGGCGATGCAAATTTGGCCAATCAAGTGCCAAAGAAACCTCATTTCTTCCCAGCTGTTGATTGGTTGATAGCGTTTTCTCTTTTGCATTGACATTTAGACTCTAACTACTGTCACATATAGAATACCTGATCTCCTGTATTTAGCTGGAGTACAAGATGCTCTTCACCAAGCTCCACTCCCTGAACTGCTGCACTTGGAATTACATTTACCCCTTCTGTGAAGACAAAAGACGTCAAAGACAAAGGAAAAATGTGAAGAAAACAGTGCGAGGTCATGATTACCTAATCATACTTCTTAAGGAAACGAGAGCTTGTTTTGTTCGACTGTTCGTTTGACTGCTTGCCCGCTTGTTTGTTTGCCCAATTGTCAACTCGTTCGTTTGCCCGTTTGGTCGAAGGTTGGTTTGTCCGTTAGTCCAAATGATTGTTTGTTCGATGGTCTGCTGTTCAATTGTCCATTTGCTCAATTGGCTATTTGCTCGTTTGTCCGTTCGTTCGTTCGTTTGTCCAATTGTCAGTTCTATTGTCTGCTTGTTCAATTTTCTGTTTGTCCATTTGTTCAATTGTTTTTTTGTTTGTCAGTTCGATTGTTCAGTTGTTCGTTTTTCGTTATGTTTGTTTGTTTGATTGTTTGTTCGTTTGTCCGTTCGTTCAATTGTCTGTTCATTTATTCGATGTTTACTTGATCGTTTTCCACTTGTTCGTTTGTTTATTTGTTCGTTTAGCCGTTTGTTCGTTGGCTTGTTCGATTGTTTGCTCGTTTGTCTGACTGTCCGTTTGTTTGTTTGTCGGTTTGTTCGATTGTCCGTTCGATTTTTTGTCCGTTTGTTTGTCCGTTCGATTGCCGGCTTGTTCAATTGTTTGATTGTTTGATTGTTTGATTGCCCGTTCGTTCATTTTACCGTTTGTTCGATTGTCTGCTTGTTTGTTTGTTACTATTTCTTCGTTTAAGGTTATGTTACATGGGTCGACTTGCAACGACGATTTGCAACGCCGGTTTGCTCCAAATTCACGTAACGGTGTTGCAAGTTTTTGAATCGCTTTCAAAAACTTGCAACGCGTTGCAGCACGGCAAACATCGCGAAAGCTTGTTCGTAATGGGGTGTTACACTTCAACGATTTTCAGCGCAACATCGTATTGCTGCAAATCGACCTGTGTAACTTCACCTTAACCGTTTGTTTGTTCGCTTGTCTGCTTGTTCGATTGTTTGTACGTTTGTTAGATTGTTCATTTCTCCGTTTGTGTCCGTTTGTTCGATTGTCTGCTTGTTCGTTTGTTCGATTGTTTGTTTGTCCGTTCGATTGTTTGTCTGTTTACTCAAGTTGTTCGTTTCAGCCATCCATTCATTTGTCCGTTTAGCCGTTTGTTCGTGCGCTTGTACAGATGGAAACTGCTCCTTTAATTCTGCAGAACTGCAGAACAAACTAACCTTTTCTGACTTTATCTGTTGTCCACTCGCTGAGATACCTCGGCAGCACCTTCCCCATGTTTCCGTCCTCAGGAAACATCTGCGTTACTGTGATTCCACTCGTTTTACCTGGAAAAAAAAAAGACCCAAACTAAGGAGGATAAAACTGACAAACGCAAAATGACCGACGCAAATTTGATGTGGATAGAGCGCTTTTTGAGCGACTGTGGCCGGCGTAAACCAAAGCAATCACAGAGCCAATCAATGAGTCAAGCAAAAACACGTCTGACCAATTAGAAGTACGACTAAAACCAAAGCCAAGTAATTCGCTCCTTGCACGGTGCCGCCATCTTGGATTTAAAGCGAGGCTATTCCTGGCTCGAAATTCGCCAGACATGCTCTAAAGCACCGAGGCATCTGCAGAGTAGACGCACATGTTTCATTTGGTAAGTTACATGCACAAATTTCAAAGGTAAACAGTCTCTTCTTCGCTAACAATAATCTAGCAAGGGCAAGGCAAACGCGTGCGGTCTGGAGAGAGCTCTCGTATGTGAGCATGGCGAGCTTTCAGTCACTAGCACATACTGCGCGTTCGAACTTGCGTGCAAAAAAATGCGTTATTTCAAACGCACGCACGCGTTTTTGCTGCGTGTCGAAGCGCGAGTGCGTTGTTCGCTTAATTCTGAGCGGTACTGTAACAACAGCAAGTTTTCAGTTAGGTTCACCTTTATGCCCAAGAGCACAGGCCAGTTCACTTCCCAGGAAACCGCCTCCTATCACCGCGACAGTCTTGGCGCCTTGTGTGACTTGCTCCAGTTTCTGGAAATCTTTAATCTGGGAGACGACACCAGGAATGTTTAAAAATATGAACTTGTTCCTATGAACTTAATATTGGCGCCAGGTCAATTACATTGTGAAGCAGAGTAGAGCGAGAAGATTAAAACTGGTTCCGTAATAGACGGTCAAATAAACATTTAGTGCTACTACCACTGCTGTAGTTGTTGTTGTCGTTGTCAATCTGGTGATGTTTACATGCACTGGTCGATTTGCAACGACGATTTGCAGCGATGCGATGTTGCACACTAAAAATCGTTCGGGTGTAACATTCCACTGCAAACAATTTTTCGCGATATTTTCAGTGCTGCAACGCGTTGCAAGTTTTTGAAATTGCTTCAAAAACTTGGAATCGGGAGCGAGTTGATCACTGTTACATGATTCTGGTCGATTTTTGGCGTAATCGACGCCCACTACAACTAGTGTACGTTTAAAGTACCACAGAATGGAGCACTATAATTGAGCATACAAAGTCTCCCTGCAGTTCCCAGTGTGGTTGTGTTTCGTCCGTTCCCGCGACCACGTGTAGACTCACAGCCAATGGGGTTCCACCTGACTAATTTTAAGCGCAACATATCGTAACAAATCGACCAGTATAAAGGTGGTGTTACACTGGTCGATTTGCAACGATACGATGTTGCGCTAAAAATTGTTCAGGTGTAACACCCCCTTGCCAACGATTTTTCGCGATGTTTGCAGTGCTGCAACGCGTTGCAAGTTTTTGAAAGCGATTCAAAAACTTGAAACACCGTTGCGTAAATTTGTAGAAAATCGGCGTTGCAAATCGACCACACCGGCTTAACATCACCTTCACGATTATTGACGTTGTAGATCAATTGACCTTTGAACCTGTTTCTGGAATACTGCTCTTGCCGTTGCTGGTACCATCGCGCGATTACCCTGTTGTCGTAGGTTGACGCATGTCGTCGCTATTGTCACATTTTGCGCGGTTTTCCTCATTGTAACTGTCAAACGTTCTTGGAAGTTTAATACACTACCGTGCGGAAAAGCGTCACCCTCCTCTTAATTTCTTCGCTGCTCTTCTCAAAGATTGGCAAGTTCTTTGGCACTCCACCTGCAAAAAAAGATCCATGCTCTTACTGGCTACTTATTCCTGGCTTACAGAACACAAAAGTAGCTTATACCTCGTTCACACCAATGCTTAAACATGTTGAAAAGGTGTTTAATAAACTTGTTTAGTTAGGTCGGCCGCTCACAATGCGAGTGCGGCAAAACTAAACTGGTTTAAAACCCGTCCAACTAAACAACCTGTGCGAGGTGGTGTAAAATGTTGTGTAATTGACACAAAATCAAAACAGGATTTAGAAAACGCAGTCTTGTAAACTTGGTTTAATTAAACTGGTTTAGTTGGTGTGAACAGGGTATTAGTCAGTGTTTGGGTAGCGTGTTTTAGTAACGTAGAGGATAATTTACCTGGCGCTAGTAACAGTTTGTCGTACGCTATCTCGGTCCCATTGTTGAGTTTGATTTTCTGGTCCTTTGCGTTGATAGACACTACCTGATATAATGAACACGAAATTAATAATGATTTGGGAAGCCACGCTTGTACGGGCGCATTAAATAAAGAGCTCAATGTCGATGCATTTTCGCCTCACATTCATAAGAAAGCAATTGATTAAAATCGGCAATTCGAAAACATTGCCCCAAATGGATCAGTTTAAAAACTCTCTTGTTCCTGTTTGTATGTGAAACTAGGAGAGGTGAAGACGCATCGGTTTTAACTTACCGTAAATGCTCTAATAAGTCTCCTCTCTCCGGGTCATTTTTAAAACAAGCCCTCCCCCTCCCCCTGTCCCCATTTTTGAGCACCAAAATTAGTAAAGAAACAAGACAAATGACACGCATTAAATGCTTGGCTTAACATCTAAGTTAAGTATTTTGTTGAAATAAAAATACCACCTCTTGTTGTCATCTCAACACTTTTAATGGTCAATAAGCCAACTGGGGCTTATTAGAGCATTTATAGTAACCTAGCAGCAGAACACTATCTAAAATTGATAATACAGTATATGCTCAACCATCAAACTCCTAAGCACTTTGAGTATACTGCATTGCTCCACCAGTCTATCTAATAAATCACTTTAACTAAGGAGTTGCCATTCGAATCTGTTTCAATACAGGTCTGCTACAAAGCTTTTCATAAGAAACTGAGTTTGATTTATATGAAATGATAACTAATATTCTTATGAAAGGTTAAGATGCACCAGACCTTGGTTTAAAACAGACACTAAAGCAACTCTACTACTATACAATACCTTTTTTCCTTTTACCAGTGCTACTCCACCATTCTCTTTTGTAGACAGCTCTCCTGGCTTGCAGTAGAAGGAATCAGGTTCAAACAAGATGCTGAAACAAAAATTTTAATTTTGGGTAAATTTTGTTTTTGGCGCACAGAAGCATGAACATTTTACACAGACAGTTCATTATGCCAATCCTGTTCAACAGGCAAATAATCCTACAACCTGTGTTGTATTTTGCAAATAATTTATTAAAGTTTTTAGATTGCACAGGTAAGTGAGGGTTAAGATGCAGGAGCATGATTGTATTCCTTGGGCTAACATGCTAACCACATCAGCCACTACCAGGAATCCCACATTTCACCTTCAACTAATGCACATGTAAAAGTTGAATAGTATTGATACATTAAACTTGCAGATCAATGATTGTATTCCTTGGGCTAACATGCTAAACACATCAGCCACCACCAGGAATCCCACGTTTCACCTAATTAACTAATGCACATGTAAAAGATATTACTGATTTATTACACAACTTCACATTTTCGAGTGCAAATACGGGCCAAAATGAGTGCAAAGATGGGAGTGTATTGCACTAGTCAGGAACCAGATCAACTGGTTTATTAGCATACATGATCAATTTTTGCAAGCAAAGCTTACGAACGCGTCATTTTTTGTTCCATTTTGCGCGCGGCGAGAACGTTTGCCCTGCTTCATTTGTCGTATAATAAACAATTTATTACACAAAAAGTCGTACAATACGGCTGTATTTTTACTCGTCAGTTTTATTTTTTCTCACCTGAAGCAGGCTCGAAAAAATAAAACCGACTCTTAAAAGTACTCTGCCGTATTGCACTCCTTCCTGTGTAATAACCTCTTTACATTAAACTTTTAGATCAATGATTGCTGTAAAGTATATATATACCTTCTTTCCTTTCCATTCCACTGTTTGAAGCGCAGGTGTTGAACAGCTTCAGGATCATCACTGTACCAAAGCTCCTTTGATAGTGGAGGTCTCATGTAAGGAGGGTACTCCTCTTCACCAATTATAAGAACCTGGTATTTTAATTCACACACACAGAAAAAAGAACCTTGAAGCCACAGACTTGAACAGGTTTATCAGTGAAGTGTTATACATTAGAACTCCGCTATCTCGAACTCATACTCTTAAACAGAATCCAATTCCCCTTGAAATGAACATGGTAGAAACTTCTATAATAGAACACTGCTATTTTGATTCTCCACTGTCTTGATCCCCACTATCTCAAACTGTTCTCACCTGCTTGAGAGTCGGAGAGATAGCGGGGTTCTACTGAATGTGTATAATGTGTGCGTACAACTGTGTGTAGGTAAAGCTTGATTAATATACACAGTTATGGAAACAACTTAGTACACGTACATGTAAGCTGAGTTGTAAAAGTTTCAAGGTTTTGGCTAAGAGTCAGCAAAGTCAATCTTATTTCAGTAGTCAGTGTGGAGAAAGTGGCAGGTGACCTTATTCTTCAGATCAAGTTGGTCAGACGAGCAATTTAACACTATTCAAACATTTAAGGGCAGGTTGGGAAAATTTAAACCCTTGTGAACTTAAAGGCTTGATTATCAGGGTTAACATCTAACCTTAGCCACCGGGTCTCTTTTGCGGATAGCTCTATAAGCAGCAAACGCTGCAGTCCCAGCTCCTATGAGGACATACGGTGCATGCTCAGGAAACTCTGGCAAGCTGGGAGTAGATGGTACATCTTCTGGAGCCTCAGCTGTATTTGGAAAATAGTAAATTCATACAGTATTGTTTTGCATATTTTACGTTGTACCTTGAGTTACAGTGCTGTTACACTTGAAAATGTGCATAAGATAACTGAAGGGGTGAGTAGAGTGACTAAAATAGTTTTTCAAATGAATGTGAAATTAGTTTTTTTGAATAAATGTTTCTGCAATTTTATCACCTGCTCTTTTAGCAACTTACTTTTTGAGTCTGCCTTTTCTTCTTGTGTTTCTCCCTGCTTTGTTGGTGCCTCTCCTTTTGCTTCTGGTTTATCATTAGGTTTACTGGTGGTCACAACTGCTTCAGTCTGTTCATTATGGACAGTAAAACATCAATCAGAAGTCAACACGAGCAAACTATTCAATTGTCTGTCATGGGTTTGAAACCTGTTGAATTCTTATTTTGTCAAGGATGGTACTCTGCCTTTGCAAAACCCTTGCCTTTGCCTTTGCAAAACAAATGCTGAGCTGGAACTTAGACAATCACTGTAGATTTTCTTGTGATGTTGCACTGCATGTGTACAGTAAGCTTATCCCATGCAATCTGTCCTTATTGTGCGGTTACCAGAAGGTGATTAAAAACAAAACACAAAACAAAAAAACAGAAATATGATAAAGAAAGTAATAAAACTGTGGGTGAAAGTTGATGACCGTTCAGTAAAACACTGTGTACATACTTCTTTGAGTGGTAGCTGGACTTCTGCAGATGATTGTGTGGCTTGCTTCGTCACCTCCCCCCGTTCAGCTGGATAGGCACCTCCAGTAATAACACCCTGATGACATTAAGTAGCAAGCCAGTGCGCCAAGGTTAAGTTTGTTCACACTAAACACTCTTAGTTTTGTCACCAATGAGGGTAGTGCAGTGGACTGAGTGTACCTGTTAGAAGAGGATCCCCCCCCCCTTCCCCCACCCCCTAAATTAATCAATATTGGGTCAATAGTACAAAGATCACCCACCAGACCGCGATCGAAGATTAAAACTAAAGCGAAGTAAGTAATAACAGTAAGGCAAACTCACATAAATAGCCGTGCCACCGAGCACTCCTGCAACACCCAAGAATAGCGCGTTATCCTTCACAAAGTTTGAACCGGACAATCCAGAATTTAACCTCACTCCCGGACGATTTTGGAAAAATCGAGGTCGTTTCCCAAGAGAACTAAACTGTTTAGACCAAGAGGACTTAGCAGGACCCAACGATGGCCTGATTCTGGCTAAAGAAGGTCGCAAAAACCTGCTGCAAGTTGCGAGGGACATCGCGAAAAAAGATCACATGGAGCAAAGGACATCCCCTTTGGAGCATGCGCTTTTAATGGTGATTAGCTGGCCCTCACATCGCAGGCTCCGCTGCGGACCAGCCGGGTGACTGCAGGTATGTAAACCGCTTTTGACCGTATTTTTTGTATTGTGTCATTCCTTAGGTTACAAAACAGCGCTTTTTATCCGTGCCCATTACCTAAGTAAAACCAAGAAGCAGGCTGAATTATATAAATTTATTTGACCCCATATTCAAAATACAAAGTTCACACTCAATAAACAGTCAGCTATTAAATCTATTCTAGGTGCAGGGAAACATAGAGAGAAAAAGAAAAAAAAACAAAAAAAAAACTACTCATTGCTGTTTTATTTTGTTACTCGATTGCACAAACTGAGTTACATGAATTACAGTACATAATAATATTATTTGACAAATTAGAGAATATTGACTTAGTTTTTACTCGGTAAACTTTTATACTGCTCTAATTTTCATAGCTCATGCAGTCTCGTAATAACAAAGAACTGTCCACACTTCTTATGACATCAGCACTGGAAACTACAAAGGGTGATATTTATTTTGAAAATGTCGGCAGCAGCCTCATTCCTCCTGCAATGCAATGAGATGTATTTAAACAATATAAATTTGTGACTCCTTTATAGTTTTATGATCAGCAGCTACAATGATTACACTTCTAAATTACTTTGTTTGAAAGATTTCATTATATTTATTTTGTGCATGTTACCTTGACATGCTGCTCAACACCATGGTCAACATACAGAACCCTTGTGGCAAACCCCTGAAATTAAATCACATGATGCATCAGCATTCCAGCTCAATGCCTAGATTTCAACATTTTCTGGCGAGTATACCCCTGGGCCCCAGAATTTGTCAGTTCCTTATACCTGAAGAAGAGAATAGTTGTGGCCACACAGAAAAGAAAGACAAATGCTGTGAAGGAGGCCAAGGGGAGGGGGTAACAACAGGAATTGATCCATGCATTCAGAGGCAGCATTTCAACCTTAAACTTGGGCTTGATAAGAATATCACACAAGATAAATAACAACTGGTAGAAAAGTAGCAACTGGTAGAATAAATACTGGTGAACACACACATAACCAAGAAAGGGAGGGAGGGGGAGGAAAGGGGATTCAAGATATAGTACGCGCACTTTGCGCGCTGGCCCTGCAGCTAATATATATTCTTGCAGTGCAATATTCCTAAAGCGCCTTCACACATTTTTAGCTACAAACACTTCTGAGGACGAGTTTCTTTATATTTCTATCCTTTACCAATAGATGGAATCGATTAACTTTATTTTTGGAATATAATGAAGCTATAAATACGTTAGTGTATGCACGGAGTGTACGCACGGCCAACTCAGTCATGCATCCATACTTCAAACTCATCGACATCAGATCCTAACTTTGGAAATAAGCTTTCTGGTGCTTTCAGTCAATCTAAAGTTACCTTCAACCACGTTTTTCGTGTCGTAAAACGTTGCGCTTTCTTCCTATTGTATATTATGGTAATGTAAGGATCACTTTCATATCACGCGCCATGTCTGAGAAAGTTGCAAATCAGTCGAATGTGATATAAAACCCATTCCAGTCTGTTAAAAGTCCGAACTACATGAAATGCGTGGTTTTATAAATGAAAGGACTGGTCAGCGATGTATTCCACAGAAAAATTGTTTTTTGGCGCTCTGAATTTCGCTTACAATATAAAAACAATCTCAATAATACTCGCTCTCCACCTTTCGTCCTTCATGCGCGTACGAAACGAAGGAAAAAGCAAGCATTTCACGTCTGGTTGTCGCATCGAGCAAGATAATTCAAAACATCTTAAAACTTACCATATACGTAGCAGCGGCCAAGAACGCGAATCCAGCAATACAAACAAAGTAGTCTTGTTGTGGCGTGGACTTCTTGCTATAAGACCTTTCGTGCAAACGCAACTGGGCGACTTGACGCCTGAACAGTGGACGCAAAGATCTTTGGAAACCTTGAAACAGCATGACTGACAACTTTGGCCTCTTGAATTTACACAGAAGTAGCTCAGTAGAAATTCGTGCACTTCCGCACGAAACAAATTATTTGATACCGGGATAATTTATGCAAATTTGTCTCCGCCCTGACCTATCGACGCACGCGCGGGTGCAGAGATGGAGAAATAAAAATTTTGCCACCTTTTCGGACAAAACGTTGTTCGTGATCAAGCTAATTCATTGTTAGGTGTTTCTTCACGTGACATATGGTGTGTCTCCTGGTGTCCCAGATCCACCACCCCCCTCCCCCCCCCCCCCCCCTTCCTCATATACTATAGGCAGTGTTTCCAAGGAGCAGTTTACATATCATATCTTTTTCTTTTTGTTTGTTTTTGTTTTGTTTTGTTTTATTTTTATTTCTCTTTGTCCTTGACTTTTCACTTTTATCATTCACAAAACATTTATTTTGTTCTTGCAGGTACAACATTTACTTGATCTAAACCCAAATATATCCAATATTGTGGTTTTATCTTTGACCAAGTATGCATTAGCAAAACTGTACTCTCATAATGAAGCTTGTTATGATCATCATTGCATCCTCCTTTTCAGTGCCAGTAAACAGCCACTGACCACAACTTTGGATAATATATACCAGCTGCATGTGGCCAAACTGTGGATTAGATTTCACTGGAAAAGCAAATCATTGTGATCAAGGGTATGTATGTTGTTCAGTTTTTTCTTTCCTTCTCTGACACATCTTCACTTGGTGGAAGGATGGCTCGGTCCAACTTCCAACTTTGGTAAACCTGTGTGACAGCAGAAATGGAGTATTTTTGGAAAGCTGTTTGGGAAAACTATTGAATTGTTGGACCAAGAAAACTAGGAATTTTTCATGTCCATTTTTATAGCTATGATGCAAGCTCTCCTCCTATTCCACCCCCATGCACCCCCTTCATCAGCTTTTTGTCCTTATTAGTGCAGAATGCCTGCATTGCAGGACGAAGGATAAAATACGGCGGAGGGCCCCTCTCTTAGCCCTTTTTTTCTCCCCTCCCCCTCCCCCTCCGCCGAATTTTGTCCCCGCTCCACGATCTCTCTCCGCACGTGCGTTTCTATAGCTGAACTCAGCTGGCTCGCTCTCTCTCTCTCAAACTGTTTCTTTAGCCTTAGAATTCTGTTACCCTTTTTACCACTGTTTCTCGATCAAGCTGCCGTGCTGTCTCCCGTTCTAGACTAATAGTCTCTCCTTATCTAAATGTGTCTCGCTTCTTTTTATTAATGCATATACGCCCGGACTTATGGTCTGTTTCTTTTTCTGTCTGTATCACTCCTTGTCTGTCTATCAATAAATAAGGGATATTAAACGATTTCGACAAGAAAATGAAGCGTAGTGTGTATTTTCTGTGGAGAAATTCGCCTATATAACAACTAGTACGCTGGCATGGTTGATTGTACTTACTGAGGCTGCAAGTCCACCCATGACTACTGAGAGTGCCAATATGAAAACTTTGGGATTGTAATTCTTGAGAACCGTACTTTGGCTCCTTCTTAGCACAGTAAATGAAGACTGTGGCTTCACTCTCTTCAGCAGTCCGTCCATGTTTTATGAGCCTGCTATATGTAAGTGCAGCAGTATTCAGGTACGGCCGTTGTTTTGCTAATAAGTAAATTAAAATAGAACGAAGTATTCAGGTTGTCCCATATGGTCTAGTGGTTAGGATCCGGCGCTCTCACCGCCGTGGCCCGGGTTCGATTCCCGGTGTGGGAAAGTACCTTAATTTTTTTTCTTTTTCTTTTCCAGAACTTTTTATCTTCTTTGTTGTCTGTTTACAAAGTGTTTGAGTGCATTTTTTCCCTCTTCCTGTCATTACCTCCTTTAATGATGACCAAACCGCTCTCTTTATTCGAAGTCCCCGTTTAATATTTCGAAGTCAAGCCGAATCTAGCTTGGCAAATTTTGAAACCCTGCTAATTCGAACTTTTTTTTTCTTCGAAATAGCGGGGTTCGACTGTATGTGCAAATTATGCACCACATAGTATTTCGTACTGGTGCATTTTTGCAATGTTGATGTGTGAGTGTGTGTGTGTGAGGGGGGGGGGGTATGTTATTCGGCGGTGCGGTCACTCTATTTTTGAGTCAGCGGTCGTTGCGCAAAACTGTGGATTTTTGTGTAGTTCAGTGTAACGCTCGTAAAACCTCGAGGCTCAGACCTCAACTATAAGTTTAATTCGATGCATTTCCTATAACATAAACTGTGGTGAAATTTTACCTAAAATTACACAGTTACGGCGACGAACACTGACAGAGGTGGTGGGGGGAGCACGACCGGAGAAAACTGAACAACTCTGATCTGGAGTGAATAGTTTTATGTTTTGTTTTACCTCGGAAAGAAGAGACAACAAATTGTCCATAGCCATTTTTCTATTTCTCGTGTCCTAAGTTTTTAACACATGACCCCAGGGTGTATCTTGTTAATGCGAAGCATTTGCTTGCCGAGCTGTTTACACAAGTGGAAAAACTTCTTGGTGATTGTTGTATCACAAATGGGAACCGCGTCCTCGTAGCACTGGATGAAGTCTTGGAGGGTATTGCACATGTTGCCCTGCGTTTCCATACTCTTGCTGAAATTGTGAGTACATGCGAGATGCACTTGCCTTGCGCACGGTGCCTCATCCGGGTTTTCAAATTCTGCAACGCAGAAAGAACTTTATTTTGAAAATCTGAAACCGCGTTGGACGTTGTCAAACTCCCTTATTCCCAGGAACATAAATCGCAAAGCTAACTTACACTACAAGGCAAAAATTGCGAGACAAGCTGTCGGGGGAACACAAGCTCAGGAACTTGTGGGAGGCTGGGCGCCGACTAAAAGTTGCTCAGTGCACAATCCGCCGGGCGTTTGGAAAGACAAGTTGTAGTACAATTCTTCAGCAATAAATGCCATGCATTAATTGAGTTTGAGGGGAACAGAATGGGGGATGGCAGTGGGCAATGGTGACATTTTACACAGAGCCTCTATCCTGTGAGCTGGAGTACACTCACTGATAAAATGTGAGTTTAGTATAATTTTCCGGGTGAGAGTAGTCTTCAGAACTACTCTTGTTGGCGATTGACGTTTATTTCGATAACTCAGGCCGGATAAAGTGTGATATACACAGCCGTGTACAAAGTGCGTGGCTTACCTATATCGTCTGTCGCCAGGTGCTGACTCTTGATAACTGTTCGGAAAAAAAACAACAACAACAAAACATATTTAGACTGTCTGACCGGAATAGTTTTAGACCGTCACTAAACGTGTTTTCGGTGACCGAAAACGGATATTTTCGAAAACGCTCTCCAGCGTGGATGTTTTCGAAAACTCCGGTTTCGTTGTAGTGCGGACGGCAAAAACGGAGCGTTTTGAAAACGCATGATAAAAATAAATAAGAATAAATATCGTTTATTTAAAGTCGAGGTCGGGGAGTGGTTGCCCAATTTTTTCCGAGCCAGAGGCTCGTGTGACGTCATGATAATAATGCGCATGCTCAATCCGGGCAAATTTCGATGCGATTTCGTATGAGACTTCGTTTTCAAACGAAAGCAGATTAGTGTGGACGGGACCTTATTTGCAACAAAAAAAGTATCGAGTTATGGTTTACCGTTGGAAACCTTTTCCCTGAGTTTCGCATATCGATGTTTTGGACAGACATTCATCTTTTTATCCATTAGGCCATGTTGCAGCAACACAAAACGGTAGTTATCAATCAGCACGCCGTGGCACGTGTCGTTCTCAAGACAATCCATAAAGACCTGTTTGACAAAAATTGGGACAGAAGGTGACATTACTTAAGTTTTGTCTCTATTCTATAATCTCTTTGCTTTAATAAACTAGGCAGACTTTACTATAAAACAATTAAGAGATTCCAGCTTTTCGTAAAACACACCTGTAGCCCTTCACAATACACTTCATCGAAGTCTTTCCCAAAGGCTGCGTCAGGCGCAAAAGTTGCCTTGAACTTGTCGTTGCACTTTTTCATTAAATCGTACTGGCATGGCTTGCTTCTGGACACTTCACTCTTGACCAAGGCTGCCAGAAGCAGTATTAAACAACTTGTTACCATGACTTGTGTCTTCATGATGTGGGGCTGTGCTGTGAAGAAAGTAAATGTCATATATATCACACTATAACAAAACTTCATTTACTCTTTACGAAACTGCATAAGACGGGCAGTAAAATACACTATATTAATACAAAAAAACGCATCAAAAAGAATGAAGCATACAGCGCATTGTTGGACTATATATTGTATGGTTATATACATTTGTGGCGCAATTCACACATCACGTTAAACCTAACATTTTCCACCATTTCCTTGAGCAGTTAAAAACTTGATTATATACTTACATGAATAACTGGGAAAGAACTGATACCAACTGTGTTTTCCTGTGGACTTGTTCGCGACCGGGTGGAGCTGTAGGTGTCCCTCTTTTATATGCTTCATTTGTGTACAGTCGTAAAGATCTCAATGAAATATTTCTAAGTACATACACTTATGGTACTCTATTTGTTTCATACTTCTCTTCCTGTCCGGTTGTTTCTCACTTGTGTACATTTGACAGTTCCAAGTATTTTCCGTCCAGCACTGCGGAAATCTTCATCGACACTTAAATGGAAAAATAGCAAGTACTTATAGCATATATACTCGACTAAATAATTACTGCTCAATGGAGATAATGCAATATAGCTTTCAACTCATGGCTTGTATAACGTCGCATGTGGTACTCCTTCTAAGCACAAGACAAAAACTGGCGCGACACATTTTCACTCGTCAATTCTGGTAACGGTACACAGATCGTACATCATCCGTTCGTTTATTCGTTTATTCTTTTCTTGCTACTAGCCCTTAAATCATAACTCGGGTAGGTATCCTATTGGTTTCAGGTTTTTTCTGTCTCAGAAATAACACGAACATAAAAAAAAAAAAAAAAAAAAGTAGGTGATTGTAACAAACTTGAACTGACTACTTTCGAAAATTGTCCGGACCAGAACGCGTTTTAAGCAACTCAGACTTTGTCTACAGTTATTCTCTGGTTTCCGTTCTTTTTCTGTTTCTTTTTTTCTCTCTCTGCATGTCCTTGTTTCTTTTCTGATATGCGCTTTCAGATTCGACTTCGAGATCCGGCCCGGTAGCACGGCGCGCAGATGGTCCGAATTTAACAAAGAACGCCCACAATTACCCGTCAATTTATGGCCGTGAATATGTCCTTTGTGCACGCCGTTTCGTTTTAATTCCCTACTGTACTTCATGGTAACAACTTTCGGACGGCCCAGCAAGGGCTTCAAATGTATCTGGCAAATGAAGTATACGTGACAACACACACCAGACTGCAACTTTTCCTCGACTTCTCTCCGATTATCTTTTCCTTCAAGGAGTGTCTCGCTGTGTCAATGCTAGTTGTCTGTTCGGGATAAAAAGAGTGGCCGTAATAACGAGATGGCCGTGAGGCGGGGCTCCACTTTATTGTGTCCGACTGGAATTAAACTTCACTGCGTGCTGAATAGCAAAAGGGCGTAGGATATATTCAGAGAGGCCAGACAGCAGTTATTGTCGTGGGTCAAGTACTGACTCAGGTGTTTTAAAATTGCTTTTAATTTTCGCTTTTATATCTTTAGGATCTCTTTTACAGTGGGCGAGATCCGTTTTGTTTCCCACTGCACCATTGTTTGACCAGGTGCTGGAAACTGGCGACATGCTGTATAGTTTACAACGAAAAAACTATACCCCGCTTTATATTTGTTACCTTCTTTCAAGTCTTTACCGCTGTAGTGATGTCCTGGCCGAATTAAACATCTCGCTTTTCATTATTCTTAGTCCCGGTCGGAACAAAGTCTCACTCGAATAATACATAAAAACTCGACTCCTACAATGGCAAGAAATTTTTTTACACTCTCGTCCGTTTCATATAGGCAGAAAACGTCAAACCTGTGAACCAGATAGGAATAAATGAGCCGCTTTTCCCGGCATTTTATCGTCGAAAAGGAAACGCTCTCTATATTTTATTTTATTTTATTTTATTTTATTTTATTTTATTTTATTTTATTTTATTTTATTTTATTTTATTTTATTTTATTTTATTTTCATTCTGGGTAGACCTTAGATACAAGGAACGGTAGCGACAGAACTCGTTGAGCCGGCCCGTCTACTTCAACACTCAGATCACGTTGCTTTTCCAGCCAGGGCCCGGTTTTTCAAAGCACGATTAGGCTAATCCTGGATTAGGTATAAACTTTCTGGCCTTATGTGAGCCTGAAAACGTGAAAGTTTCGTCCACAACGACTTTCTTGGTAACGTTTTAAGCTGGAACGAGCTTTTTAATCCATCTTTGAACAAAAACTCTGCAGTTTATTGGCAGAGAGGTCGAGAGAAAGAATTTCGTTAATCCTGGATTAGCTTAATCGACTTTCGAAAAACCGGGCCCTGATTATCAGACGGTCGGAGATCGTTCGTCGTTCCTGTGGGAAGAGATCTTATCAATATTGGCCACTCGTGACGTGCTGCGGTCTGACGTCACAATATGGATAATGGGAACGAGGCGGTGTAAATTTCCTGATTCGGCCGCCATATTGGAGTGGTCGGTGTTTTGTTTTCTCTTTTCTTGTTGTTTAGTGCATTGCAGTCAGGTTGCTCGATTGCAAAACAGACCAAGTGCTAACATCTTCGCGTCGGGCTTTCTCTGGAGGCCAAACAATGGCGGAAAACCAAAGATATGAACCAGTAAGTGCGAAAAAGTCTATCTCCTGCCGGAAATTTGATAAATTGACTGTGTGACTACAAAAAGGTAGAATACGGTGACTTTTCGATTGATGGGGTTTTTTTCAGCGTTCTGTCCGCGTATTAAACTGCGAGGGAGCTGCTTATCTGTGTTTACTAAATCAAATAAGGTGTCTATGTCGAAACAAAACGAAAAGAACCTGACTTCTTCGCAGTTTGTTGTCGACGGTACTGGGTTACGAGCACAGAAATGCTGTACTGTAGTCCAGCCTGCTTGACGAATTTTTATTACTCAAATCAGGACAGGCCAACTGTTTTTAACGACAGGAAGTATTTCCCCCGTGTTCAATTCCCAATTCGTTCAACAAGATTGTTCGTTCGCGATTTTGTAAATAATGCGAATATAATTAATTCTTTCGATTTTGATGTGATTATAAGTTCAAATCGTTTCCAGTGAAGTCCCATGTAATGTGACCAAGCTCCATGCACACCAAATGGTAAACAAATTTCCACAGTTTAAAACCCTAAACTTGGCAGTGTTGTTTTCGCACTGGAGTTCTGAGGAATATTAAGAGGCGTAAAGTTACACTGGGCTTTGAACAGTTTGAAGATGAAATGCTATTATTTCTTTAGATTAGTGTGCAAATTTATACTTTAAGTTGTAGTGTTTTACACAGTATGTTTAGTGTGTATTTACAGGTAACACAATAGAAATGTGTCTATTTCAAGATACCATATACTGTACAGTATTGTTGCCAAATAATCTGCCGGTATATACAGTAGTGCAATCTATTTATTCACACTAAAACATAAAACAGGGGTAGTGCATAATGACTTTTAATATTACAGGCAGTATTAGTTGCTACAGTATATGGATATTGAGTTTTAGAGTAAACACGCAGTGCCAATTTATTTAAACAAAACCTGATTTAGACCTGGTTTATTGCTAAATTGAAGTTTAGATGGACTCCGTAAACCAGGGTTTTCCAAGGGTTAAACTGCATTTTCAGAACATGTATTGGCGTCGGTTTATAAAGACCACATTTAACCGTGGTGCGATAAGCATGGCTATTGTTTGAACTATGTTTAGACCAGGGCTTTCTTAACCGTGGTCCAAACCTTGTTCAAAAAATTGACCTATATTGTTTCCTTGTGTTTTTCTGCAAGTAGTCAACACCCTGCATCACTGTATGTCACTGAGTAACTAACAGGTATCTTGTGTTGTTGCTTAGGTTGCTCTGAGTAGTCCAGATTCCCCTCCTCCAACCCCTGTTAGTCTCACCGTAGCACCTCCTGCTCCGCCGCCACCTTACGACTTGACAGGGGATAATATACCAGGTATGCACAAATGTATCATGAACAAAATTAAGGTGATTCCCTAGTTTTGCATTTCCACATCTTTAGTGCACATAACACTTTTGAGATGGTGGACATTGAGAACCACCGAAATTTCAAGATCGAAAGTTCTTTATACTCTTTACGCCTTTTTTTCAAGTACCCACGCCAGAATTTGGGCCCGGGCACAGTGCCCAAGTCATGGTCTAGACCTTGTACTCGGGCACTAAAGTGGGACATGGTTTGCAGTGTGAGCATATTTTATTTTGTGCCGGTACTTGGGCACTAGTGCTTGGGTACCCAAGTGTGAACATTCCATAAATAGAACTGAGGCAAAGTTGGCTCTGTATGCTGTAGTACCATTCATTTGTTGTTGTTGTTGTTGTTGTTGTTGTTGTTGTTGTTGTTGTTGTTGTTGTGTTTCTGTTCTCAGACCTTGAGGGTCCTGTAACAGTGGAACTACCACCTGCATATGATGTTGCAGCAAAACTACCAACCTATGATGAAGCTGAAAGACTTCAGCAAGACTATGATCATTTGGTAAACTCACAAATAGACAGTGTGCAGTGTGGCAGAACTTTTATAACATGTCAAATTGAATTTAGATTCTCGTTGGCTGTACAAATTTTGTCTATAAGTGTGCTTACAGTGTTGAAAAAGTGTGTGGTAACA
Organism: Plumapathes pennacea; assembly: GCA_964036295.1. Classification (NCBI taxonomy): domain Eukaryota; kingdom Metazoa; phylum Cnidaria; class Anthozoa; order Antipatharia; family Myriopathidae; genus Plumapathes; species Plumapathes pennacea. The sequence continues at coordinate 27,268,646 of OZ038462.1, forward strand.
TCATGACTTGTTAATATTCTTATTTACACTCTTGAGTGTACAACAAGTCAGGTTTTGCTGATTCATGTTTTACCAGAGTGCTATTGTTATTTATTGTCTATCTAATTTGATGTGTGTTTTTTTTTTTTTTTTTTTTTTTTATCTTCAGGTGGAACGGAATGTGATCCTCCTTGATGGTGGTGTCGGTAGGTGCAGATTCTCCAAACCATGTAACATTTTACTGCAGTGATCTATTTAGTATTTTTGTTGTTGTTGTTGTTGTTATTTTTAAGTAGGCTTCTTCCATAAGTTGTATGTTATACTGTATCTCTGGAACATTAAAGTTGATCCAGGGCAAAATGGTTAACCATGGTGTGCATACTATAAGATATGTTGTTTGCGTGATTCATTCATTGCTAATGTTGATTGAATGTTTTAGTGATATACTGTAATATAATATTATTATATATAGTTTGAAATTATAGAAAAGTACAGTGCTCGAAATTAGCAGTTATCCAGTCATTCAAGAGGACTAAAAGTTAGCTCAGATGACTGGTTTTCTGCCATAGTCTGATTGTTTGGGAGAACACTACCGGGCAACCTAAAAAAGTCCCTGAAAAAATTACTTACATCTGTTATTAATAGGGACATGTAACTTGCTTGCACAATTGTATATAGGCATTGTATATACATATATGTATACATAATTTATGAATTTACCTATAGATATTCCCTTTGCAGAAGTGTCACTTGGAAATGACTGGCTGTTTCTGGCTTGTTTTATAAGTAAGTACTCTTGTTGTGTACCAAAACTCTGATCTGTACACTACAAAGTATATTATGTTCTATACATCAGAGTCCTCACATTAGTGTACTTTTAATTTTGTGCAGCTTTTACCCTTAGTTTTAAATACAAAGAGCCATTGTTATAGTCACTGAAGTCAATAAAATGTAAAGGAATCTTCAGTCCATATATTTTAGCTTTTGATCAGAACTTACAAGTACATTATTTTCTTACAATATACATGACTGTGTGAACCTGTGAATTTCAGTTGCCTTTGTGTTCAACTGGATCGGCTTCTTTGCTGCCTACTGCATGACAAAGACTGTAGCTGGTAGATATGGAGCAATCTCTGGGTTTGGCTTGTCAGTTGTCAAGTGGATCCTAATACTTAAGGTAAGATGCTAACACTCCCATTAATAGGGGCAGTCAGCTAGAGCAGGCCTGAGTCCCCTGAGACAGTCATTTGAACCATGATCTGCCTGGTCTAGTGATAACTCCTGGGAGTCATATAATAAGTCATTGAACTTCAAAAGCCCTTGAAATTGTTTTTTTCAAGTCTGTATAATTATATGAACCATGTAGTGGTCATAGATATGGAACAGTGATGGTTATGCCCTTCCCTTGCAACTTAAACATTTGAAATACAGTATTCATTCAAGAAGTCCAGCAGACACTTGAACCTGATCAGCATATTGTACACACAGAATAAACATTGTGGAGAAGTTGTTTAATAAAACACCCCTGCATAAACAGTTGTGGTTGGTTACCAAAATAATCATTGGTACGGTAAAGACTTGTGATGTGTGTTGTGTAGATTATGTACATGTACATGTGTGCTTGAACTTGCTTGTTGGCTTTTTACAGAGGGCTGCATCAGAAGACATGTTGTTTACTCAGTCATGGTTTTGGTGGTTGTTGGTAGCCCTTGGTGAGTAGTGACTAACTGTACACAATTTAGTTGTTGTTGTTGTTGTTGTTGTTGTTGTTGTTGTTGTTGTTGTTGTTGTTGTTGTTGTTGTTTTTGCTGTTGCTGCTGCAGTTGGCGTTGCTGTCACTGCTATTGCTGTTTTGTTATTGTTTTAGGGGAGTTAGTGGGGGTGGGGGTGGGGGAGGGAATTGGAGGTTTAACCCTGCAGTAAGCAAACTAGGACGGCAACGGCAATGTGAGGAACCAGGAAAAGAGTGTCTCTGTAATCCTTATGTTCCTGCTTTTATCGTCTCCTACTAAGAAGAACGATTGTTGTAATTTCTCAAAATGCCCTCCACGTCCTGACAACAGCATAAAAAAAGAAGAATTTGGAGTCGCACACGAGAGCACGACAACCTGAGATCATGTCAATTTCACATATTCATGTGCACCTTTTGTCTTCTGCAATAAGTTTTATTGTTTCACTCGCATTATCGTCCTGGTGCTCAAGCTCTCTAGTACAGTAAACTGAAGTACTGACACTTGACAAAAGAGATTGATGACCATGATCCAACACTAAATGTGAAACCATTCCACCCTCTCACCAGGTTGGCTGATTTTCATCCGTGCAATCTTAGTTTATGTCCATATCAAGATGTGTGTAAAGAAGGGTCGCCGATACTTTCCTCGGTTCTGGGGTCTCCCAGAGTAAACCACTCTCAAGTCTACTCTCTGATGTGAAACAGCAACCATCCAATAGTTAGTAGTGATAAATGTTTTAGTTAGGAAGCCAGTGCATTTATTCTATCGTTTAACTATTGTGTAAACTATATCACTTTGGGATAATGTTGATTATTTAAACCCTTTGAGTTAAATGTTTGCAAAATGTAAAAGTAAAGGAATTACAAAACAGGCACTGCCATAAAAATTTACCCATCAACAGTTTTCATTTGAATGGTCACACTTTGTGTTCAGATTCAGTTGACAGCTTGTGACATATTGGAATTTTGTAAGGCACTCTCAGGACTCAAAGGGTTATAAAAAAATGTGAAATTTTGTAAAGATGTGGGTAATTTTTGTGTGTATTATTTAGAGCTGTCTTTAGGTAGTGGGTAGGTGTCTTGAAGGGTTAGTCAGCCAGGTGGTAACCATTGTGATTCCAGCAGAGTCCACCACCAGGCACACATATTGATAGTCAGTGGAAATCTGAAATTATCAAAATCATGATGAAACTGTCTTTGCATAAATCTACTGTATACCCTGAGAGTGAACAAGTGTAGCTTTACCAGAGAAGTATCATACAGTATGGAGAATTTACCAACTGTCACTGGTGAAAGTTGATTGAACCATTCAATTTTCACTGCATTACTCGTACATTTTCCTCTCCTCAGCTGGGAGAATTTGTATTGTGAGCACAAGGGTGTATAAAGTATACTGTATATGCATTTGCCATAATAAGAATGATTGTATCTAGAACATTCTGTATCATTAGAAGTAATAAATTAGTTTATACTGTATTCTTACCATGTACTGTAAATCAAATAGAAAGTAAATATAAAGTTTCAACATCTAGAAGATACCAGCAGATATTTTTCTTGGAGTGGTCAGAGGCAAAATTCTCCTTTCAGTACACAGTTTACTGTATGTAGTTCAGTATGGAGAGAATGCCAGCTGATCATCAGGCTGTCAATTATTCTTCTAACCTTACTCATACATTTTATTTAGGAAGGTGGGAGAATAAGGGCCTAGATCTTGTTAACCTAAAATATTTAATCGTCTGCACTGAAGTAGTCAGAAGTACGCTCGCGCTAATCCCGGAATAAAGGCTAAATTTTTGTCTGTAACTAAAATATTTCTCTCGAATGCTTTTGACCAAAACTTTGCATTTGATTTAAACCAAAAGGGTGAGAGAAGGAAACAGGTTAATCCAGGATTATAATGGAATACTAGGCCCTGTGAGAGCTGGTTTTAATCAGCGACGACGTTTAAAAACTGACCTTTCCAGAATTAGCTCTGGACTTCAGTGGAGAACGTAAACACTTACTTCGACAAATGACTTTGCGCTCGAAACGTCAGTTTAAACCTTTTGCGGTCAGTTTTAAGCTTATTCACATCATTCAACCTTAGCTTGATATATATGTTTAATTCTGGGTCAGTTTATCGAGTTTGGAACAACTGAACCTTGTTTTCTGTAAAGTAGAATGTCTCCAAAAATAAAGCGCACACGGGAAAGTGCCCAGAAAAATAATGCTCTAGTTTCTTTGAAAGAATACGTAGTTTTGTCAAGTGTACAGTAATAGGGTGAGTGTCTAATTCCATATGGCTTTAATGATAGTTGATTTCTGCTACGAGAATGCCTTCATTCAGTAGTAAAAACTGCTTTTTCCATCACCGGCTATACCTTGGTTCCAGAGGTCCTTATATTACTCCTTCAAGAGTTTCCGGCAAGAACGGCGGCGATGAAGGGAGCGGAAAGGACCTCTGGGCGCGCGAGGTAGCAACCTCACTTCCATGAGTTCAGAATCTGAACTTTGTCGCTGATTGGTTAATCGCCTCGTGACCATGGTAACTAAAAGCTACTAAGTTTTGATTGGTTCTTTCAAACCGGTTTTACCAGTTCTGTTTGACAAACACAACGGCGATCGCGAGCAAGAAGAACTGGCATGGAAGTGAGATTGCAACTTTGTGCGCCCAGAGGCTCCATCGCCACCGTTAGCCTTTGCCGGGCCTTCGCCGCTCTTCATTGGCAAGCGAGGAACCTCTGGAACCAGGGTACACCAGCTACTGCAGGTAAACATTTTCTTGTAGATTCTAGTTTTCAGTGTAGTGGAGCGCAAGATTGACGTTGAGTCGAGGGTAAGGTAGTTATGTGATTGAAGGTTTGTAGTTTGGAACAGTGTATTTGGGTGTTCCTGCTGAATGCGGCCTGCCACACGAAGATTCTAGAACGTTTGTAATAAAAGTAGGAGAATAACGCGCGTGAGTCGTTTCGTGAAAAATGGCGCTGCGAGTGCATTGTTTGTTTGTTTATTTTTGTTTATTGTTGTGTGGAATGTTATTTTACAACATAAAGTAATCTACATCTGAGATGATTTATGACGAAATAAAGGAACTAGCGGGACCCTCATAAAATAGGATGATCGGATTTCTTTATATATTTTTAAGGTCAACGTCCCATTGAAAGTGGGAAGCACGACCTTATTGCTAGCAAGACTGTGTCAACAATTGACTTCCAAATTTGGGCATCAACTGGAACTATGAAGAAATTTCAAAATTTAGAAAGACGTTTTCTGGAATTATTTTGATTGTTATCATTGTACTCATGAATTGTCATTTGATGTGTTGCATTTCAGAACCATTATCACCGAAGTTTTGGTAAATCCTCGGTTGTTTGACAAGCGTAGGTCAAAGTTTAAAAACCCGTGACAGCCCTTTTTTAATAGCGACTTCAGCTTTTCGAAATATTTCTATCATTTGATTATGTTTGCTTCGCTTCGTTTAATTTTCACCAGCAATAAAAAAAAAAAAAAAAAAGAAAAAAAGGAAAAAAGAAAAGAGTGTCACAACTGGAAGAAGAATGCGAAAGTGAATACATTTGACCCAAACCGCACTTAGTCAACAAACTTCTCATCCTACATTCATTCAACTTGAAACTCAGCCAAAAGAAGAACGGCATAGTTTTCTTTACGTACGATTTAGTTTGGGTGCAGCCCAGGGTGAAGTATCATGGCCTCTGATAAATATGTAGGTGTCAAAGATAAAATAATGATAATCTCTATATAATGATACGCTTAACAGCCGCTGGCTCGGCTCATGTGGCATTATTATGTTTACTGAGTGAAGACTTGGAGTGAGGGCACCGTGGTTGGTGCTACTGTTGAATATGCAACACACGCCAGTATACTAAAACGTAACTGAAAAGATATTTTCTGTGATGTAAGTTTTTGGTAGTACAAAACAAGTAAGGAAGGTTAAGGTCGTGACATGATCAGGTCTTATCTAATTAAATTGATAAATTTGAATTAAATTAAATTAAATTAATTAAATTAATAAGTGTTATCTGCTAGATTAGCTTCTGCTATTCAGATAGCCTGTACCCTACTTTTTGTTACCATGTCTGTATGCTAATTATTATTCATTACTATTGGTGTTGTTGTTGTTGTCGTAGGCGCGAGTAACTCGCTGACCTGTGTATTGCGGGCCTCCCAATCAGGTCAAAAATTAATCTTTGAAAAGCAAAAATGGTGCTCTGAAAAACTGGAATTGAACAGCAGCAGTTACGTGAACGTACACTGCTAACTTCACCCGGTACACCTTTGGCTTTCAGTTCCTTCACTAAATCCGCGCGTGATACGGCGGCCGGCTAGTGATGCAGAACTTCGTTATGAATATTAACAATGAATACAACAGGCTGCTCCGGTCACGGATCAGGTCACCGCCTTGCCGTTGGAATAATCTTTGTAGGAGAGAAATGGATGGGCATACTTCTTGTCTCCCTGATACTCTTCACAACAAATTTGAACGGTTTTCTAATATGCGGAAGAACTAAAAACTACAATGAATGAAGACGACTGAACTTAACTTGACTTAACTTAGATGCGAGAAATACTGAACTGACCAGTTTACATGAATAAGTTACATATAAACTAGAGTACACGCGGGAAGGCAACAATAAAGGTGTAAATGGGGTAAATGAAGCCTACTTGAAAGGCATTGTTCATAGTTCGGCAAAAAGGGTATTATTCACACAGTTCGGCAAAGGGTATTGTTCTTGTTCGGAAAAAGCCGCAACAATGTTTGAGCTATATTATGATTGTTCCATATCACTAATCGAGCCAGTTCCGACTGTCGGTTGCAGAAGCCGCCAGGGTCTACGGGCTCAAGCATCAACGCACATCGACGGTGAAGAGGGAAACCAAACAGAAACAGGACGTACGAAAGGTAGAATTTGAATGTTATTTTCCTGTGCAATACTTCATGAACAAAGCTAAAGTGACACTAAGAAATCGGTAAAATGCGACTGATGTGTCTCGGGTAGTGTCAGCTAAAGCTTATGTAATGTCTGCTTTAAGTAATCTCATAACACATTTTTTAAATAGTCCAGCTGCAACAATTTCATTTTGTACCCTGTGCTTTACCTACTTGCTAATTTTCCTCTTGTTGGAGGGAAAATTCTAAAGTGGCGCCAAAAGCGACTAACCGATAATTTATGCTTGAGCTAGGGGTGAAAAAGCTTTAATTTAAAATGACATTAAAATGACGTCACAGTCACGTGAGGAGCTTTGACTCGTGGTCATTAGTTGTCACTCATGGTCATTCGTGGTCACTCGTGTGTTGTTTTAGTCACTGTCGCTTTCCTCGGCTTGCTGTAGTTCGTCGGGAAAGTTGTCTTAGCGAATTTCGGAGCTTAGCGCCGTCCACGAAAACTTGAAAACGCATCACTCTGCACTACACTTAGTCTGAACTATACCAGACTCCGAGCAACAAGTTTTTTTTTTTTTTTTTTTTTCTTTAGCGGCCGGCCGACTGGTGACGTTGCGGTTTGTAAACGATTGATAATCACCAAACGGAAAGTAGAAGAAGAATCCTGCATCCCAAAAACACGCTGTCCTGGTAACGGATCAAGTCACCGCCTTGAATTGGAATAATTTATGAGCTATATTATAATCGTTCCATGATCGAGCCAGTTCTCGCTGTCGCTTGCAGAAGCCGCCAGGGAATTAGTAACGGGCTTAAAAGATCAACACACATCGACGGCGAAGAGGGAAACCAAACAGAAACAGGACGTACGAAAGGTAGAACTGATTTCAGTTACTTGCTAATTTTCGTGTTGTTGGAGGGAAATTCTAAATCAGTGGCGCCAAAAGCAACTAACCGATAATTTATGCTACTAGCCTGGCTAGCCTGAAGCTTTCATTGCCCTGTTCCAGTTTTCTCAGCATTAGATGCCGGGTTACTTTCTAAAGATAATTTCTTTGACTTCAACAACCAGCAAACTTTAAAAGTTGTGCTGGATGACCAACTCTTAGCGAGTTACCATGCAATCAACTATGAGCTGGGCATTTTATTAAATTAAGGTATTTATTAAAGTATTTTTAAAAAGACATTGCCCCAGATTGTATACGACCGTTTTAAGTACATTTTGATGTCCTAATTTCATTTTGTATCCTGTGTTTTAGATTTCCTAATTTTCGGTTTACGGGATATATATATATTTAAAATGGCGCCAAAAGCTGGCAAATTCTTATTTGATTTCGTTTATAATAACGTTCGGTTTACTATAATGCCGATACCAAGTTTTCTCCGCATTAGTACGTGTTTGATACTTTGTGAAGCTACTGTTATATCTTTGACTACAAACTGTAGTTGCATACCAAATGAATGCTGACCAGTGGAGACAAAAGGCGCGCGAACACTCTTAATGGTAGAACTGAGCAGAACCTGTCATGATGGGCTGTACAAAGAAAAAATAGAAAAGGCGCTAAATTTGACGTCAAAGGCGCACGTGACGTTCCGTATAGTAGAACAGAGCCCGTAATAATGGAACTGTAGCTATACAAATTATTAGTACAGACTGTTAATGGCGCCAAGAAAAGCTAGCCTAGCCTCCTGAATGCTGACCAGTGGAAGTGGTCAAGTAGCCTGTGGACAGGGTCTTGGTATACTCTCTTGAGGACAGCAACTTATAGTTTGTGAGTAATTCCGAGCAATTACAAAATGCAAATCATTTCACGGTTCACTCAGTGTAAAGAATCATAGATTCAATTTGGGCTTAACCGAACAAATAAACTGACGAGGAGTTCAACTAGATTTGATTTTTGATCATAGTGGATTGCTGCTCAGAGTTTTTTTATGCCATCCGATATAGTATTACTACTGTATTGTACGTTCTTTTTTTTGATAATCCAAGAGCATCTTGTCCGTAGTGCACAGTCAAGTGTGTCAACTACATAAAGGTTGTGCGGATTAAAATTGTGTCATCCTGTCACTGTTCACACGATTGCACAACTCGGCGATGAACCCGCGACATCAAAATCTCGTGTTTTTCTTACATCCGGCTTCAGTAAACTGACAGCGGCAATGCATGCTGCACGGTATCCAAAACCTATCCCCTATGTCAGGCCAAAATATACAATTTTTAACCTCCAGTTTCAGACCTGTAGTTTCAAAATTTCACCCTGGGGGTGTTCAGACTTGTATCCCCAGCCAAACAGTTGCCGCCAGATATTTCAAACCAAATACCAAAATACTCCGAAATCTACTGCCCTTCCAGACCAAAACGGCAATCTATATACTCTTCGGAGTAAAACGCTTGACAACGATATCTGTGGAGTACACCCCCCCCCCCCCCCGAATTTTATTTGCTAGCATCTTTAGGAACGCATGTCGTGCTATACGACGCTGAGCTCAGAGTATAGTCGTAGCTTATGCTGAGAAAGAGCCAGCACATCGGCAGCACCTCACTTATAACAATCGTGATACCTAGTATTGCCGCAAACTAAGCTACAATCCGTGGTCAAAATTGTTGGGACGATTTCAAGTTTACCCCCTCCCCCCCAGCCATTCAATATTGGGTAGTTGAGCATGGTTCGGCTCCTAGCTGCACCACGGGCCAACATTGAATGGAGGGGAGGGGAAGGGGGAGGGACTTGAAAACAAGAAATATAAGACCCCCATAGGTTGTACGGATTTACATAATGCTCCGGATGTGCGTAAGAGGAGCGTCCCAACGACTTTTGACCATGATTGTAGGTGGTCTTAATCCAAGTCGGTATAATTTAATTAGCTTACTTCCGGCTCGTAAAACTTTGCCTGTGCGGCATTACCTTTAAATAAGCAAGGCTGCTGAAAAATAAAGCAATATATCGAACTAATATAATGGTTTCCTCAACTAGTCGCGATCTCCCGCTATCTCGTAAAGAATTTGAGTTTCTTTTGGAAATAAATTGGTAGCAAATTTCCCCTTTGTAAAACCCCAATCTCGAGTTCTCAGGGGAAGCTACTCGAGAAATAGGTCGAGATAGTGGGGAATCGAGATAGCAAGCATAGAGATACTGTGTTCTCGTGTGTTCTTCCAGGTTCATTATAAGATGGCTGGATACGAGAAATGTAACGGTGCAAATTCTGCAAAAAACCCCAAGGGATCTGCTAGCATCTTCTCCATCCTCTCGTTCTCCTGGATGAGCAGTATATTGGCCACTGGTAGCACACGACCACTGGAAAACAGCGACTTGTTTCCACTGCTGGACGAAGACAAGACCCAGGGTCTTACCGAGAGATTGGAGCAGACTTGGAACGAAGAATGTCAGCGACATTCAGATTTTGGCGGGAAAAAAAGGCGCCGTCTGTTATGGGCCTTGATGTGCATGTTTCACTGGAGTGAATTCTTCTTTGTGCTGAGTACATCCATGATTGGAAGCCTGTGTAACGTGTTGCAGCCTTTACTCCTCAGCAAGCTGTTGTTGGTTTTAATGAGGCAGTCAACAGAAGACATGTGGTTGGCATACGTTTATGGTGCAGGGATTTGCATCAGCAGCTTTACTAGAGTTTTAACTTCGCATCAGTTTGAATTCTATTCCATGTTGATGGCCATGAGATGGAAAGCGGCAATTATTGGACTTATTTTCAGGAAGGCGAGTTAAATCTAGTCCCGGGGGTGGGGGGTGTGAGACTCCGCCCCAGAGGGTCCTTTATCAAGCCTCAGGTATAAGGAACGGTATAAAAAACAAGGCTTTTGGTATTATTACGAGTCAATATAAGAATGATAAATATGAAAACCCTCTATAGACAAATACAGCCTTTTTTCTTTTCCTTTTTCTTTAACCTCGACGCTTCCTCTTCACAGGTTTTGCGTCTCAACCAAACCAGCCTATCAACACTAACAAGTGGCTACGTCATGGACTTGGTCGCTGGTGATGCACAACGCTTTGATTTTTCAGTTAAATACCTCATTTTTGCTACCCGAGCTTCGTTCGAAATTGGTGCCGTCGCTGTGTTGACCTGGCGCATGCTGGGATACCAAGCCTTGGGGGGCACCTTTTTTATGGTCTCTCTTGCAGTTTACTATTGCATCATGGGAACAGTGTGTACTGGACTTCGCACCAGAATTGCAAAAGTGACCGACAAACGTTTGAATTCCATGAACGCCATTGTATCTGGAATACGCGTAGTCAAGATGCACGCCTGGGAATGGCCTTTCATGGAAATGGTGAAGCGATTGAGAAGGTCGGTATATTATATTCATGCTTTGCATGAATGGGAAGAGCCATTCCTACAGCAGTTTTTGGAAGCTATAATAACTTCTACAGAAAAGATTTTCCGTTTATGCATACTTGAACGGTTTCTGCTTTAAGTCCAATTTGTGAGAGGGAGGTCAAAATCTTTATTTATCCCCCGCGTTTAATGCCGTAACATTCATCTGCTGGTTTACTTTCAGACAAGAGGTGTGGTTGATTCGAGTGAAGAGTGTCATCTTATCTACGTTTGCTGCTTTGCTTTATTCCTGCCAACCTATCGCGAGTTGTATCGGCATCGCAGTTCTGTCAGCATCTGGATTAGGTTTATCTACCTACAACATGATGATGACCTTGTCACTGATCAGCACTGTGAGAGTAACCGTATCACAATGCATAGGGTTGCCCATGAACTTCTTGGCTGACTTTTTTGCTGGACTCGACCGAATCCAGAAGCTGCTTGAAGTGCAAGACTTGCGACAAGTCACTACTCATGACGATCTGCGGAGAGCATTTATGCTAGATGACAAGTTTCATGATGAAACTAGAGGGAAACCAACGTCATCACGAGCGACAACCACCTGTATAAACAGACAGAATCAACTGGAAAATGTCCCCCGTTATCGAAAAATGATGCGTGAAGGAAACGGCCCACAAGGCATCATTTTTCTTGACAATGTCACTTGCTGTTGGGAGGAAGAAAAGATACTTAAATATGTTTCCCTGTCGGTTTCTGAGGGTGAACTTGTCCTAGTCATCGGTCCTGTTGGTTGCGGGAAATCCTCCCTCTTGATGGCCATTCTACAGGAACTGCCTCTTTCCCATGGCACCATATTGTGCTCTGGTCAGATAGCGCATGTGCCACAGCTGGCATGGATATTCTCTGGAACCGTTCGAGAAAATATTCTTTTCGGTAAACACATGGAGCCAAAACGATACAAGCAAATCCTTGAAGCTTGTGCTCTGACTAGAGATATTGGAGACTTCCCTGATGGCGATATGACAATGATCGGTGAGCGTGGAGTACTCTTAAGTGGTGGTCAGCGTGCACGTGTCGCCCTCGCACGCGCAGTGTATGCAGATGCCGACGTGTATTTGCTGGACGACCCTCTGAGTGCTGTGGACGCTAAAGTTGCCGAGCACATCTTTGAGAAATGCATCTGTGGAATACTGGCACAGAAGACGAGGATTGTGGTTACCCACTGTCAGCAGTTTCTGACGAACGCAGAACATCTTGTTATCATGAAAGAAGGATCGATCATTAAAGAAGGAAGTTATACAGACTTTCGTCAAACTGAAATTGAATTCCAGGAAATGAGTGGCGACGCGCAATCGGCAAAAACTCACGTTTGTCAAGCCGATTCTTCAAGGAAAGAAAAAGTCAAGACAGAAGACGTGATTGGGTTAGAGCTCGAAGAGGAAGATCGATTGACGGGATCAGTGACTTGCTCTCTTTACTGGAAATATTTCCGTTCAGGACTTTCATCCTTCATGCTGATCAGTTTCATGTTGTTCATCGTTGCAGCTCAAGGTATGTGAATTCACAGACGTCGAAGAAGCTTATTTCAATATTAAATTTACTATTGCGTTAGCTAGTCCCTATTAAAGTATTTGGCAAGACTATTTTAGAACCAGCTCAAATATATCTTATTAATAAAGTTTTGATTTCTTATTCCAGTGGCTCTTGTCCTTCCTGATTGGTGGGTTTTGCACATGAGTAATCTGCCTCGTTTCCGGAGGAAACAAAGTCAAAACCTATACATCTACGCTGGATTAACGAGTGTCGCTTTCCTCTTGTCACTCGTAAGAGCTCTGCTGTTCTTCAACACGGCGCTAAATTCTTCTCAAGCCCTCCATCACGGAATGCTAACCGCTGTGCTCAAGGCTTCTGTGTTGTTCTTTGACACAAATCCTGTTGGACGAGTTTTAAATCGGTTTTCCACGGACTTGGCGTTCATAGACGAGATGTTGCCGGAAACGTTTCTGGACGCCGTTCAACTTGTGCTTTTCTGCATCAGTGCTATTGTCCTTCCTTCCTTGCTGAACCCGTGGGTCATATTTGTGCTGGTTCCATTGATTGCTGTTTTCTTAACAATTGGTAAGTATTACGTGAAAACGTCACGTGAGCTGAGACGTTTGGAGGCGCTGAACAGAAGTCCAGTGTTTTCACATTTGGCCGACTCTCTGGAGGGCTTGGTGACTATTCGGACGTACAACAGAGAGCGGATGTTCCTGAATGAATTTTACAGGTGAGAGACCAAAGGGATGGCGGCCGCCTATTTGTCAAGGAACAATCATTCTATTTTGTGTTCTGATCTATTTTTTATGCAGGTATCAAGATGCACACAACAAAACTGCGTTTCTAAGGATAGGAAGCGAGCGATGGCTGGCATTTCGCGTAGACGTAATTTGCGTTTGTTTTGTTACCGCGGTTCTCCTCTTCTCGATTGTTACGCAGTCTGGTGCAGGTCAGTTTATATAGAATATGCATGAACAAACGTGGAAACGAGATAAAGCAGTCGGTCCACTCTTACCATTAATGCATAAGTGAATTTGGGGTGGCCGCACACATCTTACAATCTGCAATTCGGCCTGACATGTGGGATAAGCTGACAAGTCATAGGACAGTGGTTAAACACTTACTAGAAATACGATAATCGCAGATACCCCCTCGCTCTGCCATTGATGGGACTTTTACTTTAATTGGTACTCCCAACAAGAGTATTCTTTGTTTTACCGAAATGTTGACTCAATCTTTTCTTTGAAGTAAAGCGCTACACGCAAAGGAAGGAGAAAAAGAATGGTGTGTGTTATACTTTTGTGTTGAAAAGGTTTAACACAAAACGGTGTCTGAAACTCCCGATTTGCTTTCAAGCGCTGTTTCCTTTGCGGAGTCGTTTCTTCGGCACGCTTCCGTTCATGATGCTGTCGGTTATAACATGTCTGTCGTCTTTTCTCTAGACTTATTTGGCGCTGTTCGATCGTTTCACGATTTCGCCTTGCCCGTGCCTGTTCCCTTTTCTTTTGAAGACGAGCTTCGCGAGACTGTTGTGTTTCAAGTTTTCCAGTTTTCCATTTTAGTAAACACAGCTACGATATACTGTATCTATTTCTCTTATTGCGAGTAAAACTACAGGGCCACACGTGATCGATCCGGCCTTTGTTATTGGTTAAGCAGCAATAGGAACTGGGGACGAGGTCGTACGACAGACTGACAGACGAACACTAAATTTCGAGATGGCGACACGCTTGGAGTCTCCGAATGATGCGATACTACTGCATTAGCGTTGTGATTATTTACACTAAAGACTCAGAAGTAATTAGTTTAGTTTTGGGAGAACTCAACTGCAAATGAGATTTGATTGATCTATGTACTCATCGATTTATACATTTTGAATTTAGGTGGCGGCACACAATCATCTTACAATTAAATATACGATTCAACCTGACATGCGGGATAACCCGACAAGTCGTAGAACAGTGGTTGTATACGTACATTACTGAAGACCCAGTTAATAGTAATTTAGCTTCATAAAATAATATGTAGTCATGTGACTTCTGGGAGAACTTGGCTGCAGATGAAGCCTTTGATCAAACCATGCACTTATCAATTCATACATTTTGTTCTTGAATGGGTGTGGGAATCTGCATTATAAACGTGGCAGTAAAAGGTTTAAGGAAGTACATTAACACTTCAGGTATCCCACGGAAACTATATCCGTCTCTTTTAGCAGTAGAACCTAAATCAAAATATTTGGCGGATGTCTTATTAACTGCACATCTTTGTCACGTCTTTAGGTGTCACCGCCCTGTCTTTGGTCTACACTTTACAACTCGCTCTAGACACCTCCCAATATGGAGTGCGGCAATGTGCAGACGTAGAGAACTACATGACGTCAGTTGAACGCGTCATGACCTACACAGAAATCGAACCAGAGCCTGGGTACGAGGTGTCAACCCAGCCCCCAGAAAAATGGCCTCAGCACGGCAGTGTACAAATGGAGAATATGTCTCTAGTTTACTACCCAGGAGGTCCACAAGTGCTGCAAGATGTTTCGTTCACCATCGAGCCACATCAAAGGATTGGAATAGCAGGACGCACGGGAGCGGGAAAGTCTTCACTCGTCGCCGCACTTTTCCGCGTGCCAGAACCCGCGGGTCGAATCGTTATTGACGGCATTGACATTCAAAGTCTGAACATACAAAGCTCTCGTCGTGCACTCTCAGTCATCACTCAAGATCCAATTCTGTTCACTGGCACACTCCGCATGAACTTGGATCCGTTTGGGAGAAGTCAGGATAGTGAGATTTGGGAAGCCCTGGATGAAGCAGGTATGAAAGGCAAAGTGACAAAGCTGCCGAAACAACTGTATGAAGGAATTCTAGAATGTGGAGCGAATTTCAGTGTTGGTGAACGGCAGCTGCTGTGTCTGGCTCGCGCTTTGCTGCAGAAGAGCAAAATCATGGTTCTAGACGAAGCCACAGCAAATGTGGATTACGAGACGGACCGTCTCATCCAGGAGACCATCCGCGAGAAATTCCAGGAGTGCACCGTGATGACGATAGCGCATCGATTGAACACCATCATGGACTACGACAAAGTTGTGGTAATGGATAGAGGGCGGGTGGTAGAGTTTGATGAACCTCAATCTTTGTTGAGGAAAGAGGGAGGGATGTTCTCTGAGTTGTACAAGAGCCACCACTTTTAGATTGTGGCAATCAAACTCTTTTATTTAAATTTTTCTCGCAGTTTAATTTCTTATCAATTTTTGTAAACGTTTCCCGCAGAATTCCAGTTTAGTCGGAGGACTCTATATTGTAGAGTTTTACGTAAAATCACCATTAATAATTAGCACAAAACAGTTGCGTGAATATATTAGGAATGCAGAATTTCAAACATGTGCCAGTGATCGAGGTGCGTGTGTACTTACCAGTGAGCTTGTTGGGTGGGGTCGAGACAAGAAGAAACTAACATGAAAAGTAGAGACAAGAGCGAGACTCCCAAAAGAGAGACTTTCAGTTTCTCACCAGAAAAATATTATACGGTATAGAGAACTTGACTTTGACACCTTGCTCAAATGAAACCTATTACTTTAAATTATCATTACAACACTCAAGACATACACTTTGCTTCTTAAAGGCTGAATGACTCTGCATTTTGAGCTTTTGAGTGAAAAAGTTAGCCCGCAAGAAAAGAGTAATGCGTGACTTATCTTTTCATGCTCAGTCGATTTTGACAGTTTGACCTTGAACACTTATTTTTAATCAGAGGCCACGATAGTCTAGCCTTGGCTTTAATGCTTATGTATATATTTTTACTGAATGCGTTTCTTCTTGAAGCTTTCGAGTATTCCCGCTCCGTAACAAATATAAAATTGACAGCGAGGAAAGTAACACGATACTTGTTTACAATAGTATTGCGGTTTTGTTCAGAGTGTTCAGTCATTTGTGACCAACAATCTCAATGCTCAGAATTATTTCGATGTATTTTTCATTTTTAGTATACATATAACATATACGTATACAATGGAAGAAATATTTCAACAGGCGCTGTACATTAAGCCGAAGCATTTTGACAACTGTCACGCTCGCGCTCAGCATGAATATGCAATACGTTCACAAAGCAAGCGTTGCGCAGAGTCTTAAACCGTAAGAATTGATATTTTTTATCACGAAAACGAATATACTTTCGACGAAAAAACTTTACAAAACAGCTACAGTATGTACGAGGCAACAGATGGACATGTACAGTGTAAAGCATATTAAAGTCATCGTTGTTTACGGCTAAAGTTCGTCATGGCTTTGGTGTCCGTTTTCGGCCTGGTTTCTTCCCAGAGGTATTTCGTGTCGCCACAGGAAGTTCGTCGGGACTAAAGAATTAGCGGTGACAGAATTATTTGCAATTCCGTAGCGGCATCCATTAAATAAAATCGAATCCATCAAACATTTGTTTAGGGCTATGACGGTGAACTTAGAACGCAAGCCAAAATCGTTCCCTTAAAACCCAGCTTATCCGTGCATGTTCTACAGAGCCAAACGGTGTTGAGTTTGGATGGAATACAGCTAATTTTACACACAATTGTACCAACCTAAAGTAGTCAACCTAAACCAACTGCCAACGCAAACCAATTTGTCAGGGAGTTTGCGCAGTTTTCTTGTGAAGTTTGGCTAGTGTAGTTAAGCTAATTTTCGGCTCTTGTAACTAGCCTTATTTGCATTATTATTTGTACTGAGTGTAGACTTGGAGTGGGGGCACTGTGGTTGGTGCTACTGTTGAATATGCAACACGCGTTTTACACTTAAAACGTTGTAACCGAGAAGATATTTTCTGTGATGTAAGTTTTTTGTAGTACGAAAGAAAGTAAGGAAGGTTAAGGTCGTAGGCGCGAGTAACTCGCTGACCTGTGTATTGCGGGCGTCCCATGCAATTAAGTCAAAACAGTAATCGTTGAAATGCAAAAATGGTGCTCTGATGAAAAATTGAACAGTAGCATGCAGCCCTGCTACGTGAACGTACACTGCTAACTTCACCCGGTACACCTTTAGGTTTCATTTCCTTCACTAAATCCGCGCGCGGCGTCCGGCTAGTGATGCAGAACTTCTTTATCATGACTACAACAGGCTGTCAGGCTGTCCCAGTGACGGATCAAGTCAACTCCTTGAATTGGAATAATTTATGAGCTGTATTATGATCGTTCCATTTATCACTGATCGAGCCAGTTCCGGCTGTCGCTTGCAAACGCCGCCAGGGTCTACGGGCTCAAAGATCAACGCACATCGACGGCGAAGAGGGAAACCAAACAGAAACAGGACGTACGAAAGGTAGAAATGTTATTTTCCTGTGTATACTTCATGGACCCTGCTAAAGGGTCAACATTTCCAGTGTAACGTATCGCGCAACATTGGTTGCGTTGCAAGTTGCACTGTAATATCGCGCGTATTACCCCCACGTTGCAAGCAACGTGTTGCAAGAAGTAGAAGTGAGTCAAACAGCCCAAGTGCAATAATTTCATTTACTTATTAATTTTCGTGTTGTCGGAGGGAAAATTCTAAACTGGCGCGCCAAAAGCAACTAACCTTGCGATAATTTATGCTACTAGCCTGAAGTTTTCATTGCCCTGTTCCAGTTTTCTCAGCGTTAGATGCCGGATTACTTTCTGAAGCATCGCCAGAAATTTCAGACATCCGGTCGCTCCATCTCGGAAGAGGCATCAGGTTTCACGCTGAGAGCCGCTCAAGAAATAACAAAGAAATGTATGGGATCTGATAATAAATTGCGCTTTCGCTTAAACAACTGAAGGCGAGAAACCTTAGGCACCTCTCCTTTTATACCGCGTCTTCGTGTTTAACTGTAGCACGTTCGTAAAAATGTTTGGGCAGCATTCGGAAGAGGAAAGCTTCCTAACTCAACAGTACAAAAATATTTATCTCCGGTAAAATTCGATGTGTACTTTTTTGAATTTAAAATTTTGGCCGACGTAAGAAGGGATTGATAGCAGAATACGCTCAAAACCGGCTACTGTCACTTTTTAAGCTGCATTTAATAAAAGAACCTTGGGTACAACGCAAAATGTTTACCCCGTACCTGATTGTCAAAGGATTGAACATCTCCTGTGAAGCCTCAGTCAGTCCCCTGGAGCAAATCGATGTGTACTTTTTGTGTTTGAATTTGCAGTTCACAGCCAGCCATGGCGAATACCTCCCGTGACATACGCTGACTTCGGATGTTGATATTTTGGGCTGGGAAGCTCAAATCGCATGAAAATTGCATCAAACGAAAGCTAATTTCAACTAGGTCGTTCAGCGGCACGTCTCCGTAGCAGTCTCTTTTTGAACCGGAGAAACCCATCCCTCCCCCACCCCACTGAGGCAAAGTACGTAACAATGTTGAATGTGTAAATGGCGCATGCTCATACCGCACGCCGCTGGGAAAGACCGGAAGCAATCGTGGACGCAAAATGTCCGGAATTTCTGGCGGTGCGCTTTTCCTGGCTTGAGGGTCTCGGGA
Organism: Plumapathes pennacea; assembly: GCA_964036295.1. Classification (NCBI taxonomy): domain Eukaryota; kingdom Metazoa; phylum Cnidaria; class Anthozoa; order Antipatharia; family Myriopathidae; genus Plumapathes; species Plumapathes pennacea. Next base: position 27,287,557 of record OZ038462.1, read on the forward strand.
GTATTCTGTAGTTGCGTGTAAAAGTTGTCTCGGCGAATTTTGGCGTTCAGCTAGTGTCCACGAAAACTTGCAGACTGAGCACGTTGTCTAAACTAAACCAGACTTCCGTTGCGACAAATATTTTTTTAGCAGCCGACTGGTGACGTCTCCACCGTGGTTGGTAAAAAATATTATTCCCCGAGCGAAGCGAGGGTAATAATCACGACGCTAATGCAGCAAAATCGAAGCGTGTCGCCATCTCGAAATTTAATGTTCGTGTTTGTGTGTGTGTGTGTGGTACGACTTTTTAGGCCAGGTGCCTAAGGCAATGACGTAACTAGAAATACGATAATCGCAGATATCCCTTCGCTCTGTAGTGGGTTTTCGGAAAGCGGGGTTCTTGTTGTTCGCGGGTGCGCAGCTGCGGCGAGCTTAAAAATGGAGTTTTTTTTGTTTTCCTTTTTCTGGGTCGAGAATCAGCACACGGTGATTGGTTCATATTATCACGTGATATGCGATGACGCAAACCGCCGTCCGGTTGGCTCAGTTGGTTGAGTGCCGGTCTTTCGTGCGGGAGGTCGCGGGTTCGAACCCCGGCCGGACCAGCACTCGGGGTCTTACAATAACTATGGAGAATATGCTGTCTTTGTTTCTATCAGCAAATGGTAAGATCTTCACATGGCTTGGATGACTACGTAAAATGGCGGTCCCGTCTCCCTATACTTCTTTACTTGATTACAGGGGGGACGTAAAAGAACCACTGAGGACGTAAACAAATCTCTGGCAGTCACCACTCTCAGTGCCTGTACTCCACAGTAATATGGCGAAGACAAATTGTTGCTGAAAAACCCCTTGAGGGGAGCATCAATAAAAATATGTATGTATGTATGTAATTGACTTCGCTAAACAACTCGAGATGTGGCCAGTGAATATAATGCTCGTTACTTGTGTGTAAAAGTTAACTGCATCCCATCCAAACTCAACACCATTGGGCTCTGTGGAACATGTACGGATAAACTGGATTTTAGGGAACGATTTTGGCTTGTGTTCTTAAGTTCACCGCAGAAGCTTTGAGAATAGCCGTAAACAAATGTTTGATGGATACCGCTGCGGGATTGCAAATATCTCTGCCGCCGCTAAATATTTAGCCCTGACGAAACTTTCTGTGGCGGCACGAAATACTTCTGGGAAGATAACAGGCCGAAAACGGAAACCAAAGCTACGATGAGTTTTAGCCACAAAACAATGGCGATTTATGCTTTACTCTGTGCATGACATCTGTTGCCTCATAACATTCTTCTGCTTATCGTACATTGCCTGTTGAAATGTTTCTTTCATTCGATCATGTAGCCTTTGTTTCGCAATGGTCATTGTATACCAGATATGAAAAATACACCGAAATAGTCCTGAGCATTGAGTTTGCAGCCACAAATGACTGAACACACTGTGAACAAAACCGCAATAATATTGTACTAGAAATACGATATTCGCAGAGGTCCCACGCCCAAGTAATCGATTATGTATGACATTGCTAAGAGCTCTCATGTACTGTATGCTTTCACCACACTTCTCAATATAATATAATGTAATTAAAGGCAGATGACACTATATTAGCATTTACATGATATTGGCATGTTTCCCATTCCAGAGAGTACTCATCATAATTTTGGTTGGGGGTGTGCCGCCTGGACCTGAAAACCCCTTACCATATTTCAGACCAAAATATCTGATTTACTATACCCTATTTCAGACCTGATTCCAAAATGTATACCCTATTTCAGACCTGACTCCAAAATGCATACCCTATTTCAGACCTATTTTAGAGATTTATTTCTTTTGCAACAATTTCCGCCGTGTTTTCTTCCATTTGCCATGCATTGTCCACTGCGACACATTTCTATTAAAATCATACCCTATCCCAGGCCAAAAACACAAAATTGATACCCTATTTCAGACCAAAAAGGCAAAATCTATACCCTTTTTCAGACTAAAAATGTTTGAAAATGACACTCTTTGGGGTGGCACATACCTATATGGCATAGTACTCCCCCCCCCCTCTGGGTCCCATTGCTGTTTGAAGAGTACAGTAATTTTATTATATAATATGTAGGGTGGTCTTATAAGGAAGTTCTGACAATATTATTCATCATGCCATGTCCATTTCACAGTAATTTATTTTGTCTCATAAGAAAGTATACAAAGTCAATCTCTGCACTACATTCATTGGTAAAATACTGAGTACCTGTAGATTACATTGTACTTCTCAGAAGTTCTCAATTGTTGTATGTGTTGCCTAGTACATGTACAAACACACAAATTCCCATGCCAGACAAAAATATAGCCCTAACCCTATACTCTCCTGTGAGTGAAAATGAAAAAGTGCACTATAAATATTCAATAATTTTACAGAATATTAGACAAATGAGGGTCAGGTTTGCACATTATCCAGCACTGTAAGTGCTGTGAAACATGAAAAGAGCATCAGTTTAGTACTGTAAGACATTCTTATCTTAAAAAAGTCTCATTTCCCATGTCATGTGGGTATAAACTAACTCTTCCTAATCACAGAAAGATACTTTTTCCAGTTGGGCTTAGTGAACTTCATGTTTGTCTTGATATTTAGGGACCTATGAAAAACAAAACAAGCATCAAAGTCTATAATTTAAAAAGTGTGTTCTGCTGGAGATAGATGGGTGGGGGAAGCAGATTGTGTTGGGGTAACAGTTTAGACAGAAATATTAATGTCATGCAGCTGCATGGAAAAAAACTTGTTCAAAAGAAAACATAATAAAATATCATAAAAGGAAGAAAGTAATTCTCTAGTAAAGAGCTAACCTAAGTAAAATGAAACTAACTGTGGTAAATGCAAATTGACTTGTTTGGCTGTTATAATTATGTATCATGAACATTACTTTATACACAGTAATGTATAAAGTACAGCTAAACTGCTAATTCAAAAATGCAAAAGGAAATGCAGCAATAAATTACATTCTTTTCCTGGTGCCAAATTGACAAAATAATCATTCATAACAATTTCTAGTTTACTAAACATCATTTCTGTTTATTTATGTATACATTTTATATTAGTATATGTACTATGATTTATAGCAAAAGGAAGGGGGTCTTAGTAAGACAAAGAAGTAAATACAAACAAAGACTGTATTGTTATGGAAAGTAGTGGCCGGGTTTTGGAAAGTTTAGCCCAACATAAAAAATACAGTTCAAATAACATTTGACTTATAGTACTTATACAGTGTTATACAGTACATGATAAAAACAGCTGAGCAGTTAAAAAAAAACTGCCTACTTAAACCAGAACTCACAAGTTTTTGCACTGTATAATTTCACAGAGGACAAATATTTTGATCTGTTTTTTGATAAACTGAAATGGTTTCTAGTGCTGCAATTTTAATAAACACAGTTCTCTCTAATCAAATGCACAGAAACGCCAACTTCTCCTGTGTGAGTGATATATATGTTGTGATTTTGTCTATAAAGCAAGTTGTTAAGTGGCAAATTAACCTCTGCACTGTATGACACTGGAAGTTGATTTAACTGTCAAGACTCAAACGGTCAAAACAGTTTTCTGTCGTGAAAATTTATAGCATCACATCAACAAAGTTTTATCGCGGCCACAAAATGTCCGATAAGCTCGAAGCAATGCATAACGGACGAGTTGAGTGAAGAAAGTAAATAGACGTGTATTACCTGCCCCTTGGAGCTATCGGCTGGCCTTCAAGCACTATTTTAGCTTATTTTCTGTCCTCCTGCTGTTCGTGCAGAGCCGGGTTGTCAGGATTAGCCCATCCACGGCTATGCAGATATTGTTGCCTCTGGAAGCGCCGTTCTTCGACAAGAGACGAACGTTGCTCACGGCGTCGATTGTTGGCCTCATTTTGAGCCTGAAGCCTGCGGGCCTCTTGTGCAGTCGTTTAACATTGTGCCGTCGGGAAGCAGCTCGTTGTCGAGCGGCTTTCACGCGCTGTTCTTTTGCCTGTGTGACAGTTTGACATTTAGCAGTTCAATTACACAAATAGCCATTTAGTATCGTATCGTATTCGTAACATAATCCTATCGTGATATTTAGAATGATTAGCATGCCATTAACAGACTACAATAACCAATACATGAGTCAACTGTACGCACTCGGCAGATCAACATTAAAGACAGTTCTTGTTCAATATACGTTGTTGTGTGTGCCTCTACAAAGCCCAAGCAACACAGATAACGTAACATGGTGTCAGCATTGTAAGTACGCATCTACGCCACCGAAACAGATTTGAAGGAACAGAGAATAGAGATGAGTAAGGAACAAGCCGAAACGTCAAAGATGGCAGAAACCGAAGCGCCAACAGCAGCCTCACCCATTTACATGGCCCCCGCGAATTTGCCACCACCAAAGCCACTGACAATGGACGAAAACCTGGCGTCCAACTGGAAATTGTGGAAGAAGGCATGGTCTCGCTACGAGATAGCGACCGCAATATTCAAGCAAGAAGGATTGGTAAGAGTTTCCACACTTCTGTCCGTAATCGGAGAAGACGCCACGAAAGCCTTTGATACATTTCAGTGGGAAGAAGGTGAGAGCCAAGAAGACCCGAAAAAGGTTCTTGAAAAATTTGACGCATACTGTGAGCCCAGAACTCAAGTAATATACGAACGCTATCGATTTAATAACCGAAAGCAAGAACCAGGCGAAAACATCGCTGCCTATCTTACAGAGCTAAGAACAATAGCAAAGAACTGCAAACACGAGGAGATCACGCCAGAAGAGATATTGCGTGATCGCATTGTCCTGGGAATTCGGAACGACAAAGTCCGAGAAAGACTTCTCAGATACAACGATTTAACCCTTCAGAACGCAGTTGACCAGATAAAAGTCGCAGAGCAGACCGAGCAGCAAGTAAAGCTGATGAAAGGAGACGAATCCAGCGTTGTAAACGCACTCCGGAAACAGCACGTGAACAAGCGCACAGCCGACAAGAAAAGATCACGAAAGTGGTCACCGCAGGAGGCGCAACAATCAAGGCACGGCTCACGCACAGACTGTGGCGCCTGTGGAAGACAGCACAACAAACGAGAGTGCCCAGCATTTGGCCAGAAGTGCAGGAAATGTGGCAAGATGAACCACTTCCAGGCCCAGTGTCGCAGCAAGAAGGAAAAGATTGCGGCCCTACAAGAAGCATCAGACGATGAAGAATACCAGATCGGTTCGATCGATGACAACACAAGCCCTCGAGCTAACAAAGCCCTAGTTACATTGTATGTCAACAAGCGGAAACGACAGAATCAAATTCGTTTTCAAGTGGATACCGGATCAGAATGTGACATTCTGCCGATGAAGACATACAAGCATGTGACCGGAGACACAGACCTACAGAAGCTTCGTCAGTGCCAGAAATCTATTGTGTCATACACAGGCGAGCGCAGAAAGATCGCAGGCAAGGCGAGCCTAGCGGTGTGGCACGGAAATCAGAAGAAAATTCTGAACTTTAACGTCATCGACGGAGATTACCGGCCCATAATCTCGCTTGACACAAACGTCAGGCTTAAACTAATCAGCCTGCATGACTGTGACATCCTAGCACTGACAGCAACGTCACGAACGGACCTCCTGGAAGAATACAAAGACATCTTTGGAGGACTGGGTGAACTACCAGGTGAATACAGAATCGTCACGGACGACAGCATTCAGCCCAAGATACACCCGCCGAGACGTGTACCGGTTGCGTTGCGTCCAAAAATCAAGGTCAAGCTTGATGAATTGGTCGAACGCCAGGTCATAGCACCAGTGACCGAACCAACAGAGTGGGTGTCCAGTATGCTGGTAGTTGTGAAACCACACAAGATACGAATATGTCTTGACCCAAAAGATCTTAACCAGGCTATAAAGCGCGAACACTATCAAATGCCGACCATAGAAGAGATCGCCACCCGTCTCAACAAAGCCAAGAAATTTACAGTCGTTGATGCCAAAGATGGTTTCTGGCAGAAGAAGCTAGACCGTGAGTCCAGCTACTTAACCACATTCAACACACCTTTTGGGAGGTACCGATGGCTCCGCATGCCCTTCGGCATCAGTTCTGCCCCTGAGGTATGGCAGCGCACCATGCACGAGTTCATCGAGGGCCTCCATGGTGTTGAAGTAATCGCAGATGATTTCGTCATAGCTGGTTACGGAGAAACAGAAGAAGAAGCCAACAAGAGCTTAGAAGAGAACGAACGCTCATTCTTCGCGAAATGCCGCGCCTGGAACCTGAGGCTCAACAAAGACAAAGTCAGACGAGCTCAAACGACAGTGCCCTTCATGGGACATCTGCTGACTCCAGAGGGACTCAAAGCAGACCCCGCAAAGATAGAGGCACTGTTAGCCATGCCAGAGCCAGAAGACGTACAAGCCCTAAAACGTTTCCTTGGCATGGTCAACTATCTGTCAAAGTTTATGCCGCACCTGAGCGACATGACCGAGCCACTTCGCAGACTAGACGACAAAGATGTGGAGTGGCAATGGCTCAAGCAGCACAGCGTCGCCTTTAAAACCGTACAGAAGTACCTCACAGAATCTCCTGTGCTGAAGTACTATGATGTCAAAGAAGAAGTCACAATCCAGTGCGACGCCTCAGAGACTGGACTGGGAGCTGTCCTTATGCAAAATGGCCAGCCCGTCACTTATGCTTCAAGAGCCCTGACAGACACAGAGCGACGCTACGCTCAGATAGAGAAAGAGCTACTGGCGATTGTCTGGTCGTGCAAGAAATTTGATCAATACATTTACGGCCGGAATGTCGTACATGTCGAGTCTGACCATGAACCGCTTCAAGCAGTGTTTAAGAAGTCGGTCCATCAGTCGCCAAAGAGACTCCAGAGAATGAGAATGGCTCTGCAAAACTACTCTCTGGACATAAAGTACAAGAAAGGCCACTTGATGTACATCGCCGACACATTGAGCCGAGCCTACAGAAGGACAACAGAGGCTGCCGAACATGATAGCAGCGAGGTTCGGGCCCTGGAAGAAGTACGTCACAAGGACGACCTCTCGGTAGCGCCGAGACGCCTGACGGAATTCAAGGAAGTCACAACAGCGGACGCCGAGATGCAGGAACTCATCCTCACTATCAAGAAAGGCTGGCCAGCGAGTAAAAAGGCCTGCCCACAAGCATTAACCCCGTACTACGACAGCCGAAGTGAGCTAATTGAAGAAGACGGATTGCTATACAGAGGTGAACGACTCGTCGTTCCGGCAGCCCTACGCAGGGATATGCTGAAGGAGATCCATCGGTCCCACATTGGAATGGGAGGATGCCTGAGAAGAGCAAGAGAACTTCTCTACTGGCCACGAATGAATGCTGATGTGACGGACTACGTGTCCAAGTGCAGCATTTGTCAAACGTACCGACCAGAGCAGTGCAGAGAAGAGTTGCAACCACACGAGTTGCCGAGCCGACCTTGGTCGAAAGTAGGAGCCGATCTATTTGAGCTCGGGCACCAGCAATTCCTCATCATGATCGACTACTGGTCAAGTTACTTCGAAGTACAGGAACTGAAACGGCCCACTTCAGCTAATGTGATCAACGCATTCAAGGTGCAATTTTCCCGTCATGGCATCCCCGAGGTCTTGGTCACTGATAACGGAACTCAGTTCACTTCAGGAGACTTCAATAAGTTTGCGGAATCTTGGGGATTCAAGCACAAAACATCAAGCCCTCATTACCCGCAGTCCAACGGAAAAGCAGAAAATGCAGTCAAGGTGTGCAAAGCACTCATGAAGAAGGCTAAAGCAGACAAGAAAGAACCGCTACTGGCTCTACTGGACTGGCGAAATACACCAAGCGAAGGTCTTGGAACTTCACCAGTGCAGCGCCTCATGGGACGTAGAACAAGGACGATGTTACCGACGCACACCAAACTACTCAAGCCAGAGGTAGACTACCAGACATCGCAGAAGTTGGCACATCGAAAGCACCTGCAGAAAGAGCGATACGATAAGAAAAGCCAACCACTGCCTGCAATAAAACAAAGCCAGGCAGTACGCATGAAGCTTCCAGGAGAGACAAAATGGTCACTCGGAAGCTGCGTCAAAGTACTTCCAAACCGCTCCTACGAAGTGGAAGTTGCAGGTCGTCGCTACCGTCGCAACCGGCGTCAACTACGGACGACACCTGAAAGCCCACCACCCACGGCCCTGGAAACCGAACTTCCAGCACACGCGAACACAGCCATTGAACCATCCGCCCCCAGCCAGGACTCACTTGTACCGGGCCATCAGGACGAGGCCGAATCTGTCCAAGCCAGTCTGCCTCCCGTTATCGAGAGCACCGCGGAAGCGACGCCAACAGCACCACGGCGCTCGTCGCGTGTTCGCAGGCCACCAGTCTGGCATCAAGATTACGATGTCGTTACTTCAGTTTAGTTTCTTTATTTTTAAACGAAAGGAGATGTGACAGTTTGACATTTAGCAGTTCAATTACACAAATAGCCATTTAGTATCGTATCGTATTCGTAACATAATCCTATCGTGATATTTAGAATGATTAGCATGCCATTAGCAGACTACAATAACCAATACATGAGTCAACTGTACGCACTCGGCAGATCAACATTAAAGACAGTTCTTGTTCAATATACGTTGTTGTGTGTGCCTCTACAAAGCCCAAGCAACACAGATAACGTAACAACCTGAGTTGTTTCTTGGGCCAGCTTCTGCCTATGATGCTCCCGATCAGCTGCTCTCTTTCCTGGATTGTCTCCTGAGCTCGTTTCTGCTGATAATACTCTCGGTCATACCGTTGCTTCGCTTTTTTGGCAGCGACAGCACTGTCTGTTTGCCGTCTGCGCTCGACACGGATACACCGCTCCTGCCTTGTCTTACGAATTCGTCTTAGTTTCGCTTGTTCCCTTCGTTTTTGAAGACAAACTTGTTTCTTCTCTTGAGAGTGTTCGGTTTGATTCTTTGCTTGATTCATACTTGCCTCCGATAGTGTCCGTTGCTTCGCAACGGACCAGCAGAACATTACGTGATCAACCCAGCAAACACCGCGGTGCGGGAAGGTCGCCCGTGAACGAAAAACATTTAAACACGAGATTCGAGGTCGCGAGAGGAAAGAGCCTGGGAACAAAGTCAGAGTGTTCTACCCAGCAAACCCCGCGCGTGATTCTGTTCCGAGTTTCTACCCAGCAGACACCGCTGCGCGGGGAAGTGATTCTCTTCCGATGTTTTTCCCAGCAAACCCCGCTGCGCGGGGAGGTCGCCCGTGAACGAAAAACATTAAAAAACGACATGGTGTTCAGATTAGTACCCACGCAGGGCGTGGGAATAAAACTAGACTGGCGTCGCCAGTGAGCTCGCGGCGTGAGTTGCGTCGAGACCAGAATATACTAAAATGGAAAGTAGGGACAAGAGTGGAACTCCCAAGAGAGACTTCCAGTTTCTCACCAGAAAAATTTCACACAGTATAGAGAACTTGGCTGTTGACACCTTGCTCAAATGAAACCTGATTAAACTATAAATTATCATTACAACACTCATACACTTGCTTCTTAAAGGAGAGCGACCCTGAATTTTGAGAATGCGTTACATATCTTTTTATGCACAATCGATTTTTGACAGTTTGACCTCGACTCTTATTTCTAACCAGAGGCCACGATTAATCCAGCCTTCGCTTCAATACTTTTGTGTTTTCTTTTATTAACTGAATACGTTTCTTCTATCAGGCTTTCGATTATTCGTGTTCTGTAACAAATATAAAATTGAAAGCGAGGAATGTAACACGACAATTGTTTTACATTATTATTGCGGTTTTGTTCACAGTCATTTGTGACTGCAAGCTCAATGCTCAGGACTATTTCGGTGTATTTTTCATATCTGGTATACAATGACCATTGCGAAACAAACACTCAACCAGCTGAGCCAACCGGGCGGCGATTTACGTCATCGCATATCACGTGATAATATGAACCAATCACCGTGTGCTGATTGTCGACCCAGAAAAAGGAAAACAAAAAAATCTCCATTTTTAAGCTCGCCGCAGCTGCGCTGCCCGCGAGCAACAAGTGTCGTGTTACATTCCTCGCTTTCAATTTCATATTTGTTACAGAACACGAATAGAGTGGTAAAGTGTGACGTCATCATTTTGCAAACTTTTCCATTCAAACCTCAAAACCACATCATGCGATATACACAGTTGCTGAAAGAACGTGTGCAAAATTTCAAATCGCTAGCCCTACTGAAAGCGAAGATAGAGAAGTTTAAAGTTCGAGATAGTCGTAACGAAACCCTCTTATTTAGCGTTGGTTCCAAATCAAAGGAACCAACACCAAATAAGAGGGTTTAGTATGAAGCAATTTGAACTTCAAAAGCCTATATCTCAGCTGTTTAATGCACTAAAGAGCCAATTTTTTCTGTGTGAACTTTTTTTAGATAGGCCATTCCGAAGAATTGCGCAAAGTCCATTATTTCCGAAAAAATATTTTTATGACGTCATCACTTTACCACTCTTAAGCCTGATAGAAGAAACGCAATCAGTTAATAAAAGAAAACACAAAAGTATTGAAGTGAAGGCTGGATTAAGGTCCGTGGGTCTTCCGTCCATTCAATTTTCGTTTAAATTACAAAATCAAAAATTGAATATTGAAGTTTCCAATTTTCATATTTTATCATTTATGCGGCAATGAAAATTAGAAATTCCTCTTGGACTTTGCATCGTTGTATATTTTCAACAATCCAAAATTGAATTTGGTTTTCCGATTTCTCCTTTCCGATGTGTTCGAAAATCATAAATCTAACCACCAGTTTCCCTTTTCCATCCGCTGAAAAGCGACAAAAACGGACGCATACTTCGTATGATTCGAACGGGAGATCAATTTTCAATGTTCGTACATGCGAAAATTGAAACATCGAATTTTGACAAAATTTCCCGAGGGGGAGGGTATGGCTAGTCTGTTTCGGCTGCTAGTTTCCCGAGTGTGTGGTACTTGGCTCTTCGTTTGTCAAGGGGAGGGGACACGGGATTTTCTGGACCACTCTTAGCCCGAAAATGGCGGCGCGCAAGAGGTTTATTTTGTAAAGATGACGAATTGATGTGCGATTGCCTGAGTCTACAAAGTGTGGTAATGTGCTAAGTATGGCCGCCGAACGTCGTAAAAAGAAAAACCCAATAGCTAATAAGGTGAAATAAACTGCACGAGTTCGGTCTCTTACCTGTCATTACGACGTTCGGTGGCCATACTTAGCCCACATCGGCGCCTAATCTTCGGCGTTTCCATTCCACAGTCATTACCACACTTTGTAGACTCAGGCAATCGCACATCAATTCGTCGTCTTTACAAAAGAAACCTCTTGCGCGCCGCCATTTTCGGGCTAAGAGTGGTCCAGAAAATCCTGAGTCCCCTACCCTACCCTCACACACTCGGGAAACTAGCAGCCGAAACAGACTAGCCACACCCTCTCTCTCGGGAAATTTTGTCAAAATTCGATGTTTCAATTTTCGCATGTACGAACATTGAAAATTGATCTCCCGTTCGAATCATACGAAGTATGCGTCCGTTTTTGTCGCTTTTCAGCGGATGGAAAAGGGAAACTGGTGGTTAGATTTCTGTTTTTTGAACAAATCGGAAAGGAGAAATCGGAAAACCAAATTCAATTTTGGATTGTTGAAAATATACATCGATGCAAAGTCCAAGAGAAATTTCTAATTTTCATTGCCGCATAAACGATAAAATATGAAAATTGGAAACTTCAATATTCAATTTTTGATTTTTTAATTTATACAAAAATTGAATGGATGGAAGACTCACGGACCCTCGGGAGTTCCGCTCTTGTCCCTGCTTTCTATTTTTAGTTTATTCTGCTCTCGACCCAACTAACGCCGCGAGCTCACTGGCAATGCCAGTCCAGTTGTTTCAGTGATTCATTTATTTTCGTATCATTTTCGTTTCGTTTCGTTTCGTTTCGTTTCGCAAAATAAAATAAGCCCGCGCACACCTATTTGAACAGAAGGTCAAAATGTTCTTATTGCCAGAAGGTACAATTGTATAAATCTTTGTGATGATGCATTCCGGGTATGGTAATTATGGGAGTTAGAGCCGTCATTGTGTTTTATTCCCACGAATGACGAAGATAGTGCCTTGTTTTTCTTTTCTCTGTTCATTCAAACCGACCACAAGGCGTTCAATCAGGAGAACTTAAAATTTGATCCGTTGTGGTGGTCCGTTGTCGAGTTTGTTCGCCGGGCAATCACTAAAAGAAATTGATCCTCAAATAATGTGGCGTGATGGAATCCCAATCTCTCTCAATATTGGCACACTCGTGTTTTGTTAATGATCAGCCACAAGGACTTACGTCCAGTTACTATGCGCATTCTAATGTACAAAGTTTTGTTTTCTTCGATGTCTTTTAGACACTTTTCCTCTCGTTTTCAACCGACCCTCAACTGCATTTGAATGGGTATATTCTGTCTTATATTGGATCTCTGTTCAGAAATTAAACAATGGCTGTACCGCTTCACTGGATCAGTTAATAAATAAACAATAAATTACTTTTGGCGAGGAACGGATAATTGTCCTTGGACATTATCTGTTCCTCGAAGCTCACAGTTGTCGAGTTTGTTCGAAGCCAAAAGTAGTTTATTGTCTTTATTATCCTTCAAACATTTCCTCTCGAAGCGAAAATAATGACGCGGAGACTCTGAAGCTTTTGTTACTTTCTAAAACGGCTTTTTCGACCACTGAATTGATGTCCTCCTCGGTAGTCATCTCGTAAGGTCTTTTGTGATTAAATATATAAAACTGTGTTCGAATATTGTCAATAAAGAGCAATAGTTCGCCAGGCGGGGGTTTAATTATTCGCTGGTAACGTCCGGACGTTTTTCGGTCACGTGTCACAATTCCCCCAATCACGCACGGGAGGAAATATTTGATGGGTCATAACTGATTATATCGATGTGCATTTTCGCGGGGTACAAATGCTTCGACTGAGACAAAATCAGTGACTGCTTCTTGGCAAAAATCCATCTGTTGAAAGTCAAACAATGGAATATATTTCAGCTCGTGAGAGCTGATCATCGATTCAAACAAACAACATATAACCTACAGGTTACAGCTGGTGAACAGCATCATCAACGGGTGTAAAGGCCATTAGGTGAGACATCATGAGAGATTTAAACCCACTGCCAAGTTCATTCCCAAGTCCTTTGAATAAAGCAAGGAGAACAGAAACTGTATGCTTAGGGCGCGCCTTCAGCTTGCTTGTTCAGGTCACTGCCCTGCTGATTCACATGACTGATTTAGTGTCCGTGTCTCGGAAATCTGACAGAATTATGGAACATTAGCATTTGGTCGCAAACGCCCCTTACAGAGCAGTTAATATTCTGTGAAGAAGTTCTGTGCTAGACTGAATGGAAACATTGCATATATATAATTTGAGGAACACGTTGGTACAGCACATTACTTTAAATAATCAGTCCACGTCATGTTATTACTGCATGAGTGATACATTCCGGTGACGCCGGTTTTACGGCTTTGCTGCCAACCCACCCCAAAACTAGCTTTTACAAAGACAAGTGTTACTTTACTATTGTCAATTTAGTCAGCCCTTTAGACTTACTGTCAATCTTTGGCCACTTCACAATTGTATCTATCCGTATAGCAGCAACTACTAGTTTAAAGATTTGACCGGCTCTTATTGTCTCTTTACCAGATGGTTGTATACGAAAAAGTTAGCGGTGGAGCAAATCCTAGGAAAAATCCCAAGGAGTCTGCTAGCATCTTCTCCATCCTCTCTTTCTCCTGGATGAGCAGTACATTGGCCACTGGTAGCACACGACCGCTCGAAAACAGCGACCTGTTTCCACTGCTGGACGAAGACAAGACCCAGGGCCTGACCGAGAGATTGGAGCAGACTTGGAACGAAGAATGTCGGCGACATCCAGATTTTGGCGGGAAAAAGAGGCGTCGTCTGTTTTGGGCCTTGATGTGCATGTTTCACTGGAGTGAACTCGTCTTTGTATTGAGTACTTCCATGATTGGAGGCTTGTGTAATGTGTTGCAGCCTCTTTTCCTCAGCATGTTGTTGTTGATTTTAATGAAGCAATCAACAGAAGACATGTGGTTGGCGTACGTTTACGGTGCAGGGATTTGCATTAGCGCTTTGATCAGGGTCGTGGTAATGCATCAGTTCGTTTTCAATTCCTTGATGATGGCAGTGAGATGGAAAGCGGCACTTACTGGATTTATTTTCAGAAAGGTGAGCTATATGCCAGTACAGCACCCGCACACGCTATAGGCAAAGAGTCGGTTCAACAAAACTAAACTGACTGCAAAACGACATTATCTCAACAAGTCAACGTATAACTATGCAGAATGTCTATCTACGCGGTTACAAGGCACATAGTCTGTTTGCCGTATCTACAGCAAAATGTTTTAGTATGCCGTGGTCACACTTGCGCTAGCATTGCGCTTACCTTCGCATAGTTAGGGCGCGTTCTTTTGGGTCTGTTATTCCTACTCCGGAATTTGAATAACAGAATAGACAGAATACCAGTTCTCAAAAGAACAAACTTTGCGCTACTCTGAAAGCATCAACGCTGACGTCATAGAATACGCCAAAAAAAAAAAAAAAAAAGGAATCAAAGCAGTGTTGCCACTGTAAGGTCGGCTCTCTTTTTAATTGACAGTTTGTCAATTTTGAGACAGAACAGAAACAGAACTTTTTAATTTACAGAAAACACATCTATCCGTAGGCCTCCACCTTGGCCGAGCCGTGCATTCGAAAGTCTTAGTTTTCAAAACCCTCCATTCCAAGGCAGTAGAGGGTGAAAATTATAAAACTTTAGTGTGGAGCTTGAACTGGGAGCCTTCGAAATTTATATCACCAAAACACTGCAACAATCATTAGAATTCTTCACTGTCGAATCCCTGAACCGGAACGAGACCATCCCAAGCCGGCAAGGAAATCAAAGCAGCAAGGCAGCTGCATCGCCAGAGATTTCAGACATCCGCTTGCGCCATCTTGGAAAAGGCATCAGGTTTCACGCTGAGAGCCGCTCAAGACTAACAAAGAAATGTATGGGATCTGATAATAAATTTCGCTTTTCGCTTAACTGAAGCACGTTCATAAAAATGTTTGGGCAGCATTCGGAAGAGGAAAGCTTCCTAAACACAACAGTGCAAAAAATATTTATCTCCGGTTTTCGATGTGTACTTTTTTGGATTTAAAATTTCGGCCTACGTAAGAAGGGATTGATAGCAGAATACGCTCAAAACCTGCTACTGTCACTTTTTAAGCTGCACTTAATACAAGAACCTTGGATACAACGCAAAATGTTTACCCCGTACCTGATTGTCGAAGGATTGAACATCTCCTATGAAGTCTCAGTCAGTTCCCTGGAGCAAATTCGATGCGTACTTTTTGCGTTTGAATTTGCAGTTCACAGCCAGCCGTGGCGAATGCCTCCCGTGAAGTACGCTGACTTCGGATGTTGATATTTTGGGCTAGGAAGCTCCAAATCGCATGAAAAGTGCATCAAACGAAAGCTAACTTCAACGGGTCGGTCAGCGGCACATCTCCTAAACGTAGCAGTCTCTTTTTGAACCGGAGAAACCCATCCCTCCCCCACCCCACTGAGGCAAAATACATAACAATGTTGAATGTATGAATGGCGCATGCTCATACCATACGCCGCTGGGAAAGACCGGAAGCAATCGTGGACGCAAAATGTCCGGAATTTCTGGCGATGTGTAAGCTCGCGAATTCGTAAATATACTTTTGCGGGAGTAGGTATTAATAGAACTGGCTCAAGACCACACTGTAGAATTTGCTCAATTTTAGGTATGTGGAAGTTTGCATCCGTTTCTGCGGACCTCCACTTTCGCTGTACCGCGTATTCAAATTAGTTTCAGGTTTTAAAACCCACATTTACAAGGCGGCAGAGGGTGAACATTATAAAACTTAGTGTGGCGCTCGAAATGGGAGAATTTAGAATTCTTCACTGCCGAATCTCTGAACCGGAATGAGACCGTCCGGAGCCGCAAAGCAAATGTCTATCCGTGACTTACTCATATCATGCACACTCCCCAGCTTATCTTGGCGACACCTACATATATACGTGCGTAAAGAAAACACGCCTTTCTTCTTTTGGCTGAGTTTCAAGTTGAAGAAATTTAAGTGAAATGTGATACACTTGTTGACATGTACTTACCATTTAATAAGACACAGATGCCACAATGGACGCATCCTTTACAGTCAACACTGACCTTAGAACTAGGACGGCAGAGGACAGGACGGTAGCTCCTGCGAAACAATAAAGCAATATAATTGATAATCCTTCAGCTGGGAGTGTCAAGCATTTATTTTACGCATACTGAGCTCTTCATAAGTTTGATTGTAATATATAATTTGTGCATTGTTTTCTTTACTTCGGCGCTTCCCCTTCACAGGTTTTGCGCCTTAACCAAACCAGCCTATCAACACTAACAAGTGGTTACGTCATGGACTTGGTCGCTGGTGATGTCCAGCGCTTTGATTTTTCAGTTAAATACCTCGCCTGCGTTATCCAAGCTTTGTTCGAAATTGGCGCCGTCACTGTGATAACCTGGAGCCTGCTGGGATACCAAGCCTTGGGTGGCATCTTTTTTATGGTCTCTCTTGCACTTTACTATTGCATCATGGGAGTAGTGTGCACTGGACTTCGCACCAGAATTGCCCACGTGACCGACAAACGTTTGAATTCCATGAACGCAATTGTATCTGGAATACGCACTGTCAAGATGCACGCCTGGGAATGGCCATTCATGGAAATGGTGAAGCGATTGAGAAGGTCAGTATAGTTATTATTGTATTGGATGTTTTACATGAATATGAAGAGCGCATTCCTACAGCAATCTTGCACACTATACTAAACTTTCCGAAATCTTGCAAATTTTCGTTTATGCAGGTGATTAAACGGTGGTTAATTTGGTAGAGGAAAATCTGAGATCGGATTTTAATCTCAGATCACACGGATTTTCCGCGACGAAAGAAACAAACAAATCCGAAAATGGATTATTTGCATCGTTCTCGGGCTGAAAATATAATCGATGAATGCATGTTAGTTTTCTGGTTATATCTACAAACGCGAAACAATAACACTACTCACATTACCTTCGTCGCCAAAATCTCTGCCGTTTGCCATTGTCACAACAAAAGTATGTGTACTTTTTGCGAATCCTTCCCATGCTCCAGATCATGAATCCCAAGATTTAGATAGTATTCGACGAATCTGTTCTGACTATGGATTCAGAGGATTTAAAATTCCTTTTCGGATTTTAGTAAAGAAACGCAAAAAAGGTTTTGGATTCAAAAATCCGGTTTTGGATTTTCCCAAAGAAACGCACCCTCAGTGCGCGATCTAAAGCTTTTTTTTTTTTTTTTTTTCTTTCACCAAATTTTTCCTGGAAGTGTCCGCTGTATTTCTTTTACGCGCGGTCAAGGTGCATGCCTGGGAATGGCTTTTCATGGAAATGGTGAAGCAACTGAGGAGGTCATCAACATACACTATAGAAAATACGACATTCGCAGATGCTCTGACGCTGTATTACTTTTACTAATAACATCTTTCGAATGTCGCTCAGCGTTTCGCGTGCGACGTTAAGCTACGCAGCTTTGGCTACTTGAATCGGCACAAAGGCGAAAAAACTTTCGCCTGAGAAATACTGCTTAAGGTTTTCCAGTTTGATTCATTTCGATCATTGATCGCTGTAGTTTCAAGACATTTATTATGTCTAAGTCGTAGGCCTTAACTTGCAACATGTCCTTTTCGTGCTACGCAACGGACCTTCAGACAGTCTTCAGATTTTGCTCTGAAATAAAAGTATGCATTGGGACATACTACGATCGTGCCACCTTACTTTTAATGCCATTGAATGTGGCACGGCATCACAATCAGTAAATAATTTTTTTCGATAATTAAAAAGTGAATTTTGCAGTAGCTGTGCGGCACCTCTTTAGGAAACTTTTAGCACATATTTGATTAACAGCGGCCGAATGGACCTGAATGTTTTTGAAAAATGGAAGGCTATTTTTGAAATTTTTGTAAACTTCAACTTCAAAATATATCAATCCGACGAAAATTCTGTAGAAGGGGGTTCCATCCACCTTCGCTGGGGTTTCGGTTTGCTTGTACGTCCGAGGGTTAAGCTAAACACCTTCTCCTGTTTTGCTTTCAGACGAGAGATGTGGTTGATTCGATTGAAGAGTGTTATCTTATCTACGTTTGCTGCTTTGCTTTATTCCTGCCAACCTATCGCGAGTTGTATCGGCATCGCAGTTCTGTCAGCATCTGGGTTAGGACTAACAACCTACAACATGATGATGTTTTTTTCGTTAATTTCCACTGTAAGGTTAAGCGTATCACAGTACATTGGTATGCCCATGAATCTCTTGCCCGACTTTTTTGCTGGACTCGATCGAATCCAGGAGTTGCTTGTAATGCACGACTTGCGCCAAGTCACTGATAATGACAATCTGCTAAAAGCATTTATACAGGATGACAAATTCCATGGTGATAGAGGAAAAGTAACGCCATCAGTGCCGACATCCACTGGTCCAAGCAGACAGAATCAAATAAAAAGTGACCCTCGTTATGAAAAAATTATGTGTGAAGGAAACGGCCCACCAGGCATCGTTTTTCTTGACAATGTCACGTGCTGTTGGGAGGAAGAAAATATATTGAAATCTGTTTCCCTGTCGGTTTCTGAGGGTGAACTGGTATCAGTCACCGGTCCTGTTGGTTGCGGCAAATCCTCCCTCTTGATGGCCATTCTACAGGAACTGCCTCTTTCCCAGGGCACCATGTCGTGCTCTGGTCGTATAGCACATGTGCCACAACTAGCCTGGATATTCTCTGGAACCGTTCAAGAAAATATTCTTTTCGGTAAACACATAGAGCCAGAACGATACAAGCAAATCCTTGAAGCTTGTGCTCTGACAAGAGATATTGAAGATCTCCCTGATGGCGACATGACCATGATTGGTGAGCGTGGAGTACTCTTGAGTGGTGGTCAGCGTGCACGTGTCGCCCTCGCACGCGCAGTGTATGCAGATGCCGACGTGTATTTGTTAGACGACCCTCTCAGTGCTGTGGACTCTAAAGTTGCCGAGCATATCTTTGAGAAATGCATCTGTGGAATACTGGCACAGAAGACGAGGATTGTTGTCACCCACTGTCAGCAGTTTCTGACGAACGCAGAACATCTTGTCATCATGAAAGAAGGATTGATCATCAACGAAGGAAGTTATACGGACTTGCGTACAACTGGAATTGAATTCCAGGAAATCCGTGGCGACGTGAAATCAGGAAATTCTCACTTTACTCAAGATTCTTCAAGGAAAGAAAAAGTCACGACAGAAGACGTAATTGGGTTAGAGCTCAAAGAGGAAGATCGATTGATGGGATCAGTGACTTGCTCTCTTTACTGGAAATATTTCCGTTCAGGACTTTCTTCCTTCGTGCTGATCAGTTTCATCTTGTTCATCGTTGTAGCTCAAGGTATGTGAACTTACAGACGTCGACGAAGCTTGCTTCAATATTAAATTTACTAGTGCAGTAGCAAAGCCCCTACTAAAGTATTTGGCAAGATCATTTTGGAACCAGCTCAAATATATCTCAGTAAAGTTTGATTTCTTATTCCAGTGGTTCTTGTCCTTCCTGATTGGTGGGTTTTGCACATGAGTAATCTGCCTCGTTTCCGGAGGGAACAAAGTCAAAACCTATACATCTACGCTGGATTAGCGAGTGTGGCTTTCCTCTTGTCACTCGTAAGAGCTCTGCTGTTCTTTAACGCGGCACTGAATTCTTCTCAAACCCTCCATCACGGAATGCTAACCGCTGTGCTCAAGGCTCCTGTGTTGTTCTTTGACACAAATCCTATTGGACGAGTTTTAAACCGGTTTTCGACGGACTTGGCATTCATGGACGAGATGTTGCCGGAAACGTTTCTGGACGCCGTTCAACTTGTGCTTTTC
This sequence comes from Plumapathes pennacea, assembly GCA_964036295.1. NCBI lineage: Eukaryota > Metazoa > Cnidaria > Anthozoa > Antipatharia > Myriopathidae > Plumapathes > Plumapathes pennacea. The sequence goes on from OZ038462.1 coordinate 27,307,532, forward strand.
TGCATCAGTGCTATTGTCCTTCCTTCCTTGCTGAACCCGTGGATTATAATGGTGCTGATTCCTTTGCTTGCCGTTTTCTTAATCATTGGTAAGTATTACGTGAAGACGTCGCGTGAGCTGAGACGTTTGGAGGCGCTGAACAGAAGTCCAGTGTTTTCACATTTGGCCGACTCTCTGGAGGGCTTGGTGACTATTCGGACGTACAACAGAGAGCGGATGTTCCTGAATGAATTTTACAGGTGAGAAACCGAAGGGATTGTGGCCGGCTATTTGTCAAGGAGCAATCACGATATTTTGTGTTCTGATATATATTTTAACAGGTATCAAGACATGCACAACAAAACTGCGTTTCTAAGGATAGGAAGCGAGCGATGGTTGGCAATTCGCGTGGACGTAATTTGCGTTTGTTTTGTTACCGCGGTTCTCCTCTTCTCGATTGTTACGCAGTCTGGTGCAGGTCAGTTCATATAGAATATGCATGAACAAACGTGGACACAAGATAATGCAGTCGGTTCACTCTTACCATTAATGCATAAGTGAATTTAGGGTGGCCGCACACATCTTACAATCTGTGAATCGACCTGACATGGGGGATAAGCTGACAAGTCGTAGGACAGTGTTTGAATTCTTATAGCTAAAGACTCAGTTAGAAGTAATTTGTTTCATAAAAAATAAGCATGCAATCATGTGACTTCTGGGAGAACTTGTCTGCAGATGAGATTTGATTTAACTAGTATGCACTAATTGGGATTCATACATTTTGTTCTTGAAAGGTTGGGGGAATCTGCATTAAATTGTTAGGAAATACATTAACACTTCAGGTGTTCCACGGTAACATCCGTCATTTTTAGCAGTAGAACCTAAATCAAAATATTTGGCGGATGTCTTCTTAACTCCCCATCTTTGCCACGCCTTTAGGTGTCACCGCATTCTCTTTGGTCTACACTTTACAACTCGCTGTAGACACCTCCCACTATGGAGTACGACAATGTGCAGACGTAGAGAACTACATGACGTCGGTTGAACGCGTCATGACCTACACAGAAATTGAACCAGAGCCTGGGTACGAGGTGTCAACCCAGCCCCCAGGAGAATGGCCTCAACGCGGCAGTGTACAAATGGAGAATATGTCTCTAGTTTACTACCCAGGAGGTCCACAGGTGTTGCAAGATGTTTCATTCACCATCGAGCCACATCAAAGGATTGGAATAGCAGGACGCACGGGAGCGGGAAAGTCTTCACTCGTCGCCGCACTTTTCCGCATGCCAGAACCCGCGGGTCGAATCATTGTTGATGGCATTGACATTCAAAGTCTGAACATACAAAGCTCTCGTCGTGCACTCTCAGTCATCACTCAAGATCCAATCCTGTTCACTGGCACACTCCGCATGAACTTGGATCCGTTTGAGAGAAGTCAGGATAGCGAGATTTGGGAAGCCCTGGATGAAGCTGGTATGAAAGCCAAAGTGACGAAGCTGCCCAAACAACTGTATGAAGGAATTCTAGAATGTGGAGCAAATTTCAGTGTTGGTGAACGGCAGCTGCTGTGTCTGGCTCGCGCTTTGCTGCAGAAAAGCAAAATCATGGTTCTAGACGAAGCCACAGCAAATGTGGATTACGAGACAGACCATCTCATCCAGGTGACCATCCGCGAGAAATTCCAGGAGTGCACCGTGATCACGGTAGCGCATCGATTGAACACCATCATGGACTACGAGAAAGTTGTGGTAATGGATAGAGGGCGGGTGGTAGAGTTTGATGAACCTCAATCTTTGTTGAGGAAAGAGGGAGGGATGTTCTCTGAGTTGTACAAGAGCCACCACTTTTAGCCATTGTGGCAATCAAACCCTTTTATTTAAATTTTTCTGGCAGTTAAATTTCTTATCAATTTTAGTAAAAGTTTCGACAGAATTCCAGTTTTGTCGGATGACTCTCTAGAGTAGACTTTTACGCAAAATCACCATTAATAATTAGCACAAAACGGTTGCGTGAATATATTAGGAATGCAGAATTTTAAACATTTGATAGTGATCGATGTGCATGTATACTTATCCATTGAGTATAATAATAGTGGAGCGGATATGTGCATGGATTGTTCACTTTCGGTTAAAAGCATCAAATTTGGCAGAAAGACAGGTTTTAGTGGATATAGTGCCACCGCAAAAAATAATGGGTTTCCTAGTTAAGGCGTATTTTCAAAATGGCCGCCATCTGTTGCCATAAAAGTACATAGACCGAACATACATTTGAACTATCTTTTTTATTCTTCGAATCCCTTTCAATCAAAGATAGGAACAATAAAAACGTGCAAGTATCATGTTTCGAAGAAAAACTTTGGGTTGGCAATAAAAAAATGCTTTTAAAATGGAAATCTATACAAACCGGAAGTGAAACTTATTTTTAACGGAAGTGATCAAAGTAAATGCTTTTCTTTGTGAGCTTACCGTGTTTGTCTGTTTTATTATCACAGACATGATAGAATATTTACCAATACATATTCTAGTTACAATATTGGCTCATCATCTTAACCCTTTCACTCCCAAGTTCAATTGCAGATTCTCCCAACTTTTAAAATGTATGAGTCATGTAGTGAGAACTGATAGTTCAATCAGCTATCACCTGGGCAAGGCATCAAAAGTCAAGTTCTCCTTTCTATAGTATTCGGCTTTCAATAACCGTAGAATGTTTCGTTTCGTCTTTAACAAGTATGCAATACAGTTTGAAGATTGCGTTAACCCTTTCACTCCCGAAAGTGAGATTAACTTCGATTTTCTACTTCAGTTTCTTACGAGAAATATGGTAAAGGCATAATATTCCACGGATTCGACTATACAAGAGACGAGGTAGTTCTCAGGCTGAAAATGCGTCGAAGTAAATCATCTTAACGTCCAGCTGTCATACATTTCTGTTGCCGCACTCATCAGTGCAGGTCCACGGAGCAGTGCAGTGTAAGTGAACCTTCCCGTATAGGAACAGCTTGCTCGACATCCTTTCTTACAGCCGCATCAAACGATTTTGCGGAGTTTTGCATCACTGGCCTTACCCTCAGAACGTTGAACTTCCTCATCCTCGTCTATGACTGTCCTTGCCTTCTTTTACAACAAGGCTAGACAAGTGGCGCAGTATCCTCCGCTAATGAACTAATCAGTTCGAAACTCCAACAACGTTACGGTCAAATTCCTTATTCTCGGACTAAAAGGAATAAAATGCTCCGCCTTCAAGGCTGAATTCAGTGGTCAAACGCCCCACCCCAGGGGCAAAACATCGCGGAGAAAGGGATAATAAAATAGTCTGAAAGTTCAGTGACTTTTAAGTCAAATAAATTTTGTGAAACGCGCGTACGAGATATTGTTTCTTTGAGCTAGTTATCCGATGGTTTGAAATATTCCTTTGAAGTATTAAATATACGAGTGATTTGCGAAGATCTATAAAATATAAACGTACTTGGCAAAGAGGAATAAACTCTCGACAAGGAAATATTTTCTAATCGATTCATCACGGTATGTCGGTAATAAACGTCGAAGTTAAAGTCGCCAGGGCAATGTGTATTTGTTTATTTATCCAGTTATAAAACCAGTACCTTGATCGAGGTAACGCATTCAAAATCTTTACGCACTCAAAATCTTTTCTGTTTTTATCGAACGGTGCAACACCTGGAGATCGATCTTCCATGTACAGTTGCGACGAATAATTAAACTTGTGCTTGCAGATTTCTTTCAACACACACACTAAGCGCACAGCTAACTGGTTTTGCGTAAAGTGGAGTGAAATTAAGGGAACCAGTCTAAACCCGCCACTGAATTCAAATTTCCCACCCTCTGTCGAAGTGGTGAAATCGACTCCACCCCATGGACAGAGCAGTCTGTCAAAGTCCCGCCTCCCAGACAAACGAGAGCGTCAAATACCCCTTTCGAAGAGTCAAATTGACCGGCGCAAAAGCTTAGCTAAAAACCTATTATCCTGTAATGCAAATACGCCGTATATTTCGGGTACAAAATTAATCACATACAAAGCATGCAGCGGCACTTTCTGCGATGCGGTAAAGAATTCGATCGCATGTTGTACTCTTCTTCAACTACCTGCTCGGGTTCCAGTGCACTGCGTCTTTTTTTCTGTTTGGTTGAGGCCTAGTATAATTAAATATACAATAGAAACTTCTGTGCCAGCTAGATTTGCACCGTGAAAAATGTATCTTCTCTCTCACCACTTTGCCCGTTCTTGAAAGACTTTGACTCCTTTGGCATGCAAATAACTACTATTAAACTTTTACTATATTCCCAGCCAAAGTCTTGTGGCCTGCTCCTATATTCGACTGGCGCTCAGATTTAGCGGAGTACTGTGAAGGCTGTTTGTGTTTTCTTGCCACGCATTTAGACCACTCAGAAAGTTTTAAGATTCTATTTTCGGCTCCGCAAACTAAGGACTTCTAGGTACTAACAACTTTTATATTCTGCGTATGTCCTTTACTTTTCGACAAAATAAAAAATAATTTTCCAAATGTCAGGAATTTGATACATTTAAAGCAAACTTAAAAATAGTTGAATAGGAGACATGATTTCAAACTCTTTACCGCATTATTTTCCGATCGAAGCAACATTCACTTCCGGTTTAACGTAGATGACACAAAACCAACCAAAATATGCACTGTCTAGGGCTATTCGATATATATATTTTTAACTTTCAGGCTCGTTATATATAATAAGAAGTAAGCCTGAACATGTAAATTACAAGTCTAAATTTCATCAATGTTGAATTCGACTTCCGGTCAAGATGGCGGCCATTTTGGAAACCTCCTTAACTGGATTTAACAGAAAGTAGTCGTGATGGCACTATTATTATCAGATATTTATTAGTATGAAAAAATGTATATTTCCTGCAAGTTTGGTGCTTTTAACCGAAAGTGAACAATTTGGCCCAAATTCTGCATATATCCGCTCCATTATAACAAGAAATAACTTTAGTTTAATAATTAACTTACAACACGGGTATAAAATCACCGTAAAACCGCCAGTATAAAATACAATTGACTTTACTCGGTAATTTTTACTTCTACCGCCTCCCCGAGGTGAAGGAGTCGTAAGATGGAAGCCGCCTTTTTAATTTGTTTCGTGTCGAGAACAATGATATGTTAAAAACGCGTCTCCGTGGCAAGTTACCATCTTTCAAATGCATGATCATGAGCAATTGGGGTTAATATGATGGCGTCGTATTTGTGCCGCTTAAAATGGTATATATTTCAACGGTGGCTTTACGTAACCTTTGGCGGTTATTCTTTTTGTGATGTAGTATGTATGTTCTGGTTACCAGAGGTGCGGGCGTGTCAACAAGACACGTTGTAGCGTGTGCTATTTAGTAAACGAAATCTTTGAAACCAACTCAAGGTAGTTTTATGCAAGACTATCCATTTTGTTAGCTTAGCGCTTTTAGTTCGAGAGTCAAGTTGACTGAGTCGAGTCAAGTTGAATCGAGTCTAGTTGAACCGGGTTGAAAGAGTCAGGAGCTGCAGGGTATCAAACTCAAAGTAGTCAACCTAAACCAACTGTCAACGCAAACCAATTTGTCAGGGCAGTTTTCTTGTGAAGTTTGGTTAGTGTGGTTAAGTTAATTTTCGGCTCTGGCTAGCCTTATTTGCATTATTATTTGTACAGTGTGTACTTGGAGTGGGGCACTGTGGTTGGTGCTACTGTTGAATATTATGCAACACGCGTTTTGCACTTAAAACGTTGTAACCGAGAAGATATTTTCTGTGCTGTAAGCTTTTGGTAGTACGACACAAAGTAAGGAAGATTAAGGTCGTAGGCGCGAGTCTCGCTGACCGGTTTATTGCGGGCGTCTCAATCAAGTCGAAATAATCGTTGAAATGCAAAAATGGTCTTCTGATGGAAATTGAACAGTAGCAACTAGGTGAACGTACACTGCTAACTTCACCCGGTACACCTTTAAGTTTCAGTTCCTTCGCTAAATCCGCGCGTGATACGGCGTCTGGCTAGTGATTCAGAACTTCGTTATGAATATTAGCAATGAATACAACAAGCTGTCCCGGTCACGGATCAGGTAACCGCCTTGCCATTGAAATAATCTTTGAGCTGTATCATGATTGTTCCATATCACTGATCGAGCCAGTTCCGGCTGTCGCTTGCACACGCCGCCAGGGTCTACGGGCTCAAAGATCAACGCACATCGACGGCGAAGAGGAAAACCAAACAAACACAGGACGTACGAAAGGTAGAAATGATATTTTCCTGTGTATACTTCATGGACCAGGCTAAATGTGAAGTAATACGAGCAACATGCATTTCCAGTGTAATTTATCGCGCAACATCGGTTGCGTTGCAAATTGCACTGTAATATCGCGCGTATTACCTGCAAGAAGTTGCAAGAAGTAGAAGTGAGTTTTTAAACAGTCCAGGTGCAATAATTTTATTTACTTGCTAATTTTTGTGTTGTCGGAGGGAAAATTCTAAACTGGCGCGCCAAAAGCGACTACCTTGCGATAATTTATGCTACTAGCCTGAAGCTTTCATTGCCCTGTTCCAGTTTTCTCAGCGTTAGATGCCGGATTACTTTCTGAAGTTAATTTTTTTGACTACAACAAACTGCTTCACGTTCGCCAGCGAACTTTAAAAATTGTGCTGGACGACCAACTCTTAGCGAGTTACTGATCAGTTATGAGGCAATTATTTAATTATTCCTAATGGTACAGTTGAACAAAACCTGTCATGATGGAGCTGTGCAAAGAGAACAATTGAAATGGCGCAAAATTGGCTGTACAAATTATTAGTACAGACTGAATGGCGCCAAGAAAAGCGCGCCTAGTCTCCTAACAGCAGACCCACCAGCAGCTCCCGTTTTACATTGCAAAACGGGAGCTGTCGTGGGTCTGCTGTCAGGCGGCAAGGGTAAACCTGTACGCCATGCAATATTTTAGGCAGAACAACAGCTTGAGCGTGGCGGCCAATTTTTAAATCGTGCGCCATTCTCTCCAGTCACCTTGGTTTTTGACCGACCGAAGGATAACATTTCTTGTTTCGTGTGGCACTGTAGTAGCCTTTTAACAGGCATTTCTTGATATACTCTTTTGAGGACAGCAACTTATAGTTTGTGAGTAATTCCGAACAAAATATATTTGTAATTATAATTATTTTGTTCGGAATTACTCACAAACTATAAGTTGTTGTCCTCAAAAGAGTATATCAAGAAATGCCTGTTGAAAGGCTACTATTTTCACGGTTCAGTCAGTCTAAATAATTTAATAATTCAATTTGGGGTCAACCGAACAAATAAATTGGCGAGGAGTTCAACTAGATTTGATTTCTGATCATAGTTTGCTGCTCACAGATTTTTTTGAGCCATCCGATGTATAGTCTTACTGTCAGTGTACGGTTGTTGTTGTTGTTGTTTTTTTTTTTGATAATCCAAGAGTATCTTGGCTGTAGTGTACAGTCAAGTGTGCCAGCGACATAGAAGTTGTGATTAAAATTGTGTCATCCTTTCTCCACACGATTGCACAACTCGGCGATGAATCCGCGACATCAAAATCTCGTGTTTTTCTTACATCCGGCTTCAGTAATCATCCCAGTAACTGACAGCGGCAATGCATGCCGCACGGTATCCAAAATTTGTACCCTATTTCAGACCAAAAAATATATACAGTTTCTATACCAGCTTCAGACCTGCATTTTCAAAATTTCACCCTATTTCAGTTCAGACTTGTACACCCAGCCAAACACTAGTTGCCGCCAGGTATTTCAAACCAAGTACCAAAACACTCCGAAATCTACTGCCCTATTCCAGACCTAAACGGCAATCTATATACTATTCGGAGTAAAACGTTACAGCATATTAGTGGAGTACACCCGCCGAATTTTATTTGCTACTAGCGTCTTTAGGAATGCATGTCTTGCTTTCCGACGCTAAGCTCAGAGTGTACTCGTAGCTTATGCTGCCGGAGAAAGAGCCAGTGAATGCGGCAGCACTTCACTTACAAATGTGATTCCTAGTTTTGCCGTAAACTAAGCTAGGTGGTCTGAATCCAAGTCGGTATAAAGGCCATATAATATAATTTACTTAGTTTACTTTCGGCTCGTAAAATTTTGCCTGTGTAGTGACTTCAAATAAGGCAGGCTGCTGAAAAATGAAGCAATATATCGAACTCAGCGAGGAGATCACGATAACTGAGTTCTCAAATAGCGGAGCCGTTTGTATTACCGTTAGCTGGGCAAACCATTACTATCTCGAATTCTAAAGGGGTGTTTCTTGCGAAATAGTTCGAGATAGAGGTGAAATTTCTATCAAGTTCATTTCCAGGGAAAATCAACTTCTGTTTAAGACAGGGTGACAGGTGATTAGCCGAGTTCGCAATCGCGTTCGATATACTGTATTCTCGTGTGTTCTTCTAGGTTCTTTATGATATGGCTGAATACGAGAAATGTAACGGTCCAAATTCTGCAAAAAACCCGAAGGGATCTGCTAGCATCTTCTCCATCCTCTCCTTCTCCTGGATGAACAGTACATTGGCCACTGGTAGCACACGACCGCTGGAAAACAGCGACCTGTTTCCACTGCTGGACGAAGACAAGACCCAGGGCCTGACCGAGAAATTGGAGGAGACTTGGAACGAAGAATGCCGCCGACATCCAGATTTTGGCGGGAAAAAGAGGCGTCATCTGTTATGGGCCTTGATGTGCATGTTTCACTGGAGTGAACTCGTCTTTGTGCTGAGTACAGCTATGATTGCAGGCTTGTGTAACGTGTTACAGCCTCTATTCCTCAGCATGTTGTTGTTGGTTTTAATGAAGCATTCAACAAAAGACATGTGGTTGGCTTACGTTTATAGTGCAGGGATTTGTATCAGCAGCTTCACAAGAGTCGTAATAGATCGTCAGTTCGTTTACAATTCCTTGATGATGGCCATGAGATGGAAAGCGGCAACCATTGGATTTATTTTCAAGAAGGCGAGTTAAATGTAGTCTCAGGGAGAGACGGGCACTCCGTGGATTGACTATACGGAGTGGCTCCGCCTAAAAGGGTCCTTTTTCGAGCCTCAGGTGAAGGGGTTAAGAAAAGCAAAGCTTTTTGGTTTTATAAAGGTTCAATAAGAATGGCTCGACAAAGGATAATCGTATTGGCATATCACAAAGGTTCTAAAACTCGTCCCTCGATGGTAAAAGTTCGGTCAAAAGTCGCGTTCCCGAGCGAGTTGTGTGCGGTTTTGCTAGATGTTTTTTTTGTTCAAAGGCCCATAAATTTTTACTAGAGGTATAAAAAAGAGCCACCATTTCGACCCCAGAATAGTGTTTGAAAGGGTAAGGGGTTGAAATCCCGGGCGGAGCCTCCTCGTTTAAAATTATTCTTAAAGTACCCCACATTTTATATTCGTTTGAAAGGCTGTTCCACAGCTTAGGAAAGGGTGAGGTTGAAATAATTTCCATCACACAGCCTGGGCTTTTGATAAGTTTGATTGTCTTCTATGATTTTGATGACTTCTTCTTTACCTCGCCGCTTGCTCTGGACAGGTTTTGCGTCTCAGCCAAACCAGCCTATCAACACTAACAAGTGGTTACGTCATGGACTTGGTCGCTGGTGATGCACAACGCTTTGATCGATCTGTTTTGTACCTCGTTCTTGTTATCCAAGCTTTGTTCGAAATTGGTGCCGTCGCTGTGTTGACCTGGCGCATGCTGGGATACCAAGCCTTGGGTGGTATCTTTTTTATGGTCTTTCTTGCAGTTTACTATTGCATCATGGGAACAGTGTGCACTGGACTTCGCACCAGAATTGCCCACGTGACCGACAAACGTCTGAATTTCATGAACGCCATTGTACCTGGAATACGCGCAGTCAAGATGCACGCCTGGGAATGGCCTTTCATGGAAATGGTAAAGCGACTGAGAAGGTCAGTATATGGAATATGCCGGATGTTTTACGTGAATAGGAAGAGCGCATTCCTACAGCAGTTTTGCAAATATAGTTTCAGTTCTACAGCAAAGAATTTCCTTTGAAGCATAATTGAACGGTGGTTACTACTGCAAGTCCAATTTGTGAGAGGGAGGTCCCTTGCGAGATTAAAAAAAAGAAAACGGCTCACAAAATATGTTACCCAAATAATCTATTACAGAGTTGCACTCAAACTTCGTATTTCAGTTAAAGAAGGCAACATTAAAATAGAGAAGGCCGTAACATTCTTCTCCTCACTGGTTTGCTTTCAGACAAGAGATGTGGTTGATTCGAGTAAAGAGTGTCATCTTATCTACGTTTGCTGCTTTGCTTTATTCCTGCCAACCTATCGCGAGTTGTATCGGCATCGCAGTTCTGTCAGCATCTGGATTAGGTTTATCTACCTACAATATGATGATGACCTTGTCACTGATCACCACTGTGAGAGTAACCGTATCACAATGCATAGGGATGCCCATGAACTTCTTGGCTGACTTTTTTGCTGGACTTGATCGAATCCAGAAGCTGTTTGAAGTGCAAGACTTGCGACAAGTCACTGCCAGTGACGATCTGCGGAGAGCATTTATGCTAGATGACAAGTTTTATGATGAAACTAGGGGGAAACCAGCGTCATCACGAGCGACAACCACCTGTAAAAACAGACAGAATCAAATAGAAAATGACCCTCGTTATCGAAAAATGATGCGTGAAGGAAACGGCCCACAAGGCATCATTTTTCTTGACAATGTCACTTGCTGTTGGGAGGAAGAAAAGATACTTAAATATGTTTCCCTGTCGGTTTCTGAGGGTAAACTTGTCCTAATCACCGGTCCTGTTGGTTGCGGCAAATCATCCCTCTTGATGGCCATTCTACAGGAACTGCCTCTTTCCCATGGCACAATATCGTGCTCTGGTCAAATAGCGCATGTGCCACAGCTGGCTTGGATATTCTCTGGAACCGTTCAAGAAAATATTCTTTTCGGTAAACACATGGAGCCAATACGATACAGGCAAATCCTTGAAGCTTGTGCTCTGGCAAGAGATATTGAAGACTTCCCTGATGGCGATATGACCATGATCGGTGAGCGTGGAGTACTCTTGAGTGGTGGTCAGCGTGCACGTGTCGCCCTCGCACGCGCAGTATATGCAGATGCCGACGTGTATTTGTTGGACGACCCTCTGAGTGCTGTGGACGCTAAAGTTGCCGAGCACATCTTTGAAAAATGTATCTGTGGAATACTGGCGCAGAAGACAAGAATTGTGGTTACCCACTGTCAGCAGTTTCTGACGAACGCAGAACATCTTGTTATCATGAAAGAAGGATCGATCATCAACGAAGGAAGTTATACGGACTTGCGTCAAACTGAAATTGAATTCCAGGAAATGAGTGGCGACGTGCAATCGGGAAACTCTCTGGTTAGTCAAGATTCTGCAGGGAAAGAAAAAGTTAAGACAGAAGAAGTGATTGGGTTAGAGCTCGAAGAGGAAGATCGCTTGACGGGATCGGTGCCTCGCTCTCTTTACTGGAAATATTTCCGTGCAGGACTTTCATCCTTCATGTTGATCAGTTTCATCTTGTTCATCGTTGTAGCTCAAGGTATGTGAACTTACAGGCTTCGAAGTTTTCTTTGAATATTAAATTTTACAATTGTGGAAGGTAAGCTCCTGTTAAAATATTAGGCAAGATAATTTTGGTGTGAATTTAAGCGAATAGAAGTTACATTAGCCAATGAAACAAGCAGCAGACCCCCCGGGGACTCCCATAAAAAAAGGGGCGGTGATGCTCGTCGGGCTCTTAGGTGTCAAAATCATGGGTTTTGGTACCGCTTAGGGTGCTCAATATGAAACACTGACATTTTTATGTTTTCGTGGTACCGTTTAGGGGTCAGGTGTCAGTCGACGAATGAACTTTTTTTCTTTGAAAGCAGCCATCTTAGTTCCTCCTCCCCCCTCGTCATCAAACCCTGAAGCTCAATATTTCTTTAAAAAGTTTGATTTCTTATTCCAGTGGCTCTTGTCCTTCCTGATTGGTGGGTTTTGCACGTGAGTAATTTGCCACGTTTCCGGAGGGAACAAAGTCAAAACCTATACATCTACGCTGGATTAGCGAGTATTGCTTTCCTCTTGTCACTCGTAAGAGCCCTGTTGTTCTTCAACACGACGCTGAATTCTTCTCAAGCTCTCCATCACGGAATGCTAGCCACTGTACTCAAGGCTCCTGTGTTGTTCTTTGACACAAATCCTGTTGGACGAGTTTTAAACCGGTTTTCGACGGACTTGGCGTTTATGGACGAGATGTTGCCGGAAACGTTCCTGGATGCCGTTCAACTTGTGCTTTTCTGCATCAGTGCTATTGTCCTTCCTTCCTTGCTGAATCCGTGGGTCATATTGGTGCTAATTCCTTTGCTTGCCGTTTTCTTGATCGTTGGTAAGTATTACGTGAACACGTCTCGAGAACTGAGGCGTTTGGAGGCGCTGAACAGAAGTCCAGTGTTTTCACATTTGGCCGACTCTCTGGAGGGCTTGGTGACTATTCGGACGTACAACAGAGAGCGGATGTTCCTGAATGAATTTTACAGGTGAGAGCTAACCAAAGGGATTGTGCCGTCAATATGTCAAGGAGAAATCACGTTATTTTGTGTTCCGACAGGTTTTAAAAATTGAATTTTCTTTTTGTGTAATTATTTTTATGCAGGTATCAAGACGCGCACAACAAAACTGCGTTTCTAAGGATTGGAAGCGAACATTGGTTAGGATTTCGCCTGGATGTAATTTGCGTTTGTTTTGCTACCGCGGTTCTCCTCTTCTCCATTGTTACGCAGTCTGGCGCAGGTCAGTTCATAAGAAAATGAACAAACGTGGACACGAGATAATGTAGTCGGTCCAGTTAGACGTTAATGTCTATTAGGTGAATTTAGGTGGCGGCACACAATCAACTTACAATTAAATATGCGATTCAACCTGACATGCGGGATAACCCGACAAGTCGTAGAACAGTGGTTGTATACGTACATTACTGAAGACCCAGTTAATATTAATTTAGCTTCATAAAATAATATGTAGTCATGTGACTTCTGGGATAACTTGGCTGCAGATGAGGCCTTTGATCAAACCATGCACTTATCAATTCATACATTTTGTTCTTGAATGGTTGCGGGAATCTGCATTATAAACGTGGCAGTAAAAGGTTTAAGGAAGTACATTAACACTTCAGGTGTCCCACGAAAACTATATCTGTCTATTTAGCAGAGTAAACCTAAATCAAAATATTGGCGGATGTCGGAAGGCTGTCCTCTTAACTCCACATTTTTGTCACGTTTTTAGGTGTCACCGCCCTGTCTTTGGTCTACACTTTACAACTCGCTCTAGACACCTCCCAATATGGAGTGCGACAATGTGCAGACGTAGAGAACTACATGACGTCAGTTGAACGCGTCATGACCTACACAGAAATCGTATCAGAGCCTGGGTACGAGGTGTCAACCCAGCCCCCAGAAAAATGGCCTCAGCACGGCAGTGTACAAATGGAGAATATGTCTCTAGTTTACTACCCAGGAGGTCCACAAGTGCTGCAAGATGTTTCATTCACCATCGAGCCACATCAAAGGATTGGAATAGCAGGACGCACGGGGGCGGGAAAGTCTTCACTCGTCGCCGCACTTTTCCGCATGCCAGAACCCGCGGGTCGAATCGTTATTGACGGCATTGACATTCAAAGTCTGAACATACAAAGCTCTCGTCGTGCACTCTCAGTCATCACTCAAGATCCAATTCTGTTCACTGGCACACTCCGCATGAACTTGGATCCGTTTGAGAGAAGTCAGGATAGCGAGATTTGGGAAGCCCTGGATGAAGCAGGTATGAAAACCAAAGTGACGAAGCTGCCCAAACAACTGTATGAAGGAGTTCTAGAATGTGGAGCGAATTTCAGTGTTGGTGAACGACAGCTGCTGTGTCTGGCTCGCGCTTTGCTGCAGAAGAGCAAAATCATGGTTCTAGACGAAGCCACAGCAAATGTGGATTACGAGACGGACCGTCTCATCCAGGAGACCATCCGCAAGAAATTCCAGGAGTGCACCGTGATGACGATAGCGCATCGATTGAACACCATCATGGACTACGAGAAAGTTGTGGTAATGGATAGAGGGCGGGTGGTAGAGTTTGATGAACCTCAATCTTTGTTGAGGAAAGAGGAAGGGATGTTCTCTGAGTTGTACAAGAGCCATCACTTTTAGTCTGTCAATCAGTAATCAAAATGTTTACTTGAAACCTTCAGTGAGACTCTCTGGCAGCTTTCTTGTGTGTGTGTGTTTTTTAATTTAAATTTTTATTGATATTTTCTAAGGCTGGCTATTTGTGTGTTAACATCGGGTTTTAGCGCAACTATTGGCGATTTACACTCTTTGTTTTTTTTTGGCTTGTTACAGCGATTGGCATTTCTGCAATCTGATTGGCTGAGAGCAGGCAAGTTAACCGTTAATTTGCTCTGAGTGAAATTTAAAACGTTATTAGCGCTCAATGCAATTAATGTTACAATAGCAGCCAACCTTTCTTTCTGTAGTTTTTCCACGACCTTATCCGACAAAAGTCAGATTGAACGGTCCGAAAACAAGTTGTCAACCATGATATTAACTCGCGTCCAATGAGAATATTTTGTTTGAATTATGAGTCCCATTGAATGTTTTTTATAGTCGTACGGTGAACAAGTAATCAAATGAGTTGCCCGTACAATTAATGATTTACACCACTCGTGATGTTTGAGAATTGTGCCAAATTGCACTCGCCATGTACGATTTTCAAACATAACTTGTTGTGTAAATCATTTATTGTACTACACACTCATATGATTAGCTACACTGATTCAGGCATATGTCACGTCAAAATCCAAAAGTACAACATATTGAAAGTGAGAAACGACAGCTAAAGTACAATTAAAGTACAGTTATCGTTCTTTGTACGAAGCTTGTGAAAAATCAAAATTTGGCCAAGAAACTGACTCGTATACTTAATATACACTGCTCTAATATAAGCGGCGAGTTCAATATTCTCTTCAAGGTGAAATGTGTATTAAAAATATGTAATCACAGTAAATGCGTGGTGTTGCATAATAGTGCAACATAGCCCTTTTTACTGCGGGAAATTTTGCTTAAAGCACCGGCTGTACGGGCGAAATCTGCTACTGCGAGAAACAAAACTACACATGCAGATGAGGCAGTACATGCCACATCAAATCTCGAATCGTTCCGTGACAATTGTGATTTTGCGATCAAACAAGATTGACCAATATTCCCCATGATTTTCTCTTACGCCAATAAGCGCAGGCGCCATTGAAGGGGCACTTTCGCCGTTAATGCATTGCGCTCCCAGCAACAGTCAGCGGCCATACGAAAATGGCGGCTATCGATTATTTTTGTTTCTAGTTCTTTTTCGTAAGCACAAATTGGTTTGATCTTAATTTATTACTCCAATCTCTTCCACTTGTATGTCCGAAGGGTATTCTGGGTAGAACTTCGCATGTGCGCGCATGACATCGAGGCTCGGCTAGTCGGCCATCTTGTGCAACTGTCGTCTGGCATTTTGCTTGATCAGTTTTACCGCATTTAGTCTTTTTCCTTGCCGTCTTCAATGGGCTCGGAAGAAGATGACGTGTGTGAAGAATATGCCTCGTCACTGGAGGACCTGACTTTCAACTCAAAGCCGCTCATAAATGTGTTGACGATGTTAGCGGAAGAGAACAGCAAGTTTGCTTCCAAGATTGTAAAGCTGATCGACAAGCGAATCCTCGAGGTTTGTGACTTACCTGTCATGATTTTATCCTTATATCCTTATACACAGCACGTGTTGGTGCAGTGGCTTACCATTCTCATAGCGACAAATTAGTATTATTTATATATATTCTGGAAGTTAACATGGATGGAGTCTACCATGCACTTTTAGTTTCCCGGTGTTCTACAGTTGCTCCTATATTCTGATATACAGTATAACGCTTGTAAAACAAAGCAAAGCCGACGCTGATCCTTTAACACTGGTAATGTGTTGGTAAAGCTTGATTTACAAGTTGTGACTTTCGCTTGCAATACAAATCAAAAATAACTCCGCATTTTGGTTTTCTATCACATACGACACGAAAAAAGTCATAATTTTGTAAGGTTTAAATCGTGCAATGCGAGTGTGACTGCACGAATATTCAATCAAATGTTAAACCACTGGCTGTTTGATCGGCTCAGTTTATCTCGATGTGTACACTTTTTATTGATCACGATGACACTACTTTTAATAAAGGATTGGTTGAAATCTGTTCGCATGCAAATCTTAAAACATTGATCTGTAGTCTTGCTCATCGACTGAAAATCAAGACTTGAGTTCAAATTTGCATAACTATGTTTGTGCATGTGGCAGACGTCAAATACTTTCAGCCGAAAATCTCCTCAGAAGAGAACAAAATGTGGCTGGAACATCAAAGATGTCCTATGGGCTTGATATTTGTTTGGTATAAACAAAAGCAATGTGAATAAAGACATGTCACAAACATTACTATTAAAAAATAAATATTAATTAGTTGGAACCCCCAAAATCCCACTTGGATCCCTAATTTTTGAAAGAGGGGGCAGTTTTGAAATCCTGGATACACACTGTAATGTTTGCAAGAAGTACTGTAATATTAAACCACAAATTTTGTGGTTTTCCATTGATCATGCTATCTTTTTTTTCTTGTAGGTCAATCAGTCTCTAAAGCTTCCATCTCTATATCTCCTGGACTCCATTATAAAAAATGTGGGTGGTGACTATCTTCACCTGGTGGCACAAATCCTGGAGAGGGTCTTTTTGTGTGCATTTGAAGGGGTGAGCTGAAATAGCAACTGCTTTTATCATTCTCCCACCACACTGGAACCATTATCAGTCTGACATTTACTACACTAACAGAATGAACAATAGGCAAAACGCAAACACAGTCAAAGATCTTGTGGTGACCACTTCAGAAATTCAAAAAAGTGGTGGCAACTAGAGCTGGTCGCTTATCAGAATGGGCTCTCGTAAGCGACCACACACTCAAGCAATGTTATTTAAATGGGTTTCACAGTGGTGGTCATAAGGAGAGCTTTGACTGTACTTAGAACATGCTCAGCCAGACACTAACTTACCGTACATGTACATGGCAAATAAGTTTAATACCGGTAACATAGTCATAGTTGAACATTTCTCTCTTGTTACTGCAGGGCAATGAGAAGGTTCGCAAGGACATGTACAAGCTGAGGAACACATGGTCACAGTATTTTTCTGCCAAGAACTTACATGACCTGGATGTGATGGTCAACAAGGTTGACCCAGGGTGGCCCATTTCACCAGCTCCACCACCGAGCCCATCTATTCATGTAAATCCCAAGTTCTTGAAAAAGGTACAGCTATGGAACCGGTCTATTATTTTAGTACTCTCTACAGTGTGCATGTTGACTGGTGTGACAGCTCTCAGTCAGTGTTATTGTTAACATGAAAACATGTATGTAAGATATGGAAAGGTTGGCATTGAGTCCCAACACAAAAAAAAGGAAATAAATCAATGATATTACCAAATGGTCCAAATCCTCTTGACATTAAGGTTTTACATTGGTCATCCTTTGGAATTTACAGTTGATTGACTTCAAACAATTGGATGTTTGAACATCATTTCTGGTTTCCCAGCCCTGAATTTACCTGCTAAACCAATGTTTTTGGTTGCCTCAGGCATAGCATTAAATCGTTAGTGTCAAGCGCTACAAATAATTGCTTTGTTGTTTTTTGTTTGTTTTTGTATTTTTGTATTTTTGTTTTTGTTTTTGTTTTTTGTTTGTTTTGTTTGGTGGGGGGCTGGTGTGCAAAGATGATAGAGATTGCTCCTTTAATTTTGTTGTTGACTCTACAGGTTGAGGACACCAGTACTGCTGCAGTATCAGTGCCACCTAGTGCTGACCAGGGCCTTGTGGTACCAGATCAGGTTTTGGTCGAAAGCAACCAGAAACTGTTGGAGCTGCAGAGGCTACAAGAGGAACAGCTCAAGCTTACAGAACAGGAAATTCAGGAACACCAGTTAAAAAGGGATCTCTTGTTGAAGAAACAGCAGTCAGAAAGACAGTTACTGCTTCAGCAACAGCAGCAGCAGATCATTAATTTACGTTTAAAAGTACAGGAGAAGGGAGAGAAATCAACGCTTATGAGTGATGATAATGTAAGTACTTCCAAAACCACTGACTCTTTGGGCACATACTTTGGGTACTTTTGTGTATTGTGTTCCACAAGACTTGAACCATACAAGATAGAGTTTTACATTGACAAAAACTGATTGATTGCAGTCTGGATCTTTTGTGGAACCTGTGGCTACTCAAGCAGAAACCACTCCTTCTGGACAAGACACTTCAGCCAGTCGAGATCCACGGCTAAGGCATTTCCAGCACCGCCCCTCTGAACCTGTGCAAGATCAGAGAGTGGTCGTCCTAGTTGACAGAGATACAGAGGGTAGAGTTAACGGTCTGGAGCGGCCAAGTGGAAACCCTCCTACTATTGCAGACAGACACAAGCACTTGGCTCCTGCAGGAAATGGGAGGCAGCGAGGAAGAAGCCCATTACTCGAAGATTCTGTCAAAGATCGAGTTCACAGAGAAGAGAAACAACAGGGAAATAGTCCTGTTTATGAGGACCCCAAGAGACAGCAGAGGGGTGAACGAAATACCAGAGGAGCACAAAGGGGGAAAGGGCCGGAGTTTGACAGACGGCAACGAGATCTTGGCAGAGATGATAGGAAGTTTCGGAAGTCAGTTGAAAATGAAAAACTGGACCAACGGGAAGAGTCACGGAAGAGGAACTTTCGCGGAAGAGACAGAAACCGGGGTACTGGTGGAAGAAGGGGGAAGGAACATGATAGGTATGGTAATGAAGGTGGCAGGCCAGGGAAACCCAGATTCAGCAATGAGGAACCAAGAGAAAGACGAGCAGGGTTTGAGCCCAGATTTGCTGGACCTCAAGCCCATGTTGATAGAGTCGCTCAAGGTCTGCCACATCTGGTCGAACCACTCCCAAGACGTGTCCCCGATGAACCACTGCGAAAGAAGCCCAAACCTTTGTTTCCTGAACATGAACTTATTACTCTTAGACAAAGGCATGGCAGATCCCCTCCCAGAGGCAGAGCTACACCCCCCATTCAAAATCACCCCATTGACCATGGACACCCTTCCTCTACACATGAAGGATTCGATTTTGATGATTTTGACTCTCACCCACCCTTCCACCCTGATCATTTTCATCAGTCTACAAGACCACAGGAGGACCACCCCCCTCTTCGCCATCTTCATGAGGATCCTGGGAGGTTCCCCCCTCCCCTCATGAGGGAGGAAATGGGTCCAGCATTTGAGATACCTAAAGAGCTGATGTTGGATCAACAGGCAGAAATAATGAGACAGGCAAGTACACAGGGTTTCATCTAAAGTACAGCAGGGTGTTATACTGTAATAAGCACTGGTTCTGATGCAACCATGACATTCAAAAAAACTTACAATGTTACAGTGAAAGATGACTCAGGCTACATTTACAATTTACCGGGTAGCTTTTATAGTGTTGTACCAGAGAGACCTGATACATCTGATACACTGTTTTCAGTGTGAATTTTGAAATGAGTACTGTTGCTTTGCTCCACTTTAGAAAGTGATGTGTCCCATATCAGATAGGTTTTTAGAGTGCTCCAACTGCAGTGTAAACATACAGTTATAATTGACGAAATGAGTGCCTGTGCCAAAACGAGGCTTGCCATTGTTCAAGATGGAGGTACACATATACATTTACAGTATGTTGCACTCATGTTAACAGCTGTGGCAGCAATAGGTTTGGGCTATGCACCAGCTTACTGTATTGTGTGTTCACTGTACCAGATAGGCTTTTGTAATGGCCCCAAATCCTCTCTGGTATAGTGTAAACTTAACCTCAGGTGTTGAGAAATGTCCACTTAAAATCCATGATTATGATAAGTAAATTATAGAGTCGTTTTTGGATGACTGTTGAAAACCAAAACCAAAGTAATCACACAGGCCAATCACAGAGACTGAGAGAAAACAGTTCAGCCAATTGGAAGCCAAAGTAATTTGTGTTTGGTCTTGCATTTGGTTTTACTTTCCAATCAGCAGTGTGAGTACATGCCATCGCTTGCGTGAGAAGTGTTTGGTTTTGGTTTTGGTTGTGTTCCTGATTGGCTGAGCATGCTGACCAATCCGAAAGCGAAGCAAACGCAAAACCAAAGCAATCACACAATTACATTTGACAGTTGTGTGAAAACCACTATGGTACACAGATTGTTTCATATTATTACAATCATTACTTAAGTTACCTCATTAGTTGTGTCATTACAGTAGTGTGTACAGTAGATCATGGTTCACAGGTTGCTTCATATACATGAGTTCTGTGCCTTATGTTATGGTTTCTGTAGGCTGAGAACCGTTTGACATCCGGTGACATGACCAAGGAACAGCACCATGAGCTTGTTGAGCGACTACAACAGCTATATGAACTTCAGCGGCAAAAGGAGCGCCTGAGGCAGCAACAGCTACAACAGGACAAGGTGCCGTCACATGGGGGACTTCATCATCCCCTGGAGGGGCCACCCCACTCTGTTCATCCAGATCAGCACCTGGACCATCCACCATTCCAAGCAGGACCCAGGGAACCGTTTATATCAGGTATAGTTTGGTGAGCTTGCTCGTTAGGGGGACCTTACATCTGGGCGACACTGTACAGACCTTGATCCAGGGAAAAACTTGTAAAGCAAAGGTGTTTTTCCCACTGTTATAATCTGATTGATTTATTGGCTCTTTTAGATGGGCCTCCAAGAGGACCCTGGCCAGACGAACCTGTCAGACCCCAAAGAATGGGTCCTCAGGGGCACCCAGCTATGGCACCAGAACGACCTGGATTTGGTCCTCCAAGGCCTCTCATGGATATGCATAATGAGGAGTTCCTGGGCCCACCAATGGAGCATGAGGGGCTAATGGACCACAGTGCCCCAATGGAAGGGGCTATGAGAAGCTCGGGAAGGTTGTTTGAGGGTGGGCCAAGGTTAGGAGTCGGTCTGGAAGGTCCTCCTGTTAGAGCACCTTATGAACATGGACACATGTTAAAGGGACATATGGGGCCTAGGCATGATGTCCCTGTAGAGATGGAGGTACATGAACCCCTGAGTTCTGCAATGCAGGAAGGACCCTCTGGCTCAGGTAGTAACTTAATCACGTGAACTTTGCGTCATTAATATCACATGATCCCATCATAAATGACAATGACAATCCTTCGGTCAGTCATCCGTGAACTTTATAAACTGAGTTTTAAAAATTATTCCCAGTCTCTAGACTGAGAGAAAGCCGGCTTTGACCAGGTTTACCCGGGACAACATTTTTCCATATAAACTGTTCGGTAAAATTGTCTCGGGTATCTGGAACAACTTTTCTTCATATAAACGGGGCCTTAGGTGTGGGTGTTACTGCAATGAAGCTTTACTCTCTGCACACCTCCTTTATCCAGGCGCTCCTCCTCAGATGGAAAAAAAGAATGTGGACGATCTTTTCCGGCGCCTGGTCCAGGTGGGCGTGATTAAAGTAATGCCAGAACCTCGAGCCGTGTCTCCGGTGCCCATCAGAACGCCACCCCTCCAAGCCCAGCCACAACCTGAACCACAGCCACAAGCAAAGCCGGGCTCACCAAAGAAGGAGACCTCCGACATACCAGAGTTGAAGCTGGTGCCATTTGAACTAAAGAAGTGAGTGTTTACTTTTGTGAGCTTCTTTTGATTTTGTCGTTCAGTCTCTCGTCACAGATTTATTATAAAGTATATGGAACTTGCAACTTGATAGCTTGCTCAGATGAAAGCTGATTGAACTATCGGTTCTCTCTGCAGCACTCGCACGTTTTGTTCTTTATTAGTTAGGAGAATCTGCATTATGACCTCAGGAGTGAAAGGTTAAAATTAATATCCTGTTGGTCAAGCAATTAACTCTTTCACTTTTAAAAGCACTTGCTCTCGAGTTGGAGTGCATGCACTGTAAGGCGCTGCCATAATTGATTTGATAAAAAGAAGTTATTTGAAAACCCACTAACAGCTGGTGAACCTCCTCTATTTCAGACGTTATGAAGGTGTAATTAAGAAGATATACGATGGCACACAGTGTTCATCATGTGGCCTGAGGTTTGCTGGTAAAGCAGCCGCTATTTACCCGGAGCACCTGGACTGGCATTTCAGGAAGAATCGACGTGAAAGGGATGGACGTCACATAGCGTATCGACAGTGGTTCATCGGTGTCAAGGTACAGATGTTTCAATGTTTCAAGTAGACATCTTTGGTTTCTTAGAGCCGTTTTCGGCCCTGGACTGTCGAAAACCAAAACCAAAGCAAGTACACTGCCCTGTGTGGACCAATCGGAAATCGCTGCAAACGGAAAACCAAAACAATCACACGATTACTTTCGAGTTATCCGAAAACGGCTCAACCTGTGACTCCTGTTATACTGTAGCTCAGATTTATCCCAACTACTCACACTGCAAACACATCACACTCAGACGTCGCATTTTACGCACGATTCTGTGCGGCGTTTTTAGAGCTGCCTGCGTATTTTATGTAAGCGTCTGCGTACGTCTTTATGTGAAACGTCCAACATCCGCGTCCACGACTTGCAGAAATTTAGCATTGATGAATTTCGAACCACTTTCCTTTGCTTTCACAAGTTCAAGCATTACACTATATTCTAGTTCAAGATATTCACCGTACGCATTTCTTATTCTCTTTCCGCATTTTTTTGGGAATGCTGCGCGTGAGCCTACGCAAGCCCGCGGTAATTGCACAAAAGTGTGGATGCAAGTGTATATACTGTAGCTTAGTGTTACGCTCGTAAAACCTCAAGAAGCTACTTAGGTCAATGCATTTTCTGGATGTGGAATTTTACCTCGAGTTAGATCGACTTACATAGTAATAGCGAACGTTGAACAACTCGGTGTGGTACATGTGTGATATGACTCGGACTTCCTTTCAGGACTGGGTAGCGTATGAAGAGATTACGGACCCAGAAGAAAAAGGTGTGTAGCTGGACTCAGCATTGTGTATATTGTAGGTTTTATATCAAATCTGACTGACGACGGACCGACTAAGTAACTTCTGATTACTCGCTGACTGATAAACTTGCACTGTAGTTTGTAGTATCTTGCTCTGACCATTTCTTGTTGTCCGTGCAGCGCACAGCTCTTTCTTCGACCAAACAATGACTGTGGCCTCCCCGGACAAGTCTACACAAGAGGGGGAACACAGCTGTCCAGTATTGGACGGAGAGTCAGATATGGTAAGTTATGAGCCCTGCATGTGTTGAGCTATTTTATAAGGTCTAGATAAATACTGATGTACCGAGTCTGTTCTCGCCAGGCTTGTGATATTTGCTGCGAGAAGTTTGAACAGTTCTGGGAAGAAACCAACGAGGAATGGCACTACAAAGGGGCCGTGAGGGAGCACGGGAAGGCAAGTTCTTTGTTGATTCACTGTTACTGGAATTTGGTTCTCAATAACAAGAAGAAGGCCTTGCTCACTTCTCCACTCTCACTGACGAGTTTTAGTCCACCTGCAACACTGTTAAACGTCCTTGCTTGGTACCGTTAGCACAACACCACAAGCATTCATTTTGTGGGCTGGTCCAAGGGCAAGCTGTAGCCATTACGCACTTGGCCAGATAGTTTAAACGAAACAAGTTATCGAGAAAATCACCTAGCCAGACGAGGAAGCCTGGTCGTTCCGGGATAGCGGACATGACTTCCTTCACGCCCTGAATATTCACTTTATACGGAAATCTTCACCAGCGCTTGTTTGTTTTTATTGCAGACCTACCACGTGTTGTGTCTGCAGGACGCTAAAGAGGTGGGTCTTGCTATAATGCTGACCTATACTCCCCACCGTCGTTCTCACTTGTTTTCTGTTATTGATTGTCGTTGTTAGGGCCGTTTTCGAATGAATGTCGAAAACCAAAACCAAAGCAAGTACACCGCCAATCACAGAGGCCATAAGAAACATTTTTAACCAATCAGAAGCCACTGTAATCCGCGTTTGGTTTTACACTCTGAAGAAGAAACCAATCAGAAGTGCGAGGAAACGCCATCGCCATTTGCTTGTTTGCGTGAGAATATCGCTGTCAGATTTTGCTTTTGCTCTTGATTGGCGAAGAAGGCTGCGAACATGTTTGGACCAATCCAGAGTGGAACCAAACGCAAAACCAAAGCAATTACCCGATTACTTCCTATAGTCATCTGAAAACGGCTCTAATACAATAGATGTCTTTTTCTGTTACCCCTTTGTCATCTCACGTGTTCTCTGTCCAAACCAATGCGCTGCTTCTGTGGGCTTAACAAATTCTAATCAGAATGCTTGTTTTTACTCTTTTTCCTGGTACATTTGTGGCTGTCTTTGCCGTGTTTCTCTTGCTCTGCATTGTACCATACAGAATCAAGGAACGCAGGTAGAGGTGGAAGAAGACGACGACAGCAAGTTCCAACACGCTGAAGACGATGAACAAACGGAAGAAGCACAGAAGGATGAAGTGGGAGAAGATAAACCAAATGTAAAGGAATCTGATAAAGAGGTATCGACCGATAACGGTATCTCTGTAATAAAGGTAACTCCAGAGCTGGTAACCGAGAGCAAATCCGACGTCAGTGATGCTAAATCCAGTACGGAAAATAAAGACCGTCAAACGCAGGCTGATGGCATTTAGTCCTTCAACCTCTGCCCTCTCACTGTCGAACCAACTTCAGTTCCGCTGCGACCTTTTGTCGCTGTTCAAACTGCCTCAGAGTTAGTCCACTTTTAATATTCTGACGTCATCTTCGGAGAGAGCTGGCTGCCATTCCAAACTTCGTCAGTCGACGAGCAAGATGCACGGTGGGATGTTTTTTCCATGCTGGTTTTCGCCAGTGCGTTTCAAAGACGGAAAACGTACTTTCGTAAGTCAAGTCGTCGGTAAAACCTGAAGTCAGATTCGATCGGGAGTTGAAGACAGGTTAAAGATTCGAGGTCTGCGGGAAATATAACGGCGTGCAATTATCCTGTGTTTTGTTTAACCCTTTCACTCCCAAGCTCAAACTACAAATTCTCCCACCCTTAAAGAACAAAACGAATGAGCGTTAGCAGTAAGAATTGATTGTTCAACCAGCTTTCGTATCAGCAAAATATCAGGTAGCAAAAATTCTCCATACTGTATAATGTATATAAATTATCTGGTGATAGACTAAAGGAGAAAACCAGACTAGTTGATTACTCTTGGGAGTGAAAGGCTTAATTGAGCAGTTTTTAGCCAGACTAAGCAGCCAAGACAGTTTTTTTCTTGACGAATGTTGCTTTTCAAAGTTCGACAACCCTTCGTATACAACTTCTTTCGCACAATCCAAAACTTTCGCGTCTTCACCAGGTGATTTGTACATCGAGGCAGTTTGAACAATCCAGGGATGTCAGTTGCTATTCCCGTCCCTTCTTCGTGATCTGAGACCCACGAGTGATATTCCTATTTCGCTGTTTTTGGAGAGTTTATTTGCAATAATATAAGTGAGACCTCCGCTCGCTTCTTCTCCAACGCAACTTTCACTGCTGGCGGTGTTTTGCTACAACCTGGACAAACTGTAAAAAAAAAAAAAAAAAAAAAAAATCAACGTCATTTATAATAAAGAGTATTTTCTTTACTTTGTACTTGTCATTTAGCTCATAGTTATGTGGTTGCCAAATACGATTGTACTGATAGTTAAATGTATTTAAAGGGCCTCTGTAGCTGTTCACATACCACTGCATGCTTATTTTACTGTAACCGAAGGACTTGTAGAAACTTCCAGTGTTGCTCATGAATTCCAAAGAGTCACAGTCTGGCCGAGCTTACTTCTGTACTGGTGTTTGCTGTCAAATAATAAACCCATTTGATTTGGTATTGTGTGTATTGATTCCTTGATGATATCTAGATGTCTGCACCCGAACACCACTGCTACCCGCGCTCCCGAACCCGCATCGGAAACCGCACATGTTTTTTCCTCTCATACTTTAGTCATATATTCTTGTCCCATACTCGAGTCTTGTTCTCCTTCAATACTAGATTCGGATGAAGCATTGAGGGCGTGTCATGCAACATTGCCCAACATGGTGTACAAAGTAACGCAACATGTTGTGCTCAACACTGTTAGGCGATGTTGTGCCAACACGTTGCGTTCATTTAGTGCACAAGACTTTAGAGCCGTTTTCGGATGACTGTCGAAAACCAAAACCAAAGTAATCACACAGGCCAATCACAGAAACTGAGAGAAAACCGTTTAGCCAATTGGAAGCCAAAGTAATTAGCGTTTGGTTTTACTTTCCAATCAGCAGTGCGAGTACACGCCATCGCTTACGTGAGAAGTGTTTGGTTTTGTTCCTGATTGGCTGAGCATGCTAGCAAACTCGTGTGGACCAATCCGAAAGCGAAGCAAACGCAAAACCAAAGCAATCACACAATTACTTTGGACAGTCATCCGAAAACCGCTCTATACTCTTAGGAATGTTACTTTCCAGAAAGTTTCAAGCGATTTTGAGACTAAATAACGCATTACGTCGGCCTGTAACAGAAGTTTTACGTTTTCTGCCTTTGCGGGGCCACATAAAAGGCTATCAGTTCACTCTAAGCTTTGGCAATGCATTGGACCGTTGGATGTGTAACGAACTAGATGGCTTTCAATTTTATAACTCGGAACTGAGGTATAAGGCTGTTTCTCTATTTTACGTTCAGGAAATGTTGGACAAAATTGTTGACACGTGCAGCCCCCTCCACCAATCAATGTAAATCTTCTGATCTTTAAGGCTCGGTTTCCTGTTAGAATCCTTGCAGAACTGACATCCTAACTTGAGAAACAACGCGTGACGAAGTGCTGCTCGATGTTTTTTGATGTAAAACTTTGAAGCCAGATAATAAAGCGACTCGGTTCGTACGGTCAAAACCTTGGGCGATAATTTCTCCGTACAGACCTTACGCTCGGTCAATAAGAAGTATATAATAAAGTATGCATACTAGTTCCTAAGTCATTTCACAAGAACTAGGAACACCAGGAAAGAGCATTCTCAAATCTCACTACATCACCCAATCTCATACCCAGACCACCTCAGAATTTGGTTGCAAAGTCATCGTTGGGTCAAGTAGTGCAAACGTAGCTACAAGTAGTGCAAACGTAGCTAGTGAACTGGTGCTTCATCTTGCTATATTCGCTCCCTTATTATGCAGGTACAACTGGGTTCCTGCAAACTTTATCGTTCGCGGTGAAAGCTCCGCCATGTCTGCGGACCGTTGGTGTAATTTCGGTCGTTTGCATTGTATTTGAAATAACCAATCAGGAGCATCCAAAAATCATATCTCTAAAGCTTTTGATTTCGTCTGGTATGCGCGTAAGACACCAGAAGGTCTGCGTATGAGATTGTACATCACTCCGTGCATTCTCTTCATTTGAGAGAATTTGAGTAAAAGTATCTGGAGATAGTTTGAGAGGCGACCATCAGCATTCAGTCAATCAATCATTGGTATACATTTAATTACTTTCGGATATTAATTTCCTTTGACATTTAAATAATTTTCTCTCAAAGGTGGTTACATTCTCTTTTACTTCGAACGACAATGAATCAGAAACTTATACTGGTGTTTCTATTAGCGACCGTTGCTAAAGTAGTCATGCACTGTCCACATCGCCAGAAATTCCGGACATTTTGCGTCCACGATTGCTTCCGGTCTTTCCCAGCGGCGTGCGGTCTGAGCATGCGCCATTCACACATTCAACATTGTTACGTACTTTGCCTCAGTGGGGTGGGGGAGGGATGGGTTTCTCCGGTTCAAAAAGAGACTGCTACGTTTAGGAGACGTGCCGCTGAACGACCTAGTTGAAATTAGCTTTCGTTTGGTACAATTTTCATGCGATTTGGAGCTTCCCAGCCCAAAATATCAACATCCGAAGTCAGCGTATTTCACGGGAGGTATTCGCCATGGCTGGCTGTGAACTGCAAATTCAAACACAAAAAGTACACATCGAATTTGCTCCAGGGGACTGACTGAGGCTTCACAGGAGATGTTCAATCCTTCGACAATCAGGTACGGGGTAGACATTTTGCGTTTTACCCAAGGTTCTTGTATTAAATGCAGCTTAAAAAGTGACAGTAGCCGGTTTTGAGCGTATTCTGCTATCAATCCCTTCTTACGTCGGCCGAAATTTTAAATTCAAAAAAGTACACATCGAATTTTACCGGAGATAAATATTTTTTGTACTGTTGTGTTTAGGAAGCTTTCCTCTTCCGAATGCTGCCCAGACATTTTTACAAACGTGCTTCAGTTAAGCGAAAAGCACAATTTATTATCAGATCCCATACATTTCTTTGTTATTTCTTGAGCGGCTGTCAGCGTGAAACCTGATGCCTCTTCCGAGATGGCGCAACCGGATGTCTGAAATTTCTGGCGATGACGTAGCGGTGGCCCTCGCAGGGGCGGATCCAGCATTTTTAGTGGGTAGTTTCCGAAATTGAGCGCCGAAGGCGTGAGTATGCTAGGGGGGTCCGGGGCATGCTCCCCCGGAGAAATTTTAAAATCTAGGAGGCCAGAAACGCCATTTCCTGCAATTTTTGACGAAGGGGCGAGAAACAAAAATTGAATGAAAGTGATTTCGTAAATGCTGCGGTCAGGTATCCTGCATGTTTGATCTTCCGAGACCACATGCTGGATAACCGAGCGCAATCTGTTTGCTAAACTTTTTGTGGCTATCTAGTCCACATTCAGCAAAGAGATTGGCCGCCAATTTTTCAGCAATTCCGAATTGTCCTTCTTAAACAAAAGTCGGAGAACCGCTCGGCGCTGTGTTACAGAGAGCTCGCCTTTGTCATAGCTATAATTCAGCGTGTTGACAAGTTCAGACGAGGCTCGTCTTTTTTGTGGTGTTCCTTTGATGTCTGGTTGTGGTCGGGAAGCTTATGGGGTCCCTCGTCGAGCTCCACGGCGTCCCTGTGTGCTTTGTAGGACCAAACTGTCACCCATGGTGAAGCCAAATGCCCGACCTGACACTTACATTCACCAATGCTAAATTTGCAGCTTCGGTTGACTCCTTTGTTCTTAGCCTCTCCCTCATTCCTCTTAAACCTGATCTTGCGATCTTCCTTTGTTACTCCACGATACATGACCACATCAGTATCCACGCAGCTACTTCCATAGCAATAACAACCTAATCCTTTGAAATGGCAGTCACTGTGTTTTTGACACCCTATCCCCGGAACTTGACATTCGTAATCTGGCCTTTCGGGCGTTCCAGTCATCACGAACTTACGCAGGATTACGTCACCTTCTTTAAGAGATTCACAGCCGTAACTTAGCATCCCTTCATAGAACATTTTTAGGTTGGTGGCCTTGATGTACCTGTCACTGAAGAAAAACGGAGAACACGTCGTATTCAGTGAATTTCATAGTTTGTATGCCGCGTATTTGAGAAAGAATCATTCGCCCACCTGTGGACACTAACTCACAAAGAGAAAAGACAGACAGACAGCTCGACTCGGTGGGCAGACCCAGTCAGAGTGCCACATTTCTGGTGTTTCCTTGCCATGACTGAGCTGGGCACAAGCCAAAGTTGAGAGGACCACGAACAGCTGTTTTGAAACTCAATCCGAACTCAATTTCATTTAGAACTCGAAATATGTTTGGTTCACGCAAAACTTTCATTGAAATATGCGCTTTTCTCCGCCACCTGTAGTATCAAGCTTTCTTCTTAATAGTTTTAAGTTTTCTCGGCAACAAGATGACATGATTCCGATCACGCGTGTCTGCGGGAAATAGACTGTGAAGATAAAACTAGACGAATTGTACCAACATTTTGTGGCCCATCAAACTTAGAAGCACGCGTAACTTTGAGAATATTTTAGCTTAGCAATTCCTACCCCAATTTATACATACTGTTTTGGATTCAATGGCATGCATGAGAACTGGTCTTGACAAACACTGGCTGTTTTGACATATTCTTGCCTCCTCTGAATTGTGACTTTCTTAGTAAAATTTACTTTCTTAGATAAATTTTTTCTAACTAAGAAATACCTGAAATCTGGTCGAAAATATAAAAAGCGCCTTTCAGAAAGAGCCGTTAGTTATAGCTGACAACTGACCTTTCATCCTCAAACTGTACTTTTAGGACGGTGTAGAGTGGCATCCACTCGAATTCAATTGACTCTGCCTCCTTGCCTTTTCCCTCAAGGAGAAACTTGGTTACTTGATCCGGTGTTCTCGACTGCTTGTTTTGCATTTTGGCTTGCATTTCAGAGCTCGCCCCTCGTACAGTCAGCATGCTGCTTGAAGAGATCCTCGTTGCGGCCTCTATATCCTTAGAATCAATATTTGCACATGGTCCGGAGATGTCCACGTTTAACTTCATGAAGTCTGGCGAAAATAAATCAATGCATGCCTTGGCTTTAAATGCTTTCGCAGAAAAGGAACTGGATGAGTGTGCGACCTCCCACTGAACCAAACTTGAACCGTAAACGACGCCGGTGGCAAGATGAGATCCATATTTTTCCGTGAAAACCTTGTACTTATCCCAAGAAGAGAACAGCTCTGGTCTCGATATGCTGGCCGGAAGCTTGTCAAAATCAGCAAGCATCTGTTTTGACAGTTGCCTGAAGTTAATGCAATTCTTCGACAAGCTTGCCCTCTCTTTACGACTTTTCATATCCAAAGAAGAACCGCATGCTGCAGTACTTGTGCTCGTGACTGACAGGTAGTTCATCGTCCAGCTCAGGGAGAAGGCACTCCCAATGCTAAGTGTACCAAGACCAAGTGACGCTCCTACATTGCTGTAGAACGAGGCGGTGTTCGCGTACGTGTATATATATTTTTCCGTTATCTTATTGGGTGTGGTCGTGACGCATTCAGTCTCGGGAAGACTTTCAAAGATGTCAGCACCATTGGCAAACGAGTCCTTGAGGACGTTTTTGGTCGGCAGATAAAAACCTTTCCCCAGAGCAGGGTGATTAAGGGTCCCATCCGAATTGCTGAGTAGCAGCGCCATAAGGCAACACCAAAGTAGATATTTCATGATTCAGCGAACTGGAGATTCCTCGGAAAACTAGAAATAGCAATATTTATGTCATTTAATTTAGTTAGTAGCTCATAAACGTCCTATAGTATAATAACCCAATTCTTCATGCTTGCGACAGCAGAGATTCTGGTTTAAATTTGCTATTTAAGAAATGAAAACGGCGAAGTACCTCTCGGATCAATAGAGTGGGAAGCCATTGTGCCCCTTTATTCCGGGTGGTTTGTTAACCCTTTCACTCCCAAGAGTCAACAGCTTCGATTTTCTCTTAAGGCCGATTTTCACTAGTGAAGTAAGCGGAGACGGAGAAGGAGACGGAGACGTAAGACACTTGCGCGCGTGTGAAAATTAGCGAACGGAGACGGAAGCGGAGAAGGAAGCGGTGAAGGAAGCAGAACGGAAGGTTTTCTTTTTCTTGCGTCTCCGTCTCCGCTTACTTCGGTTACGTTCACCTCCGTTCGCTAATTTTCACACGCGCAAGTGTCTTACGTCTCCGTCTCCTTCTCCGTCTCCGCTTACTTCACTAGTGAAAATCGGCCTTTACAGTTTCTCACCAGAAACATATATGATACAGTACGGAGAACTTGGCTTTTGATAGTTTGCTAAGATGAAAGGTGATTAAACTATCAATTCTTACTACATCACTCATACATTTTCTTCTTAAAAGGTTGAGAGAATCTGCATTTTGAGCTTGGGAGTAAAAGGGTTCAGGTCTCGATAAAGGTTCGCGCGCCCCTTTCGGGAAAAAATCATTGTAGCGTTACAATTTAACGTACATACATGTACTAGAAATACGATAATCGCAGATACCCCCTCACTCCGTCCTGCACTGGCATATATTAGAAGTTTAAATGCAAAAAAATAAACATAGAAGTAATGTGTCTATTTTATACGACCTTTGATGTAACCAGCTTGTTGTAGTTGACGGAGCAAGCGTGTTAAAATAACGTTTTACTACTTGTACTATACCAAGTGCTGAACACTTAAAGGAGAAAAAGAGTGGTCTGAAATAATTATAGTAACGTTGTGTTACTAAGCTCTGACCCAATAAGAAAACAACATATATATCAGCATCAATTTTTTTTATTCTTAATCTTATTGTCATCATCATCATACAGCACACTATTCATTGTGTGCCCTTTTCATCATACTTTTGTGTTATATAAGCTTCATCAAGTGCTCCTGCCTGGTACGAAAACCCAAAACCTTGTAGGAAAAAGTAGGAACATACTCTCCAACCAAAAGCATGCAGGAGCACAATCCCTTGGAGGATAAGGGAATAATAACTATCATGAACTTAATACAGGTAAACAACCCTTTCACTACCAAGCCTAAATGCAGAATCTCTCAGCTTTTTCAAAATACATTATATAACATAAATTATGTAGTGAGAAGTGACAGTTTAGTCAGCATTCACTTAACCAAAAAGGTACAAAAAGCTATATATTCTCTATACTGTACAAACAGCACACTTTCAACTGAAGGAGAAAATTGAATTTGATCACTCTTAGGTGTGAAAGGGTTTAAAGTTGTTGTTACAACATTGGTTACTGTCTCCCTTGGTGCTGGCCTTACTCACATGTTATTGCCACTTATATTACATAACTGTACTGAAGTTTCCTTCATAAAAAGCAAACAACCCCCTAACAAATAAGTAAATAACATAACATTGTGTCAAAAAGGTACACATAGAAAAAAAAAACTTGGCTCTGAGCATGTCATCAACTTGAGCACAGTACAGTACCATTCCAAATTTTAAGAAAACATACACATATACCGAAATGTTTTTGTGGCGTACTCAACAGAATATACAGGCCAATGTTTTTGAGAACATTTTCCTTTGGCATTCTTGTTGGACCAGACAATCAGGTCATACACATCAGTATTAAGTTCATTTTTGGCTCCTGACAATCTTACACTTTCATGATGTCTGTGACTTGGTATGTGAGGATCCCTTAACAGCACAGGAGTTGGCTTCTCAGCATGATTCCTTCACTTTAACATTTCCTTTAGCATGATCTTTGGAGATGAAAACACATGTTCAGGTTTTTGTCTTTGGTACATATTGTTGCAAATTTATTATACAGTACTTACCTATAAACAACATAGAAATTGAACTTCCATTTGGACCGAAGTGTAAGTTTAGCCAAGGAACCTCTTTCTTTGCTCCTACAAAAATCAGAAAAGGCACCAAGTTTTAAGTGGATTAATAAGATAATTCACATGATGTACACAATACAATGCACTTTCATAGCTAACCTGTACTATTCATCCACAATTGACATAAAAGGAACAAAGGAACTGGCGCACTGTAAATAAATACTTGTTGTCCTGATAATAGAGGCCAATTCTTTACTCAAAACACTGCTATAAATGTTTCTGGTTATTCCCAAGCGTAATATCAAGTGTACATGGCATAAAAACAAATGCACATCATCATATGGACAGCTTAAAGAAACTTCACTGCATAGATCATAAATCACTGTAAATTAATTAGGCACTGATACTGTAGTAAAAATTGGCAAATATTCTAAAAAACACAAACTACAGCTTTTGCATTATTTAGTAAATCAAAGTACAAACACATGTATACAGTATTGTGTTCTCTTCGATCCTTGTGTATGAAAATGCAGCAAATAATAACAAAGCACATCCAGTGGTCTGATAAACATGAGTTCAGATTCAAAACTTTTTGGAACATTCAGGAACAAAATATCACCATGTATTGTTTGTTCAGCTGTTCTTCTTTGAAAATAAACAATGACAAAGAATGGCCGTGTTGCAACTAATGCATAATTTTGCCAATTTGGCCATCAATACACAGAATCAAAAATATAAATACAACAACCATAAAAGCCATACAGAATAGTTTTCAATTCTTACCTGCCTCTTGCTTCCTGATGATAAGAACGGGCAGATCACTCACATTGGCTGGAAGAGTGCTGAGAAATCCCTGAACATCCTGTGGCAAGTTGAGGACATGACCTTTGTACCACGCTGGCCGCCGTGTTTCCGGTAAACACACATGATGGGGAAAGCTCTGGCGATAAGCATTTCCTCTTCTTCGGTGAGGACCTGTAGTTCTGCAGGGACTGTCCCAGGATCCGTGTCGTTTTCAGCCGAGAACAATCGACACGAGGTCTTTTTGTCGCGTTTGCACCTGGTGCAGGTATAGTTCAGCTCGGGCACACTTTGGTTGGTGATCGGTCATGTTTCTTTACATACCTTGCAGCGTAAGTGTCGGAGATTTTCCTCAAAGCTGTGAAAGGCAGAGTTCCTCCCGTACCCACTCTTGTTCGTGTAATGGAGGAGTTTCTGGATTTGCCCACCCACGGTTATGCAAATATTGTTGTTTTTGGCTGCATGCGACGTTCTTCGATACTAAACTGCAGCACGCTGTTGCCGGCATCGAGTGTTGGCTTCATTTTGAGCTTGAAGCCTGCGGGTACTCCGTTCAGACGATTCATTGCTACGTCGAGGAGGTACTCGCTGGCGACTGGATTCTCTTTGCGGAGTTGTCTGTGTCAACCGTTTCTCTTTATGACGCTTTTGATCGGCACTCATACGCTGTTGTCTTTGCGGAGTCTTTTCTTCGGCCCGCTTTTTCTCCTGAAGTTCCCGATTTGCTTTCTAGCGCCGTTATCTTTGCGGAGTTGTCTGCGTTTTCCGCTTCTGTTCATGTCGCTTTCGATCGGCATTCATGCGCGGTTTTCTTTGCGGAGTCGTTTCTTCGGCACGATTCTTTTTATGATGCTGTCGATCATAACAGGATTGTCGCCTTTTCTCGAGACGAATTTGGCGTTGTTCGCTCGTTTCATGATTTCGCCTTGCTCGTGCCTGTTCCCTTCTCATTTGAAGACGAGCTTCGCGAGACTGTTGTGTTTCAAGTTTTCAGTTAAGTTTTCGTGAACGCAGCTACGATATATTGTTGCTTCGTTCAAATCTAAATGCTTCGTTCAAATCTAATTTCTCTATTATTCCGAGTAAAACAACAGGGCACACGTGATCGATCCGGCCTTTGTTATTGGTTAGCGGGGTAACCGCGCCTAAAGTCGTACGCCAGACAGACAGACTGACAGACGAACGTTAAATTTCGAGATGGCGACAGGCTTGGAGTCCCCAAGTAGGCGGTATATTACTGCATTAGTGTCGTGAGTATTTCCCTCACTTCGTTCGGGGATTATATATCGTTGTAAAGATCTTGGACGGCAGATTACAGATCTGATGTTATTGTTTTCAGGCATATTGAAGGTGAAGTACGATAGAGGTTAATTTGAAACTTTATTGTTTCGGAAACGGGAAACAAAACTTCTGTCGGTTTTATTCGAAAATGCTAAAACAACTTTTTTCTGATACTCAATGAAGTTGACTGAAATACCTGTCAGCGACTTTTGATCCGTTTTGTTTTAAGGGTTTTATTTTCATTTAAAGTGAAGGGAGCGTTTCAGGACCCGTTTTTTATACAAACTATTTAATAAAAAATGAACGAAACAAAAAATAAAAAATCTCTGACTTGGTATTGGAGAAGACTGTGTTGTCTACAGCTCACGAAAATTTGACAAAAGCGCTTGAAAGTTTTGTTTTCTGAAAGACCTGATTTTTCGCATAAATCTTTCATCGATCTGATCTAGATTGCAATCTACCATTAACGTTTATGAAAAATGTAATACTATGTTAAATCCCCTTACAATTCCCTAAAATTGTGGAGATTTCGTTCTCGCCATGACATGGGAAATTGATGTGTTTCTGTCGTCCTCTCAAGCTTTTGTACATTTTGCCAGCTTTTTAAATATTTTCCAAACTTAGAAGATTTCCACACAATCATGGAATCGATTCACACTAACCTCGCAACTGATTCCTTCTTGAGGAGAGGACTACGTTGTTGTGACTGACTGACTGCCAAGACACTGAGCGAATGATCAGCTTTCCCGTAGCGTTAGGTTTTATTAAGTTATTTTGCCAATCTTTCGTGCCATTGTTACCATGTAATGTCCTTAAAAATGTATAATGTCTAATGGATTTAAATGAAAAACCCAACGATCCGTAAAGTAAAAGGTAAAAAATCCACTTGAAACGCCTAAAAGCGCTAGACGAGTCTTTCATGGCACGTAAAGTGTTATTTTCAGGTGCTGCTGTTTAGCGGATCGAAGAACATGCCTTGCCACTGACGAAATTAATGACATGTATCGCCAGAAATTCCGGACATTTTGCGTCCACGATTGCTTCCGGTCTTTCCCAGCGGCGTGCGGTATGAGCATGCGCCATTCATATATTCAACATTGTTACGTATTTTGCCTCAGTGGGGTGGGGGAGGGATGGGTTTCTCCGGTTCAAAAAGAGACTGCTACGTTTAGGAGATGTGCCGCTGACCGACCCAGTTGAAATTAGCTTTCGTTTGATGCAATTTCCATGCGATTTGGAGCTTCCTAGCCTAAAATATCAACATCCGAAGTCAGCGTATTTCACGGGATGCGCTCCATTGGGGACGAGGCATGCGCCACGGCTGGCTGTGAACTGCAAATTCAAACGCAAAAAGTACACATCGAATTTGCTCCAGGGACTGACCGCCGAGGCTTTACAAGAGATGTTCAATCCTTCGACAATCAGGTACGGGGTAAACATTTTGCGTTGTACCCAAGGTTCTTGTATTAAATGCAGCTTATAAAGTGATAGTAGCCGGTTTTGAGCGTATTCTGCTATCAATCCCTTCTTACGTCGGCCGAAATTTTAAGTTCGAAAAAGTACGCATCGAATTTTACCGGAGATAAATATTGTTTGTACTGTTGTGTTTAGGAAGCTTTCCTCTTCCGAATGCTGCCCAAACATTTCTACAAACGTGCTTCAGTTAAGCGAAAAGCGCAATTTATTATCAGATCCCATACATTTCTTTGTTATTTCTTGAGCGGCTCTCAGCGTGAAACCTGATGCCTTTTCCAAGATGGCGCAACCGGATGTCTAAAATTTCCGGCGATGGGATTGCTGAACGTTGCGGTGCTTCGCAATGTTTTAGTACGAGTTGCTTTAGTACAAGTCCATAGTTCCGGCGTTTCCATGACGTGGAAATTAGTTGGTTTCCGTGGTGTTAGGTTTTGTTAAGGTATTAGGAGACGTTCGTGACATGTTCGCGGTAAAACTGCGATACATGCACGAAGCTAGCGTCTTCTTGTGGCTTAATAAACACAGATTCGGGAAAATACTTTTGTTTTCCGAAATTTTAAGCGTACGCCGAGTTTTAGGGATTATTATGCAAATTAACATGGCCCCAAATGGCGAGTTCCAAGTCATCACAGATTTGTCGGACAACGGAGCCGATAATATTTTTGTACTTTAGATATGTTGATCTGAAAAAGTGTCTCCGATTTTTGATATTTTGTTTGGTTCGGAAAATATTTACAGTAAAGTCAAAGTCGGGCGACGTGTTTTTTGGAGAACTTTTTTACGGCAAATGAAATAACTCGGGTTCTAAAGCGAAAACAAAAAA
Source organism: Plumapathes pennacea (assembly GCA_964036295.1). Taxonomy (NCBI): domain Eukaryota; kingdom Metazoa; phylum Cnidaria; class Anthozoa; order Antipatharia; family Myriopathidae; genus Plumapathes; species Plumapathes pennacea. The sequence continues at coordinate 27,345,048 of OZ038462.1, forward strand.
TCGGAGGCATCCTATGTAAGTTAGCATATTGTTCTATACTTGTGCAAAATTTCAACCCAATCCGTTAAAACCCTTTTGAATTGGAACTTCAAGAAAACGCTACAAAATGCGTTTTCAGATGCAGAGAAAATCGCGCCTGAAGATTTTCGGCGCCCCGACGTTGTTTGTTGACATAAGCAGCTAATCTGTCAGCCAGATGTCACTTTGGTTCGCTTTGATGTAAAGCAGCGTCGTGTAATCTAGCCCAAGACTTCTTCCTTTGGCGGTTTTTTCGTTCAACAAACAGTGATTTTCTTCGTGGTTTCGCTGTGCCGAATCACACACGCAATACTTGTGTTTTGCTAGATTTCAAATGGTTTGTCGGTGTTCCATGAGACGCATGAGTTGACGAGTGATGACAGGTCGCGACAGGGGTTATTTTGTTCAAAATTTTCATTCGAGCCAATTTCTCGCGGAATAAAACGGAAAAATCGAAAAAGGACAACGAATTCGGGCAGATATATTGAAAATATAAAAATATTTTGGAAAAATTTTCACCGGAACGTCTCCTGATATCTTACCAATCTTTTAAGCCATCGTAATCAATACAGTGTAATGCCCTTAAATTAAAAATGTATGTTTTCTTGATTCTAATGGGTTAAATTGTGCTTTTAAACGTCCTCTTTAATTTTTTATACATTTTGCCAGCTTTTTTAGTATTTTCCAAACTTAGAAGATTTCCACACAGTCATGCAATCGATTCACACTAAACCTCGCAACTGATTCCTTCTTGAGGAGAGGACTTCGTTGTTGTGACTGACTGACTGCCAAGACACTGTGAGCGAATGATCAGCTTTCCCGTATCGTTAGGTTTCATTAAGTTATTTTGCCAATCTGTCGGGTCATTGTTATCATGTAATGTCCTTAAAAATGTATAATGTCTAATGGATTAACTTGTGTTTTTAAATGAAAAACCCAACGATCCGTAAAGTAAAAGGTAAAAATCCACTTGAAACGCCTAAAAGCGCTGGACGAGTCTTTTGTGGCACGTAAAGTGTTATTTTCAGGTGCTGCTGTTTAGTGGATCGAAGAACATGCCTTGCCCGCTGACGAAATTAATGACATGTATCGTCAGAAATTCCGGACATTTTGCGTCCACGATTGCTTCCGGTCTTTCCCAGCGGCGTGCGGTTTGAGCATGCGCCATTCATATATTCAACATTGTTACGTATTTTGCCTCAGTGGGGTGGGGGAGGGATGGGTTTCTTCGGTCAAAAAGAGACTGCTACGTTTAGGAGATGTGCCGCTGACCGACCCAGTTGAAAATGCATTTTTCATGCGATTTGGAGCTTTCTAGCCTAAAATATCAACATCCGAAGTCAGCGTATTTCACGGGATGCACTACATTGGGGACGAGGCATGCGCCACGGCTGGCTGTGAACTGCAAATTCAAACGCAAAAAGTACACATCGAATTTGCTCCAAGGGACTGACCGCAGAGGCTTCACAGGAGATGTTCAATCCTTCGACAATCAGGTACGGGGTAAACATTTTGCGTTGTACCCAAGGTTCTTGTATTAAATGCAGCTTATAAAGTGACAGTAGCCGGTTTTGAGCGTATTCTGCTATCAATCCCTTCTTACGTCGGCCGAAATTTTAATTTCAAAAAAGTACGCATCGAATTTTACCGGAGATAAATATTGTTTGTACTGTTGTGTTTAGGAAGCTTTCCTCTTCCGAATGCTGCCCAAACATTTCTACGAACGTGCTTCAGTTAAGCGAAAAGCGCAATTTATTGTTAGATCCCATACATTTCTTTGTTATTTCTTGAGCGGCTCTCAGCGAGAAACCTGATGCCTTTTCCAAGATGGCGCAACCGGATGTCTAAAATTTCTGGCGATGCTGAACGTTGCGGCGCTTCGCAGTGTTTTAGTACGAGTTGCTTTAGTACAAGTCCATAGTTCCGGCGTTTCCATGACGTGGAAATTAGTCGGTTTCCCGTAGCGTTAGGTTTTGTTAATTTATCTAACTAATCAGTCTTTTAGGCCATCGTAATCAATACAGTGTAATGTCCTTAAATTAAAAAATGTATGTTTTCTTGATTCTAATAGGTTAAATTGTGCTTTTAAACGAAAAGCCCAACGGTTCGCAAAGCCTGGTTTCCATATAATCGTCTCTGACGTAAGGATCGTCTCTGCCGCAGAATTTTTTGTCAAGCGATCGGGACGATTATATGGAAACACTCTTGCGATTGTTTCAAACGATCCTTATGTCAGAAGCGACTCGATTGTCCCGATAGAACCATGTTCTATCCTTGCGTCGGAGACGACAGGAAATGCAGAGACGATCCTTACGTCAAAGACGATTATATGGAAACCAGGCTTAAAGGAAAAGGTAGTTTTAAAGCGCGGCTAAAAGCATTAGACGAGTCTTTCGCCAGTACGCAAAGTGAAGGTTATCAGGTGCTGTTTAGTGGATGCCAAAAATGTTGTGTGAAGTCTGATCTATAAACATAGCAATCGCAAAGGCACACCATGCAATGGAAAAGTACTGTAGCGGCCAATGCGCTGTGTGCCGATAAAAGACTGATTTAGCCTTTGCGGATTTACTTTATTTACTAGAAATACGATAATCGCAGATACACCCTCACTCTGCTATCGATGGGACTTTTACTTTGGTAACTCCCAGTAAGGGTAGCCTTTGTTTTATCGAAATGTCGACTCAATCTTTTCTTCGAACTCAAGTGCTACACGGAAAGGAAGGAGAAAAAGAATGGTGTGTGTTATACTTTTGCGTGGAAAAAAAAAAAAAAAAAAATCGATTGCGTGACGAAGTACGTATTTCCCACGGTCGGCACGTCAAATTAATTCATACAGTCTGCCAAGCACGTTCTCAAAATTTAATACTCAAAGTTTGAAGTTGGTCGGCCGTCGTAGTATGGGAAAAAAGGAACACTGATTTTCCAATTTTGAATTCATAGGCAGTACAATTAAATAGGCTTCCTTTGCGATTTGTTTTTACTCTGGACTGCATGCACCAGACTCAGACATGCATATTAATAGGCTCGAATTGTTTTGTATGTGAACCCACTCAAAACAGCAAGATTTCTCCCAGAATCAAAGCAAAACTTGAACAGTTTACTTCAAATTATACACGGGCTTCAGACCCAGTAATACTTCTAAGGGCTTGTGAACGATTCTCGCTGCAATCACCGCGTGTCAGATTACAGAAAAATAAGACATCTGACTAAATCTTTCAAGACTCCAAGTTCCGATTGCTCTGAGCGAATACGGTAGCCGAAACTGGCGACAGAAGCGTAGTAAAACAATAGCTGTGGTTACACTAAGCTGTTTTCCCACGTTAAAAGGCCGTTTTCACGCGTTGAAATGGTCGCGACGGTGTAACCGCATTTTCCCGAGCAAAATTTCACGCCTTGAATATCCATGGATACATCAAAAAGAACAAAAGAAAAGCCCATGACATGTACCGAGATGAAAAGCAAGGTTTTTCAGAGCCCCAAGATGACTAGACCAATCAGAGAGTTGCGGTTTTATCGGATGATCTCAAACATGTCAAAATTAGCATTTTTAACAACTGCTGGAACCAATTCTGTGGCCTTGGAAGCATCCAAACAGTTCTTGGAGCTCGAGCTGCAACACGCCCGGTGACTTCGCGAAAGTAGCGAATAATAATTTCAGACAATCGGATAAACTGGCGGCGTCTCATTCTTATTCTCCTCCTCCTCAGTAAAAGTACTTGGCTAATCAACACATTGAACTTATTTCGGTGACAGAGAAGGACAAACAAAATCGACAGCAGACCACCTATGGCTCTCAAATCCTCCGGCTCCATCCGGACCCTGACTATAAAAGGACCGTTGGACAGGCCAAGCTGTCACTCATTTCGCTCCAGACCTCGAGCCGTGAACATCACCACCAATGCGCTCTTACATTTCAGTAATAACAGCCGAAGAAAGAGAGAGAGAGATAACTAAAGCGTATAACTAAACACATTATACACAATACTTTCTGAAATTTTATTTTATTACTTTGAGCTCGAGAGTATTTATTAGGAATGTCAATTGTGCTACTATTTTAATTTAGGTTTAGGATAACACGTAAAGAAATGAAATCGACAATATGAGTACGTATGGCGCTTGATTGAGGTCAAAATTAGAATCAATAAATTCATCTACTTTTAAATTCGTCTCATCTCAAATTCATTGAACATCCCAAATTCATGAACTCTCACATTCATCGAACAGTCAAATTCACCAAACAGTCAAATTCATCGAACAGTCAAATTCACCAGTCAAATTCATCGAACAGTCAAATTCATCGAACAGTCAAATTCATCGAACAGTCAAATTTATCGAACAGTCAAATTCATCAAACAGTCAAATTCATCAAACAGCCAAATTCATCGAACAGTCAAATTCATCGAACAGCCAAATTCATCAAACAGTCAAATTCATCATACAGTCAAATTCATCTAACAGCCAAATTCATCTAACAGCCAAATTCATCAAAAAAACCGTCCCAGAGTTCCCCGCGGTCAAACATCAATGGCGGTTCTCAATGGCAGACGAGGCAGAAAGGCGTTGTTTTCTTCGCAGTCTGAGACAATCGTTGCTTGACTTGTCGAGGAGAATAGAACATGATGCTAGCGCTGAAGCAATAGACTATGTGATTTTCAGGCTACGGCAGATATCCAGGCATTTGCTGCGTCTTGGAGGAGTAGACAACATAACGGAAGAATTGCATCAATCTCTCGTAATCGTAACGTCATTGTTGAGTCAAGTCGAGCAACAGAGCCTTCCAAATTTGCTTACAGCAGAAGGAAGCAATGGTTGCGTTGGACGGCCACGCTTTGAAATACCCAGAGAGCAGCTGGAATATTTTTTTGACTATGACTTCAGCCTACGAGATATTGCTGAAGCACTGGGAGTATCTCAAAGCACGGTAAAGAGGCGTGCTCGGGAATACGGTATTTCATCTAGCGACCGGAAAACTGTCATGACAGATGACGAGCTGGATGACGCGGTAAGGCAGGTAAAGATTGAATTCCCAAATGGTGGTTATCGAAGAGTGCACTCCCAGCTTCTCACAAGAGGCATAAAAGTTTCTCAGTTGAGAGTCCAGGAAGCAATGCATCGAACTGATCCCGAAGGAGTCGCCATGCGGTGGTTGTCCATTACTCCCAGAGCAGTGTATCATGTAAGCGGTCCTTTGGCACTATGGCACATAGATGGCAACCACAAGTTGATAAGGTATCTTTCGATATTTCTTATACAAATCCACAGTATGGGTTAGTGTGTTGAGACTCAAGTCATGATTCAATTTGGCCATTATAATTGTCAAGAATCGTGGCGGTTTAGAGCGCCTTTTTTATTGCACCATCACACATGCTAAGTCACAACACAACTGAGGAGATATTGTGCCCATATATAGAAGCGTTCAGTCACGTGGGCTAGTATGGTGTGACAATAATAATACAGAATTATTGTTTTTGTCTTTCAGATGGAGAATGGTTGTGCATGGTGGGGTTGATGGTTACACACGAATACCAGTTTATCTGAAATGCAGTAACAACAACTGTGCTGAAACGGTCCTGAACCTATTTGTGAATGCTGTATCTGAGTATGGCCTACCATCGAGAGTCCGCTCTGATAAAGGAGGAGAGAATGTGAAAGTATCTCTCTACATGTTGCAGCATCCAGACAGAGGGCCAGGCAGGGGTAGCATGATAGCAGGACGCAGTGTACACAATCAGCGCATTGAGAGATTGTGGCGTGATGTCTTTGAGGGTGTTCTCTACATCTACTACAACCTGTTCTATCACCTGGAAGAGTGTCATATGCTGGACCCAGCAAATCCATTAAACCTCTTTGCCCTCCAGTACGTCTTCATTCCACGCATAAACAGGCACTTGGACATTTGGAAGGCTGGCTTCCTTCGCCATCAAATCAGAACTGCAGGAAGCAGATCACCCATGCAGCTTTACATCCTTGGCCTTCTTGGAATGAGAGATTCACAAAGGATGATAGCGAGGGAAGTCTATGAGCCAAGGGATGAGGTATTCAAACTTATAATAATAACCAATATTATTGATTGATGTTGTATGCCCCATAGCCCATTTATACTTGAGCTCAACAACAGCCGCTGCATCATATTGAATGAAATAGTTGAGTCACATCTGAAACCTATTGCAGAATGAATGGCATGACTATGGAATTGACTGGGATGGACCCCTGCCAGGACTAGACGAAGAGAACTGCAATCAGGTTGAGGTTCCACAAACCAGGAATCCCCTACCAGATGACAAGTTCCTTGAACTTTCACATACTATAGATCCACTCCAAGCAAGTGATTGCCATGGGATTGATATTTACTTGGATGTTGTTTTATTTATTTCCTCATCCTTGTCCAATGAAGAAGACCATGCAGATTGAATAATATAATAATATTGCTGCAAACTGTAACATGAACATAATATTTTGTGTGAATGATAATTAAGGCCCCATTCTGAACACCAAACAGTACACAAGCCAAACTATGTGCATTGGCAGTGGATTAAATCATTTTGCCTTAACTTTGACTCATGTAAATTTCAGCACAATCTTATTTGACCTTGGCTGAATTTAATATCTGCATAGTTTTATATTGGACCTTTTAGTCACCTTTTCAATGTTGAAACCAAAACAACCAATAACCAGGAAACTTAATCACAAACAGTGGATTCAATTGTATCTGGTAGTCTATAACCATCATTCATGAACTGTAACAACAACCTAACAACTTACTGAAACTTGGCTGACTACATGAAAACTTGTGTCCAATTCAGTCTGTGTCCAAGGCAAACTAAGAACTAATCAAACATATTTCTTTATGGAAAGTATGTGTCAAAAACTTGCAAAATGATCAGTCGATAATGATCATCAAGTTATCACATTTTGTTGACAGTTTCTCTGTACCATCATACACATCATAATACATTGAATGATGGTCCCGAGCAATCAATTGCAGCATGCAAAGAAATTGAAAAAAGCTCATATGAGCCAACTATTGATGGCAGCTGCAAATTCAGCATACAAGTTGATGCAAATATGCAGTCTTCAACAGCATCAAAGGTAATCTTGATCTTGGAAACATAGCTCCCTGACAGTGGCAATGTGCTTGCTCCCGTTGTGAAGCGAAGGAATTCCTGGAGTCCTGTTTAAATATTCAAGAAGAAAAAGCTTTAACTTCCATTTCGTCCGGCCATGCAGTATCAGCCTGAATCATATTTACTCTATTTTTATAGCCATGAATTATACACATACCTCGGATTAAAGAATTGCTGAGCTCCACCTCGTCTTCTAGAAGTAATAGAGGCACTTGTCCTTCGTACTGGACCAACTGGTGGGCGGAAACCAAATATTCGTCTGTGCTCTTCGAGAGGTGACGACCTCGACAATGCGGACCTCGATGGATTGTTTCCAGCTGGAGTTGGGGTTAACGTGGACGTAGAAGCAGGAGATGCGCTAGTATTGGGGCTTTCCACAAGGCGATCTGCTGTCGATATTAATCTTTCTGCACATTGTCTCAAAATTTCAGGATAATCCGCCATTGCTGTTGCCTCGCACACGTGCGAAGGATTGAACCGCGGGGAACTGGGACGGGCTGTTTTCGGCTGTTTGATGAATTTGACTGTATGAATTTGACTGTATGGATTTGACTGTTTGGTGAATTTGACTGTTCGATAAATTTGACTGTTCGATGAATTTGACTGTTCGATGAATTTGACTGTTCGATGAATTTGACTGTTTGGTGAATTTGACTGTTCGATGAATTTGACTGTTCGATGAATTTGACTGTTCGATGAATTTGACTGTTTGGTGAATTTGACTGTTCGATGAATGTGAGTGTTCATGAATTTGGGATGTTCAATGAATTTGAGATGAGACGAATTTAAAAGTAGATGAATTTATTGATTCTAATTTTGACCTCAATCAAGCGCCATAAGTACGAGCGCAATGCGAATTTCCCGCCTAGACCAACGGGTCTTTGGCTCAACCAGATATCCGCAGGATCAAAGGTCCTTGCTTGCACGGTTTTTGATTACAGCGATAGACACAACATTTACACAGAATAAAGAAAGTGTTTCTCGTTACCTGCCGCTAAGGAGGGCAAATCTCGGTTAGTGTGAACGCATCAACTCTTCCGTTGGCCGAAGGAAGGAACACGACGACTAGACAAATGTCCCCGCTCTTGCTGCTCAAAAGAATCTAAAAGCCGTTCCAACATCCTAACGTTTCCCAGTGGCGTTCGGCCAGTTATCGAAAGCACATTCTTCGCATGTTGAATACGCGTCTTCAATCCTTTGAGGCGATCCTCCATACGGGATTCCACTTCTAATTGGATGGTAAAATCGCAGTCGAGGAGCTCGGGAGGTCGTTAATTTTGGCTTTTTGGTACACGAATGATCCATGATAACCAGCTACGCAAAAATTGGAAAGCTAAGCGATCGCGTGCGCGCGAGAAACCGGTCAATTGAAGGTGGAAGAGAACAACGACAATTGTTCAACTTCCGCCATCAATGGAGCAGTGTATAATAATAACCCCCACAGAGCATGCTAGGATGAGAAAGATCGCGTTCAGCTGCTCTGCAGGCTCAAAAGACAAGGAGAGGGGAGACTGTGGCAAAGTAATGGTGGGCCGAGGTTGACAGTGACGGTTTACGAGCGCGAAATTCAAACGTTCGTCAAAAAAAAAAACAGCCAAAATCGTAATAAACGCAACAGACTACTTTATTCACAACAATTGTCCACAACTGAATATTATCTTAATTATTCTCTTGATAAAGGGAGAGTTTTACCGAAATATGTATATTTGGTTTGCTGCTCACTCATGTCCGCCATTTTATTTTTCAAAATTGTGCTGACGTCACGGGAAAGGGGGAGGAGCTATCCCTTTTATAGCGAGGGTCCTTGTTTAAAATAGAATTCCCGCCAAAGGATGATTAAATATCACCCAAGACAATCAATTTCTTTGTGTGACCGGAAGCATCTCGGGCAACGGAAACACCACGACAATTTCAACGCGTGAAAATATTGCTCGGTAACTCGATAAAACATGCCTAGTGTAACCACAGCTAATACTTCGAGGGAAAATGATCAGCATACAGATTTTAATACATTCTTGAAGTGATCGAGTTACAAGCTATACGGGATAGAATATATTTGTCACGGTGATTGTTCAATTTCCACTGACTAACCTTTGTTGCTTGTCCTTTCTAAATAAGTATCTGAGTTTAACACAAAACGGTGTCTGAAGCCCCCGATTTGCTTTCAAGCGCTGTTCCCTTTGCGGAGCCGTTTCTTCGGCACGCTTCCGTTCATGATGCTGTCGGTAATATAACATGTTTGTCGTCTTTTCTCTAGACGGATTTGGTGCTGCTCGATCATTTCACGATTTCGCTTTGCCCGTGCCTGTTCCCTTCTCTTTTGAAGACGAGCTTCGCGAGACTGCTGTGTTTCAAGTTTTCCAGTTTTCCATTTTCGTAAACACAGCTACGATATACTGTATCTAATTTCTCTTACTGCGAGTAAAACTGCAGGGCCACTCGTGATCGATGCGGCCTTTGTTATTGGTTAAGCAGCGATAGGAACTGGGGACGAGGTCGCACGACAGACTGACAGACTGACAGACGAACGTTAAATTTCGAGATGGCGACACGCTTGGAGTCTCCGAATGATTCGATACTACTGCATTATCGTTGTGATTATTTCCCTCACTTCGTTCTATGATAATTAAACTATGATAACTATAAGAGACTATAAAAACCGAAACTAAAAACCATGGTACATTTTAAAGTCATTTAAATTCTCACTAATTGCTTGCACAGGTGGACACACTTTTCGACACCTGACGAAACATGTAATTTTTTGCAAAAACAAGACTGGATTGCCAGTGAGTTCGTGGCGTGAATTGGGACGAGACCAGAATAAACTAAAATTAAAAGTGGGAATATATGTAAATGAAAAATTCGCCGTTAATCATAAATATTACAATTTCCTCGAATGTGATTGGTTCATAAACCCCCCGATTAATCATTAATTGGACACCTATTGTTCTGTAATCGGATACTTTGTTCTGTAATCGGACAGTTGGCTTGACCAATCATAAGCAAGAGTGAAATTTAAATGCACCAATCAGTGTTACACTGATTTTCAGTGGAAAACTTGATTGCCGGTGTGAGTTTGTGGCATCTCGAAAGGCGAATTTTGTTAATTCTTGGACAACTTAACATGCAAGGAACAGTTTGTGGTCAGTCAAAGAACGTGAACAGTCACTATGTAACGAAAGAAGACAGGAAATTTTCGCCGGTCGGGCGCGTTTGTTTAGTTCACGACATCGCCAGCATGTTGTGCTATAGACACTCTGAAACTTACGGCTCGGCCAATGTCAGTGAACGTCGTTAATTCATTTCAAAATCATGGAAGAAACTTAACTTTGTTGTGATGGACTGTGATGGACAAACGCTCCTCGAGAATTAAGCCGTCAAGAAATCGGTAAGTTTGTATTTGCTGTGCCGACCCGCTAAGATACAGATTTTTTCAGTCTTGAATATTTCCTTTGAATGCTTCGGAGTAAACTTTTGTGAAAAAAATAAACTAGTATTCTGAGTTTCAAAGTACCTGTTATGTTAAAAAATGTGAACCTGAAAAGTCGAAAGAAACTGTCTTTCAATTTGTGAGTTCGTGATGGGTTTACTGATTTCTAGTGTACAGAACTTACACATTTTTTACTTTTACTTCAAAAATCCGCATTCAACTCAAATCATTGGGTAAATTAGCTTCTTCTTTCTCTCAAGTATTTTAAGTTGATATAACTGACAGCTAGATGACTACGAACAAGCGGCGTGTTTACAAACGCCGAGCCGTGTGTACGCGCGTGTTAAAATCGATCGGCGATGAAGTACTTCTTGATGCTTTGTTTTTATGTATAGTACAGGAGAAGACGCTGAAGCTATATGATCATTTCATTCTCAGAAATTGTAATATTTATGATTAATTGGTAAGAGGACTTCGTGTCGTCCGATGTTGGTCTGTAATCATACTCGGACTCCCGCGAAGCGCGGTCGTCCGATTTCGTAATCACTCGGATTACAGACCGAATCGGACTCCACTCAGTCCTATTACCATTATTAATCGTATCTATAGAGAAAATAAAAAATTCGCAATTACGCTTCTCTGTATATATAACTATAATGGCTAAACAGTCATCGTAGCTTTGGTGTCCGTTTTCGGCCTGGTATCTTCTCAAAGTATTTCGTTTCGCCACAGAAAGTTCCATCAGGACTAAATAATTAGCGGCGACAGAGTTATTTGCAATCCCGTAGCGGTATCCACCAACCCGTACGAAAATTATGACCGAGACACGGGCGAAAAACAAGCCAGACATTTGAGTGAGACACGAGCGAGACGGAGCTCAGCAATAATCAGGCTGACACGAACGATAATAAATGGGCGATAACTGAACGAGAATCGAGCGAGACATTTGACTGACCGTGACATGTGGATGGCTTGTTTCTGGCGAGATTATCGCCCGTCATTGGACTCACATTTTTTTGCGAGATTTGACTTATGTATCGCTGGTAAACAAATGGACTTAGTTCACATGCGACGCGTTCACATAACCAGCGACACAGCAGAGTTGATTCAAAATTGCAATTTAATTACATATTGATCTCTTAAGATAGTTGTTCAAAATACAATAAAAAATTCTCAGTCGTCAAACAATATTGGCTAACATACCACATCACATCGATGATAGAATTCTCGCTCAATTCCCTCACTTTTGGCTGCTCGCCATTCGATCAGAAGTCTTGACAGAACTACGTCTTTCGATAAATCGCTTTGCATTGGGTTTTTACAAGAATCCTGGTCGGTACATACAGAAGGTTGGGGCTCCTATTCACTTGCTCAGGTCTTGGGCAGTGTTGATGGCGAACGGTTTCAATATCTCGCCACACACGTCCACGCAACTTCACACCGACGAATTCGTTTTCGTTTAAAAACGCAAACAAAATGAACGTTGCCATCGTAGTTGCAACAAACGTTCTCACTCAATCGAAGCTAAAGCAACTGATGTACCGTTGAAATCGTAGATAAAACCACTTAGCGCCAGTGATATGATATGTTTACAGCCCTGACTCAGGGTGCACGCGACGAGAAGTGTCATCTAAGAGAACACGAATCTTCGTTTCCTCACGCTATGGTTCCTCTGAACGTTTCGTAGTAAATTGTAAAACTGTTCTAAAACAATATGCTGCGTTTACGTGTGGATTGGTTGGGTTAATTTACGTGAACAGACATTGCGTGCAAACCTTGCCGCACCGGAAGATGCGTACTCATGTTACAAGTTTGTCTTAGAAGCAAAAGCGGTTGTGTACATTGAACAACTCAGTACTTTGAATGAATAGGAAGATTACAGTACAAGAATATTGCTGTGCTAGTGACATCAGATAAGTCACTCAAAGTCATGCTTTATCTTAAACACGCTCAGTGATAGTCCAAACCAGCGTTTAGGATTGACCGATTTGTCTTGCTGCTTCTCGTTCAGCCTTCAACCGATTAAACTTGATCCACCCCAAAAGCGAAATTTATCCCGCTATGTCTCGTTCATTCTCGCCGATAACCGAGCCTAACAAATAACACACTCAAGCAGAAAAATATGTCTGTTGTATCTCGTTCAGTCTGGCCGTGTTTTCGCCGATAACGCAGCCGTGTCACGCTTGCACATTGTGGCGAGACAAAATCTCTGTCTCGCTTTGTCTTGCAGGAATTTCGCTGTAAAAATTGGATTATGGCCAGTCAGTCGGGTCTGTTTCTCGCTCAGTCAGGCTAGCAATTTTCGTACGGGAAATAATCGAATCCATCAAACATTTGTTTACGGCTACTCTCAAAGCTTCCGCCGGTGAACGTAAGAACGCAAGCCAAATCGTTCCCTAAAATACACTTTATCCGTGCATGTTCCACAGAGCCAAACGGTGTTCAGTTTGGATGCGACGTCACTAACCTTCTGTATGTACAATTTATTACACGAAACGTCGTGCAATACGGCTGCATTTTTACTCGTCAGTTTTATTTTTTCTCGCCTGAAGCAGGCTCGAAAAAATAAAACCGACTCGTAAAAATACTCCGCCGTATTGCACTCCTTCCCGTGTAACAACCTCCTTATATTTAACAAATAGAACAGCTTCAAGCGTGCTCCGTTCAGAAATAAAGCACTTAGCAAGTGACGAGAGCACGAAAGAAGTGTAGGGCTCCCTACTTCTTGAGTGCTGACTCGGCACTTGCTAAGTGCTTTATTTCTGAACGGAGCACGCTTGAAGCTGTTCTACTTGTTTTATAACATAGAACTTCTCCAGTTTTACAAAAAGCTGTCTTTATTCATCAAAAATGTTGAAATGCTAACAGCGATGAAAAAACAGATTCTCCTAAACGGCTCGGCGGTCCGAATTGCCAAGCCAGTATAGTTTTGCTTCAACTTTTCAACCCGTTTGTTCTATAAAATTAGACAACATCTCACAGTAAAGAACTTTATTTTCCCGTAGAACTTTGGACTACAAGTACATGAAATCATACAGTCAGCTAGTGCATACAATGCAAATTTGAAGGGAATCAACAAACGCTCCAACGGCCGACTCGAAAATTGTGTGAATGAAAACTTACCGATTTCTTGACTCTACCTCGTAGTACAATCATTTGAAGTCCGTCCGTCCGAAAATTCTTCATTCATTTTTTTCTCCATTGGCAGAAATATCGGACAAGATGGCCGCCCCGCATGCGCATTGACGCACACAATCCGTTGGCTCTCTCTCAGATCAATAAAGGAAAATGTATGGGAGAGATCACAAAATGCATAATTACTCGTTCCTGACGAAAAACCGGCAAAATGTCCAGCTCGGTAGCTGTAGTTATGACTTAAAGACATCGTTTTAACCGTAGCTGTGTACAGTATTTCGAGTCCTTCTTTCTTCTTTCGAGCGGTAAAACTTACCTTCATTTCACGCTCTGTGAGCACACTGTTTCTTTGTAATTTTCGCAATTAAGCTACATTTCAAGTCCGTCTTCCGATGACTTGCTTGTGTCGGGTACAGTTTGTCCAGCTCGCGATATCGAGTCGAAGCTTTATAGAGTCCGTAGAGCCCAAAATGACCTTCATCTTTTGAGCTTTAATTTCTACTCTAAGCCAAAATATATTGCCATGTTTCCTCCAACTCGATGCCATTATGGAAGGCCCGTAGGCGAAGAAACCACGACCGTGAGATCAATCTGCCATGTTTTCTGGCCGCCATGTTCTGTTATGTTAGTTCCTAGTCCTACTCAGTCTTAAGTAAGGTGCCTGACTGTTCTGGTAGGAACGGGGAGGGTTTTTGTGGAGTTTTTGCCGATTTGCAGGACAGTCATGTCCGAGGTCAAAGGTCATTTTACAGACTATGACAGTTATTTGCTGCAGGAGATCTAGTGCAATGTTAACAAAACATATTTCTAGCTTTGGACAGCACTGTCCAGCTATTACAATCAGAATCACAAACGCTGACATTTGTTGACACTGTTCTTGGTCGTTATTTGTACCGAGCAGTCAAATCTGGCAGTTTCCCAACGTTTCCATACTATTATTAATGGAAGTATTTCGAATCTAAAATTGATAAGCGCTGCTTGTGATGTACTAAAAACGCTCAATACACTCTTCTGGCCAACTTTCTCGCACAATTTAGCAGTTTATTGAACAACTAAGGGAATAACCGCTGACATCGGCGTGCGGGCTAAAAATGTCCAACATTTCTCCTGATGCAGTCACATCGTCGGAAATTCTTTCTCTTGCGTCACTACAAACACTTCTGCTCGTCTGTCTTCGCCGTTCATGTTCAGTGATTACTCACGGCTGATCTTCTTCAACTGAATGATTTGCTCTCTCCTTCCTTGTTGAAGCATTCAACTTCAAACAACCCACTGATGTAATTGCGACTCCCAACAAATATGCTGTACTTAGGGACAGTGCTTAAACCGAGTCGCTTTCCACGACGCTGACAAGAAACTTGTGCCGCGGCCGTTCTTCGACATAGATTTTCCCTCTCCAAAGTGCTTTTTGATGAGGTCACGTTTACCGATTCACGATGAACTGCTTTGATCATACCGTACTAGCGTGTCTTTCACTTAAAGCCAAATTTATCTCGAAGTTGGGCAATGCTGACTTCATTCTGGCATTACTTTTTTTTTTGCCAGGTTTTCGACCAATCAGCGCGCGGCTTGTATCATGACTGTTATTGCTGGCGACGTAGGAGCCAGCAAATATTCTTGCAAAAGTGAAATTTTCTAAAGATGTGTGTCCGGAAGCAGTCACGTGTCGACTGATAACCAATTAGACGCAGACATCTGCACATGCGCATGGAGCGTCATGATGTTCAGCACATGGTTTTGTCTCCCGAGTTGAAGCGAAGTGTTGTCGGGTGAGTGTTAATTTTATATCAATCCTTTTTCGAAATGAGGGTTGTGTGGAACGATTTATCAAGGCATTCGAGGTTTGTGTATCTATGGTCGGTCGAATGCGCGATCTTCAACTCAAATCGCTTTGAGTGAAACTCCGAAGCTGTTATCGAAGCGTTCGTTGTCAATGCATACTCGCAGCAAGAAAACTATTACTAAGTCATTGCACTTGGTGGCCACTGAGCCAACTGACCCTGTGGTCGCAAAACAAAAGAACTGAGCCATTGCGATCGGTCGCCGTTGAGCGAGCAACCGAGCTATGCCAGGTACACAGCGAACGAAGCCTTGCATAATCGTTCTGTTAATTCAGAATTTGTGGGAAACTATGGAAAATACAGCAACGATGTTGTATCGGTGCATAAATCTCGCGAATGCAGACAGGCAGCTAAATATTCCAAAAAACGGGACCGTGAGCCATCTAGAATCCCTGCTAAGAAACTTTTGAATGCGATGCGTAGAAAAATTCGTAGGAGGAAAATAAGATCTTATGTTAGAAGTTTTATTCCAAGGTCATCACGACTACGTGATATTAGCAAACATTATAAATATTGGCGCTTGTGGTACTTTGTTGATAAATTTTACACTCAGTATGCTGTATGTATGAAATGTGTGAGACGTCCCAAAAGACACAGGCGTTGTCCTTGGCAAGCTAGACTAGACACATTCTCAATGGATGCTGTATTGCTGTATTTTCAGCACAGAAATGTAAACACATTGCTTTAAAAGGTGGCATGCTGTCTTGTAATACTTCACAGCATTTGCCAATGCAATGCCTGAGTGAAATGCTTTCCCATTTAGGTTTAAAACCATTGGATGTTGGTGGCTCTGGTGATTGCTTCTTTAAAGCAGTTTCTCATCAGCTTTATCAAACAGCTGCTTTACATGCAAGAGTTCGGATGGCTGGAATAGATCATTTAATTACCCATTCTGATTTATTCAGGAAATATGTTACTGATATTTCATGGGAGAGTTACATGGTACAAATGTCAACAGTGGGTACATGGTGTGACAACATTATTGTTCAAGCAGTATCCAATGCTCCTGTACATATCACACAGTCCAATAATCATGCTTATGTTATTATTACTCTACAGCTTATCTCCACAATCAACTCATCACTCAATTTGACAACTGCATCAGAGGATGACCTCCTAATTGCCATATTGGAAGCAAACAAAACACTTAAGTTAACCTACGACAACCTGTCTTATCAAGTCACAGAATCTGAGGTCACCTTAAAACCCTATTACTCAGCTCAGTGTTTCAAGCCATCACGACAAACAAAATGCTCGTAAACTCCAATACTATCAGCAAATCCACATACAAGTTCATCTTATACTGCTATTTATTGTTATGACAGTTTGATAAATGAAATACCATAGTTTGAAAAGTTACTATTACATCACTGTTTA
This sequence comes from Plumapathes pennacea, assembly GCA_964036295.1. NCBI lineage: Eukaryota > Metazoa > Cnidaria > Anthozoa > Antipatharia > Myriopathidae > Plumapathes > Plumapathes pennacea. The sequence continues at coordinate 27,361,973 of OZ038462.1, forward strand.
AATTCTATTGACGCCACAGAAAAAGTGAACTGCACCTTTTTGAATGAGGTATACAGCTTCACTTATTGTTATGTTACCGTTTATATTGAAATCAAAGGACTTTGATAGAAATCAACTACACCTTAGGTGCATAGAGCTTCATGATGTTCATGTTGTTATTGTTTAAAAGTTGTTTGATACAAGTTTGTGTTACCAATATGGGACTTTTTATGCTGCAATCAAAACACTGACAAAAATAAACAGCAATTTTCTCTATTATTTGGTGTACATCCCTGATAAAAAGTATCCCCCCCACTCCTTCACTCTCTTGGAAGGTAATTTGCTTGAATCTAATAGCAATTTAATTTTTTAAATTGAATGCAATTCCAATTTGAAAAATACAACTGTTTATTCTGAACTCTGCTGTTCAATACAGCACAGCAAGTGATAACACATTGCAACAAATATTAGATGCGCTTAATGGCCACGCCAGCACTTCACTTCTCCTTGAGGATTACTAGTAAATACATCTTAGTCTATTCGATGGTTTAGCGCGTAATACGGGCCGGTATTTTACGAGTTGCTCGTATTTTTCCGAGCCCCGCCGCGTAGTTTTACCTTCATATAAAATATATTTCAGCAAACATAAAACAGAGACTTCGAACAAAACTGTTTTCATTCAATCCCAGGCAAAATGTACGCACACTCATTTACACAAAGATTCACTTACAGCTTCCAATCCGGTCATCGATTTAAAAATTTTGACAGAGAAATTAAAGAAGTTATGCCACCAAATGATCGAAGTTCAATTCAGATTAAATCTGCTGAGATAAATGCGCTGGAGACGAAAATGCTTGCTTCGACAGAATAAATATTCAGCGAACAGATGTGCTTCGAGCGGTTGAAATCGATCACTTCGCTTAAACTTTTAACCATTTTTGTTCTTCAATAGCAAGCAGCTTTGTACTCAAAACAGGGTTTTTATTTTCTCGGAGTAGTTAAGGAATAAACACAAGAACAGAGCCAGCGAATGTGTACGTTGAAGAATGTGAAACTTTCATAACACAATTAGGATTTTTACCGCCGACACGTTGTCAAGTCAGTAGATTATTAACAACTCACCAATTTCCTGCCTGGTTGTAGAAAGTTTAAGACCCCTTCCAGCAAAGGAACCACTCAAATTAACAAATTGACGTCAGTTTATTTTTTACAATAACAAAACTCAAGCGACGACGCGGGGAAAACACGCAAGAAAACTGGATTTTGTTCGATTTGACCGAAATGTTGTCAACAACTTTTCCCGCTTTTTAATTGGTCGAGGTTGAAATTCAAGACATTTCATTGGCCAAAAAGTGACAGTTTGACGTGAGCATTTCGCGCGTGCAAAATAAATTTTGTCAAAGAAGTTGGAAAGAAATGAAACTAGCCGCTTTTCTGCTGCGGTTTTCTCGACAATTTCGAGACAAAGCTGAAGGAAATTCGCCTCTGAACACTTCTGGTTCTCTACTTCAAATGCCGAATGCCGCTTTTGCAAGAATTGAGGTAAAATTGAAGCTGAATTCACCTTCTTCGTCCAAATCACTGTCGTCAGCACTCGATTTTGTGTCTGTCCTCTTATTGATAATCAAAATTAGCCAATCACAAAGCGAGAAACTGACGTGTTATTGTAAAATTAATAAATTTTCACTGAATGCCGAGTGAGTCCGCAACTAATTTTGACCATGTGATGACGTAAATCGTGGTAAATAAGAGTCCACACCACGGCAAACCAGTGGAAATTTGTTTTTTACCACAACATTTAGAAATATAGAGGAAACTTTCGTTGTATTTCGCTGGAAAACGTGACATGCTAGCGTCAGCTGGCGTCAGCTGGCGTCAGCATCATTGTCTGGACTTTTATTTACCACGGTAAATCGACCAATCAGAGAGCGAGAAACTAGTGTGTTGTGGTAAAAAACCATTTTGCAGTGTTTAAAGTGACGGCATCGTGCGGAAAACTTTACGGAGTCAGAACTGCCGTTTGTCCATGGCGATTGTTCGCTTTCCACCAACTGAACTGTGCTTTCTCTTCCTTGACAAATTATCCAGTAACAGTTTCTTTCGATGGAAGGGTCTTGTATCTGAAAAGTCATAGACTTTCGTTGCACCGTTTTACCTTGCACTCAGAAAAATCTTTGATTCATTTGTGATAGCGCGCGTTTAAACCGGTCAAACCGGTTTTCTACAGTGTAATACGGATTTGAAGTGTGTAATACGCTCCCGTACCGGCACTCTGTTGCGACCTTATATGGTAAAACTACGTCACAGTCATATAATAAATATATATATATACTAGAAATACGATAATCGCAGATACCCCCTCACTCTGCCATTGATGGGACTTTTACTTTGGTAACTCCCAACAAGAGTAGCCTTTGTTTTACCGAAATGTCGACTCAATCTTTTCTTCGAACTCAAGTGCTACACGCAAAGGAAGGAGAAAAAGAATGGTGTGTCATACTTTTGCGTTGAAAAAAGAATCGATTGCGTGACGAAGTACGTATTTCCCACGGTCGGCACGTCAAATTAATTCATACAGTCTGCCAAGCACGTTCTCAAAATTTAATACTCAAAGTTTGAAGTTGGTAAAACAGGAACACTGATTTTCCAATTTTGAATTCATAGGCAGTACAATTAAATAGCTTCCTGTGCGATCTGATTTTATTCTGGAAGGCATTCACCAGACTCAGGCATGCATATTTAATAGGCTCGAATTGTTTTGCATGTGAACCCACTCAAAACAGCAAGATTTCTCCCAGAATCAAAGCAAAACTTGAACAGTTTACTTCAAATTATACACGGGCTTCAAACCCAGTAATACTTCTAAGGGCTTGTGAACGATTCTCGCTGCAATCACCGCGTGTCAGATTACAGAAAAATAAGACATCTGACTAAATCATACAAGGCTCCAAGTTCCGATTGCTCTGAGCGAATACGGTAGCCGAAACTGGCGACAGAAGCGTAGTAAAACAATACTTCGAAGGAAAATGATCAGCATACAGATTTTAATACATTCTTGAAGTGACCGAGTTACAAGCTATACGGGATAGAATATATTTGTCACGGTGATTGTTCGATTTTCACTGACTAACCTTTGTTGCTTGTCCTTTCTAAATAAGTATCTGAGTTTAACACAAAACGGCGTCTGAAGCTCCCGATTTGCTTTCAAGCGCTGTTCCCTTTGCGGAGTTGTCTGTGTTACCCGCTTCTGTTCATGTCGCTTTCGATCGGCATTCATGCGCTGTTTTCTCTGCGGAGTCTTTTCTTCGGTCCGCTTTTGCTCTTGAAGTGCCTGTTCCCTTCTCTTTTGAAGACGAGCTTCGCGAGACCGTTCTGTTTCAAGTTTTCTAGTTTTCAAATTCATTTTCGTGAGCGCAGTTACGTACAATTGTTGCTTTGTTCAAATCTTTCTTAAAAACATGGCGGTGACGCTAGTCGATAGCCTTATTTGGACATTGCCTTAGGCACCTGGCCTAAAAAGGTCGCATCGGACAAACACACAAACACACAAACACACGAACATTAGATTTCGAGATGGCGACGCGCTTGGAGTCTTCAAATGAGCCGACTATGATGCATAAGCGTCGTAAATATTTCCCTCACTTCGTTCGGGGATAATTTTTTTGTTTTTTTTTTTTTGTTTTTTTTTTTGGCAATATTATCGTTTGTTTTTAAGGTTTTGCGAGGGAAAAGAAGCATCAAAAAGGAAGGCCAGTGACAGTACTGGTCAGGGGTGTGGGCAAACTCCGGTTGTGGACGTGTTTACCAAGTTTGAAGACCATCAGGGGATGGCACATCTGGAGCCTTTGGAAATTCTGTCTCACGAGTGTGAAGCAAAGGTGGGTCATAGAAAAAAACGAAAATAATTCATTCATCATTGCTTAGTAATGCGGTAATTATTGTACTGTACTTTCATGTTGTTAAAACACATGCTTTGCGGAGAGTGAACGGTATAGGCTTCCCCTGCTACACTATAGTTAGTATTAGTGTAGTATGACTACTACTACTACATCTACTATAATTGCTACTACTATTTCTTCTTCTTCTACTTACTAACTGCAACTACTAAGTACGACTGTTCCTGCTACCACTTCCACTAGCCTCTACTGCTATTGTACTATCACTACTGGTCTGTTATTGCTGCTAGTATTACTTCTACACAGCTGCTAAACTGCTAGTGCTGTCGCCTGCTGTTGTTGTACTGTAACTAAAGATCCTCCACTACTACAACCAGTGATTTATTGTTCTTACAGGTGGAGTCGCAGATGATAGACTTGGCAGAGGAAGACCTGTGTGTTTTAAAGCCGGTTTTACGGGCTGTAGAACAAGTATTTCATGTCGAGGAAGTTGATGAGGACGATTACGATATCGATTGTGAAGAAGGCGACTTTGAGTCGAAAGTTGTTGAGAGCTTGAGTGCCCTGAACTTGACCGTGCGCCCAGATAAGCTAATCAACGCTCAAAAACTGGGAAAAGAATGGCTTAATGCTTGTGTAAAAGAACAAGATGCCAAATCAGGAAACAGAGCAGGACAGGAAATTTATGAGACAGCTGTTGGTACCATGGGAGAACTCACAGCACGAACTGTGGAGATGTTTCACAAAGTCGCCGAGCTCATCGTGTTTTAAAGTAACAAAGGCTCTGGGACGTCTTCTCTGGTGCAAGCGCAGCTTCTTAGAAAATTGTCAGACACGGTTTCAAGAAAGAGCTCGTCGCTAGCAATGCATTTTGCAGGTTGCTTGAATACAGCAGCGGATGATTCTGAGGAGCCGGACACCATTAGCCCAATGATTACGAATATTTATTTGGACTCGTCCACTTGCGCGTCATATTTGCAAAATTCCTGCAAGCTTCTGTGTCCTACACTACAGTTTTCTTCCATCAATGAGAAGAGAACAAAAGAGGACGGATTTGGATGTTAATCTTGCAAACAAGAGAAAATCAGAAGAGCGCGTACTAAATGTGTCAGTGAGTTAGAGGGCGAGAAAATGAGCACGCAGTTAAATGGATGGGTTATAGCGAATGAATAAAGATGAGGGATATACATTTGACAGCTGTGCACAGAGTGTCGATTATGTATGACATTGCGTGGGGCCTTTGGCATATAAGTTTGCTCTTTGAAGATGAAAGCTCATCGAACTATCGGTTCTCACTGCAACACTCGCACGTTTTGTTCTAGATTGGTTAGGAGAATCTGCATTATGACCTCAGGAGTGAAAGATTAAAAATAATATCCTGTTGGTCAAGCAATTAACTCTTTCACTTTTAAAAAGCACTTGCTCTCAAGTTGGAGTGCATACACTGTAAGGCGCTGCCATAATTGATTTGATAAAGGGAAGTTATCCGAAAACCCATTAACAGTACTGGTGAACCTCCTCTATTTCAGGCGTTATGAAGGTGTAATTAAAAAGATATACGATGGTACATAGTGTTTGTCATGTGGCCTGAGGTTTGCTGGTAAGGCAGCCGCTATTTATCCGGCGGAGCACCTGGACGTCACATAGCGTATCGACCGTGGTTCATCGGTGTCAAGGAACAGATGTTTCAATGTTTCAAGTAGACATCTTTGGTTTCTTAGAGCCGCTTTCGGCCCTGAACTGTCGAAAACCAAAACCAAAGCAAGTACACTGCCCTGTGTAGACCAATCGGAAATCGCTGCAAACGCAAAACCAAAACAATCACACGATTACTTTCAACAGTCATCCGAAAACGGCTCCAACCTGTGAGTCCTGTTATACTGTAGCTCGGATTCATCCCAACTACTCACACTGCAAACATCGCACTCAGACGTCGCATTTCACGCACGATTCTGTGCGGCGTTTTTAGAGCTGCCTGCATATTTTACGTGAACGTCTGCGTACGTCTTTATGTGAACGTCCAACATCCGCGCCCACAACTTGCTTTACTTTCACAAGTTCAAGCATTACGCTATACTCTAGTTCAAGATATTCACCGTACGCATTTCTTATTCTCTTTCCGCATTTTTTGGGAATGCTGCGCGTGAGCCTACGCAAACCTCCGGAAAGCACTGCGTGTCTGTATCATACGAGAAGAACCGTTAGTTTCAGATGACTGTCGAACGTAATCGTGTGATTGCTTTGGTTTTGGTTTTGGTTATCCGATTGGTCCAAACCAGGTTAGCAGCACTCTTGGCCAATCAAGAGAAAAAACAAAACCTGGTTGCGATATTCTCACACAAGAAAGCAAGTAGCGATGGCGTGTTCTCGCACTGCTGATCGGTTAGTAAAACCAATACCAATTACTTGGCTTTGGTTTTGCTCGTACTTCTAATTGGTCGGACGTGTTTTTGCTCGCCTCGTTGATTGGCTCTGTAATTGCGTTGGTTTGGGTTTTCGACAGTCATCCGAAAAGCGCTCTAAGACGGTACCGTGGAAATGCAGTTTTCGGCCGTGCGGTCACCTTGTTTTTTGGTCAGCGGAAACTGCACAAAAGTGTAGATTCAAGTGTATTATATCTTGTAGCTCAGTGTAACGCCCGTAAAACCTCAATATTTGGCTAAGAAACTCAATTCTGGGACCCTAGACTCAACCAAAAGCTGGTTAGGTCAGTGCATTTTCTGGAGCATAAGATGTGCACCAGAAAAATGGGGCTTGCACACGATGTGAAATTTTACCCCTAGTTAGATTGACTTACACAGTAATGGCAAGGAACGCTGACCAACGCGGTGTGGTACATGTGTGATATGATACGGACTTCTTTTCAGGACTGAGTAGCGTATGGGTAGGGATTTATGTGTGTAGCTAAGCATTATGTATATTGTAGGTGTTAAGTCAAAACTGACTGACTACTACTCACTTACTCACTCACTCACTCACTCACTTGATCACTTACTGACGGACTGGTCGCCCCGGGCTAGCGGACATGACTTCCTTCACGCCCTGAATATTCACTTTTTACGGAAATCTTCACCAGCGCTTGTTTGTTTGTATTGCAGACCTACCACGTGTTGTGTCTCCAGGATGCTAAAGAGGTGGGCCTTGCTATAATGCTGACCTGTACTCCCCACCTTTATCCGTCCTTCTCACTTGTTTTCTGTTAATGATCGTCATTGTTTGGGCCGTTTTCGGATGACTGTTGAAAACCAAAACCAAAGCAAGTACACTGCCAATCATAGATGCGGTGAGAAACATTTTCAACCAATCAGAAGCCAATGTGATCTGCGTTTGGTTTTACACTGTCTCTGAAGAAGAAACCAATCAGAAGTGCGAGGAAACTTTATAGTCGCTATTTGCTTGTTTGCGTGAGAATATAGCTGTTAGGTTTGCTTTTGCTCTTGATTGGCGAAAAAGGCTGCGAACATGTTTGGACCACTTCAAAGGGGAACCAAACGCAAAACCAAAGCAATTACACGATTACTTTCCATAGTCATCTGTAAACGGCTCTGACACAATAGATGTCTTTTTCTGTTGCCCCCTTTTGTCATCTCACATGTTCGCTGCTTTAATTTGTGAGCTTCGCAAATTCTAACCATCCTGCTTGTTGTTACTCTTTTTCCTGGTACATTTGTGGCCGTCTTTGCCGTGTTTCTCTTGCTCTGCATTGTACCATTCAGAATCAAGGAACGCAGGAAGAGGTGGAAGAAGACGACGACAGCAAGTCCCAACACGGTGAAGACGATGAACAAACGGAAGAAGCACAGAAGGATGAAGTGGGAGAAGATAAACCAAATGTAAAGGAATCTGATAAAGAAGTATCGACCGATAACGGTATCTCTGTAATAAAGGTAACTCCAGAGCTGGTAACCGAGAGCAAATCCGACGTCAGTGATGCTAAATCCAGTACGGAAAATAAAGACCGTCAAACGCAGGCTGATGGCATTTAGTCCTTCAACCTCTGCCCTCTCACTGTCGAACCAACTTCAGTTCCGCTACGACCTTTTGTCGCTGTTGAAACTGCCTCAGAGTTAGTCCACTTTTAATATTCTGACGTCATCTTCGGAGAGAGCTGGCTGTCATTCCAAACTTCGTCAGTCGACGAGCAAGATGCACGGTGGGATGTTTTTTTTCCACGCTGGTTTTCGCCAGTGCGTTTCAAAGACGGAAAACGTACTTTCGTAAGTCAAGTCGTCGGTAAAACCTGAAGTCAGATTCGATCGGGAGTTGAAGACAGGTTAAAGATTCGAGGTCTGCGGGGAATATAACGGCGTGCAATTATCCCGTGTTTTGTTTAACCCTTTCACTCCCAAGCTCAAACTACAAATTCTCCCACCCTTTAAGAACAAAACGAATGAGTGTCAGCAGTAAGAATTGATTGTTCAATCAGCTTTCGTATCAGCAAAATATCAGGTAGCAAAAATTCTCCATACTGTATAATGTATATAAATTATCTGGTGATAGACTAAAGGAGAAAACCAGACTAGTTGATTACTCTTGGGAGTGAAAGGCTTAATTGAGCAGATTTCTAGCCAGACTAAGCAGCCAAGACAGTTTTTTTCTTGACGAATTTTGCTTTTCAAAGCTCGACAACCCTTCGTATACAACTTCTTTCGCACAATCCAAAACTTTCGCGTCTTCACCAGGTGATTTGTACATCGAGGCAGTTTGAACAATCCAGGGATGTCAGTTGCTATTCCCGTCCCTTCTTCCTCGTAATCTGAGACCCACGAGTGATATTCCTATTTCGCTGTTTTTGGGGAGTTTATTTGCAATAATATAGGTGAGACCTCCGCTCGCTTCTTCTCCAACGCAACTTTCACTGCTGGCGGTGTTTTGCTACAATCTGGACAAACTGTAAAAAAAAAAAAAAAAAAAAAAAAAAAAATCAAGGTCATTTATAATAAAAAGTATTTTCTTTACTTTGTACTTGTCATTTAGCTTATAGTTAAGTACGATTGTACTGATAGTTAAATGTATTTAAAGGGCCTCTGTAGCTGTTCACATACCACTGCATGCTTGTTTTACTGTAACCGAAGGACTTGTTGAAACTTCCAGTGTTGCTCATGAATTCCACAATCTGGCCGAGCTTACTTCTGTACTGGTGTTTGCTGTCAAATAATAAACCCATTTGATTTGGTATTGTGTGTATTGATTCCTTGATGATATCTAGATGTCTGCACCCGAACACCACTGCTACCCGCGCTCTCCGAACCCGCATCGGAAACCGCAGATGTTATATTTTCCTATCATACTTTAGTCATATATTCTCGTCCCATACTCAAGTCTTGTTCTCCTTCAATACTAGATTCGCATGAAGCATTGAGGGCGTGTCATGCAACATTGCCCAACATGGTGTACAAAGTAACGCAACATGTGCTCAACAATGTTGGGCGATGTTGAGTGCCAACATGCTGCGTTCATTTAGTGCACAGGCCTTTATACTCTTAGGAATGTTACTTTCCAGAAAGTTTCAAGCGATTTTGAGACTAAATAACACATTACGTCGGCCTGTAACAGAAGTTTTACGTTTTCTGCCTTTGCGGGGCCACATAAAAGGCTATCAGTTCAGTCTAAGCCTTGGCAATGCATTGGACAATTTTATGACTCGGAACTGCGGTATAAGGCTGGTTCTCTATTTTGCGTTCAGGCAATGTTGGACAAAATTATTGACACGTGCAGCCCCCTCCACCAAACAATGTCGATCTTCTGATTTTTAAGGCTCGGTTTCCGGTGAGAATCCTTGCAGAAGTGACATCCTAACTTGAGAAACAACGCGTGACGAAGTGCTGCTCGATGTTTTTTGATGTAAAACTTTGAAGCCAGATAATGAAGCGGATCGGTTCGTACGGTCAAAACCTTGGGCGATAATTTCTCCGTACAGACCTTACGCTCGGTCAATAAGAAGTATATAATAAAGTATGCATACTAGTTCCTAAGTCATTTCACAAGAACCAGGAACACCAGGAAAGAACATTCTCAAATCTCACTACATCACCCAATCTCATACCCGGACCATCTCAGAATTTGGTTGCAAAGTCATCGTTGGGCCAAGTAGTACAAACGTATAGCTAGTGAACTGGTGCTTCATCTTGCTATATTCGCTGCCTTATATGCAGGTACAATCAACTGGGTCCCTGCAAACTTTATCGTTCGCGGTGAAAACTCCGCGCCATGTTTGACCGTTGGTGTAGTTTCGGTCGTTTGCATTGTATCTGAAATAACCAATCAGGATCATCCAAAAATCGTATCTCTAGAGCTTTTGATTTCGTCGGGTATACGCGTAAGACATCAGAAGGTCTGGGTACAAGATTGTACATCACTCCGTGCATTCTCTTCATTTGAGAGAATTTGAGTGAAAGTATCTGGAGATCGTTTGAGAGGCGACCATCAGCAGTCAGTCAATCAATCGTTGGTATACATTTAATTACCTTCGTATATTAATTCCTTTGACATTTAAATAATTTTCTCTCAAAGGTGGTTACATTCTCTTTTACTTCGGACGACAATGAATCACTTATACTGGTGTTTCTATTAGCGACCGATGCTAAAGTAGTCATGTACTGTCCATGTAGCGGTGGCCCTCGTCTTTTTTGTGGTGTTCCTTTGATCTTCGGTTGTGGTCGGGCAGCTTATGGGGTCCCTCGTCCAGCTCCACGGCGTCGCTGGGTGCTTTGTAGGACCAAACTGTCACCCATGGTGAAGCCAAATGCCCGACCTGACACTTACATTTACCAATGCCTAGTTTGCAGCTTCGGCTGACTCCTTTGTTCTTAGCCTCTCCCTTCTTCCTGCTAAACCTGATCTTGCGATCTTTCTTTGTTACTCCACGATACATGACCACATCAGTATCCACGCAGCTACTTCCATAGCAATAACAACCTAATCCTTTGAAATGGCAGTCACTGTGTTTTTGACACCCTATCCCCGGAACTTGACATTCGTAATCTGGCCTTTCGGGCGTTCCAGTCATCACGAACCTACGCAGGATTACGTCACCTTCCTTAAGAGATTCACAGCCGTAACTTAGCATCCCTTCATAGAACATTTTTAGATTGGTGGCCTTGATGTACCTGTCACTGAAGAAAAACGTAGAACACGTCGTATTCAGTAAACTTCATAGTTTGTATGCAGCGTAGTTGAGAAAGAATCATTCGCCCACCTGTGAACACTAACCGGCACAAAAGAGGCAGCTAAAAAAGGTTTTTATTATCAGGGAGCGTATCTTTATAATTCTCTGCCCACAATTCTTCAGACAATATCGACCGCCAAAGAACGCTATCAGTCTATAATTATGTAATTATTTTAAATCCTAAGAGTTCTTAGATATGATATATAAGTGTCTTAGTGGCTTTAGTGTGCTTTTCAAAGGTTTTAGGAAGCTTATTATTACAGTAATTTTCTATCTTTAGAATAGAGTTTCTATTTTATTTTAGATTTTGTGTTTAAACAGGGCTGCTATTGATAACAGTGATGTCACTAAAGGCATCACCCTGTATTTGTATTATTGCTTGTGACGTCACAAGCTATAAAATGCAGCGATTTTTTTTTTTTTTATTTTTCTGGGTTAGAGATCTGCATGCGATGATTGGTTGATATTATCATGTGATTTGTGATGACGTTGTGATCACGTGACTTGTCGAGCAAGCAGTTTCGCCATTTTGAAGACAGCAAGTTGCTTGCCTTAGTTGGCTCTGTGGATTATTTTATGGACCGCTCATCTTACTTACAAACGCATACGCCGGCTGCGGTAGACCCATACTAAATTTCATTGAGCGGTTTTGGCTTGGGTCGGTCCGTTCAGCCTCAAAAGCCACATTGAAAGCCATGAAAGCAAATGCAATGAATTTATCAATGAACTGCATAACTATGCACAACTGTACAGAAATGTACGAAGAATCTAATATCCAGAACCTTGAGAACTTGAAGGAACAAGCTGAACGAAGGCGCTCGAGATACAAAGACGAGAACCTGTGTAAAGACGGCGATTCTTGACAAGCGCTTGATAGCGGATTATATGGAACTGTTTAGTATGAGGGTGAACTTGAAGGTACTTTGTATTCTTTTACTTTGTATTATTCTTGCTGATACAAGCAAAGCGTCAGAAAATCTGACTTTTGTTTGGAATCAAAATTTCACTCTGCGTGCATTTATGTTGTTGTTGCGAGATTTTGGCTCGGTGCCATGAAGGTCAAACAATCAGTGGAACAGATGGCGTTATTATTTGAAAATTAGGAAATGGCTGAGGAAAAAGTGACCGTTGGTAGATCTTGCTTCGCTCAGTTTTATTGTATTCCCATAAATGTTTATGTGAAAGAAAACCGAAGTCCTCCAAGACGAAGTCATGAGCCAAGCCACGTACCATTGAATTACCTTTCACGCATTTTGAACAAGAGTAGAAAAAGCAGGCGACTAATACAAGAATACATTTCAAAGAATGTCCCAAAGTCGTCAAAAGTTCATGATTATACCCGAGCTTACGTACTTCACAATGCTAATGCGTTCCGTGAACGTGCATGTAAACAACATGGAAACAATAAAAAGCCACAGATGGAAATGGAAAGAGAAAATTAGGATCAATAAACCATCGCTGCGAGAAAGCTAGAAGCTCAAGAAGAAGATTGCCAAAAGTAACCGAGGTGCTAAGATACGTTTGTATTTTAAAATGTGTTAAAACACAGGCATTGCAAGATCAGACGTAGTCAGAGATCAAAATCACAGAACCAAGTACAATGGGTTTTCTCTGTCAAGGGATATAGAAAAAAATTCCGGTCCTTCAGTTGTTGATCCAAACAAAACGATCATCGGTTGGCTTTCTGGATGCACGGAAGCCATACTTTAGGAGCGATTTTGGCTTGCATTGTTTTTAAGCGTCGGAAGACTTGAAAATAGCCGTACCCAAATGCTTGATGTGTTACCAGCGGGACCCCCGTAAAGTACGAAGGGTTGTGTTTTGCAAATGCTCGATTATAGATACCGCTTCAACCAATGTATCTGTGTTCTGAGCAATATTTGTGTGAAAGAACATCGAATAAGTAGTAGAAGACGTGTCGAAACTTGATAGAACTTGAACTTTTCCCTGCGGGCAGAGCGTCTCCCTTTGTCGGAAACTCTGCGGCTTTGTGTAACGCGCGGCGTATACGAACAGTCGGCGTTTAACTTCGTTTTGCGTGCAGTAAAGGTTCTTTGTTTATTGTCTGAGGATATTGAATTACTAATAGGATTGAGGCAAATATCACGCGAGATTAAGATACAAGATCTGTCAATGAAATGTCACGAGCATAATATCATAGAACGGGGAATCCCGAATCATCAGCTACTTAGCTTTCACTCACGCCGCTTTAACAAAAGCAGGAAAGACCGGCAGGCGATTACATCGAGAATATTTGTCACTGAATACCTCGAAGTCTTCAAGGTTGATATCCGACTATCCGAGCCGTAATGTTCGCTCCACAAGCCCGTGATGCACGCCTTTGTTGTCACGGTATTCAAACGTCTGCAGCTTCCGATAGAGATTAATTTCGTATCGACTCAGAATTTTGCGTTAAAGCTTAATGCATAGCAGTCTTGAACATATTAGTGATCAGACTTGTACATGTAGGATGCGTAACGTCTGAGATGGCTTTTTCATACGAAGTAATTTCATCATGGGAAGTGTCATGTTTTAGGCCCCGTCCACACTACGCCGGATAAATTTGAAAACGCAACTTTATTCTTACGGTTAGGAAAACGCTCTTAAAAGTGGATAAATTTGAAAGCGCCGGCTTTGCGTTTTGGTGTGGACGAAAAACATTTTGAAAACGGAACTTTTCGAAAACCCTGACTCACGTGGCCAGGTCAAGTGGTTTCAAAGATTGTCAGGGACGTTTGTAGAGCAATAACAATACATTTGGGCCCGGAAACATTTTATCCGTTTTCCAGTGTGGACGGAAAACATTTCTTGCGTTTTCAGAGTGAAAGTTGCGTTTTCAAATTTATCCGGCGTAGTGTGGACGGGGCCTTGATGTGCTACAGCTACTTGAACATGATGCACACGCTGGGAAGATGAGATAAGGCTATTACGCTGTCTTACAGCTACTTAAGATGTCGGGTATTTCCCAGTCAATCCCATTACAAAATGACAACACAGTTCCTCCACAAAACATGTCAGCTTGAAAATTCACTCAACAAGGTTGCCAGGTTGTATAGAAAGCGTCACACAAGTACTGTCACGCGCATCGGAAAGCAATGAAAACTGGGTTGTTGCAAACGAAGAATATTCCTACGGGGCCTTCGATAATTGTTTTCTCTCAATTATTATAATACACTTTTTCGTGAATATCTGTTTGACCAAAATTAGAAGAAAAGAGGGCAAGAAAAATAAAGGGAGCTCTTGGATCCGTCATTTGCAAAAACTGACTCGGCTATAATATCTTTTGCATATAAACGCACGACAAAAGTTCCTCTCCCGGGACCCCGCGTGTCTCTATTCATTGTACTAATGACGTCACAAGCGCACTGGCCACGGGCCTGTCTTGTTATTATTAAAAAGAAAAGAAAAGACAGACAGACAGCTGTATTCGGTGGGCAGACCCAGTCAGAGTGCCACATTTCTGGTGTTTCCTTGCCATAAAAGTTGAGGGGACCACGAACAGCTGTTTTAAAACTCAATCCGAACTCAATTTCATTTAGAACTCGAAATATGTTTGGTTCATGCAAAACTTTCATTGGAATATGCACTTTTTTCTGCCACCAATAGTATCAAGCTTTCTTCGTAATTTTTTTCAGTTTTCTCGGCAACAAGATGGCATGACTCCGATCACGTGTCAGCAGGAGAAACCCTGAAGATGAAACTAGACGAGTTGTACCAACATTTTGTGGCCTATCAAACTTAGAAGCACGCGTACCCCAATGTATGCATACTGTTTTGGATACAATGGCATGCATGAGAACTGGTCTCTTGACAAACACTGGCTGTTTTGACATATTCTTGCCTCCTCTGAATTGTGACTTTCTTGAAATTTAGACAAAACTTATCAAAACTTAAGAAGTACCTGAAAACTGGCCGAGTATTAAAAAAACGCCTTTCAGAAAGAGAAGTTAGTTATAACGTGTGGTAAAAAAGAAGCCTCGTTATAACTGACCTGCTGTCACCCTTAAGCTGTGATGTTAGGACGGTGTAGAGTGGCATCCACTCGAATACAATTGGCTCTGCCTCCTCGCCTTTTCCCTCACGGAGAAACTTGTCTATTTGATCCGGTGTTCTGGACTGCTTGTTTAGCATTTTGCCTTGCATTTCAGAGCTCGCCCCTCGCACAGTCAGCCTGCTGCTTGAAGAGATCCTCGTTGCGGCCTTCATATCCTTAGAATCAATACTTGCACATGGACCGGAGATGTTCACGCTTACCTTCATGACGTCTGGCGAAAAAAAATCAATGCATGCCTTGGCCGCAAATGATTTCTCAGAAAAAGAACTGGATGTGTGTACGACCTCCCACTGAACCAAACTTGAACCGTAAACGACGCCGGTGGCAAGATGAGATCCATATTTTTCCATGAAATCCTTGTAGTCATCCCA
Organism: Plumapathes pennacea; assembly: GCA_964036295.1. Classification (NCBI taxonomy): domain Eukaryota; kingdom Metazoa; phylum Cnidaria; class Anthozoa; order Antipatharia; family Myriopathidae; genus Plumapathes; species Plumapathes pennacea. Next base: position 27,377,441 of record OZ038462.1, read on the forward strand.
AGAAGAGAACACCTCTGGTCTCGGTATGTTGGCCGGAAGCTTGTCAAAATCAGCAAGCATCTGTTTTGACAGTTGTTTTCTATTAATGCAATTCTTCGACAAGCTGGTCTTCTCTTTACGACTTTTGATATCCAAAGAAGAACCGCGTGCTGTAGTATTTGTGCTCGTGACTGACAGGTAGTTCATCGTCCCGCTCAGGGAGAAGGCACTCCCAATGCTAAGTGTACCAAGACCAAGTGACGCTCCTACTTTGCTGTAGAACGAGGCGGTGTTCGCGTACGTGTTCATATTCTTGTCCGTTGTCTTATCGGGTGTGGTCGTGACGCATTCAGTCTCGGGAAGACTTTCAAAGATGTCAGCACCGTTGGCAAAGGAGTCCTTGAGGACGTTTTTGGTCGGCAGATAAAAACCTTCCCCCAGAGCAGGGTAATTAGGGGTGCCATCCGAATTGCTGAGTAGCAGCGCCATAAGGCAACACCAAAGTAGATACTTCATGATTCAGCGAACTGGAGATTCCTCGGAAAACTAGAAATAGCAATTTATGTCATTTAAGTAGTAACTCATAAACGTCCTATAGTATAATAACCCAATTCTTCATGCTTGCGACAGCAGAGATTCTGGTTTAAATTTGCTATTTAAGAAATGAAAACGGCGAAGTACCTCTCGGATCAATAGAGGGGGAAGCCATTGTGCCCCTTTATTCCGGGTGGTTTGTTAAGGTTTCGATAAAGGTTCGCGCGCCCTTTCGGGGAAAAAAATCATTGTAGTTAACGTACATACACGTATTGAATATCGTTGTAAAGGTCTTAGACGGGAGATTACAAATCTGGTGTTACTGTTTTCAGCCATATTGAAGGTGAAGTACGATAGAGGTTAATTTGAAACTTTATTGTTTCGGAAACGGGAAACAGAACTTCTGTCGGTTTTGTTCGAAAATGCTAAAACAACTTTTTTCTGATACTCAATGAAGTTGACTAAAATACGTGTCAGCGAATTTTGTTTTAAGGGTTTTATTTTCATTTAAAGTGGAGGGAGCCTTTCAGGACCCGTTTTTTATACAAACTATTTAATAAAAAATGAACGAAACAAAAAATAAAAAATCTCTGACGTGTGGTATTGGAGAAGAATGTGTTGTCTACAGCTCACGAAAATTTGAGCAATATAGACAAAAACGCTTGAAAGTTTTGTTTTCTGAAAGACCTGATTTTTCGCGAAAATCTTTCATCGACCTGATCTAGATTGCACTCTACCATTAATGTGTATGAAAAAAGAAATACTATGTTAAATGCCCTTACAATTCCCTAAAATTGTGGAGATTTCGTTCTCGCCATGACATGGGAAATTGATGTGTTTCTGTCGTCCTCTTTAAGTTTTTATACATTTTGCCAGGTTTTTTTTAGCATTTTCCTAACTTAGAAGATTTCCACACAGTCATGCAATCGATTCACACTAACCTCGCAACTGATTCCTTCTTGAGGAGAAGACTACGTTGTTGTGACTGACTGACTGCCAAGACACTGTGAGCGAATGATCAGCTTTCCCGTAGCGTTAGGTTTTATCAAGTTATTTTGTCAATCTTTAGGGCCATTGTTATCATGTAATGTCCTTAATAATGTATAATGTCTAATGGATTAACTTGTGTTTTTAAATGAAAAACCCAACGATCCGTAAAGTAAAAGGCCCGCCACGGTCCGCAAGACGGTCAAAAACGTGCACAAACCTACAAAGCCACATCAAGTCATAGCGAGATAGCCACAAAACCGTCGGTAGCTTTCACACGTGCTCCAATTCGCATCAAACTCCGCCAATCGAAGCGCACGAAAAACGTGCATCGAACGTGAGAGAAATACGATTTTATTAAGGTTGGCATTATAAGTATTTCACCTAATTGGACTTTTATTTTAACCTACAAATTTGACCTGCAAATTTAACCTGCAAATTTAACCTGCATATTTGACCTGCAAATTTAACCTGTAAATTTAACCTGCATATTTGACCTGCAAATTTAACCTGCAGGTTTAACCTGCCTGTATTGTATTCTATTGTAATATTATATAATTGTACCCTTTTCCAGTGTTGAATCTTATGTTGCATCCCACATTATACCCTATTCCTATTATTGTAATGATATTTGTACCCTATTCTGTAATAGGCATGGTAAATCTGGTTCACTTGTCTTAGATCCTCTCTAACTTCGTGTCAATATGTAACTCTGCCCGCCTCGATTAGCTTGTGCTACCAGCGGTGCAGTGTTTTTAGAAATGTATTCTGTAATGTAATATGAATAAAAAAAGCGTGCAAAGGTGTTAGGAATGTTACTTTCCAGAAAGTTTCAAGCGATTTTGAGACTAAATAAGGCATTACGTCGGCCTGTAACAGAAGTTTTACGTTTTCTGCCTTTGCGGGGCCACATAAAAGGCTATCGGTTCAATCTAAGCTTTGGCAATGCATTGAATCATTGGATGTGTAACAAACTAGATGGCTTTGAATTTTATGACTCAGAACTGCGGTATAAGGCTGTTTCTTTATTTTGCGTTCAGGCAATGTTGGACAAAATTGTTGACACGTGCAGCCCCCTCCATCAATCAATGTCGATCGTCTGATTATTAAGGCTCGGTTTCCGGTGAGAATCCTTGCAGAACTGACATCCTAGCTTGAGAAACAACGCGTGCGCGTGTAAATTGTTCGGAGACGAAGTGCTGCTCGATGTTTTTGTTTTGATGTAAAACTTTGAAGCCATATAATGAAGCGGCTCGGTTCGTACGGTCAAAACCTTCGGCAGTAATTTCTCCGTACAGACCTTACGCTCGGTCAATAAGAAGTATATAATAAAGTATGCATACTAGTTCCTAAGTCATTTCACAAGAACCAGGAACACCAGGAAAGAGCATTCTTAAATCTCACTACATCACCCAATCTCATACCCAGACCATCTCAGAATTTGGTTGCAAAGTCATCGTTGGGTCAAGTAGTGCAAACGTATAGCTAGTGAACTGGTGCTTCATCTTGCTATATTCGCTGCCTTATATGTAGGTACAATCAACTGGGCCCCTGCAAACTTTATTGTTTGCGGTGAAAACTCCGCGCCATGTCTGACCGTTGGTGTAGTTTCGGTCGTTTGCATTGTATTTGAAATAACCAATCAGGATCATCCAAAAATCGTATCTCTAGAGCTTTTGATTTCGTCGGGTATACGCGTAAGACATCAGAAGGTCTGGGTACAAGATTGTACATCACTCCGTGCATTCTCTTCATTTGAGAGAATTTGAGTAAAAGTATCTGGAGATCGTTTGAGAGGCGACCATCAGCAGTCAGTCAATCAATCGTTGGTATACATTTAATTACTTTCGGATATTAGTTTCCTTTGACATTTAAATAATTTTCTCTCAAAGGTGGTTACATTCTCTTTTACTTCGGACGACAATGAATCACTTATACTGGTGTTTCTATTAGCGACCGATGCTAAAGTAGTCATGTACTGTCCATGTAGCGGTGGCCCTCGTCTTTTTTGTGGTGTTCCTTTGATCTTCGGTTGTGGTCGGGCAGCTTATGGGGTCCCTCGTCGAGCTCCACGGCGTCGCTGGGTGCTTTGTAGGACCAAACTGTCACCCATGGTGAAGCCAAATGTCCGACCTGACACTTACATTTACCGTAGAATTTGCAGCTTCGGTTGACTCCTTTGTTCTTAGCCTCTCCCTTCTTCCTGCTAAACCTGATCTTGCGATCTTCCTTTGTTACTCCACGATACATGACCACATCAGTATCCACGCAGCTACTTCCATAGCAATAACAACCTAATCCTTTGAAATGGCAGTCACTGTGTTTTTGACACCCTATCCCCGGAACTTGACATTCGTAATCTGGCCTTTCGGGCGTTCCAGTCATCACGAACCTACGCAGGATTACGTCACCTTCCTTAAGAGATTCACAGCCGTAACTTAGCATCCCTTCATAGAACATTTTTAGATTGGTGGCCTTGATGTACCTGTCACTGAAGAAAAACGTAGAACACGTCGTATTCAGTAAACTTCATAGTTTGTATGCCGCGTAGTTGAGAAAGAATCATTCGCCTACCTGTGAATACTAACCGGCACAAAAGAGGCAGCTAAAAAAGGTTTTTATTATCAGGGAGCGTATCTTTATAATTCTCTGCCCACAATTCTTCAGACAATATCGACCGCCAAAGAACGCTATCAGTCTATAATTATGTAATTATTTTAAATCCTAAGAGTTCTTAGATATGATATATAAGTGTCTTAGTGGCTTTAGTGTGCTTTTCAAAGGTTTTAGGAAGCTTATTATTACAGTAATTTTCTATCTTTAGAATAGAGTTTCTATTTTATTTTAGATTTTGTGTTTAAACAGGGCTGCCATTGATAACAGTGATGTCACTGAAGGCATCACCCTGTATTTGTATTATTATTATTAAAAAGAAAAGAAAAGACAGACAGACAGCTGTACTCGGTGGGCAGACCCAGTCAGAGTGCCACATTTCTGGTGTTTCCTTGCCATGAAAGTTGAGGGGACCACGAACAGCTGTTTTAAAACTCAATCCGAACTCAATTTCATTTAGAACTCGAAATATGTTTGGTTCATGCAAAACTTTCATTGGAATATGCACTTTTTTCTGCCACCAATAGTATCAAGCTTTCTTCGTAATTTTTTTCAGTTTTCTCGGCAACAAGATGGCATGACTCCGATCACGTGTCAGCAGGAGAAACCCTGAAGATGAAACTTAGACGAGTTGTACCAACATTTTGTGGCCTATCAAACTTAGAAGCACGCGTACCCCAATGTATGCATACTGTTTTGGATACAATGGCATGCATGAGAACTGGTCTCTTGACAAACACTGGCTGTTTTGACATATTCTTGTCTCCTCTGAATTGTGACTTTCTTGAAATTTAGACAAAACTTGTCAAAACTTAAGAAGTACCTGAAAACTGGCCGAGTATTAAAAAAAAGGCCTTTCAGAAAGAGAAGTTAGTTATAACGTGTGGTAAAAAAGAAGCCTCGTTATAACTGACCTGCTGTCACCCTTAAGCTGTGATGTTAGGACGGTGTAGAGTGGCATCCACTCGAATACAATTGGCTCTGCCTCCTCGCCTTTTCCCTCACGGAGAAACTTGTCTATTTGATCCGGTGTTCTGGACTGCTTGTTTTGCATTTTGGCTTGCATTTCAGAGCTCGCCCCTCGTACAGTCAGCCTGCTGCTTGAAGAGATCCTCGTTGCGGCCTTCATATCCTTAGAATCAATACTTGCACATGGACCGGAGATGTTCACGCTTACCTTCATGACGTCTGGCGAAAAAAAATCAATGCATGCCTTGGCCGCAAATGATTTCTCAGAAAAAGAACTGGATGCGTGTGCGACCTCCCACTGAACCAAACTTGAACCGTAAACGACGCCGGTGGCAAGATGAGATCCATATTTTTCCATGAAATCCTTGTAGTCATCCCAAGAAGAGAACACCTCTGGTCTCGGTATGTTGGCCGGAAGCTTGTCAAAATCAGCAAGCATCTGTTTTGACAGTTGCTTGCTGTTAATGCAATTCTTCGACAAGCTGGTCTTCTCTTTACGACTTTTGATATCCAAAGAAGAACCGCGTGCTGTAGTATTTGTGCTCGTGACTGACAGGTAGTTCATCGTCCCGCTCAGGGAGAAGGCACTCCCAATGCTAAGTGTACCAAGACCAAGTGACGCTCCTACTTTGCTGTAGAACGAGGCGGTGTTCGCGTACTTGTTTATATTCTCTTCCGTTGTCTTATCGGGTGTGGTCGTGACGCATTCAGTCTCGGGAAGACTTTCAAAGATGTCAGCACCGTTGGCAAAGGAGTCCTTGAGGACGTTTTTGGTCGGCAGATAAAAACCTTCCCCCAGAGCAGGGTAATTAGGGGTGCCATCCGAATTGCTGAGTAGCAGCGCCATAAGGCAACACCAAAGTAGATACTTCATGATTCAGCGAACTGGAGATTCCTCGGAAAACTAGAAATAGCAATTTATGTCATTTAAGTAATAACTCATGAACGTCTTATGGTATAATAACCCAATTCTTCATGCTTGCGACAGCAGAGATTCTGGTTTAAATTTGCTATTTAAGAAATGAAAACGGCGAAGTACCTCTCGGATCAATAGAGGGGGAAGCCATTGTGCCCCTTTATTCCGGGTGGTTTGTTAAGGTTTCGATAAAGGTTCGCGCGCCCTTTCGGGGAAAAAAATCATTGTAGTTAACGTACATACACGTATTGAATATCGTTGTAAAGGTCTTAGATGGGAGATTACAAATCTGGTGTTACTGTTTTCAGCCATATTGAAGGTGAAGTACGATAGAGGTTAATTTGAAACTTTATTGTTTCGGAAACGGGAAACAAAACTTCTGTCGGTTTTGTTCGAAAATGCTAAAACAACTTTTTTCTGATACTCAATGAAGTTGACTAAAATACGTGTCAGCGAATTTTGTTTTAAGGGTTTTATTTTCATTTAAAGTGGAGGGAGCCTTTCAGGACCCGTTTTTTATACAAACTATTTAATAAAAAATGAACGAAACAAAAAATAAAAAATCTCTGACGTGTGGTATTGAGAGGAAAAGAATGTGTTGTCTACAGCTCACGAAAATTTGAGCAATATAGACAAAAACGCTTGAAAGTTTTGTTTTCTGAAAGACCTGATTTTTTGCAAAAATCTTTCATCGATCTGATCTAGATTGCACTCTACCATTAACGTGTATGAAAAATGTAATACTATGTTAAATGCCCTTACAATTCCCTAAAATTGTGGAGATTTCGTTCTCGCCATGACATGGGAAATTGATGTGTTTCTGTCGTCCTCTTTAAGTTTTTATACATTTTGCCAGGTTTTTTTAGTATTTTCCAAACTTAGAAGATTTCCACACAGTCATGCAATCGATTCACACTAACCTCGCAACTGATTCCTTCTTGAGGAGAAGACTACGTTGTTGTGACTGACTGACTGCCAAGACACTGTGAGCGAATGATCAGCTTTCCCGTAGCGTTAGGTTTTATCAAGTTATTTTGTCAATCTTTCGGGCCATAATGTTATCATGTAATGTCCTTAATAATGTATAATGTCTAATGGATTAACTTGTGTTTTTAAATGAAAAACCCAACGATCCGTAAAGTAAAAGGCCCGCCACGGCCCGCAAAAACGGTCAAAAACGTGCACAAACCTACAAAGCCACATCCAGTCATAGCGAGATAGCCACAAAACCGTCGGTAGCTTTCACGCGTGCTCCAAATCGCATCAAACTCCGCCAATCGAAGCGCACGAAAAACGTGCATCGAACGTGAGAAAAATATGATTTTATTAAGGCTGGCATTGAAAGTATTTCACCTAATTGGACTTTTATTTTAACCTACAAATTTGACCTGCAAATTTAACCTGCAAATTTAACCTGCATATTTGACCTGCAATTTTAACCTGCAGGTTTAACCTGCCAACCTGCAACTTGCGGATTGTCCTGTTCGTTCACGAGACGCCTTGAATTTTATGAGCGCTTCGAGTAAATGGAATTATCTGTTCTGTGTATAAGTTCCAAGCTGATAGGCGAAAAACTGAGGGAGTTAGAAGGGTTTTTGTTTTGAAGGTCACGTCCCCCGCGTCCCCAAGGTCACGTCCCCACGTCCCCAAGGTCATGTAAAAATATGGAATGAGATCTCTGATGACATTCAGAAACAACCCAAGCCTTCATTCAATGCAAAGATAAACAAAATGCTTTTTCAAGTCTTAGAAAAAGAGGACTTATGTTGATGTCCCAACCTTAATCAAAACAATTAAGTTACTTAGAAATATAGAATCTAGTTCTTAAAGTACAGAAACTTGAATTACTTTATCTGTGTTTACGTGTTTACTTGTCTCTAACCCCTGTATTGTATTCTATTGTAATATTATATAATTATACCCTTTTCCAGTGTTGAATCTTATGTTGCATCCCACATTATACCCTATTCCTATTATTGTAATGATATTTGTACCCTATTCTGTAATAGGCATGGTAAATCTGGTTCACTTGTCTTAGATCCTCTCTAACTTCGTGTCAATATGTAACTCTGCCCGCCTCGATTAGCTTGTGCTACCAGCGGTGCAGTGTTTTCAGAAATGTATTCTGTAATGTAATATGAATAAAAAAAGCGTGCAAAAGTGTTAGGAATGTTACTTTCCAGAAAGTTTCAAGCGATTTTGAGACTAAATAAGGCATTACGTCGGCCTGTAACAGAAGTTTTACGTTTTCTGCCTTTGCGGGGCCACATAAAAGGCTATCAGTTCAGTGTAAGCCTTGGCAATGCATGGGACCGTTGGATGTGTAACAAACTAGATGGCTTTCAATTTTATGACTCGGAACTGAGGTATAAGGCTGTTTCTCTATTTTGCTTTCAGGCAATGTTGGACAAAATTGTTGACACGTGCAGCCCCCTCCACCAATCAATGTCGATCTTCTAATTTTTAAGGCTCGGTTTCCTGTTAGAATCCTTGCAGAACTGACATCCTAACTTGAGAAACAACGCGTACGCGTGTAAATTGTTCGGAGACGAAGTGCTGCTCGATGTTTGTTTTGATGTAAAACTTTGAAGCCATATAATGAAGCGGCTCGGTTCGTACGGTCAAAACCTTGGGCGATAATTTCTCCGTACAGACCTTACGCTCGGTCAATAAAAAGTATCAAGAGAGGATGATATAAGAGAAGGACACCCCCATACATGGGTCTCTTCCAAGGATAATTTTTTTCGGTCTATTTTTAGACTGAAGAGTTTTTAAGGATCAATACCCTATTGGTCAGTTCGTGTTACGTCATTCGGCAACATGGCGTTGATAGTTTCCTTGTGACCCGAAGAATTTTGTATTTATGTAGTACAAACGGGAAAAAGTAAGAAAGACGATGGTGTTGGTTGGTAGCCGCTGAAGATGGAACTGGAATTTTGACCCCCGAAATGGGATCTGTCAAAAAGTCAAGTTTGGTAGAATAGTCGAGCTCTCTCTCTGACCAAGCGTGAAAGGAAACGAAACTGACGAGCAGCCCAGCAAAAACGGGAGCTCTTCAGTCAACCAATGAGCGACAGTTAACAAGAAAACGGGGAAGAAAACGGGTTCGTCGATGTATATATTTAATACACACAGATCATCATATGCGAAATGTGTTTTGTCACAAGCAAATCTGCTTGAAGTAGATGAATCGTCCAGGAGGCATTCACCAAGTAAATGCCGAAGTCAGAAAGAAAAGCTAGTTTCGTACATTGTTGAAAGAACATTTATTCTCCTTCAGAAAAGCATTGCCAATTTTCATTGCCAAAATTTTAGATTTGAGTGACAGATTTGAAAGCAACAACAGTCTTTCACAATATTTCTAAAACAAGGCTAAAACATTGAAAACATATACATTCTAGCTATAGCAAAGATAATAGAGTTGAAATCAAACTCATGCAGTCTTCATGTAGTCAATCAGAGCAGCTGCTGGTTGTAACCACCAAAATTACCACCACGAAAAAAAGTTTTGAAAAGCAGAAAGACATGATTCCACAAAAGGTCTTATAAAAGCCACAATTTGTTTGTGTTCCACTTGCAACCTTCACATAAAACAGAACGAAATCACAGGGGAAACATGTTGGCATTTGTAAATTATAGATACAATTTCTTGACCAATGCTTACACTGACTTCGTTGTGTTCAAATTTTGCTTGTTTATAGAATTTTCCAGAGGACAAGCAGTACTTCAAAAATACAGAAAATAGCAAAACATCCATCCATACTAACTGAAATTGGTATACTCACAGTAATAATTTAGTTCAAATAAAACGACAGATTTCTAGCAGACTAAAAAATCACCTAAACTGACTCCTGACTCCTGAGAGCTCAAGATACAAATTATTTTAGTCAGGTGGCAAATTCCCCTTTCTGCATTAGCGTAGAAACTTTGGAAAAGCAATTAGCCCGAAGAAAGAGGTCAAGAACAACAGACAATGTATTTCAACCGTGCAGACATACTGTTACAACTTGAAGGAACAATCAAATGAAAGAACAGAAAGCGTTTTAGTTCTTACTTGTTTCCGTGTTTCGGCAAATCTCTTGTCCGAGTTTCTTGTGTCCGCTGCTCTGCTTGCGGTTAGACCGAAGATTTCCGTTTGTTTGATTCACTTCATGGCACAAATATCCCTGCTCGAGAGAATATTTGGAAATTGCTAATACTGAAGTAAAATCAGGGCCCGATTGTTTAAGAGTGGTTAGCGTTATCCACCGGGTAAATCCTTATCCAGTTGAGAAAATGAGTTTAAATGTTAACACTTAACCACTGGATAGCGATTTATCCGGTGAATAGCGTTATACACTCTTTGAACAACCGGGCCCAGAAGTGAAAATCTTTCGATTGTTTGCACGCCACGCAGGAGTAGAGGTCGCGCGGTCATGGGGCGAGATAAAAATAGATTTTTAAGGCTAATAGATTGAAAATAATTATCATGGGGCGCGGGGTGTCCTTCTCTTATATCATCCTCTCTTGGAAGTATATAATCCCCGAACGAAGTGAGGGAAATAATCACGACGCTAATGCAGCAAAATCTCCTTGTGAAGACTCCAAGCGTGTCGCCATCTCGAAATTTAATGTTCGTGTGTGTGTGTGTGTGTGTGTGTGTGTGTGTGTGTGTGTGTGTGTGTGTGTGATACGACCTCGTCCCAAGGCCCTCCGCGTCTAGCGACCAATGCAGGCGAGGTTACATCGGCAGCTAACTGTAATCCGCCATTTTCTTGGTGACATGCGGTAGAGTAGAACTGAAGTGATTTTGTACAACAAGATGCAGATACAAGGCCAAGCAGTTTGACGGACGGCTGTAAATTGCCCGGATATGTTGCCAGTGCATGGGAGGCAAGCTTTACTAGTCGGATTCTTTAAAGTGCCTATAAGCCTTCAGACGTTACGTTTTTATATGAAAGTAGGAAGTAATCTAAATAACTTATGGCCAAAGAAACTCCGCTCCGAAGCGTTTTTATATATTTTTCCGCCCGGCAAACATGCGATTTTGACCCCCATTTTGAATCTGACCGCGCAAAGTTTTTCGATCGAGAGCCTGGGTTATGACGTCAGAGGAGGGATTCGTTTCTTGTCAAACAAAACTTTCACACAGATTTTGCAGTTGGCGAGGTGAGAATTATGCCTCATAGATGTGTTGTCGAGAAAAACGTAACCAAGGGAAAAAACAACTAAGGCAAAGAGACGCCAAAGCGATGCCAGTCCCTTCTCTGACGTCACAGACCCAGTCTCCCATGTCGCTCGGTCAAGATTTCGGAATTCTGAATTCAACCGCGTGAAAAAAGTATAAGAACGCTTCGGAACGGAGTTTCTTTGAGTATAAGTTGCTTAGATCACTTCCTACTTTCATATAAAAACGTAACGTCTGAAGGCTTATAGGCACTTTAAGGCACAACTGGTCGACCTGAACACAATCCCAGACGCCAGTATTGTATTAAAACGCAGACACTTCTTCAGAAAGGAATAGGAAAATACAGTCGGTGGAAATCAAACAATCATCGTGGCAAATCTCACCTTTCGCAATAGGAGGAATGCAGTTTTCAGAATCCAAGTTTGACAAGATAACGACACAATACAATGGAAAGTGGAATTTTTGTACTGTATGAGGACTACTCTATACAGTGTATTTTGAAATCATTGAAGACGTATTAAACAATAGTGTTTTGGGTTTTGTTTCCTTTGCTGGAAACGAGCTAAAGCTATGGATTTCAGGAACCGGTGAGTTTGGAAAATTTACACAATTAACGTACAGTACGCTTTGGTTAAACGACGGTCGTGTTATCATTATGGTATTTCAACAATTGCCGTATATTTTGTCGTTTGGTGCCCCGGGAACTGTGATGAAGGCCAAGTAGGATTATACTGTGATCTTTTCGCTGGTTTTCAAAGCTATTTCAGAGTGCCTTCGTGCAAGATTGTGTCATCCGATTCCTGACATGTTTGCAAAATTTCACTGACAGTCTGACACATGCTGTGAGGTTTTGTCGCCGCGTTTGTTGGCACACTGTATCCAAGGATGAAATGTAACCGGGTTGAAGTGCTTTTGCTTTTTGAAGGCTATTAAAGTAGAAAATATCCGGCCACTGCTTTCCAAATTAAACAATATGTTTACTAGCAGGACACTGTATTATTTAGTGACCGTGTTTGCTCGCTCAATAAAATCGGACCTTGTATTATTTAGTGACTTGATTTCTTTTTTCTTTCAAAGACTTTAAAATCGTCAAAATCAGTTTGAAAAGTTGTTGTATTCAAAATTGAACCCCTGCCAAAATTCACACGGTTCCGAGACTTCGAAAGCGTGTAAACAAGGGACTCGCTTTGACGCCGGTTCTAAATTTGTCACACTCGAAGAAGCGTATTAAATTGATAAAGCAAAAACAAAAAACCAAAACAACATACACGTATGTGGTTAGGATAAAGCATTGGCTGGAGAAATCCAAATAAAAATAAAAATTTTATAAACATTTCGGTGTCGAAGATCGACTTTGCTTGGCTTTCAAGCCTCGGGAGTATTCTGTAGTTGCGTGTAAATGTTTTCTCTGTCAGCGAATCTTGAAGTTCAGCTAGTGTCTACGAAAATTGCAGACTGTGCACGTTGTCTGAATTAAACCAGACTGCCTGTGACAAACATTTTTTTAGCGGCCGACTGGTGAAGTCGCTACACAGCCGTGGTTTGCAAAAACCACTACTGAGCGAGGGGATATCTGCGATTATCGTATTTCTAGTAAGGTATGCATACTAGTTCCTAAGTCATTTCACAGAACCAGGAACACCAGGAAAGAGCATTCTCAAATCTCACTACATCACCCAATCTCATACCCAGACCATCTCAGAATTTGATTGCAAAGTCATCGTTGGGTCAAGTAGTGCAAACGTAGCTACAAGTAGTGCAAACGTAGCTAGTGAACTTAACAAATTGACGTCAGTTTTTTATGTGTCTGTCCTCTTATTGATCATGAAACGCGTCATAACATTGTCAAAAAGTTGTGGATCCACGAGGCGCTTCGCCGAGTGGATCCGCAACTTTTTGACAATGTTATGACGCGTTTCATGATCACTAAGAGGACAGACACATAAAAAACTGACGTCAATTTGTTTTTTACAATAACAAAACTCAAGCGACGACGCGGGGAAAACACACAAGAAAACTGGATTTTGTTCAATTTGACCGAAATGTTGTTAGCAAATTTTCCCGCTTTCTAATTGGTCGAGGTTAAAATTCAAGACATTTCATTGGCCAAAAAGTGACAGTTTGACGTGGGCATTTCGCGCGTGCAAAATAAAATTTTGTCAAAGAAGTTGGAAAGAAATGAAACTAGACGCTTTTCTGCTGCGATTTTATCGACAATTTCAAGACAAAGCTCAAGGAAATTCGCCTCTGAACACTTCTGGTTCTCTACTTCAAATGCCGAATGTCGCTTTTGCAAGAACTGAGGTAAAATTGAAGCTGAATTCACCTTCTTCGTCCAAATCACTGTCGTCAGCACTCGATTTTATGTGTCTGTCCTCTTATTGATAATGAAAATTAGCCAATCACAAAGCGAGAAACTGACGTGTTATTGTAAAATGGTGCTTCATCTTGCTATATTCGCTGCCTTATTATGCAGGTACAACTGGGTTCCTGCAAACTTTATCGTTCGCGGTGAAAACTCCGCGCCATGTCTGCGGACCGTTGGTGTAATTTCGGTCGTTTGCATTGTATTTGAAATAACCAATCAGGATCATCCAAAAATCGTATCTCTAAAGCTTTTGATTTCGTCGGGTATGCACGTAAGACACCAGAAGGTCTGCGTATGAGATTCTACATCACTCCGTGCATTCTCTTCATTTGAGATAATTTGATTAAAAGTATCTGGAGATAGTTTGAGAGGCGACCATCAGCAGTCAGTCAATCAATCATTGGTATACATTTAATTACTTTCGGATATTAATTTTCGGCTTTGACATTTAAATAATTTTCTCTCAAAGGTGGCTACATTCTCTTTTACTTCGGACGACAATGAATCAGACACTTATACTGGTGTTTCTATTAGCGACCGTTACTGAAGTAGTCATGCACTGTCCACGTAGCGGTGGCCCTCGTCTTTTTTGTGGTGTTCCTTTGATCTTCGGTTGTGGTCGGGCAGCTTATGGGGTCCCTCGTCGAGCTCCACGGCGTCGCTGGGTGCTTTGTAGGACCAAACTGTTACCCATGGTGAAGCCAAATGCCCGACCTGACACTTACATTTACCAATGCCAAGTTTGCAACTTGACTCCTTTGTTCTTAGTCTCTCCCTTCTTCCTTTTAAACCTGATCTTGCGATCTTCCTTTGTTACTCCACGAGACATGACCATATCGGTATCCACGCAGCTACTTCTATAGCAATAACAACCTGATCCTTTGAAATGGCAGTCACTGTCTTGTAGACACCCTATCCCCGGAACTTGACATTCGTAATCTGGCCTTTCGGACGTTCCACTAGTCATCACGAACCTAACGTAGGATTCCGTCACCTTCTTTAAGAGATTCACAGCCGTAACTTAGCATCCCTTCATAGAACATTTTTAGGTTGGTGGTCTTGATGTACCTGTCACTGAAGAAAAACGGAGAACACGGTCATATTCAGTGAATTTCATAGTTTGTATGCCGCGTATTTGAGAAAGAATCATTCGCCCACCTGTGGACACTAACTCACAAAGAGAAAAGACAGACAGACAGTTCGACTCGGTGGGCAGACCCAGTCAGAGTGCCACATTTCTTGTGTTTCCTTCCCATGAAAGTTTAGGGGACCACGAACAGCCGTTTTAAAACTCAATCCGAACTCAATTTCATTTAGAACTCGAAATATGTTTGGTTCATGCAAAACTTTCATCGAAATATGCACTTTTCTCCGCCACCTGTAGTATCAAGCTTTCTTCTTAATTTTTAAAGTTTTCTCGGCAACAAGATGGCATGATTCCGATCACGTGTCTGCAGGAGATAGACCCTGAAGATGAAACTGGACGAGTTGTACCAACATTTTGTGGCCCATCAAACTTAGAAGCACGTGTACCCCAATGTATGCATACTGCTTTGGATACAATGGCATGCATGAGAACTGGCCTCTTGACAAACACTGGCTGTTTTGACATATTCTTGCCTCCTCTGAATTGTGAGTTTCTTGACATTTAGACAAAACTTATCAAAACTTGAGAAGTACTTGAAAACTGGCCGAGTATAAAAAAGACGTCTTTCAGAAAGAGAAGTTAGTTATAACGTGTGTAAAAAAGAAGCCTCGTTACAACTGACCTGTATGCTGTCACCCTTAAACTGTGATGTTAGGACGGTGTAGAGTGGCATCCACTCGAATACAATTGGCTCCGCCTCCTCGCCTTTTCCCTCACGGAGAAACTTGTTTATTTGATCCGTTGTTCTGGACTACTTGTTTTGCATTTTGGCTTGCATTTCAGAGCTCGCCCCTCGTACAGTCAGCCTGCTGCTTGAAGAGACCCTCGTTGTGGCCTCCCTATCCTTAGAATCAATACTTGCACATGGACCGGAGATGTTCATGCTTGCTTCCATGACGTCTGGCGAAAAAAATCAATACATGCCCTGGCTGCAAATGATTTCTCAGAAAAAGAACTGGATGTGTGTGTGTGTGTGACCTCCCACTGAACCAAACTTAAACCATAAGCGACGCCGGTGGCAAGATGAGATCCATATTTTTCCATGAAATCCTTGTAGTCATCCCAAGAAGAGAACACCTCTGGTATCGGTATGCTGGCCGGAAGCTTGTCAAAATCAGCAAGCATCTGTTTTGACAGTTGCTTGCTGTTAATGCAATTCTTCGACAAGCTGGTCTTCTCTTTGCGACTTTTAGTATCCAAAGAAGAACCGCGTGCTGAAGTATTTGTGCTCGTGACTGACAGGTAGTTCATCGTCCCGCTCAGGGAGAAGGCACTCCCAATGCTAAGTGTACCAAGACCAAGTGACGCTCCTACATCGCTGTAGAACGAGGCGGTGTTCGCGTACGTGTTCATATTCTTGTCCGTTGTCTTATCGGGTGTGGTCGTGACGCATTCAGTCTCAGGAAGACTTTCAAAGATGTCAGCACCGCTGGCAAAGGAGTCCTTGAGGACGTTTTTGGTCGGCAGATAAAAACCTTCCCCCAGAGCAGGGTAATTAGGGGTCCCATCCGAATTGCTGAGTAGCAGCGCCATAAGGCAACACCAAAGTAGATATTTCATGATTCAGCGAACTGGAGATTCCTCGGAAAACTAGAAATAGCAATTTATGTCATTTAAGTAGTAACTCATAAACGTCCTATAGTATAATAACCCAATTCTTCATGCTTGCGACAGCAGAGATTCTGGTTTAAATTTGCTATTTAAGAAATGAAAACGGCGAAGTACCTCTCGGATCAATAGAGGGGGAAGCCATTGTGCCCCTTTATTCCGGGTGGTTTGTTAAGGTCTCGATAAAGGTTCGCGCGCCGTTTCGAGGAAAAAAATCATTGTAGTTAAGTAACGTACATACACGTATTATATATCGTTGTAAAGGTCTTAGACGGGAGATTACAGATCTGGTGTTATTGTTTTCAGCATATTGAAGGTAAAGTACGATAGAGGTTAAGGTGATTCCATCGAAAAAGAAATAGTAATTGAATTTTCTTAAAACTTTGCACAATTAGTAATTACTTCTAGTACATTAAAAAAATAAAATCAAAATAGGGGGTCACCATGAAAAAATAGGCAATTTGATCATCTGGACGCTTGCCCTGAAACGCCTAAAAACATATTGTAATAGTGATTCAATGATAATATTTCAAAATTGAGTAAAGATATTTTGTCTAAATTTCGATATATCATGGGGAGTCGTATTTTCTTAAAATACATGAAATAAAAAAGGGGGGTCACCATGCTTGTTTTTGCGCAATTGTCCAGGAAAGGGCGAATTCACTTCAAAATACGTCTTTCCGAGAGGGGACTGGGGCGAGTTTCAACTTTAAAGGTGGCTGCTTCCACAAGGAACGACAAAAAATAAAACTTATTTGCGTAACGAGTATAAAGAACTTTCGATCTTGAAGTTTCGGTGGTTCTTAATGTCCACCATCTCAAAAGTGTTGTGCGCACTAAAGATGCGCAATGCAAAACTAGGGAATCACCTTAATTTGAAACTTTATTGTTTCGGAAACGGGAAACAAAACTTCTGTCGGTTTTGTTCGAAAATACTAAGACAACTTTTTTCTGATACTCAATGAAGTTGACTAAAATACGTGTCAGCGAATTTTGATCCGTTTTGTTTTAAGGGTTTTATTTTCATTTAAAGCCTTTCAGGACCCGTTTTTTATACAAACTATTTAATAAAAATGAACAAAACAAATAATAAAAAATCTCTGACATGGTATTGGAGAAGAATGTGTTGTCTACAGCTCACGAAAATTTGAGCAATATTGACAAAAACGCTTGAAAGTTTTGTTTTCCGAAAGACCTGATTTTTCGCGAAAATCTTTCATCGATCTGATTTAGATTGCACTCTACCATTAACTTGTATGAGAAATGTAATACTATGTTAAATGCCCTTACAATTCCCTAAAATTGTGGAGATTCCGTTCTAGCCATGACATGGGAAATTGATGTGTTTCTGTCGTCCTCTTTAAGTTTTTATTCATTTTGTCAGCTTTTTTTAGTATTAACTTAGAAGATTTCCACACAGTCATGCAACGATTCACACTAACCTCGCAGCTGATTCCTTCTTGAGGAGAGGACTACGTTGTTGTGACTGACTGACTGCCAAGACACTGTGAGCGAATGATCAGCTTTCCCGTAGCGTTAGGTTTTATTAAGTTATTTTGCCATTCCCCCCAATCTTAATTCGGGCCATTGTTATCATGTAATGTCCTTAAAAATGTATAATGTCTAATGGATTCACTTGTGTTTTTAAATGAAAAACCCAACGATCCGTAAAGTAAAAGGTAAAAATCCACTTGAAACGCCTAAAAGCGCTGGACGAATCTTTCGTGGCACGTAAAGTGTTATTTTCAGGTGCTGCTGTTTAGTGGATCGAAGAATATGCCTTGCCGTTGACGAAATTAATGACATGATTGCTGAGTTGCGACGCTTCGCAATGTTTTAGTACGAGTTGCTTTAGTACAAGTCCATAGTTCCGGCCTTTCCATGACGTGGAAATTAGTCGGTTTCCCGTAGCGTTAGCTTTTGTTAAGTTATCTTACCAATCTTTTAGGCCATCGTGATCAATACAGTGTAATGTCCTTAAATTAAAAATGTATGTTTTCTTTATTCTAATGGGTTAAATTGTGCTTTTAAACGAAAATCCCAACGGTTCGTAAAGTAAAAGGTAGTTTTAAAGGGCGGCTAAAAGCACTGGATAAGTCTTTCGCCAGCACGCAAAGTGAAGGTTGTCAGGTGCTGTTTAGTAGATGTCAAAAATGTTGTGTGAAGTCTGAACTATAAACATAGCAATCGCAAAGGCACACCATGCAATGGAAAAGTACTATAGCGACCATTACGCTGTGTACCGATAAAAGACTGATAGTCTTTCCGGATTCACTCTATTTACTATGATAACTATAAGAGACTATAAAAACCAAAACTAAAAACCAAGGTACATTTTTTAAAGTCCTTTTAAAAATTCTCACTAATTGCTTGCACGGGTGGACCGACACACTATATACGACACCTGACGAAACGTATACTTTGCAAAAATCAGTTTAATGCGTCGAAATCAAAATTCGTCAATAATGTATAGCATTATAGACACATGAATATGGGGGAACCAGGGCTGATAACTGATCGAATTTGAAAAACTCACCTCAAACGACGTTTAAGCCCGGAAGGAATTAGTCACCTTAAAGAAAGCGATATTCCCCAAACATGTTTTATAATGATTTTACTTCTAAAACAGATGGGTTGCTCCATGCCACACTTCCACATGTAGTTTGCTCTAAAAAAAATTTTGCTGTCGCTCACAATTTTGTTTCAATTATATACCACACTTCATATAACAGGTATGTAATGGGTGTCCCCTAAGTAAATAGTGCGGGGTAATTTACATTTCATTATTATATAACGTTTAGGATTATATGTTTTCATGTCCAAATTTTTAATGTCAAAAATTTTGTGAGAAGTCTCAGACTATAAACATAGAAATCGCAAAGGCACCGGCCAATGGAAAAGAGCGACGATTGCCCAAGTAAAAGGACTGACTTAGTGTTTCGGGATTTAGTTAGTTTACTTTGATACAAGAGTATGAAAACTACTTTTCATTTCCAAGTCATTTAATTTCTCAAGTTTTTACTTTTGCGTGAATTTGCAAAAAGGTTTAACTACAATGACGGACAAAATGTGTTGACACATGCTTTAATTTAGTACTCTTGTCCGAATTACCAAGCTGCGAGTCATTCGGTTCCCCCCCAATCAATGTTGTATCTCAAGTGTGGAAGAGTTCTGGTAAGACTCTTTGACGGGAAACCGTGACAATTAATTTATCAACACTGAATGGGGAAAGGAGGAGAAAAATGTTGACACATTTCTCGGCGCGAAAACGTCAGTAAAAACTTTTTGTCTCTTTTGATCTCGGCGGTCGCAAACTTCGCCGAAATGCTGTAATCGCAACCTCAGATAGTTCATGGGTAAATAAATGCGGAGGGCAAGTTTCAGTTCTTTTATTTAAGTATTTCGTGAATTATTTCGCGTTATCTAGCCTCCCACTCAAACTCTTATAAAATGAAAATTCGCTTCCAGGTCCCTTAAGCCTTGGTCGCCTGTGGAGCAGAAAAGGAATGAGAAGAGTAGTGCCATTCCAGCGCGGCCGGATGCATTAAGTCAAAGAGAGCTTTGCACTTTATCCACAGCAACTTGTTTTAAATTGCCGAGGAACAGTATGGATAGCAAAAAAGATAATCCAGAGCAAGGGGCTAACAGTTCTGATGAAGAAGCGGACTTTGAAAGCGCCGATGAAGGCGAACACGGCGATGTCGAAATAGCAGCCACGTCAGCTGATATGAGATCCAAACATTCCACGTCAAATATATCGGTTGACACAGAGGATATTATAGAGGGGGGAGGAGACGATCAGATCGAGACAACTCAACAACAAAGCTCCGAACAGTCGTCTTTAGTAACAGAAGGCACGGATTCAAGTGTCGATTCCCTTGCCACCGGTGGGAACAAGGACTCATTCATGGATACTGCAGACGACAGGACTGCACCCATTGTAAATGCAGTTCACTCTACAGAAAATCCCCAAGAACACGGAGAAAACGGTGAATCCGTGAGTACAGAAACTCCCGATGAAACGAAAGACGCGACCAGAGACGGAAACGAGACGTCGAGTGAAACGAAAGATCAATTATCCCCATCTGTCGGATCAGATGTAGACTCGAAGAGAGAATCAATCAGCAACTTGGACGAAATCGGCAACAACACCACGGATAGTAAAGGCCCGAAGATTCCTGATAAGGCTAAGATCACTGATGAACCAAGCAAAGGTCAAGATGAGAGGTAAATTACATGCCATAATAATAATACAAACTAAGTCATTGTTCTAATTTCTAATTTTTCTTATTTATCATTAATATTTAACACCTAATTAGTCTCTATCCAAAGAAAAAAACGTTTAAATTGTAATGACAACATCAATGAATCAATATCAGTAAATTACATATTGAATTACAGCATTTCATTTGTTCTGATGAGCAGTAACTAGGGACGGCTAATGCCACAGAGTGGTTTGCTATGATTGGCTATGAGCAGTTGTATATGGCAATCAAGCAGTTATTGATTTGGCCAATCTCTTTATCAATAATTTAACACAGTTTTATAGGGATAGCATAGGGATAGCATATAGCATAGGCAATATTTTGAGGGAATTAGCTGTCCATACTACTGTCAGTAATATGCTATCCTTGACTTGCATCCTGCTGAAGATGTGCTTGAATCAGAAATAGAGTTCACAAGTTCCAAGTGACTTGGAAGTTGATCACTCTTGGGAACTGGGTAAAAGGGTTAACATTTAATTATCCTGTCTATTCGGACTAGTGTGGGCAGTGCAAGATCAGATGGAAAGGAGCAAGCTGCAACTCAAGGAGGGTGGGGTTGGGGCGGTTGGTTGTCCCAGGCTACTGCATCAGTAACATCAGGGCTAACGTCAGTCATTGAGACAGTGGAGTCATCACTGGGTGTCCCAGACCCAAATGAAATGGCTAAGAAAGTGAAAGCTGAGGAAGAAGAGCAAATTCAGAAAGAAGACCACAGCACAAAGGAAGACATGTGTGAGGATTCTGCACAAGGAACTGCAGAAGGTACGGTGAGACAGCCTCTAACTCCCACTCAAAACAGTATCAGCCAACATGCATGTATCCTTTACAGCTCTTGACTTCAGAGTTGCTCCAATGAATGGCTAATAACATCAGTTTTACTATTTTTACAGCTTAATAGGTGTGTTTATACTGTACGATGAATCAACACTGCATGGGTTGATATATAACAAGTAGCTTTGTTGCTAGAAAAGAAGTAACAAATGCAAAAATACATATAAAATAGCAAAAATACATACCACTTCGAGAAATAGGATATAGGGGATGCTCTTGGCATCCCCTAAAAACTGGATGCCATACATTATTTAATAATGATTCTGAGCTGAAGTTAAGTATTAGTCCTTTGTTGGAGCATACTGGGAATTATGGATTAGGAGTCAAGGTTTATATGGGGTGAGGTAGACTGACACCTTGGAGGAAACAGGGTTTAGTGGTCAATAGGCCTTTTGCATCGGGCTGCATGGTCACATGACCAAACCCCACCACATGACTGAAAATTCATCACCTCAGACTTTTTGAGTGCCAGAAATGGGCATGGAAAAATAAGCAGGAATGCAAAATTTCAGGCCCACAGCATTTACTTATTGTGGTATAGAATTATCGAATTTGGCAGCAGTTTAAAGTTCAGAAATGTTAAGAAGACTTCTATAGGAAAAGTTGCTGTGATGCAAGCTGGGCTTCCATTCAACCCTTATTTTATTTTTTATTACACTGTTTAAACACAACGGTTTTTTTTTTGTCTGTCTGTCATTTGATCTTTAGGCACTGGAACATTCTTGTCATCACTTGGGATGTCTGCTCTCACCGATGTGGTACACAACAGGGGAATGGAGCTGGTATCTGGCGGACTGGATGCCCTAGAGTTCATTGGCAAAAGGACAATGGATGTGCTGAGTGAGGGAGATGCAGGCCTGAGAGAGAAAAGAGTCCAGCTGTTAAGCAAGGGACCCACTCTGTCACAGGTAAATATTGTGAACCCCTCTCAATGTTTTGAACCTGCTGTTAGAATTTGTACTCACTGAGAGCTTTAATTTGAGTGGTCACATCTTAAGGTTTCATGTAACAATTCAGGAATTGGGAGTGAACACTGATATTAGAATGTACTCACTGAGAGCTTTCGTTTGAGTGGTCACACCTTTTGGTTTCATTTAATACTGTAGTTCAGGAGTTGGAAGTGAACACTGCTATTAGAATGTACCCGAATGTACCCTTTGAGAGCTTTCATTTGAATCCTGGGACATTTAGGTTTTGTTTAACAGTTCATGTAGGAAGGGCATGAACACTCATCCAATTTCTTTCTATCTATTTCCCTTTGATTTTCTTTAATATACACTGTAGTTCCACTTTCCTGGGTCTTATTAACTCTTTAACTTTTTTTTTTTTTTTTTTTGGCAATATTATCGTTTGTTTTTAAGGTTTTACGAGAAGGAAAAGAAGCATCAGAAAGGAAGGCCAGTGACAATGCTGGTCAGGGGTGTGGGCAAACTCCGGTTGTGGACGTATTTACCAAGTTTGAAGAACATCAGGGCATGGCACATCTGGAGGCTTTGGAAATTCTGTCTCACGAGTGTGAAGCAAAGGTGGGTCATAGAAAAAAAAAAAGAAGAAAATAATTCATTCATTATTGCTCAGTAATACGGTAATTCTTTTTTTACTGTACTTTCGTGTTGTTAAAACACATGCCTTGCGGAGAGTGAACAATCTAGGCTTCCCCTGCTACACTGTAGATAGTGGTAGTGTAGTACTACTGCTTCTGATACTACAGCTGCTGCTGCTGCTAAACTAACTACTATTATGACCCATCAAATATTTCCTCCCGCGCGTGATTGGTAGAATCGTGACACGTGACCGAGCGGACGTTATCAGCGAATAACCCCCGCCTGGCGAACTAACGCTGTTTATTGACAATATCCGAACACAGTTCTATTTATTTAGTCACAAAAATCATTACAAGATGACTACTGAGGAGGACATCAATTTATTGGTCGAAAAAGCAGTTCCAGAAAGCACTAAAAAGCTTCACAGTTTCCGCGCCGTTATTTGCGCTGCGAGAGGAAATATTTGAAGGATAATAAAGACAATAAACTACTTTTGGCTTCGGAAATAAGCACGGATAATTGTCCGAGGACATTATCTGTTCCTCGAAGCTCACAGTTGCCCTCGAGCTTTGCTCTCGGGCAACTGTTCGCTTCTCGGAACAGATAATATCCTCGGACAATTATCCGTGCATATTTCCTCGCCAAAAGTAGTTTATTGTTTATATAATTACTACTACTACTTCTTCTACTTACTAACTACAACTACTGAATACGACTACTCCTGCTATACCACTTCCACTAGTCTAATACTACTGTACTATCGCTACTGGTCTGCTATTGCTGCTAGTATTACTTCTACACAGCTGCTAAACTGCTTCTGCTGTTGCCTGCTGCTGTTGTACTGTAACTAAAGATCCTCCACTACTACAACCAGTGATTTATTGTTCTTACAGGTGGAGTCGCAGATGATAGACTTGGCAGAGGAAGACCTGTGTGTTTTAAAGCCGGTTTTACGGGCTGTAGAACAAGTATTTCATGTCGAGGAAGTTGATGAGGACGATTACGATATCGATTGTGAAGAAGGCGACTTTGAGTCGAAAGTTGTTGAGAGCTTGAGTGCCCTGAACTTGACCGTGCGCCCAGATAAGCTAGTCAACGCTCAAAAACTGGGAAAAGAATGGCTTAATGCTTGTGTAAAAGAACAAGATGCCAAATCAGGAAACAGAGCAGGACAGGAAATTTATGAGACAGCTGTTGGTACCATGGGAGAACTCACAGCACGAACTGTGGAGATGTTTCACAAAGTCGCCGAGCTCATCGTGTTTCAAAGTAACAGAGGCTCTGGGACGTCTTCTCTGGTGCAAGCGCAGCTTCTTAGAAAATTGTCAGACACGGTTTCAAGAGAGAGCTCGTCGCTAGCAACGCATTTTGCAGGTTGCTTGAATACAGCAGCGGATGATTCTGAGGAGCCGGACACCATTAGCCCAATGATTACGAATATTTATTTGGACTCGTCCACTTCCGCGTCATATTTGCAAAATTCCTGTAAGCTTCTGTGTCCTATACTACAGTTTTCTTCCATCAATGAGAAGAGAACAAAAGAGGACGGATTTGGATGTTAATCTTGCAAACAAGAGAAAATCAGAAGAGCGCATACGTGTCAGTGAGTTAGAGGGCGAGAAAATGAGCAAGCAATTAAATGGATGGGTTATGATGAATGAAATAAAGATAAGGGATATACATTTGACAGTTGTGCACACTTCAAAGAGCAAAACTATATGCCAAATAGTTTGAAAGCAGTGGTACTCACTGGTTCCCGCTACCACTCACCGAACTCACACTATTATCCCTATTAGTGCAAGACTAACAGAGATTTCAGTGCAGGAGACGGAACGGGAGGTACAAGGGGATGCGAGTGTGAGATCGGGAGTAGGAGAAGAGTAGCAGCACGAACAGTATCGGAGACGGGGGGAGTGGGAGTAGGGCAGGGCTGGGACGTCAAACGCTGCAGAAAAATACGGCAAATGTATTGCAAAAAGTATCCTTATAATCCCAGGAAGGTTTCCTGAAAGTTTCAAGTGATTAAAATTTTTGCTCAAAATCGACCATATTTGGCAAAAAACATGGACTATACCCTTACCAATTTTTCAAAAAAGTGGCCATTTTCGGCCTAATCTCAGAATCGCATGAAACTTTTTGATAATATGTGTGATAATGTATGCAGCAGGTCGCCAGTAATAAGAGAAAATCATCGATTAACACATCGCACTCTTCAAACAAAGGAACCAATTTTACTAATTAAAAAGTTTAAATGTTTTTTTTTCTGTATCTCGTCAACAGCTGAAGATAGATAAAGCAAATGTATCGCAAAACTACTCGTTATAGTCGTAGGAAGGCTTACTGAAAGTTTCAAGAGATTCACATTTTTTCTCAAAATCGGCCATTTTTGGCAAAAAGCATGGATTATACCCTTACCAATTTTTCAAAAAATGGCCATTTTCGGCCTAATCTCAGTATCGCATGAAACTTTCAGAAATGTTCCTGGGAGTCTAGTGAAGGTTTTGATATAATATGTATGGTATTCTATGAAGCAGGTCGCTAGTAATAAGAAAAAAGCGTCGATTAACACATTGCACTTTTCAAACAAAGGAGTTAATTTTACAAAAGTTTTTTTAAAGTGGTTTTATTGCTATATCTCGTCAACGGATAAAGATAGATAAGCAAATGTATTGAAAAAAGTCTCGTTATAGACCCACGAAGGTTTACTGAAAGTTTCAATAGATTTACATTTTTGCTCAAAATCGGCCATTTTTGGCAAATGGTAAACCATTTTTTCAAAAAAATGGCCATTTTCGGCCTAATCTCAGAATCGCATGAAACTTTCAGGAAATGTTCCTAGGAATATAGTGAAAGGTTTTGATATAATATGTGTGATATTGCATTCAGCAGGTCGCTAGTAATAAGAGAAAATCATCGATTAACACATCGCACTCTTCAAACAAAGGAACAAATTTTACTAATTAAAAAAGCTTTAAGTGGTTTTGTTTCTGTATCTCGTCAACAGCTGAAGATAGATAAAGCAAATGTATCGCAAAAATACTCGTTATAGTCGTAGGAAGGCTTACTGAAAGTTTCAAGAGTATTACATTTTTCCTCAAAATCGGCCATTTTTGGCAAACTATACCCTTACCAATTTTTCAAAAAATGGCCATTTTCGGCCTAATCTCAGAATCGCATGAAACATCCAGGAAATGTTCCTGGGAGTCTAGTGAAGGTTTTGATATAATCTGTGTGATATTCTATGAAGCAGCAGGTCGCTAGTAATAAGAGGAAGTCATCGATTTTTCATCGCACTCTTCAAATACTAATTAAAAAGTTTTTAAATGGTTTTGTTTCTGTATCTCGTCAACAGCTGAAGAGAGATAAGGCAAATGTATTGCAAAAAGTCTCGTTATAGTCTAGTCCCAGGAAGGTTTGCTGAAAATTTCAAGAGAATTACATTTTTCCTCAAAATCGGCCCTTTTTGGCAAAAAGCATGGACTACACCCTTACCAATTTTTCAAAAAATGGCCATTTTCGGCCTAATCTCAGTATCGCATGAAACTTTCAGGAAATGTTCTTGGGAGTCTACTGAAGGTTTTGATATAATATGTGTGATATTGTATGCAGCAAGTCACTAGTAATAGGAGAAAATAATCTATTAACACAGCGCACTCTTCAAACAAAGGAACCAATTTTACTAACTAAAAAATTTTTAAATGGTTTTGTTTCTGTATTTCGTCAACAGCTGAAGATAGATAAGGCAAATGTATTGCAAAAAGTCTCGTTATAGTCCCAGGAAGGTTCACTAAAAGTTTTAAGCTAGAGATGTAAATTTTTGTTCAAAATCGGCCCTTTTTGGCAAAAAGCATGGACTACACCCTTACCATTTTTTCAAAAAAATGGCCATTTTCGGCCTAATCTCAGTATCGCATGAAACTTTCAGAAATGTTCCTGGGAGTCTAGTGAAGGTTTTGATATAATATGTGTGGTATTCTATGAAGCAGGTCGCTAGTAATAAGAAAAAATAATCGATAACACATTGCACTTTTTAGGAGTTAATTTTACAAAAGTTTTTTTAAAGTGGTTTTACTGCTATATCTCGTCAACGGATAAAGATAGATAAGCAAATGTATTGAAAAAAGTCTCGTTATAGACCCACGAAGGTTTACTGAAAGTTTCAATAGATGTAAATTTTTGCTAAAAATCGACCATTTTTGGCAAAAAGCATAGACCCTTATCTTTTTTTTTTTTTTTTTTTTTTTTTAATGACCATTTTCGGCCTAATCTCAGAACCTCATGAAACTTTCAGGACGTCTAGCGATAGTTTTGATATTATATCTGTAAGTCCTGGCTGCGATTTTCAAGACGCTTCCATTCAGGCAAATCGCTCAGACGTCAAGGCTCACCTCTCTCTTTTAATCGTCTCTGGTAATGTATTTACCACAACTTATAAATCATCAGTTGTATTATCGTTATTGAATCATATTTTGTTCTTGTTTTCGTGATTGCTGTTGTTGTTTCCACGACGGGAAAGACGCGATACCTCTACAAGAAAATCAAGCTTTAAAATTGCGATTGTGTCAAGACAAGAACGCCGATGAAATAATAAAAAGCACGTTCACGTACCAAATGCTACGATCAGTTTCGCTGGAATACCGCCTATAAAGTTTGGCAGCAACTTGTGCATTTTTTGTATTTCTGTCTCTCTACTCCGTCCTCACCGGCTCAAACCTTTATTATAAGGAAAATATATTCGCTTAGACCGTTTCCCGTGGACTCGGAGCTAAAAACTCTGAGCCTTTATTTGAGATTGATTTCGGATGAGGAGGTCAAGTACACCGAACTCAAACCCCCTGTCGCAGTCATTACTTCATCGGTTGTCGGCCCTCACTGTCGGCCCTCGCTGTCGGCCCACGTAGTCGGCAGAAAGGGGAACGTGACTAACTTTTGTACATTTGTTTTTCGAACCCTTATAGTTTTGCTCTGACGAGCATATTCTTTAGAGATTTTCCTCTCTTAAAACTGACCTCTATCGGCCATTGTAGATTCCTGCCTTGAACCATGAAAAGAAAATGGTTTTCCCGACTGTCGACCCCGTTTGCTGCACACCTCCAGCTTTTTCCAAGCTCCTCTTGAGTACGAAGTGCATGTTATTTGATATTTTATATGAAACTTCGGTATGATATTTTCCCACTCACAATAAAACGACAGTAAAAAATAACAGACCTTAGCGAAAGACCGACGAATCGCAGCAACGGAACTGTTTGCCACACTGAACAGTGAAAAAGTTCATTTTCGCTCACTTGTCTACTTGTAAATTCGAGCAATGCACACAAAAAGTATGTACCAGAAAAAGAAGCACTATTTCTGTGATTTATTTTGATTTCCCAGTTTCACTATGTAAGATATTCATGTATGAGTAACACTGAAAATAGGGGAGAGTAAGGGAAGATGTGAGTATTTTTGGCTGCCTTCCTAGCTCAAAATGTGCAATATGTGCGTTATCATTGCAAAATAGGAAGATTCGTCGTCCTGTTTCTTCTTGGAGAGTTGTTTTTTTTGTTATTGTTATTGTTATTGTTATATTTCGGTGTTACAGTGAAAGATGCCTGGCATCAAGATCTACAAGGAAGTGGCAAAAAATTCTCAATCATAAATAAGTTGTGTTGGTACAAGCATTGTTGCGTTTTACCGTCTATCATTACTCGAGTTTTTAGAGGAAACCCTATTAACTACATATTCAGTGTCTAATGTTTTATGACCGATCAAAACCTTAATATCAACCCTTAAAACCAAATCCTTATAGACGTGATCTTTTGTGTGTATTGATATTTTTTTCCCGGCGGTTTTCTTTTGTGCCCGAATAAAAGCCGTCAAATAAATTTAGGGCGGCAGGTTGTGTTCCAGATTACTGTATACTCTTTTTTATCAGTGAGACAGTAAACAGCACATTTAATTTACGACACATCAGTGAACGCAAGACGAAAGCTGAAATATTTTACCCATCACACCAACTCAGTCAGCTATTGCCGGAATATACACAAACGAACCCACACTATAGTGATGGGAAGCGGACTTCTATAGCTTCTAAAAGCCATGGCATAATGACCGAGTTATTTTGCCACTGAATTTGCTCACGAGAACTGTGTTTATTCTTACATCATTTTTAGAAGGAAACTGTTCGACATTACTGCTGCACCTGTAACAGCTTTGGAAAGAGGTTCAATGTTCAAAGCAAACTATGGTCGCCATAGACATCGCTTGAGACACGTGGCACGGCTTGCTTCTAGTTTCTTCAAGTGACAGTAGATCGGTATCATTTCTATTGGCAAAGAATAACGTGATTGTACTTTTTAAAATTTTGTAAGAGTTTTTGTACTCAAAGTAACTTTGCAGTCCTACCTGATAAAGTTGTGATCCTAATGGATGTTTGTTTGACCAAACAATAAACTTGAATAAAGAAAACCGCAGAGTCATTCTAATCAATTTTACTCTGGCGAATTACATTAACACTTGATCACTACAGTCAACCAAAGAAAATATTTCAAACGTCTGAAGTGTGGTATGCATGCGGGCAACACTCAAATGAAGGCTGTCAGTGAGTACATTCTAAGATAATTTTAGTTCACTCTGTTTGGTTTTACGTTTTTTATTCTAATTTCAAAAGAAAAACATCGCAGTGAAATCACGCTACACTGATTCACGTATACTAGTGGAGGGGCCCTTTTACATCTTAACATCGTATAGCTATTCACCAATTTTCATATAGTGGTATAATCAGGTGCAACCCTAATTGAACAAAACATTTGTGTTTATACTAGAAAAGATTATCCGAGAACCAGTTGCGTATTATCCATTGCTATCTGCAAAACGTGACGCAAATGAAAGCTTGATAGCCGATAACGCCTTGTATGCCATCAGTTTGTCGTTTATCTGGACTCCATCGTGTCTGTTTAAGCAAACCACTGCGATTGACAAATACCATGGGTGGAACAATTATTATTTGTGTGTCGTTTTGTTATCATTGTGTCCATGGTCTATTTAATAGTCTATATACTATTTGTCACTGAAAAATATGATATATAGGAGGCGGATCTCATTTAAAATGACACTATCCAAGTACAACTAGGTATTAATGTGATGCTTTTTATCAATTTTGTATATAGTGTTAAATATACTCAAGAAGATATTATTTTTATCAAATGTACCTCTAAATACACGTCTGCTAAATGCACGCGAGGTAAGTTTTGTCACGATCATTTGAACGTTCCAACGAACTGCTGTGGAAATTCGTGTGATGGCGTTTAGAGTTGTCCACTCTTGGATTTTTATATAATAAGGAGAACCAAACCTCGCAGGACCTCTAAGTTTCGCTTATATTACGACCCCAAAAGGTACTCCAAAACGAGGGACTAACTGAAATTACAGCGTAAGAAATTCCGTGTTTTTTCCTTCATTTCGATCGGGAATCAACGGCCAAATGAAAAAAAAAAAAAAAAAAACGCTCGAAATTTCTCTGGAATTGAGCGGCGCCGAGGTTAATGTTGACTTCGCCGTAATTCAAAAATGACGTTGAGACTTATACTGGTTTTCAAAGTCATTGTATAAAAGTTTTACTTCTCTGGTATTTCATTGCCAATCTGATTTTTAACTTTACAGTAAATGTAGCCCGTTACCGTTTCCTTTCTTCTCTTTGTAAATATTCTATATATGGTAATATGCTCGTGTTAGTGCGTGTACTTCACTCCAAAAAGACTCTCATGGTACAAATGTACCTAATGCGACTGATGTAGTGCTGACTGACGGCTGACTTTCGTCATTTGGTCAAAAAATCAAAATAAAATAAATAAAGGGAAAAACAAATTTGAAGCATTGAAAATCTAAAAAACAAACACTTGTAAAAAAAATATACATGGAGCAATTGCTATATGTGGAATTTATTCCTTTAACAATATATTTTTTCTGTCAAAGCAGTCTTACACATTTCTGCAAAAAAAAAAAAAAAAAAAAAAGAAAAAAAAAGCCAGGTTACATTTCACAAAAGCATTTCTTTAAAGTAGCTAAGAATCAACCAACAACAGTGAGAGGCGGCTCTTATATTTGAAAGTTAATCAATTGCATAGTACAACTGAATGTACAGTATTACTCAATGTTTCGACAAGGGTTTGAATTCGGCTAGAATAAAACCACTTGAACAAGACATTCGGATTTACTTGCCAACTTATAAGGGACTTTTAAGTCTAGTTAAAAGTTTCGTTCAGACGACACGAGCCCTTTTTTGCCAACACCCGTTCGGCGTTGAAGAATCTCGTTTCGATCACTCATTGGTTCCCATTGGTTCCCATGTGCGCAGGCTCAGACACACGAAATTGAAAAGCGAGAGAATGTACAAGCAATTTTAAAGCAAATATAACCATTTCCTGGCTTTGTAAATCTACTATGAATGCAACACTATTTGAAAGTTTTCGGCGGCTTCCTTTCCATTACACTACAGTATTACGAGGATCTGTTATCTTATGTCAGTTCTTAACGAGAAAATCACACTGATCAAATTTTTATGTATGTGGCATTTTATGCAAATGTTTAATCGTCTCCGCCCAGGTGATGTTGTGCAAAGGGTCGACGATTGAAGTTCAGCCCTAGTCATTGTTTGGGAACATGAAACGACTTTTTTTGACTTGATAAAAGGCGCACAGTTGACGCAACAGTAAGTACTAATGACAAATGATCTATTGTCCCTTTGGGAGATCAGCCAATTCTTTAATTTTAGTTGTAATGCTTTTAGTCGGAAAAACTGTTTAAAGCTGGTGCATTGCTACACAACAAATGTGGATTGACAGAGCAAAAAGTAGAAAATGACCACGCATAATCTGACAATAAGCAAACCGACAAAATCACCTGGTCAAGAAACAAATTAGCAAAATGAATCGAAATAATCGACCCGGCTGCTAAAAGAATTTTATGATAATTCACAGTGAGCTAGAATGATGTTTCTTTCCTTCCTTCGTTCTCATACTGTTGTAGGCTAACTACTTTGTTTCGCATCAAGTTCAAAAAGGAACTACCTTGTCCAAGTATATCGCCAGATAATTTCAATTTGACCCTTCGGCAATCATCGATATTTTAACAAAACACCTGAATCGGTTGGATTAAACTCTTAGAACATCAATCTGGATGAGCCCGTCGATCTATTTAACTCTCGTTTCTCACTATCCGCGGTAAAAGTTTGCAACTATATTTCTCCAATCAATAGTTAGTTTCAGTAGAGTGAAGTTATTTGTTGCTTCTTACACATTCATCATAGATCGAGCTATTTTTAACAATTATTCAACTAAATGTGAACATATCATTAAAATAAGCGAGGGTGGTCCATTTGTTTCACTCATAAATACGTTGCGGCTGCACGAAAAAGCTTTAAGCGCCGAGCTTAGAAGATGAAAAAGCTTTCAGTTCATTAGAGTATTCATGAATAGCAAAGCCAGTATATCCGCTTGATTCTCTTGCCAACAAAACCGCAATTGACGTCAATTGACCTGATTTTCAAAACAATACTGAGTCTTTCGATGCAGAATGCATTCCAATTACACGACAATTTAAGCCAAAACGACGACTCGACTATTTTGGGTCATTTCTTTCCCGAATTTTCTACAAAAGAACGACATTTCTCAGCGAAGCCTTATAGTCACGAAAACTGAATTATTAAACAGCAGCGTTAACAAACAACCACAAACAAATTATTTCAACAAACTCCGCGCCCTTAAGGTTTTTCTGAAGAAATTCATAAAATTATTGACCGCACGCAGGGGGAAAAAATCCTTTTTTCATGCTTTCGTAGATAAAATGGTAATTCAAGCTTCAAATTTATTATCAGCAAAGACGAAGAAAAAGAGATAAATGAAAATTGTCTCCGAAGGATATTTTCGAGGTTATTTAGTTGGCCTTGGTAATTGTCTGGTTGATTATTCTGACAAAAGTAATTTGACTATCGCTTGAGGTTTATTCCGCTGTTTTGTCTCGAATCGGCTCCGTTGGTCCGACCATTATTCTGAGCTGGTTTCCGGCCTTCAAACTAAACATACGAGTTATATAACTACTAAAAAAGATCATACTACACATAAAACAAATAAACAATGCGAGACAACGTCATCGTCACTTGCTTGCTTGCGTGAGAATATCGCAAATGAGTTTTGCTTTTGTTCCTGATTGGCCGAAAATGCTGCCAAAACTAATTGGGCCAATCCAAAAGCGTAGCAAACGCAAAACCAAAGCAAACTCACAAGATTACTTTCGACAGTCATCCGAAACGACTCTAATTTCCAAACTCACACCCACTTATACCAACATCCCGACCCGCTTAGAGAAACTAGCCGTGAGCAAAAGTGCTAAATAAGTTGGTCTGATCAGCTTGAGAAGGCACCATATGGGGTCTGATAAAAGGGAGATAAACAAAAGTTCCAATCCAAAACTAATTAGTTCAATTATGCCATTTTACTGCAAATGTCAAACCGTCCTGTTTAAACCACAGTAATCACAACCACACTTTGAATTTGCGTGCTAAAGGGAAATGTTTTCGTATAGTACTCTTATTGTCATAGAATAGTGGTACGTATTTCACTCCTCTTTTTCCTTCTTCTTCTTTTTGGTCGTTCATCAGATCAATGTCTATGCTTAATTTCTAGACACACTCTAAGAGGAAAATGTTCAACCCTTCCTTCGAAAAAGCATGGAAGTATTCCTTGTTCATGAAAAACCCCAAGGAGCGTGCTGGCTTTTTTTCTCGCCTCACGTTTTCGTGGCTAGACGCTTTCATGAAGATTGGCTATCGCAGAAGCTTAGAACACAACGACCTTCTTCCCCTGCTGGATGATGACAAAGCCAAAGAGCTCACTTGCAAGCTGGAACATACATGGAGTGAAGAAGTCAGGAACTCGCACATTAGGCACAGAAAAGCTCGCTTATCCAGAGCCATGCTCAAGATACTTCCCTGGAACGAATACGGGTTGGTTGGACTTGCGTTGTCTCTTGGAATCGCCTGCAGGATTCTCCAGCCGTTGCTCCTTGGTCTTCTCTTGACCGTGTTCTTGAATCCAAGCACGGACAGTAGGTTTCACTTGAAGTATGTCTACGCCTTCCTCTTGCTATGCATTGTATTGGTGAATGCACTAGCGTTTAACCAATACCATAACAAGGTGCAGTTCATGGGCATGCGCTGGAGAGCCGCGGCTCTGGGCCTCGCTTTCAAGAAGGTAGTGGTGCTTATCGACAAACTATTCGTCATCATTATGTGTTCTTTTTCTTTGCAGACTTCTAAATTCTAGCAGCGCATGCTCGTCAAAAACAAAAGCTCTGAAGAAAGTGAAATAATTTACGGAGCATCACAATCAGTCCTCTCCTTCTGCGTCGTAAGATGCTAAAATGTTCTGAGTACGAGTTATACAAAATCGACAGGATGTTTTTAAGTAAGACGAATCACTCCAAACCAAATCACAACAAACAAAACCAACCCAACCCAAACCATATCACACCATACCATACCATATATCATACCAAACCGAACTAAACCACACCACACCACAGCAAACCATACCATACCATACCATACCACACCATATATCATGCAATACCATAACGAATCGAACCAAACCAAACCAAACCACACCAAACCACAACACACCATATAACACCATACCACAACATACCATATCATACCATACCATTTACCATAGTATACCACACCACTCCACACCACACTAAGCTAAACCAAACCAAATTAGACCAAACCAAACCAAAACTAAACCCAAACCACACCATACCACCTCCACATGATAACCTACCTCTCATATATAATATATCTTTATATAGCGTCAGGTATATGATTATCAAATCATATTTATGATTCATCTCCATAAAAGGTTCTGAAATTGCGACAGAAAGACATCGCCGCAATCTCGCACGAGGCCGTGTTATCTCTGGTATCCAACGAAGTGCAGCGCCTGAACGTAATATTCCAAAAAGTAGGCCACCTTATCCAAGCGTTTGTAGAGCTAATCACGATAACGGCCCTACTGTGGCGCCTTGTGGGCTTCCAGGCCGTCTCTGGGATCATCTTCCTGATCTTTCTTTTAGCCTACTACATCGGCACGTGGGACGTGTGTGTTTCACTGCGACAGCAGATTCGTCGTTGGACGGACAAACGTTTGCAAGCCATTCAGAATATTGTGTCTAACATCCGCCTGATTAAGATGAACACTTGGGAGTGGTTATATGAAGAAAAGGCGCAGGACATGCAAAGGTTTCTGTTCTTCTTCGTACCATCCTACTTCTCCCTCTTCTCTTTTTTCTACTCGATCTTTGCCTCCTCCTCCTCTTCCTTATCCGTTTCCTTCTTCTTCTGCTACTTCTCCTTTCCCTCCTCCTCCTCCTTCTTTGAACTTCTTCATTTTTGTCTCCTCCATCTGATTCTTTTTGTTGTTCTTCTCTAAGTGTGATTACTAGCAAATAATGTGTTTCTCTTTTTTCACTCCGCATAGTAAAGAGATGCTTGGCATCAAACAGAAGAGTACCATCCTCTTGACGTTCGCCGTCTTTCTTCACACGAGTTCTACAATCGTTTGCTTCATCTCCCTTACAACTCTTATCATTACCGGGGCAGAGGCTACCACTTACAAAATCTTCGTGACCATGGCTTTACTGTTCACCCTTCGGCAGTCCACATCCCCAACGTTTGCAACGGCAGTCAACTACCTTGGAGAGATCTCCACCACTCTGGGAAGAATACAAACCTTTCTGGAACTGGAAGAGTCGGTCTTCCTCGAAGGCAGTTACTGCAGCAGTAAACGCACCCGCCAATCGAAAGACCGCTCCTTCCTCGATTTGACGGACAACGATTTGGGTAAGTATCTCTCGTCCGAAGACGTGTCTAAGATTTCTTCCGACATACGAAGCGGTAAGCGTCACTACGAACCTAGACCGTTTCACGCACTGCCAGGCGACGGTGCTGAGTGCCTGGAATCTCATGTGACTTTCGAGGAAGTCACGTGTCACTGGAAAAGCGGGAGTAAGATATTTGCTTTGAACGGAATCAACATGAAGATAAGTGTGAAAGAACTGGCCTTCATTAATGGGCCCGCTGGTTGTGGCAAATCGTCTCTTCTCTCGGCCATTCTTGGGGAATTGCCCCCAACAGGAGGGAAAATCTCGTGCTGCGGAAAAATGGCTTACGTTCCGCAGAGACCTTGGGTTTTCATGGACTCTGTGCGGGAGAATATCCTGTTTGGTCAGCCGTACAACCCTTTCCGCTACCAAGCCGTGCTGAATTCATGCAAGCTACAAAAGGAGGCGGATAAGTTTCCTGACGGCGATATGACAGTGATTGGTAGCCACGGAGTGCAACTTAGTGAAGATCTCAAAGCGCGCATTAGTTTGGCCAGGGCAGCGTATTCTGATGCAGACATTTACTTGTTGGATGATCCCCTCTGTGAAGTGGACGGGCGCGTGGCGGAACAGGTACATGATGCTTGTTGATTTTTAATCGATTTTGAATTATTTAGGCTGCTGATGGCTGAGATTGATTGAACGTACTTTATTTTCCTATTCGCCCTTTAGGTTCTTGCAAAACGTTCTATACTGGAAAACTTAACATTTGATCGTTTGTACAGTTGGCAGTGGAAGGACTTGCTTTGCTGAATTTGCCTTGTGTTTATAAATCTTATTCCAGATTTTTGAAAAGTGCATCTGTGGACTTTTGTCAAAACGACTTCGGATCTTAACGAGTCGTCAGCTGCAGTATGTGGAGCGCGCTGACCAAATCCTGACAATGCGCGCGGGAGCAATCATCAACGAAGTTACCGCACAGGTATTTATCTTACATTTAATTACTATATTACTGTCAATATCTCATTATCGTCAAACAAATTATCATAAAATTTAGCTCCTGGAATCACCAAGCAAGTAAATACAGTTATCATAATAAATATAGCTATCACGAAATTTTTGCTTCTCAGCCAGGCCATGTCCGTATCCCGCGTTTTCGTTTGAAAATGGATTTTTTTCTCCGTTCTCAAAAATTCCTCAGTCCAGTTTTCTGGTGTCCACGCGAGTGTGTGAAAACGGCATTTACAAAAATTTTCACTTTGGAGAGCGTTCTCGAATAGTTCCGTTTTCGATTACCGTTTTCACCGTTTGCGGGTGGACGGATGGCCAAATCGCAAAGGGGAAAAATCGTTTTCAACCGAAAACTGATACGTGTGGACGGGGCCGCAATATTCCTATGAATAGCAGTTAATGGTATACTTTAGGAAATTGTCTGAAGCCCTAGATCAGCGACATTTACCTTCAAAGTTTTCGGCTTCTAGGTGAAGGGAGTCAAGTCAACTAAAGTGCAAAAAAATGCATCCAAGACGGTGGAGTTTGCGGAGGAATTGGAAGTGCCGGCAAACTTCGGATCAAGGCCGGCATTCTTTGAAGAAGAGGAGATGGTTGGTCCCGTGCCGTGCTGGGTTTACTGGAGATATTTTACTGTCAAGACCTGGGTGCCGATCATCATGCTGTTGGCACTTCTCTTCTTTGCAATTCAAGGTAGGGAAATACAAACTATTAATACCAGAAAGCATATTATTTTAGTTCATTAGAAAAAACACATTGGATCAAAATCACTGAATCCCGCATCTAAACCTGTTGGGACAGGATGAGGGGATAGCCTGCAAACATCGTATTTCTAGTATATAACAGTGGCCCTGAAAACACCCTTGCCCTTGATGACTGACCCTGACTGACCGATCGACCGACCGACCCACAGACTGACCGAATGATTGACTGAATATTGATTGATTGACTGACTGGTTGGAGATGAATGATTAGTTGGTTGGTTGGTTGGTTGGTTGGTTGGTTGATTGACTGATTGACTGATTGACTGATTGACTGATTGACTGATTGACTGATTGACTGATTGATTGATTGATTGACGGCTGATTGATTGATTGATTATTTTACATCTGAATAGATTTACTTTTGCCCTTATCTACACTATTGTCGATCTGAATATGCTTAACGCCGTAAAGAATGTTCAGGCCGACGTTCCAAGTGTTGTTCGTCAATTAAAGTAAAGTGATAACATTAATTGTCTGAATATACTAATAGAGTAACCGACTGACTCTTCCAGGTGCCTTGATCGCGCCTGATATCTGGTTAGTGCGCATGACCAAGAGACCAGCTGAGTTAAACCTGAGCCATACCAGTTGGACCATCTATAGCGCTCTGGTAGTCGGGGCATTTGCCCTGTCAGTCTTCCGATCGTCGGCTTTTTACACGATCGCTCTGAGATCGTCTACAGAGCTGCATAAAAAGATGCTTAAGGCCATCCTAAAAGCCCCTGTAGTCTTCTTCGATAACAACTCGACCAGCAACATACTGAATCGCTTCTCAAAAGACATTAGCTGCATGGACGAAGTGCTCCCTAGAATGTTCATAAGCGCGACCCAAACAGTTCTTTTTGGCATGTCTGCCGTGTTCGTTCCCATTCTACTCAATCCGGTCGTTGCGGTCCTCACAGTACCCCTCTTGGTTGCATTTGTCGTCTGTTGGAGGTACTACCTGCTCACGTCGAGGCAAGTCAGAGGCCTGGAGATGAGTAACCGTCCACCTGTTGTGTCGCTGTTCAGAGAAACTCTGAAAGGCCTGGTACTGATCCGTGGAAATGCACTTCAGGAGAGCTTCACTAAAGACTTTTACAGGTAGAGTACCCGGGGGAGGGGTGAGATCTGAACGGTCTCCTGATGTGCGAGGTACTCCGGAAACCCTTGAGGCTTGGTTCTCTAAACGCCATTTTGCCATTTCCTGTCATTTATGAAAGGTGGGGACTAAATTCTAAAAATCTGACCTGCTTCCGTAAACAAATGGAAACCGGCCTGGGTCCGCCCCCCTGAGTAACTCCTTTGTTTTCATGCTAACCTTGAAAAATGCCCACCCCCTTAAGGGGTGCAAGAACTAGTACCTGCCCGTGTCCACTATTTCTCCGTCTGAAACACAAGGAACTGTTGACGTTTATTGCCTTAATTTGCAACACCACCACTTTAACTAGAACAAACATTTCTCCCTGCCATGGCCACTCTAGTTTATCCACTGTTCGTCTATCTCAGATACCAGGACACTCACAGCCAAGCTTGGTGTGCGGCTATCATGAGCGCTAGCTGGGTAGGAATTCGCCTCGACTTCGTGTGTGTCATCTTCGTGGCCGTTGTACTATTCGGCACCATTGTTTGCCACGTGACTGCAGGTACGCGAGGCTGAGTGACCAGGCTTATGTGTGGGAGTGAATAAAAAGGCCGCAGATAAACTCCATTTATCCCGTGATAAAGTTGATCGTGTAGACAAAACATCCAGTTGATAAGATTAGACGAGACAGATGGTATGTAAATTGACTGAATTAGTTAATTTATTAGTAACTTAAAGTACTAGTGCATTAGCTAGTTAACAGATGAAATGACAAAACCAAGTTAGTCAGTTAATTTGCTTAGCCCCAGGGCGAGTGTGCGTTTTTAGTTGATATTTAGTTATTGTTAGTCGGCCACCAGACCTTTTCTCGCAGTCTAGCCTTGGTACGGACCATCCCTTGATGTCCCTCGTGTG
The DNA here is from genome assembly GCA_964036295.1 of Plumapathes pennacea. Lineage (NCBI taxonomy): Eukaryota > Metazoa > Cnidaria > Anthozoa > Antipatharia > Myriopathidae > Plumapathes > Plumapathes pennacea. Next base: position 27,416,977 of record OZ038462.1, read on the forward strand.
CTAGTGCAATGGTCTGATTCCACAGATATTTTGCTAGTCAATCAGTTGGGAATATTGAGGTAATATATTTAATTTCTGTTTAGATAGTTGTACAGTTAAATATATATAAGATGGTTATTACTAATTATTGCAAAGCGCTGACTAATACCAAACGAACCCCCAAACAGGAAAAAAAGAGGTTGACAAAACTGACAAAGTGTGAAGATTGCTGAGCCAAACCGATAACTTACTGATTTCCTGCTAGATGTCTCCAGTTTTACTTTGCATTTTGTTTGCCTCCAGCTGTTATGGCAGTCTCATTGATCTACTCACTGCAACTGGTTCAAGACATCACACATGAGGGTGTTCAGCGCTGTTCTGACGTCGAAAATTACATGTCAGCGGTCGAACGTGTCCACGGTTGCACCGAGATCGAATCAGAACGAGGCTACGAGTATCAGTCCCAACCTCCAAAGCAGTGGCCCAAGGGTGGGTCACTCAGCTTCAACAACGTGTCCTTGAAGTATTTCAGAGAGGGGCCACGGGTCTTGAAGGATGTCAGCTTCTCGGTGAAGTCTGGGGAAAAGCTCGGCATTACTGGGGCTCCTGGGTCAGGCAAATCAGCCGTCATACATGCCTTGTTTCTGATGTCGGCCTACGATGGGCAAATCCTGGTAGATGACGTGAAAATGAAGCACTTGAACCTGCAGACAGCTCGCCAGAGTCTCTCCGTCATCACAAAGGATGTTATTCTATTCATGAGAAGCGTTCGTGCCAATGTTGATCCGTTTGAAAAGCACACTGACAAGGACATTTGGGGCGCTCTGGAGAGGGTGCAGCTAAAGGCCTGGGTCCAGGGCCTTCCGAAGCAGCTTTACCAGGACCTCTCTGAAGTCGACTTAAATCCCGGGAATAACGAGTGCCAGCTAATGTCGCTGGCACGTGCATTGCTGAAAGAGAGCAAAATCCTATTAATCGATGAAGCGTCGTCGTGCGTCGATTACAAGACGGATCGCATCATCCAGGAAACGATCCGCTCTCATTTCCAGGCCACCACAGTCATCACTGTCCCACACCGCCTGAGTGCTATTGTCGACTATGACCGCGTCATGGTCCTGGACCGAGGCCGGATTGTAGAGTTGGACAAACCGGAAGTGCTGCTGAAGAAAGAGGATGGCTACTTTGCACATATGTACGAATGCCGGAAGTCAACCTAGAGAAGCTGTTGCTGTCGCTCCTGACTGGATGAGCTGATTGTTTGTGACCGCGGACGCTGAAGCGTTGCGTCTCGGTTTCGAAGTCTAGGAACCCGGAGTTTGCTGTGTGAAGAGCACATGCTGCTGTCAGATAAAACAAACTGTACATTTAAGAGGGTAAGGATATCCGAAAAATTGGCATTGAATAGCCTCAAAAAGGCTACTTGCTCAAAGTTGTGTGGCTATTTCAACAATCGCTGAGAAAGCTTTATATGACGCCACTTTTATTGCCTGTTTCGAATGAGCCAATGTTATTAAACCGTGAGGAACTGCATATTTATCGTTTGAAGCTGGCTATCCCAAGATACATATGGGGTATTGCTTGGAATGTACACAACTTGGACTTTAAACTTTGAGATTTACCATGATTTATGTGAAGCTTGGGGTTGTCTACCACAGCTTTGTTCTCAGGAAGTTAATTATAACTGGCAAAGCGTATTGCTTAGACATGGTATTAGTGAAAGCAGGCCGAAACAAGGTCATTGAAATTATGCACATGTTTTAGCACTCCAAACTCGACTTCTTTATCAATTTACTGTAGATTTTATCGAGACTTTTAAAGACCCATTAGCACTTACCATGATGCACTGCGCTCGCTAAAAAATTCTGGGGCCACAAAAATAAATTTTCTCGTATTTTACAGTACGTTGCGAAAAATCCTTTGTCATCCGATCATTCGTGGCATGTCTGACCTTTATTTAATTGCAAGGGCTCGATTATGTATCTGGCAGTGTCTTTGTAGTGTTCTTTTGTGTTATAATTGGTATTCAATCGTTAATTCATTATGGCACCAAAACGATTCTAGACTCCGGCTTTCCTGACGGGTCTTCGAATTCTGGGTCTCGATCCTCGCTCATTACATTCTTTGCGTAGTCCAAAGTCCCGTTTCCATTTGATAGAAGGTATAAATAAGAAGCTCGTCCTTCTTTTGAGCAGGAAGACTAGATACAAACGCCTGAAAACGGGAAAGCTTGAGTAAATCAACAGAGAAGATAAATAGCATTTGCTTTGTTTGCAAGTGCCTTATTGTAAAACTCAAGAACGTACCTTGATTTCATCCATTGCCTGCTGAAATTCGGCACTGTGACGGTCAAATGCATTGCTTGGCAAATTCTGCGCGTTGGCTCGTTCGATTGCTTCGTTTCTGCCATTTTTGTATGCAAGTTTTCCCTTGCCGCATCCACATTGTTCACCACATTTTTTGTCGGCATTACGGCATGGGCAACCTGCCGATCGCGCCGTCTTCTTACTACACTGCAGGTTGTTTTGCACGAACAAGACTGTGGATTCAGAAGTACGGCACGTGAGACCGGAAAACGACAACAAAATATATCATACAAAACAGAAATACTTATAAAATACACAAGAAAGATAAATTTCTCACCACTACAGTTTCAGCACGTGTGCCGACTTCGTCTTCATTTGGTTCTGCCGATTCATCCTCGGCCACGAGAGACCCGTAGCGATTGTATCTAACAGAACCGCTTCTTGGCACTAGCCTGGTAATGTCGATTGACAATTCAGAATCCTCATCCATTTCGTGGTCAGCTGCCACGATTTCGACCAACTCTCTCACGACTGTAAAGCCTCGCACCGACGTCCGGGTCGTTCCGATGGGGGTGACGTATCATAATAAACAATGCGCGGTGCATCATGGTAAGTGCTAATGGGTCTTTAATCACGATTTTAAATATGCCTGTTTATGTCGGGGTGGTGAAATTTTTGAAGCTTTTCCTGATGCCAGAGTAAAGAAAAAACAGTGATGCCGGGGTGGTGGATGTCTTGTACGAGGTGAAAATGTTAAAATTAAATTCTGATGCCGGGGTGGTGAGAATTTCAGAAAAATTTCCTAAAGCCAGAATGATAAAAACTTCAGCAGAATTTTATCTTGCGGTGTACCACCATGTGACTGCTGCTCAAAACTGAGTGGTGCACAACAATACAATTTGTTTTACTTCTTCTAGTCTTCTGACTGGATTTCGTTGAGACTCAAACAAAAATACAAGAATATCAATTCTGTAGATGTGCAACAGAACATTCAAGAAAAGAGCAATCAAAGTATGTGCTGATGAAGTTGGAAATATTTTCCCATTGAAATAAAAGTGCTCCTGCGTTCTTGTTTCGAATTGTCTTGCCGAGAAAAGCGGGTAACCGTCCGATCACAGCCAGGAATGTTTCAGGACTGTGATCAGATCATGATCAGATATGTTTCCATATTATGGTCGATCATGGTCAGATAAATTGTTTCTGGACTACAATTGATCATGGTCAAATATGTTTCAGGACTATGATTGATCATGGTCAGATATATCTCCGACCCAGAGGGAAGGGGGGTGGGTACTCCCATATATTTCCTACATAGGGAGGTTCTGCCCGATAGGGTATTGTTTTCTGGGTCCTCTGTCTTATACATGGTATAAAATAAACAGGGCTACCTCCCAGAAGATCTCCTCCTCCCCTCCCCCCTCCACCACATTTTTGGCACAATTTCTTCGCATGCTTCTGTGGAAATGTGTGCAATGCAGGCTGACTTATCTCTGGTTTGAATAGGGTAAATTTTGGTCTGGTTTTGAACAGGGTCACAAATTTGAGCACTGTGTCTTAGACAGGACATACATACAGAAACAAGAGCATGTCACCTGCACAGTAGCCAATAATTTATTATTTCTCAGGCAAATGCTGATCTCTACTGTAACCCTCCACTCAGAGCTCACATGCAAAATATATAATTCTCCCAACATTCAAGATCAACATTTATGAGTGATAAAGTGAGAATCGGCAGCCAACTCAGTAAATGTTAAAGATGAACTTACCATTCCACTAGCTTTGTTGGAGCACAGGCTTGTAAGACCTTGACAAATATTGCTCAAAGTAGTCCTTAACCTCTCTCCCAACATATGAGAATGCCAAGACCAAATTTGTTCAACTTCAGTCCCTTCATATCAACTTGTCCACCTCTTCAGAGAATGTGTCACATGTCAAATCAGCAGCACTTCTTAAAATAACATTGAAGAGGGTAGACTATATACCCTACCAAAACAAACAAACAGAAAAGATTTAGTCAGGAGACACATATACATAATCTATATTTCTTTATAAATTATACTAAATGTTCAAACAGACTTATAAACAGTTACTGATCAGAATTGGTACACCAGTGAGTGACACAAGTGAGAACAAAGCATTGTTTGACTTTTTATGTTACAGTTAAGAAATATAAAACATGTGCCATATTTACATAGCCTGATGCAAACATGAGGGGGAGTTTGGGAGAACTCGCAAGTTGGTGCAAACCCGAGCCGCCACCACAAGGGTTTTACAGAAAAACGTTTGAGTTCTCCCAAACAACGACACTCGAGTGTTTTGCATCAGGCCATGGGCAGAAATTCGGGATTTCACAAGATGACCGCCGAGCATGCACAGAGCGTAATTGACCAGTTTTTAAACATGGCGTCCGTAATAAGGACTCAAAGTAAATACAGTATTTGAATGTTAAAATATATCACTTTCACCAGAAGAAGTTCCTTTTGCCAACATCTAGAAATGCTGCCTGATTCATCAACTTCAACTCCTGGAAATTTCAGGCTAAAATATTACTCGCACATATTACCTTGGTTCCTTTCGCCTCTGATTGAGATCCTTATCTTCTCCATTCATGCTCTTACAAAAGGCATCACATTTCGTTCATGACACTATCTCGAAGCCGTGTAACTTCGATCCTGTGTTTGTGCGGTTACTGTACGATAAATATCGACCTTTTGTTTGTCGTTTTATGCCGTTTTCGAGGTAATTAAGGCCTGGGAAGTGACTTCCATGTTCATATCCACTTCCAGATGCAATTAAGAGGTTTGATCGGTTCGCAAAAGCCATAATATGTCGTCGATCGGCTGTTTTGAGTATAAAGTGTCCATAGACAGCGCCATTTTATTTACTGATGTGAGATACCGCTGTCCTGCAGTATTTCAGTCACAAAATGTCCGAGTGAGGCCATAGGACCCCTGAGTTTTCGGAATATTTCCGACTTTACGATGACGTCACACGAAACCATAATTCGGAAAAACAAGATGGCAGACATGCGAGCGCCACAGCGACAAAATATAAAAAACCAGAGGGGTGGGGTTGGGATTTTGATGACATCTCTAACTGAGCTGTCAACAGTCCCGGTTTTATTCAATATTAGGGACTTCAAGCACCAGGACGGCAACGGCAACGGCAACGGCAACGTCGGTGAAACAATAGAAATAATAGCAGAAGACAAAAGGAGCACGTGAATATCTGAAATTGATCTGATCTCGGGGTCGTCGTGAGCTCCGGCGTGCGACTTTAAATGCTTCTTTCTTACGTTGGTATCAGAACGTGGACAGCATTTCGAGAAATTACTACAGTCGTTCTTCTCAGTAGGAGATGATGAATGCAATAGAACCTCGGCAAAAACGGAGCAAATTCAGCAACCTAAGAATAGGCAAAGTTACAAAGACGTAAGGAATATGGACGGACTTTTTTCTGGTTCCTCGTGTTGCCGTCGCCGTCCTAGTTTGCTTAAAGTCCCTATTTATTGCTGAAAACCTAGCATAGTATCCTTCTTTCTAAAAAGTCGCGGCAGAATAGATATGCGCGTCAAAAGGCACCTGTGCGAGCCTGCTTCTACCGCTGACCGTCCCTCTTGTGTGCCTATGCTATGCCAACACGGCAAGTGTTTTATATTTCTTTTATAAAATAAACTACAGTTACGCCAATTACGCAAAATACGTCTATTTTACGTCACACACGTCATGTCCAAATGCACCTTGGGTGGCCTCGCTTCCAGGGCCGTGGGACTTCAGTTCCAGGGCCTTCGCAACAGACAGTTTGTAACACAAAAGTTCAACGGGATTTGCTTCTTTTCTTATTTTATTTGCTCCTTCTACGCTATAACGGATAAACATGACAAATATTTATCGCATTGCGGAGTCCATCAGGGGCCACAGTTTACAGTCACGTGACGACCGGGTCTGCGTAATGAAAGTATGAGTTGTTATCAGGAGAAGTGGAGACAACGGAGTAAATAAGAATGAAGAAGAAGAAGAAAAACTGAGAACGAGGCTAAGAAGAAGGCGAGGAAAAAAAAGACTAGATAAAGAAACAGAAAAAGAAAAAAAACGGAGCCAGTGTTACCTTTACTGAACGTAAACCGCCATAATTTCGGCAGAACCAACGTTTCCTATATCGTGACGAGAACAATGATATATGTATCAGTTTAGAAAATTAATAGTCAGAAGAAGCAGCAACGGTACAATTGATAAAAAAAGAGAAAATGTTTTAAGACGGGTTTACAATCAAAATATAGAACTTTAAATTACAAGCTTAAAAAAATACTGGGAGATTGGTTGTATAAAGTCTATGATAAACTTCTACCAAAGAAACTGTGAGTAAATGCACATCTGTTCAATACATTCTTTGTATTTAAGCAATATAGCACACGTTTCCAGCAATATGAACACTTGCATGGGATGTTATGAGAACGCGAGAAAACTTTTTCGAATGTTCTCACAACGTCCCAAGTGTTTATATAAGAGTACAAAGACATAGGATAGCGTGTTATATTGCTTAAATATAGTACTGTGTTTTTTCCCTAATTTGCGCTAGCCTATGAACATTTCAATCTGTATACCATACCGTATACGTTCCAGTTTGTGTATGTCTTTGCTTTACTGTAGATGACAGTTGGATACGGAAATCTCTTCTCCCAGGAACATGCATTTCCTGACATCTCAAACCAGCCCGCATCCGCGTGACAGCCGCCATAGTTTCTGTTGATAAAGAAGAAGCGCTTATTCCGACCGTCTCCCGATACCGAAAAGTAGTTTTTACGTTCGGTTTTTACGTCCGTGTAGGGTGAGCTCAACAGTCTTGCAGCAGTAAACCAGTTCAGGTAGCTGGACGTCTTGCCGTTGAACTTCATGACGAGTTTTTCCCTTCCTCCTGTGTAGAGGACAACTTTGACCTGAAGAAAATCAAACGAGAAACAAACCGTACAGTTTCTTTAGGTGTCTCCAAAAAGCAGTACAATCACCAGGGGCGGATCCTTGCAGGAGAAAATCAGGCCGGTTTCCAAATGTGCGAGCGCCAAAGGCTCGAGCTTCTACAGCGAAATGTTTTTGAGATCGGGCTCTCCAAACGTCATTTTCAGAGGCCGGGAACTAAATTTCAAATTTTGACCGGTTTCCGTAAACCAGTGTAAAGCGGTCTGGATCCGCTTCTGAGTTATGCCAAAAAAGCCTTAAAGGGTAAGCATTTGTCCGAATTGTCTCATCCCATCTGCTAGAACAAATGAACCGGCGCAGGAACTCACATAAGAGGGGTTAAATTTCTTCCAGTTTGCGTCCAAAACGATCCTGTTCTTGTAATGACTATTGAACTTGTTTGTGATGCTCATGGCGTCGACCACGTGTTCGTTGCCTGGAGTCGTTGACTTGTACGCTGCCAGGACGTCTTGACTATTTCCGCTGACCATCTTAAACGCCAGGGTGTATCCTGGAAAAAGATTAGTTAGTTCGAACGTAGAACGTGGCTAAGAACGTGTTGCATCGTTCCAACCGATTTGCAGAACAAAGTACTGGGCAAGGTAGCTGTTCAGTTGGTAGCCCTGAAATTGAGCCGGTCAAATAAGATATTTACCAGGAGTCGCGCAACATCTTTATAACACTCTGATTGGCTAACACTGTTGTTATGTAAGAAACGTTTGAAAACAAACGGCCCAAAAAGAGCAACCAACTAGCAGCCCGGCATGCAATGAAAATGTTCTGAGGAGATTTTAGTAATCTGATTTACCAGTTTTGTGTATAAGTTAAACGGCCATGTTAATTTACGTACCGCCCGATTTCATGTCACAGTAAACCTGGAAAGGATCGGCTTCCCCTGCAAAGTGAAGGAACATTCAGTACAAACAACGTGCACCCTCAAACAAAAGTTGAATTGGTATATTTGCATACCCGGCCATTCAAGCCACCTTGCATGAAACTCGGATTCAGGAGGTTCGTGTTCCGATAATAAATCATCCAGATTTCTACGAGCAGTTTACAGCCAATTGGGTCAAAAAGTCCTAAAATTATTCGCTGGGCAACAACTGAATATGTAAAGTGCTAACTGACTATAAGAGATTTCGCACTTACAACTGAACTTGATCCAAAAGATTCCGTTCTCTACGTGGCCTTGTCTTGCCCCCAGGATGTCTTTGCACGAGTGCCCAGGATTTTCTTCAGATCCTCTAGGCCCTGCAGCTCTGTTGTCCTTCTCTTTCACAAACACAGCCAGCACGTCAGCAACGCCAACGCTCTCTGTGCAAGCAGCAATGAAATCAGGGAACGGCAGACACGTTAGATTCCTTCCTCTATTGTGTTCTATTTGAAGGGCTGCATTGTACACTACGCTACACAACAGTCCGGTCAACCCTGACACCACTACACCACATTATACTAAATATACATTATAACAACATGTCCACACTATTTCACGTACACAACGCACAACACAAACACATACTTCACCACACTACATGTGAGACTAGACTGGACTGGACAACATTTCAGTGCACAACACCACACTATAGCACACCGAGCTCCAGTGACACCACCCACTACTATATACTGGGACAATGTACTCTACTAAATTATACGGTATAAGCTATCTACAGACCGTGCGCTACACTCCCATGATTACACCACGCCATACCACCGGCCACTGGAGTAGACTAGACTAGATTGTCTACTACACTAGAGTATAGACCACTCTATGCTAAACTCATGGATCACCCGATACTATGCTACAGTTTTCTGACACTACAGCACCGGCACTATATAGTTGTACTATATAATATCTATTACATCACACCCGGCTACGCCAAAGTAAAAGACATGTAACATGCCACATGATAGTCGCTTAAAAATAGCACACACACACACACAAACAAAATGGAAATGCTAACATTGAGACGCCGTGTACACATAGTTGCGCATGCACCGCCGATACCTGCTCTGTTCCAGTTAATGTAGGTCTTTTTCTTGCTGTAGAGTATCGCTGGCCAGGGTCCATGCGCTTTTTCCCAGTTACACGCCTTCCCAGTTGTAACAAGCCAACCTGCATCTTTGTGGCACCCGCCATAGTTTCTGTTGATGAAGAAATCGCGACACAACGGATGACAGCCTCCTTTGATTGAGAAGTAGTTTTTAGGCTGGTACTTCAGGTCTGGCCACGGGGAACCCGTCAGTTTTGAGGCGGAGAACCAGTTCAGGTAGTCCGAGGATTTACCCAAGAATTTGGCGTCGAAACGGAGAGAAAGCAGTTCATGGCCACTTTTAAAGAGGACAACTTTGACCTAGAAGAGTAATTAAAATAGTTATGGATCAGTTTACTAAAGCTCTTCTGTGAGAAATCTCATTTTCATACTTCAAAATACCAAAAACGTGAAGTTCCTCTCAAAAACAACGTGAGCATTTCCGTCAAAATGTTTTTAACATTAAGGCTTTCATTTGAGTGGTCACACCCGCTTAGGTGTTATTGACAGCTCAGGAGTTGGAAGTGAACCCTGCTCTTAGAATGTACATTAAGTCCATTTGAGTGGTCACAACTTTACATTCCTTTGGCAGTTCTTTCAGTTCAAACGGCCCAAGTCAAATTCACCCCGATTGTCAGCCAGACACACGGGTCTGTCGGATCCTCAGTCGTTCTCTCTTAAAGCCGTAAACATTAAAAATACATATCAGACTCAGTTTACCATAGACGGATCAAACTTTGCAAAGTTTTCCTTCAACATGATCCTGTTCTTGTAGTGCTTTTCCTTATAGCGGTTCGTTAGGTCCAAGGCTTCTTTCACACCTTCAGCGCTTGTCTTGTCAGAACTGTACGTCGGGTAAATGTCTTTGTTGTTTCCTGCTACAGCTTTGAAGACCATTGTGTAGCCTAAAAGCCGTATAAAAAGTTAACTTTGAACAAAACAGTGGCTAAGTTTCAAATTCAGTATATTTAGGGCGGCAGTCATGAGCAAAGTGAGTGCGATCGCTCTTCCGCTGTCGTTGGCCGTGGCTCTCCATGACACGTGCGCGATGTGACCAATAAGAAAACAGGCTCCGGGCTCAATGATCGGAAACAAAATAAATAAATTGTAATTGGTCTGCGTCAGTCACGTGTTTTCTCTCCAGCAACTCTGAGTGGTTGACAAGCGCTAGCTTTTGTACCTTTGTTATGATTTAGCGGTAGTACAAAGGCCACAGCTGAGAGCCGTGTTATAATATAAATCCGGTGCAGTGACACTTACCTCCCGCTTCCATGTCGCAGTAAACCTGGAACCCCGAATCCGCTTCCCCTGTAGGGTAATAGAGATCACTATATTTATGAAATTATTAGACAGATTAACAACGAGGAATAAAACTTTTGCCCCTGCACGACTGACGACCAGCAACCTCATCGCCCGATCACTGACTCATTCGAGTTCTTATTTTCCTTGTCACTGCTTCTCTCACTCGATGAGTTCAATGCGATCTGATAGGTCGACACGCACCTTTCACCCTGATGTAGTAAAGGCCATTGTGCAGTTTGGTTTTGCTGTTCTCCAAGATATGCTGGCAAGAAAACCCGGGCCTTTCTTTGCTTCCTAGCTCGCCTTCATACTGCAGGGCGGACCACTCTCTGCCGTTACAAACCATAAGTTTACCATTAGCGTACTTTAGGGAGCCCTCATTTTTGATACTGCAAGCACAGTGATGTTTTCCCACGTTGTACATATGGTACATAGTTTCCTCGTTATCGCACCATGCTTCTGGGATCGAAGAGCCGCCATGAACGAACACCCAAAAGGCGCTAACAAACAACACGATGTACTGCATCTGCCATGAGTAAAATAATAAAAAATAAAAATAATGAAAATCTGCTGTGTTCTATATGACCACACCTTTGAGGCTAACCGTTTGAGTTTTCCTGTCAGTTTTTTTTTTTTTTTTTCTTCTTCTTCTTCTTCTTCTTCTTCTTTTATCTGCGTGTACCCAAAGAATAATCTTTTTAAGGAAGAAGTGACTCCTTTGCAGAAACGGACCGGAAAAAACACTGTCAGAGTTACTTTGATTTTTTGACTAGTGGTATTCTTGGCACTAGTTGTGGCTCAAGGTTGGATGTCGCCTTTGGCCTCCTGTGATAAGAAATATCATTTACGGCGGGGGCCTCTATTATACTTTGCACTGAGCTGAAAATTGACGACGGCTTAAAAATATTGAGCGGAATATAGACGGCACTTGAGTTCTTTAAACAAGCTTCTAACCTTGAAGGAAGGCGCCTGTCTTGATTCTCTTGGATAGATTGTTTAGAGTCCGCTGTAGTCCAAAAAAGAATGGGACATCTACTTTGAAGGTCCGTGAGTATATATACATGTATATGTCCCAGAAAAAACAAACAGGGTTGTGATTAGTGTCATTGGGTACCAACATTCTAGTTAAACAAAATAAGGCGGCTGGGTATCATTGTTTATCATCTTAACATCTCATTAGTCTGTCGGTAACCGTTATTTAACTTTTTATTTTGCGAGAGGTTATTTTCGGAAAGTCTTCCCATATTCTTATCCGAGTCGTGCAGCCCAGGTGACAAAACGGTAAAACTAATTAAGTTAATTTGGTATAAAAACTCCTTTAACCAGAGGTTTCCTTTGATGATTGTTATCTGTCTGTCACTCTATCCAGCCAGTTTCATGACTAGTACAGTCAAAACCCGCTTTTTCGAACTCGGTTGATACAAAGTCCCCGTTATTTCGAAGTCATGCTGAATCCCCTTGGATTAGCTTGACCAGCTTGATTATTTCGAAACACCGCTATTTCGAACTTTTTTTCATGTCCCGTGGAACTTCGAAATAGCGGGGTTCGACTGTGCATGATAATTTAGCACATGAGCATTATAATTAAAGTGTTTACAGACTAATAACGTCGTTGGTCCGACTAAAAATTGACGTAAATCTCACTCTATATATCTATGCCAAATATTGCATAGCAAATACCACGACATTAAATTTGCCAACGAAAACTTGTATAACAAAAAGCAACCAAACAATAAGTCGAAGATCTTTTTTTCTTTAGCCAATCGCCAAGGAACTACTCCGGCTTACACGAATCCAGATAATCACTGCTATTTTTGCCAATGCCACAACCATTTTCTAACGCTTATAGAGAAATTGAAGCTTTGTGCCGTATTATGATCGTCTAACAATGTGTGGGCCCCAAAATGTGAAAACAATTGGCATAGCAACATTAAAGGTGGTCAATTCTACCCTATTATTGAACTTTTAAGGTTTATAACATACTAAACAGTGACACCTTTATTTATTTTCCAAATTTGTATTATTGCATTTATCAAACGAAAAATTCGACAAAGTTTTAAAAACTTTTGTCTGGCGGGTTCTGTGCCACCTTAAATTATCGTGGATAAATTAACTTGAAACCTTTGACGTAATATTTTACTGATGTTGTCAAAGTTTTCGTTTGGTCAATAAGACAAAATTTAATTTAAAAAGGAAAACAAAAACAAAAACAAAAAAAACAAGGTTTGCCGTGCAGTTTTAATGTTACTAGCAATTATGTCCCGAAAATGGGATAGGTTTAATCAAATTTTGTGTTGCCGTGGTAAGTTAGTATGAGAGTAAGGCCGGTCAGTTTCAGTAAACGTTTCTCTGTTAGCACCTCGTAAAATTACCTCCTCACATAACAGTGATCACTGGAATGTTTTATCGCCTATTATATATAACGGTCACTAGCGGTCTGAACATCTTCAGTCCGGCCAACCCCATACATGATTCTCTTAATGTTTCTAAAATTGTCACAGAATTTTCATTTCTAATGCTTACAGTCGAGGACACAAATTTTGCCATTTCGCTTTAACTTTCTTTTCATAGTTTGGGCTGAGGCGGATGAATTTTAGGATAAAATAAATTAGGTAATATTGCATGTTTGCCGATTTGTGGCGGACAGACTAATATTGCATCTCAGCGTTAAAACAATATTTTGATTGAACAACAATCTTGACTACTGACAATCTGAGTCGGCTATTTCCATTTATTATGAAATTGGCTGATTGGTTTTGAATTAAATCAGTGGGGAATCACGTTTCAGTGGAACCCCGATAAAGGCACCCCTTACTTTACAAACTCCTATTTAGCAAACGTTTACTTAACGAACTCATTGGTCATGATAACGAACGGTATTCAGTTCAGCCTGGCCAGAGTTACAGTAAAATGTGTATAAAACAAAACCCCGATGTATAACATACCCCGCCCGGTATAATGAAAATCCCCATTTAACGAACATATACAATCCAGGAGCCCAAACTTAAAATCTGCAAGCGCGATACTAAACAATAAATGTCGTCTGAATCAGATGAAATATAGATTGTGCGAATACGAGAAATCGGTTTAAATCCACATGCAGACATTAAGGGCCGATTTTTCAAACAAGGTTTAGACTGTCTTCTTTAGAAAGTCCTGGTCTAAACAAAATTCATACAATAGCCATCCTTATCCTTACCTTTTGATGGTCTTAGCTCTCGTAACCGACCGCTCAAAGGGTTTGACTCGTATTAGTCAACATTTTACTGAAAGTGAACACTACTTGATTGCATTTTCAGTAATGATATGACATATTGCGCTAATGGTTCGTTTGATAAGATCTCGAATTAGAAGTTCAAGGGAGTTTTGGGTGGAGCATCCGAGCGGCTTTAGGCTAAAAGCGGCAAGCCTCTATTGTTTCAGCGTGTGGTCGCTTACAAGAGCCCATTCTCCAGATCTACTTCGTATCACTTTCAATGTCAAACAATAATTCAGAATCGATTCCCAACGACTTATAAAACTGCAACAAGAACTGAGACGCGAACGTGTACACTAGTTGAACCTAAACTTATTTTTATTAATCAAAACGTCCAGTACAATTGGAATACCAGAGCAGTATACTAAATCTGACAGCATCACTGCCTTTACAATGGAAGCAAAGTATATAAAACTTGTCCCGGATTTCTGTACTTAAGGCTCTGTCACTGTGGAAAACAAGTTGTCCCAGGGACCCACCGATGCACCCGAGCCAACTTATCGTTTGGTGCATAAATGGTGCATGTCAGCTACCAAGGGTCACCTTTCTTAATAACCCAGTGCCCCTGCCCGTCCCAGCAGGGTCACCTCACCTGACGTACTCCTCGTGTAATAGCCTCATAGTATATGACACTACGCGGGTTGACTTGGAGGGGGGGGTAACTCGGGACAACCTTTCTCTTACAAGGCCTAAGAAAGCAGCCATGCACCCAATACTCATTAGAAAATTGAGATACAGCCTTGGTTAGTCTACGGTATAAATGCAGTAAAACTATCTTTAACTACTTTTCGCTCTCGATTACAGGAACGACAAGCACTTCATCAAAACTATTTTTGAAGTAATATTTTTCAGGCAGAAAGACTCTGCAGTTTTCGAGATCCTACCTAATCAACTTGACGGGATTCAAATCTATGTACAAGTAAATCTATGGCCGCATACACGTATGCCGGATCGACCATAATTACCTCACATTGCTTTGGCTTCTGTGGCCCCCCTCCCCCCCCCTCCCCTCCCCCTCCTCCCTGTCCAAAGAATAGGACGAGGAGAGATGTTGATGTCACAGTTTGATAGGTGCACTTTATTCTGGGTCCCTAGTTTTTCGTCTATTCCAAATTCCCCCTTTACTAGGATTCGTTCAATCACAAATAGATCAACTGAAATACGCCTAATAAATGAACTCACCATTTCTTTACTATAAATGAAACTAAACTTTAGTTTCAAGGGAGAGTTCTGGTGGCAAAGAAGCTACTTCCACGCTGGCCTCATAACGGCCTCCGACTTTCTCTGGGTAGAACTCACGACATCGATCCGTCGACTTCTGCACTAGGAGCGCTGAGTGTTAGAAAAATGGGCAAGCTGTGAATTTCACTTTATCTAATGAAAGCGAGTTTCGAATACAAAGGGCAAGACTAGAGGTGACACTAAATAGAGATTAACAACAATTGAATAAGTTGCGCAGTGCCGAGGCAAGTTTTTCATAACTGTTCTGTAACTCGTTTTCCACGGAAATTATGAAACATTACTTACTCTCCTGAGACAACGTTCCCGGAGTTTCAGAAACTTGGATGGGAAAAGGTATAGACTCTTCTTTCCGCGGTGAGCCGGTGCCAAATGGAACCAAGACCTCGCTCTCAGGCGATCTTATTTCCATGGTCGGAGCAGGGATTCTTCTGCGCCCTTTACAAAAGCAGCGGTACAGTACCACGCCCAAGACCAGAACAAGGAGCAAGCTCCCCCCTGAGAAAGCCAGGATAAGTGCGTTCGATGAAAAGTCAGCCTGTTGCTGTTGCCTCGCCAGACTATCTGGGGCGCTCGGATTTGGCTGCCGTAATACGACGCCAGAACTGTTGGTTCCGGCTACGGACGCCGCTACCTTGGTCACAGTGGAACCCTTCAAGGGGGAGCTGGGGGTTGCCGTCTTCGCAGTCTTGTCACTTGGGCCTGGCGTGGTGGAATTCCTGTGGCACTTGTCAGATCGGATCACATTACACACCTGGTCAACTGGCAGCTTTTGGTCTTCGCACTCCCTTTCTTTGATGTCTCGTCCATCTCCGCAACAGGAAGAGCATATCTCACACTGGCCTGTATTAGCATCCAGGTAGGAACCAGGTTTGCAGACACCGCATTCACTGTTAGAAGTCAGGGTGCAGTTCTTTACTGTCACTCTATTATGTTCGGAGCAAGTGTTGCAGGCCTCACAAATTCCCGTGCCATGCCATGCGGAGAATGTTTCACCACGGACGCAGGCCTGGCACATGATCCGCTTCCCTGGAGGAATCGTGGAATAACACTGTACGGACGCTCCCTCTCCCTTGGGGCACGTGGGGCACGAAACACATGATTGCATGTTTATGGTCGGATCCTTCACCGTGATTTCGTCAACTCCACAAGCTTTCGGCATGTTCGTTTGATTGCTGCGGCATAACAATGAAAAAGAACCATAAAAAACCTGGTACATTTTTCCATGTGATGGTCTAATCCAATCCATCAGTATAACATATCAAGTCACATAACGTACAGTAAACTGTCGGTTAAGTACAAGAATACATCCCGACAGTTGGTTAGCATTCCTAGGAAACTCAGTAAGTATGGACTATAATGCATGAGTATTTATTACACGACTTCACATTTTCGAGTGCAAATACGGGCCAAAACGAGTGCAAATATGGGAGCGTATTGCACTCGTCAGGAACCAGATCAACTGGTTTATTAGCTTGCGTGACCAATTTTCGCAAGCAAAGTTTACGAACGCGTCATTTTTTGTTCCATTTTGCGCGCGGCGAGAATGTTTGCCCTGCTTCGTTTGTCGTGTAATAAACAATTTATTACACGAAAAAGTCGTGCAATACGGCTGTATTTTTACTCGTCAGTTTTATTTTTTCTCGCCTGAAGCAGGCTCGAAAAAATAAAACAGACTCGTAAAAATACTCCGCCGTATTGCACTCCTTCCCGTGTAATAACCTCTTTATACAGTTACATCTAACGTTTATACTAACATGCAGATGCGCGCAGTCAAGGATTGTAACCTTTTTTCTAACGCGCGTTTACTCCACGGAGCTATGTAGTTATTCATAGTCAGTGAGGACAACATGACAAGAGCTGATTGATCTATCAATTCTCACCATTAACAGGCATTTTTTTACATCAGCTAATTCTCACTAAATCATTCATAAATCAAAAATTGATTTTAAAACTTGAACTAAAAAGGACCTAGATCATTGAAGCTCCTTAACCCCTCCCCCCTCCCCCCTAAAAAAAAGCCAAAAGAAAAGCCTGCTGTGTGGTTTCAACCCACGTAATTGACCTCAATTGCTGATTGGCTTAAGCTGTTTCCGCACGAGACTGATTCCCGCCAAAGGAAAAACAATTTTAAAAACATGTAATCCTTCTTTAAAGCCGCACGCCTACACTAAACTGAGGTACCGGATCATTACCCTCAAATTGACTTGCTGAGTCACTATTATGTTTTGCGAAACGTCACAAGCTTATCTCACGAAACTTTAGACCTATCATTTTATTTAGTGCTTCAATTTTTATGGTTTTTGAAGTCAACATGCTCATAGCGCGCCAGGACATTTTTTTTAAATATATGTTGAGAATCTGAATGTCTTGGAAACGTCCCAAGCATTTGGACTATGCCAGTGAGTAAATATCGTTAAGTCACTCAGAACTAGACAACAACTTGACATTGTCATGATGTGAAAGCTACAATAGCTCTTGGTTCATCCCGTGGAACTCTCGCTTTCTCTGATGCAGCTTCGTCATTTCATTGTGCGGGCTGTCGAAACACTGTACTATTCTGACTGTCTCAAGTCCTTTCCTACACGGAAAAAGGACTTGAAATTCCGAGTTCCCAGGTTCAAGTCCCGCTCTAACCACTAGCTGAATTTACAACACGGTAGCCCTGAGTTCAAATCCTCGGCCACACTTTGTAAATAGCCAACTGGTTAGCCTCCGACCAGTTGGAATTCTTAACGAGTTTGTGTTCAGTTTATGATATTTCGTTTCTGCATTTCAAGTCTCCCCAATTAGTACGGCAAGTGCTAAATACATTGAGACTTAAATAAAGTGATTTATTTATTTTTATTTATTTTTAACACAATGATCGAGAATTTATCGCAGCTAGTCCGAACACGCCAAGTTAAAAAAATACCTGTTTTCGAGCGGAAACTGAGTCAGGGTTAATTCGTGCCGACAGGAAGGAAACGAATATTGAATCGAGCTTGTTGTCCCAAAAGTTGCCGTGGAAAGCAGAACTGAAGAAGCAGGAAGCACTTAAAATTGAAAGGATTAACACATTTCTTTTTTCGGGTTGTGCTGAGAAGATTTAAAGTTTATTTTCATTTTCAAATCGAATGAAGTCTTAGTTTCAAACAGCTTTCGAGATCATTATTTTGAGTCTAATGAAAAAGCATCCAGTCGAACGCCAAACACATAAGCATCAACTCCGTTCAACTGAACCGGAAACAGACTCGTATATTTTACCGCCGGCCAAGGAACTGAGTCTGCAAAGTCATCGGCACTCAACAATATACCGGAAAACTATTATCATAATGTGAAGCCCCAGGGCAAGAGAACTTGGTATTGTCCAACCAAACATATACTGTTGTTTCTGAGCGGCAAGATAAACAGAAATATTAAGCATTTCACAAAAGAAAAAGTTTCTTTTGTATTCCCCAAGCTGTTCGCAAATGAATACAAACTAAGCGTATTCACAAGGACTGACCCCAAGTGTGAACCCTCTTTGGTTCATAAAAAGTCCGAATGATTAAAAAGTCAAGCCGTCACTCCAAGATTAACAGTTTCCGATCTAGTGCCGTCTGTCAAACTAAAAGTATATAAATTTGTCTTTCCTTAAAAGGTCCAAGTACTGTATGACTGTTAGACCAGTTTGCTTGTTTGCTCTTCGGTTGACTATCCTTAAATCACGTCACCCCAATTTAGCAACAGGTTTAGATTCTCGTCACGTGATAAACAGGAATATATGCACTGATCACACATATGGCTTCTTCGCTCGGCCCATACCAAATTGAATGCTTTAAAACGTGAGTCTTGATTATATCTTTTCCTTTCGAGATTACACGAGTAGCGTCAGTTACGAACGGCCCGGCTGACAACGTGGTAAAAAAGTACAATTAACCAGTGATGGAGTTGATAGCCTACGAGCAGGCTCTCCGTTGGGTTCCATGGACGCAGGCTATGGAGTTGAGTGTGGTCAGAACACCATGGTTGGTGTAAATATATTTTTTCATTTGTTTTTCTAGGGCACAGCTAATAACTTAATGTGAGTACCTGACAAAATCTCCTGAGCACAACAAGAATTATCAAACCTATTCTCTCATCCCAAACACTACAAAATTTCGACAAACAAAATCAATGTATTGAGACCTACAGTACCTTTTAATTTCCTCGTAATTTCCACAGCTCCTTCCACGTGTGAGTCAAACATGAAAATCAACAAAGCACACTGGGGGCCACTTACTAAGACATTATAAAGTCACGTGCAAGAACTGGTGACAAGAACAGTCGTGACGTCCATGGCATTGGCGGCAAAAATGTCTTTCGGATGACCTGGTCTGACAAGACCGCTTATAGAAACCTAATCGCCATAAATCAGATCACAGCCGTTACCAAAGCTACGTAACGAAAACGTCGCCAAAAAGACTAATATTCGCAGTATAAGAGGTTTTCGATTCAGTCTGTCACTGCTTTCTCACAAATTTGAACGTCAGCCGGTGTCGAAAGTTATGCCCCACCCCACCCCCCCCCCCCCCCCCCCCACACACACACACACAACCCCTTCCCCAGAGCATAGAAATGTTATTGTTTAAATATTATCACGAATATATAGAGTAGTACCCGACGTCAGGCCGTAACGAATGACTCGTATCAGCCGAAAAATCGTACAATAAACACAAATTCCAATAAATAAATTTTAACGCCATCAAATGTACAAGATTCATATAACGCGACAGCTATATTTGAAACTAAACCTGCATGTTTACTCCCAAAGAATGTAAGTCATTTCATAATAAAACAGCTGCGTACTAATTTGAGACAGCAGTTTCCGTTTAAGCAAAAGGGAAAGTCCCTAGGAACTTCCAGGCCTCGGGTCAATTTACAATAAGGTCGGTCCGCATTAAAAAGTTGCCAGTCAAGCCGAAAATAGTTTTAAAACTTCACGAAAATAAACTGACAGTCGTGCGACGGATGTTTATATTGTCGCAATACATGCCTAACGAACCAAGATTAACCGTTGTGTTTTATTCAAAATTGCTGTACATAGAAAAGCGCGTGGTCCAAGTCTCTCAAAACACATCAGGTGCATTACTGAAAGTGACATGAGACTTGTGTTTCTTTTCTGACCAACTTGTGGAGGAAATATAAATCGCGCCGTTACCAAATTCCATACAAATGCACTTAAACTAACTGAATGAGTTGGTTATAACACTATAACACTTCGAACACTGAGACTGAGATGAAGTATAACATTAAAGAAGACAATACTATAAAATATAAAGAATAGAAACAGATAAACCTACCGAACTACCTGAAACGCGACCTGCTTCACACACCAATGAAACAAACTGGGTTTGGCTTACACAAACCTGTCAACTTTAAAACACCCGCACATAGAATAAACTTCATTTGCAGCTTTAAAGTCTGATGAAATAATATAATGGGCTGACGAAACTTCTGAAATGGTTTTGGTTTACACAATCCCGTCAACTAAAAACATCAGCACATTCAGCAAACTGTTGCTGATGCAATATTTGGGCTCAGTGATGCAACTTCCGTAACAAAAATACTTCTTTGTTTCGAACAAACGTTTCCACTGACAAGACCCTGACAAATGTTATTCGAATATCAAAAAATGGCTGGATGTAAAAGTTCCTTCGTCAATGTTTTGGCTTGATTTATTAGACAGCGGTTCGTGCCTCGATGGCGACCTCAAAAATGAAAGGTCAAAACTGAAAACTGAACTGGCAGTTCTTCTTGAGTTCTTGTAATTTATAAAGAAAGCAAGTAAAGTTTTCCTTGCTTCTTTCCCGCTTAATATTTGAAACGACACTCGTCCTCGACAAATAAGTCAAAGAGAAGAATAAAAAATATTTGTCATTAATACAAGACAGTCGCGTAATAAAAGTCGGGTGAAAATGAAAAGCCAAGACTCACTTGTACAAGTCCAACGCATGAAGACAGAACTTCTAAACCAAGTTTTACCTGACTTGGTGCTGTATCAACGATACAATAATCGCAAACATCCGCCGAAACAAAGCTACGTGCTGACCGAATGAACCAAATTCCTGAATATCCGTCAAGAATAGTTTTGTCTCAGTTTAGTACTAACTCATGTGCGCGCTCGTCGTTATGCAGCAACTTTTAAAGCTTCAGTTACAAGAACCTACCATTAAATACAACTGCACTGACTTGTTCCCGTTTCTATGTTCTTTCAGCGTTTCCGATGTGAAACAAACTGCCGATCGACTCAGCTATAATGACTGCTCAAGAGCAATAAAGTGTATCCGCTAAACGTCTCGACAACAAGACGAACAGGTTCCGTAAAAGAATATCCGCATTATTGCGACACGCACTGCTCACAAGGCACATCACTTATTCTAACTTCTATGTGAATTGTATGGGCTCATGAGATAATCGATTGCGAATGACCAATGCTGACTCAGTATTTAATAACAACGTGTGTCGCCCGCGCCTTGCGAACAGCACGGTCGCGTTTCCCTCCGCGTAACATCACCAGAACAAGTCCTCGCCAAGACTCACTACTCTAACTAGGGCAACTCTTACCTTCGTAGAGGTTTTTTCCACTGCGTGCTAGACTGTGTAACGCATCGGATGAAGTGAATAACTTTTAGTAAACGCCGCCTACACGTGACGAGGCGGCGACCACGCAACAGGAGAGACACTGAGGTCGAGTTGGTTTGATTCTGGTCAATGCCGGTTTAGTATGGTACAAAAGTACTGATTCGCGCTGAAACCACGGCTTTGCTTCTGTCAACACATGCAACGAAAGTGCCGAGTAAGCACATCGGACTTCCTTTTCACTTATTAGTAAGCCCAACGGACTTCTTTGTCACTTAAATAAGCACATCCGACTTCATGTCATGTCGGCGGCGTTCAACAAAGCGACCAGAATGTCGTCTGCCTTCTCTTCAAATTGGACTGTGAATAATCTCTCCTTTTCTGGCTAAAGATTGTATGTACGAGTGAAAAATGAAGTTGAAGCCGAGGTTTTTTCCTGTTTGAGACATAGACAGCCTGCAGTATCAGCGGCGTGTTGTTCAACAACAGGAGATCTTTTCCTTTGGGTTCAATCGTCAAGGGCTATTATCACGATGGCTCCCAAAAATCTTCTCTGCCTCAAAATCGTCCACAGAACTGATGAGGCAGCGCAGAAGGCTTCCCAATCTAATTCGTTGTCATTTTCAATATCAAAGTTACTGTTGAAAACAGGTGCACAAACTAAGGCGTTTATTCATTTGGCATCTGAACGTCCAATGATAAGACTACATCAAGAGTTGCACTATGAGATGCGAACGTGTGAGCTAGTTAAACACAAACTTATTTCATTTTCCCTAACCTTCACTAACCTTAGCTTTGAGGAACACTACAGCAGAAAACTATACAAAATTTGACCACACCACGGTTTCAATGGAAGCAAAGCAAATATACAATGTCCTGCCGATCCTGCACTACAAATATGAAAACACTGATATGAAAATTATAGATACAGTGAAGCCTCATTTAGTCACAAGGGAACCCTTTTGATTACAGGAACAACATGCAAGCCCCGCTTTAAAGTAGGAGGCATGAAGTAATAAAAGTTGCAACCAGTTGTTCAATTTACCAAGCCGCTATTGGTTTCATAACTCCTCTGAAGCTTAAAGCAAACTTAAGGCAAACGTCCCTTGCGGCTGTGTAGTTTATACTCACAATCCCTATCTGGTAAAAACCCCTCTGAATTGCATTATTTACAAGAAACACGACAATAACTGCTATACAAATAATACATGATTTCACAAAAACACCCATCCACGCCCACTCCTCGTCAGCAAAACGGCTACAAAACAACAACAACAACAACAACAACAACAACAACCAGAGACAGCGACGTATAGGGTGTTGAGAGCCAAAGTCTGTGTGTTTAAACCACTTTGACACAATCGATGGTATTAAACATCAGTTTCCCGTAAAAGTTTTCCAATTACAGCTTCGAAGAATTCTTTCCCAGACATCAACGGGTATTTCTTCATAACTGCATCAACAAAGACCCTGCCGACAACACGTTCTTTGGGGTCAATGCCCACCTCGCCTACTGTGGTCTCAAAGCGGTGAAGTGCGGTGTCCGCGCCTCCAGCTTTCACAATAACCTGGTTTACTTCCACGTAGAAGTCCCGCGACGAATCATGTGACATCTCCACCAAGGGTTCTAAATACAGTAAACAATGAACAGAGGATAAGTGGGCAATAAACAATGCTAATTTTAACTTGATATTTAACTTTGTATTACGCCATGCAGGGTTCGTCACTGTACAAACTGCGGCCAAATGTACGGTTGAAAGACTATATATATATATATATATACAATAATAATAATAATAATAATAATAATAATAAATGATAATGATAAAGAAAGAGACAACAAATTTGAATTTTTGGCCGAGTTGTGAAACATTCAAGAGCTTTACAGGTTTCTTTTAAACGTTGTCCTGAAATAAGCAGCCATTACTTACTGTCCACAAAATATCTTCCTGGGCCCTCAGTGTTTTGAGTGGGTAAACCCTCTTCCTCCTGTTTTTGCTCGTCTGTTGCCATGCCAACCAACTTCGCACTTTCAGGGCCACCTTCCTCGATAGTCGGTATAGAGGATCTCTTGGGTCTCCGGCATGTTGGCCAACGTTTATACTTGAGGCGATACACAATGGCCAGAATAACGAGCACGATTGCAAATAGGATTGCTAACATTGGTGTGGATAAATCATCTGTACGGCGAAGAGGCAGTTGATCGGTGGACATCGCCACATGCATGATGGCAGAACCGTTGCGTGTCCGTAGTTTGGGTGTAGGACCAACAGTCTGCTTAGATGTGAAGACAGAACTGTTGGCTGGCGGTGCTTTCTTGGGTTTAGAAGCCGTCATGCCGGATTTTTTTCGCAGGCTCGGACTGGATGCTGTCACGGGTGCGGTAGTTGCTGGACGTGGCGGGGTGGATGTCCTACCGCACGGTTTACTTCGCCCAAAACGACATACCTGGTCGTCTGGCATGCTTTGATCTTTGCACTCGCTTACCACGGTGTCTTTTCCGTCCCCGCAACATGGGGAGCAAGGCTCGCACTGGCTTGTAAAACGATCCGGATAGAAACCAGGCTTGCAGCCACCACATTCACTGTCGGAAGTCAGGGTGCAGTCCTTTACTGTTAGGCGATTGTGCTTCGGGCAACTGTAGCAGTGCTCACAAATTCCTGTGCCCTTTTCTGCGGAGAAGGTCTCGCCAAGGACGCAGGCCTTGCACATGAGGGACGTCTCTGGAGTGATCACGGAATAACACTGGACGGATGCTCCGCTTCCCATGGAACACCGGGGACAATTCAGACATTGCAAAATGACGTCTTTGCCCGGTTCTTTCACCGTGATTTGGTCATTTCCACACCCGTTCGGCATCTTAGTGTGATCACTGTGATTTCTGTGGAAAAAGGCCATGCAGACCAGTTTATTCCAAGGAGAGTATTCTTAGGAAACTATCTAACTATACGCTCAAGCTAATTCACAGAATAATCCATTGTTACAATAGCAACCTAATGTAATTTTTTTTGTTGCAAATGCGATTAAGGTTAACTTCCAGTTCTTGACCCCAGTTATGTAGGGCACCGTGGAAACACGTTCTTTACGTTACTTCCGTTGATCAGCGTTCGTCGCTATCACTATGAAACCTGGGTCTAACCAGAAGTAACATTTCACCTCTTGTGCAAGCCCCGTGTTTCTTTTTGCGCAACTAATGTTGTATAGCACATGTATTGAATCAACTTGTACTTGACCATCAAGTCTTAGCTTTGAGCTTTTTAGATAAGTTTTAGCTAGGATTTACAAGCGTTACACGAACAACAAAAACTGTACTTTTCCACAATTATGTTTAATGACCGCTGACTCAAAAATATGGTGATCGCACAGTCGAAAAACGTATTTCCGCGTTCTCATTCATGAAGTGTGAGCACAACATGGCCTCTCGTCATACTTAGTTGCCTGGACGAGAAGTGAAAATCATTGGGGAATTTGTATTGTGGGGCAAAGTTTATCCATATATCACTGAAATAAAAAATTCGATGATTTATTGCACGATTCCCAATAACAGACAGGTAGGTAGTGTAATTATCTCAAGAATGAATTGAGATTTTGCTGGTTCTAGAAAACGGAAACCCATCCCCGGACGTGAGCGGGAAACGTCTACTTTTGATATGTTACCACTATATTCTCGAATGTCTTGGCACAGTAGTTGAAACAAGGCGTATATGACACAAAATAGAAATCAAAGCACAAAAGCACAAAGCCAAAACAAGCAAACCTGCTATGTAAGTTTCCTGTGCTGCAGCCCACGCAAGTGACCTCGCTTGCTGATTGGCTTAATCAAGAGACAAGATTTCCGCTGAAGGAACACTTTGTAACTTCTGGAATCCTTCTCAAAATCCTCTGTACGACTCTGGAACTCCCTGTTATGTAATTTCACTTTGGGTCTTTTGTATGTTCATCATGAAATGATCATGAATTTAAAAAATATTCGAATCTCATGACTCATCAAATTTTCGGAGCCTCAAGTAAGCACGAAGAGTCTCAAAAGGCCAGGCATCCCTTTCAGTATGATCGAGAAGGTGAGCCAAGCCTGGCTAAAACGAGTACGTAATGTCGTAAGCCGGACAGCTAAGAACTAGTTAGATAATAGAATGTAAGTCATAAGTTAGAGATTGATCAGTCGTGTTCTTTGATTTTACCAGTTCCGACTCGTGGAACTGTGACTCAATCTATTACCCCATATCTCTCTCTGTTCGGCCATCACTCGTGGTAAATTTGCACGTGAAAAAGATTAAAACTAAACTTCGACTTATTTACCGACCTCTTCAGTGCGCGGGAGCCTACCGAAACGCTGTTCTGTCTCAAGTCCGTTCCCACGCTGACATACAAACTCAACTGGTCGGAACTAACACGCCAAGTCACAAAAAGAGCTGTTTTCCGAGCGGAAAACGAGTTATGGTAACAATTATATGCGCTGACAGGAAGGAAATGGACAGTGAATCGCTGCCTGAGCCTCTTGGCCCAAAACGTTGCCGCGTAAAGCAAGATTGAATGAACAGGAAATGGAAAACTAACAGGAACACAGTCATTTCCGGGATGAGTGGGCATACATAAGCTGGTTACTGATTGGCTTAATTTGTTTCTGAAAGAAATCAGATTCTAATCTTTCTCAAAAAGTCGTACCTCCCCTCATGTGGTAACCGGCTCACTTACTATCTTTATATTTTGACTTCGCTTTAACTTCAGGTCTTTAGCAAAAGTCACAAATTCGGTTATTGGTTCGTCACGTAAAACACTACTCTGTCTCAAATCCTTTTCGACACTGGCACAACAAACCCTATTGTTCGGGAATGTATCACTAGTCCAAACACGCCAAGCGGCTAAGTTATAAAAAGAGCTGTTTTCGAGTGGAAAACGAGTTACATTAGAGAACTGGTAGAGGAAATGAAGACTGAATCACTGCCTGAGCTGTTAGTCCCAAAACACTGACGCGGAAAGCAGGATTGAAAGAACAGGAAATGGAAAACCGAAGGGAACACAGTCATTTCCGGGATGATTGGGATACATAAGCTGTTTGTTTGCAAACTACAAAAAGATTTTTTTATTAAGTACATTTTCGAGATTTCACTCGACTTGCTGTGTTGTTTAATAAATTATGAATAAATATCAAACTCACAAAGCATGGACTCGTCTCAGCTGACCTGGAAACATACATCGCAACTCAACAATAAACATGCACACTGTTATTAATATTGTACAGCCCCAGGGCGTTATTTTTTTCATGAGCATAATTAGAACTTGGTGTTGTCCAACCAATTCTTCTGTTGTTTCTGACAGAAACAACTATGTATACTTTGCTTTTGTAAGTGACCTATTTGCAAATAAAACCCATTCAGTTCTGGTAAATGAAATCATATGACGTAGCATGGAGCTCATTTGGCTGTATAGGGAAACTCAGACGTCCCCTTGTATGAATCTTGGATGCTTTGACTCATGAAAAGTCCGACGATTTAATATAAAGTCAACAAGAGTCACGCCAGGATCGACATTTTCCGAAATCGCATGGTGTTGCCTTCCCTGTTTTTCAAATCACTCAAAAAATGCTAAACTGGTCGGCTTTCGTTGATAGTTCCACCTACTGTACGACTGTTGGAACAGTATTAGTCGCGCCTTCGCTCTGACGACAAATAGTTAAACCTTTCTTTGAATTATTAAAGATCAAGCCACTAATAATTAGCAACACGTTCAAACTCTCGTCACGTGATTGTCACAGGAACACAGATCTGAATCAATATACCTCAAACAAAAACTGTAGATGTTTTGAACATTCATAAATTTATCATATTCCTTCCTTTTAAGATAATGAGAGCATCTTGTGATACAAGGTGCCTCGGGTAACTTCACCAATTTACGGAAAACAGAACCTCCGTAATATCGCGCGCCAGCATGCTTTTTTGCTTCTACCAAATTCAACTCTGACTTGTACCATTTTAGCTCACTTGAGCCTGAAAGCGTAGCTTCGTTTCGATTTGTTATACTACATCGCAGCTCAGGTAATAATTCATAATAAATCAACCAGAACAAGTATCAGTGGGAAGAACAACAATTCTTATCGCAGTTACCATGTGTTCTGTTTCGGCAAGTATAATGTACATAATTTACAGACCTACCTCGTGCTTGCCACAGTTCGCGTGAGTCCAAAATGGAAATGGATAAAAGGGGCATTGGGCGCCGCTTGATAACGCAATTATGACGTCATTTAACAATCACGTGTCTGTGACTCCCAAGGGAAGGCGTGTCAGTGTAGGCGGCAAAAATACATAAACTGATGCTCGGATGACCAGTCGACTCGACTTGTGACTCGATAATAAAGCGATGTCGAAAATCTATTCCATTTCAATACTCCCTCCTCTTTTTTCCCCAGCTTCGACCATACTGCACAGGCTTTTTCATGGTGAAAAAAAGAAAAACACTGGTAGCTGGTGATGAGAACAAGAAACAATTGGGATCTTACTTGCCTTAGCTTTGTCCACTCTTCTTCACAACTGATGCAGCTCAAAGAAGCTTGAGGAGAGGCACTGGGTCATAGTAGTCGCTCTACGCAATATTCAGTAACAATTATACTGCCTAGATAATACTCTGTGAATCGGCTGCCGAGAATTATACAAACTCTAGTAATTTTTTTTCTTTTTTTTTTTTTTTTTAACTAATCTTGTTTAGCCAAAACAATTGCAAGCCATTTCTTCGCGGCCAGATGGAGATGTGTTTATTTGGAGCAGTTACGAAGCAGATCGAAGGGAAAGTCCCTTGGAGTCTCCATCCAGTTCCGGCTCCGCGGTAAACTACAAAGCGGTCGGTGCTTCGCGCAAACTGATCAAACAAAGCGTTATGGAAAAAGTTACCAGCTTTCAAAAATGCTGTCATAGTCACGTAACTCCCAAAAACGGCGATGGATCCCAGATTCAAAACCTCACAGAAAGAAATCCACAGCCTAGTACTTGGACTTGTCCAAGTAAAATGGTAAAAAAAAGACCTGCTGTGTTAGTTTCCTGTGCTACAGCCCACGCAAGTGGCCTTGGTTACTGATGGGCTTAATTTGTTTCTGAAAAAAATAAGATTCTAATCCTTCTCAAAAGTCGTACCTCTCCTCACGTGGTAACCGGCTCACTTACTATCTTTATATTTTGACTCGCTTTCACTTTAGGAATTTTAGCAAAAGTCACAAGTTCATTAACCTCCCTCGCAGCGGTTATTGGTTCGTCACGCAAAACACTACTCTGTCTCAAATCCTTTAAATTTCCCACACTGGCACAACAAACCCTATTGTTCGGGAATGTATCACTAGTCCAAACACGCCGAGCGGCCAAGTTATAAAAAGAGCTTTTTTCGAGTGGAAAACGAATTACAGTAGATGAACTGGTAGAGGAAAAAGTACTGAATCACTGCCTGAGCTGTTAGTCCTAAAACGTTGCCGCGGAAAGCAGGATTGAAATAATAGAAAATGGAAAACTGAAGAGAACACAGTCATGGAATGAGTGGGCATACATAAGCTGTTTTGTTTGCAAACCGCTAATAAAGGTTCATTTATTGGTTGTCGACGGTTTACGGTTGTCGACATAATTTCACTGGACCGATGCTGCTGTGACAAATAATGAAAAGGTATCAAAATCACAAGGCATGAACGTGTCTCAACTGTTTATTCATATAACAAAACCCATTCAGGTTTTGGCCAACTAAATTAAGGGGACGTGATGGCATACTGATCTAAAGTAAGGGATCCGGCAAAGCTAAAAATGTTTAAGACACTGTGACTGTTCGTTTTAGGTATGTTCTTCCCGTTCCGTGTGAATCAGATTCCTGTGACGCTAGATTTAACGGTCACGTGACAAACTGAGTCTAAAAGGCTGAATTGCTACTCGTTAGAGTGAAGACGCTAACTAGTTCAATAATCAGCGAAAACCGACCAATTTAGCTTTTTTGAGTGGTTTGACAGGCAGGAAGGGCGCGGTGACACCACTGAAACTCGCGCTATTATCGGTACATTGTCGCTCTTGGAGTGACTCTTGACTTAATTTATAATCGTTGGACTTTTCATGAGCTAAACAATATCCATTCAAAGAGCATCTTGTGGCACAAGGTGTCTGGGTAGTTTCACAAATTTGCAGAAAATAGAACCGGCCGTAAATCAGCAGCATGCTTTTTGCTTCTAGCAAATTAAACTCGGACTTGTATCACTTCTTGTTACAACCCTAGAACACTTGAGACTGAAAGCCGGCTAAATCAGAATCAATAACACTCAATTCTTATCGCGGCAGTTACTGCATGCCTTCAATTAGGCAAATATAATGTACATTTACAGATCTTACCTTGTGCTTGCCACAGTTCCCTACACGTGCGAGTCAAAATGGGTCAAAGTACATTGGGGCCTGCTTGATAACACAATGACGTCATCAACAATCACGTGTCTATGACTCCCGAGAGAAAGTGCATCAGTGTGGGCGGCAAAAATTGCTTGGTCATGGAAATATAAACTGCTGCTCGGATGACCTGATACTGACAAGACCGCCTATATAAAGAAACCACATCGCCACTGAACTCAGTCGATTTGTGGCAAGGCTAACGAAAGAGACAGCCGATTTAATTTGTTGCCTGCGCTAATTAACGTACCTTCCCCGGCCTTCAATCTCAAGACTCTTTCGCAGTGAAAAGAAAGAAAAGACGACTTTATAATTATGAGAATAGCTTGAAAATCTAGCAAACTCGGGATCGCTTCTATGTCCCCAAAGCTCTGATCATTCTTTCTTTGGCTTCATTATGTTGGTAACTTGTTTCCTAATGCATAACTATTTTGATGCAGTTCGAAGAGAGGCCCTGGTCCGGAGCAATCGATCAGAAAGAAGCCACACTTATTGACACTTGCTGACACCAGAAATGTTATTGTTTAAATTATAATGTCATGAATAAGTATACCTCAGCCGGGAACTCGCACAACACAACACAAACCCTAGTTAATGACTTCAAACACCATCAAATGTTCAAGTTTTGAATAACGCGGCAGCTATATTTGAAACTGATTAAACCTACATGAATCTAAAGAATGCAAGTCATTTTCATGACAAAACAGCTGCGTATATTTTAAGACAGCTGTTTCCGTTCAAGCAAAAGGGAAAGTCCCTCAGAAATTCAGGCCTGCTATATCGGATAGTTTCAAAACTTAACACAAAGAATTTTACAGTCGTGGGGACAGCATTGTTGTATTGAAAAGTATGTCTGGAAGACTACAATCCCTAATCAATTTATATTTACAACTTCCTTGTCCAAGTAAAGCAGGTGAATCTTGGGTTACGCAATAATTAAATTTGCATTTTCTGCACATAGAAATTCGCGAGGTCAAGTCTGTCAAAACACACCAGAAGTGACATGAGACCAGTGCGCATTTTTTTCAGACCAGCTTGTAGAGCAAGTAATCCCGCAGTTACCAAATCCCACTCTACATCCATATAATACGTCATTAAGGCACTTTAACTGGATGAGTTGGATAATAAACAATACACTTTGCACACTCGTGCGGACTGAGATAAAGGCTCATAAAGCAGACAAGATAAAATAAAAGGGATTAAAACAAAAAACTTACTGAGCTGCCTGAAACACGCCACTTGCCTAACAAACGCTGACTTCACCAGTGAAACAAAATGGTTTTGGCTCGTGTACACAAACCCGCCAACTTTAAAGCACCCGTACATGCTATGCAGCAAACTTAATGTGCATCTTTAAAACAGCTGATGCAATAATTAGTTGTGGGCTGACGCAACTTCCGTAATGGTTTTGGGTTCTTTTACACGATCCCACCAGCTTTTCGAATGAAACACAGCAATGATATAGCGAAACAAACAAAACAAAACAAAACAACGGAAGTCGTACGCGGCCTCTATTATTTCTCAGATGTTTTCTTTTTTTATCTAAGTGCTTCATTTTGATGAGATACTTTGACAGGCATAGCCAAAAATATTTGCCCAATCCAAGACTCGAAAGACACCAGATAAAAATGAAACGACAATTGGTAATTGGGTATTATGTGACACTTGTACAGGTCCAATGTAAATAAGAGGAAAATGAAGCTTTATACCTCAGTCGAATGTACGGTATCAACGATTACCGTAACATACAATGAATTTATCAAAGCGAAACTGTTGCGATATGAAGTGATTTCAGAGCGCTTGGAAACTCCAACATTTTCTTCCAGTCGCTACGAAAAAGAACGTGGAAAAAACTTATAACAATTTAGTCAGGAATACAGTGAGATGATTTAAATCTGATGTGCATATAACTGCGATGCAGCAACTAAAAATGAGCCGAAATTAACTAACCACGTGCTGACCGAATGAACCGAATTCCTGAATTTCCTCAAGGATAGTTTCATCTTTGTATGAAAAGTCATGCAACTTTTGAAGCTTCAGCTATATACAAGAACTAGCTACACAGGCTTGCGCCCGATTCTCTGTGTTCAGCGTTTCCCATATTTTACATAAATCTGCTGATTGCTCAAAAGATATGTATCCCGCGGCAATCACTCATTATGTCAACAGGACGAAGAGGTTCTGAAATAATTCTGCGTTATTTACTGTTCACAAGGTCCGCTTTGTAGCGGAGACAGCAGCAAGCCCGGCTTATTCATACTAGTCTATGTTAATTGCGATTCTCTAATGACATAATCGGCTGATAATGGTCAAAATCTGTAGACAGGTGCTGACTCAGTAAAATGGCGTGTGTAGCCGGCCAAACAGCAATCGGACGGCGCGTAACATATCATTACACAGAACGATATCTCACTAAGACTTACTAAAACTACAAATTCACATTCTATGGCACAACTAATGAGTTTCCATCTAAAGAGGACATCCCTTACCGACCTTACCTTATTCGTAGAGGTAGTATCCGCTGGCGCGCCAGATGAAGTGAACGGCTAAGCAATTGCCGCCTACACGTGACGTGGCGGTGACCACATGACACTGGATAATAAACTGATCAGTAAAACCCTGAGGTCGAGTTGGTTTGATTTGGGTCCTTCCCACTGTTGTTCGGTCTCATGTAAAGGTTCCTTTAAAAAAAAATGGGGCGAATTAGTACATAAAGACTCGTGATGAATCGTGATGAATCGTGATGAAACGATGAACACACGCGACGAAAGTGCCGAGTAAGCACATCGGACTTCCTTGTCACTCACTTCTGTCACGTCGGTATTCAACAAAGCGACCGGAATGTTGCCTGTTGTCTCTGGTAAGTAATCCATCCTTTTCTGTCCGAGTGAAAATTGAACGGAGTTGAAGCCAACGGACCTCGCTCGGCCGGCCTCGCTCTCAAACTTCGGCTTCAAATCATGCCTTCATTTTTTCACTCGCGCGTACTCCCATACATAAGCCATATAATCATTTTCAGCATTTTAGTCTGAAATAGGGTATTGATTGTGAACCTTTGAGTCTGGAATAGGGTGGGAGATTTTGATATGTGGTCTGAAAAAGTGTCGAAAAGCGCACGTTGCGGTCTGAAATAGGGTCGAAAAGGCGCAAATTTTGGTCTAGAAAACGGTCGAAAACCAAATATTTTGGTCTGAAAATTGTTGTGAGGAGTACTCCCCCCCGCCGGAAATCTTTCGCCAGAAAAGGAGGGGCTGCTTACAGTCAACTTTAAAATTAAACTGAGCGTCCTTATTTGGCTGCTCTCAGCCGTCCAATCGTAACAAAGGGTTTAACGAATTTTAGTCCTCGACAAAGGAATCATCCAAATCTCCACGTCTGCCAAATGAAACCTGAAGTGGTGAAGTCTAAAAGCATAGCGGCGTTTCCTTTATCTAAGAATTTAGACAGCTGGCTACAAGAACATGGACGGAGCGAGTGTACCAGTAAGAGAAGTCCGCATTATTCGACCACTCTGGTATAGGGAGACATGATGATTCGGAAAATATTGCATGCTCGTTACATTACATATGTTAGTGTTTTGTCCGGTCCGGTCTCTGCAAGAAAATTCCTCTTTGGGAGCATAGGGTGGTCAAAAACAATAGAAAATACTCAAACAGTGAACCTCAAAGGCGATCTCACCGTCGCTTACGAGAGGTGTCACTAAAATTATGACTGAGACACCAATCGGTGAAGTGGTCGCTCAGGGAGGACCACTGTAGCTACAGAGTGCCCTGCATTTTTGGAGGCTCCCCTTGAAAACGAGTGGATACGCGGATACACACTGATTTTCTTTCGTTTTTTTTTTTTTTTTCTTTTTTTTCCGAGGATTAGATGAAGCGGAATATACACGCATGCCAGTGGGACTAGACCACCCCTCCCCTACGTTTTTTGGAGCCGTATTCACTAAAAAAATATGCTAGCATAAGTCGCATGCGTAATCCGCTGATCGGAAAGTGTCAAGCCCATCCTATCTCTTTTCTGTACAGCAATCGTCGCAGACTCATGCGGACGTTTAATGACATAATACTGTCAAAAACACTGCAAGCTGTTATGATTTCGCGTTTTGCAAAGAGCAATACAGTTATGCAATGAACTCGACTTAGCCTCAACTTTAGGGAGAAATTACATGCTGATCATCTCGTTTAAAAGTAACACATAATCTTCCCAGTTCTCTTATCAGTATTCATGATATAAAATACAGGTCTACATATACTTGACCTGAACCCGAATAATCCTAAGATTGGTTTATCTACACATACACTAAAGGAAATTACCCAATTCAACCTGTGACACGTGCGTTAAGTCGAACGCTGGGGTCCTTCCTAGAATCGTTCGATACTATAATATATTACAAATTTATGTGAATTTAACCCTTTGAATCACTCAATTCACACTGCAAATTCGCCCAAGCCACCCAGTTTAAGAAAATATATCCATGAGTTATGTATTCAAAGACTGATTGTTCAATTAGCTTCCAGCTGGGCAAGGTATCAAAACGAAAGTTCTCATTTACTGTATGCTACATCTGTGGTAAAAAATAACTGAAACAGAATATAATTGAAGTTCACCACCCACTGGGAGTTCAAGGCCGTTTACAGAACAGCTTATCACTTCAGAGTATGAGAGTTTCTTTGCCTCGAGTCTCAAGAAAAGGTTTCAACACTGCAGCGGCGTCAGGTCGATGAATTAAGACTTGTAATGTGTAGTAAAGTTTGTAGACCGTAGCGTCGGGAGTTGTAGCGGACCAGTCTTGAAGCAACAGCTGTGTACTCTGGGTTGGCTCAAGTTTGAAGTTCATAGCTTGTGTGTGTGTATAGCCAAGTTTCCCCGCCAGATACACCCAGTTCCTCATTGCCTTTGGGTTGAGATAAAAGCCAAGCTGTTCAAAAATGTCCGCCCCCAAGTCCTTCACCATCTCCACGCCATGGTTCCCTAAAATCAGAGAAAATTCTTTGAATAATACAGATATAACACTATTTTTAAAAAAAATCTCGAGCAAAATCTCCAAATGCGTCCTGGGAAGCATCCCCATGGATTCCCCCGCGAAGCTCGCGCCTTCGCCGCTTGCACAATTGGAAACCGGTCAGATTCTCCAATGGACAACGCCCCTGAGAATCCCCGGATAATCTTCTTCTTGTTTGCATCAACACAACAGCAAAGCAATTCAATAGTATTATATAGACACAAGTGTTTTACTGAAAAATATACCGTGCGTAAAATTCGTACGAAACTACATCCGGGACTCGAGATTTCCCACTTCTGTTTGTGCATTTTCTCATAAAACACTCGTGTCTATATAATAAAAAGAAAATTACACGGGGGCTTGAAGATACAGATTTCTTTTTTTTCTCGTGGTATTTTTCTTATTTTTCTCGTGGTAAAATTCATATCTTTGCGCCGCCGTGTAATATCCTTTATTTTTTATTTCTGTGACTCAATCTTATTTCAGAGTTAGCAGATCAGATTGAATCAACCAACGACATCATTTCAACAGGTTTCCCCGTTCGTTGCAGGCAAGTTTTCGTTTGGTAGTGAAAATGAGGCGAGGCAAAAGTTGCGGAGGGGGGGGGGGGGGGGGGGGAAAGGGCGGAGGTGCCCCGCCCCCTCCCCTCCCCCGCCCCATTCTACTCGCAAACGAAAAATGTTAAGGTCTGCAAAACGGTTTGGAACACTTTTATCACCTAATTGAATGCACTGTCAGTGTTCTAAACACAATATCGCAGATAATAAATTTGGTCATGTGCCAAAGGTCGGTCTACTCTCGTCAGCTGTCGCCGCGACTGATATACGATCCTTCCCAGCTGTGTGTACAATATTGGGCCGCAAGAAATGTTTTGTCGTTAAACAGGATATGCCGCTTCACTGATCATCCATAAATCACTTTTCACTAAGCCGTTTCGCAAAAGCAAGTCATTAAACGGAGCACACAGCCGAATAATAAGAAGACGAGACGTACAATTAAAAGGATCAGGTTTAACAGGCGGTGACGAGAATATTAGACAAATAAACAATCTCCTGGCCTATGCCAACACAAAATATCGCCAAACCTGGTTTGTCTTCCAAGAATCTGCCTGCTGTTGCTGCTCCTGTCGTGATATTAGAGTCAGTCACGACTTCCAGTGATCCTCCGATGTTGGAACTCGGCCAGTTTGTAGATTCGTTCCCGATCTGAAAATCGTCAACCTTCCTTGCCAGATCAACCCTTCCAATCTGTTCGAGAAGGTCCTTGAGGTAGAGAAGCTGTCCTTTTTGGACGAGGCCTGCGCGATGCAAGAGATTCACCAAACCGAGTGCGTCCGCTGATTCCAACATTTCCGGCGGAATGTGTTCCTGGCACAAAAACTTCATTCCTTGAACTTGATTGCTTGTCAAATCTTTACAGATGGCCAGGAGAAATTTTAAGTAATCTGAAATCACCGACTGGCCCATTATATTTGATCTGTTTATCATTCTCTCTGCAACGCACGTGTTTGTTGAAGGCTAAGGGGATGTCCCTTTCCCAGAACTCATTGCGGGCATTGAGGATACGTAATCTATACTGATGAACCGCCCAGACTTCTAACACAAGTCGATTGGAGAACTCAGAAGCAGAAAGGAAACAAAACAAGTGCATATTACCGAAAAAATACCTGTCCCCTGATATGCATCTGTAACTTTAAAAAATTGCATCACAGATCGGGTGTACAGTCAAGGGAGCGATCAAACACCCGATCAAATAAGAGATTCTCAGAATGGATGCGTGACAAACAAACCTTTCGTGACAAGCAGGAGATTATAGCCGTCGATTAGCTCAGGTGACCAGAATTGGTATCAAGTTGATTATTATTTAAAGTTTTGCCGAGCTTCGCTCTCGGGCAACTGTTCGCTTCTCGGAACAGATAATATCCTCGGACAATTATCCGTGCATATTTCCTCGCCAAAAGTAGTTTATTGTTTATATATTTGTACGCAAAGGCAAGATGTTTCTCTAGAATGCTATCTGTGTGAGAATGTGGTCCCGGCGAGATAATTGAATAATACGTCAAAGCTAAGCTCATTCGTTTTGATCTGGAAAGTTCCGCCGGGGTTTATATCAAATTGTTCCCCCGCCTTAATCCCAATCCCGACGTCCATCAAGATGTCCTCAAGGAAACCACACATTGTAACCCGAAAACAACGCAAATTTGGACACCAATCGACAATAAACAACCTCACTGATTGCTCCTTCTTCAGATCGAAGAAACGACAAAAAAAATTACAGTAAATCCAATAGAGTGAAGTGGGCTGCTGCTCGTGTGTTCAATTATCTATCAGTCGGAACAGAGCAACCCATTTTGATGACGTCTAGAAGGTTAGTATTTCACCGGAATACAGACTTATTTAGATAATTCGATGATGTTATCATAAAGGTTTCTGTCATAAGAGTCTATGAGGGCGTGACTGAAAGGTCAGCAGGCCTCACGAGTCACACATTAACATAATCATATTCACGGCTCATTCCTCACGCGAAGATAGAACGAGCCGTCTGTTATCTTTCTCTCGACTCAGCAAGGATCTGTCTCGTCACAGTTTGGCCGACCCAATAATCAGTTTAGTATAAGACGAAAGAACGTCTGGACCGTGAAACCGCGGCGTCGAGCAGATAGTTTGAGCGCGTACAGTATATCGCACCGCAGTCTGCAACATTTTTTGGTAAGTATCTTGAGGTAGTCTAAAATACACTATTGATGAATTTTCTCTTGTGTTCAACGCGCGATGACCAGGGAGGGTTTGAAATAAATAACTTTGTCTTGATCATGACAACTGCACCAACTGAGTATATCACTATGTTTGTACACAGTCTTTGATTAATTTTTTATGGTGCCGTAGCTTAGTCCACACGAAAAGTCATTTCTATTTCCTTGCGTTTGCGTTTGCGCGTCATAAATGTTTAACATTGTTTAACATAATATCGTGTGAACCGGTCGGTTTGCGTTAGCTCTTGCCTTAATTGCTTTACTCGTGCACATGTGGAGTTATTATATATTGATTGTTTGGTAAGTCACTAAGGGAAGATATACTATTAATCAAAACTGAGCTTGCAGACGGCTTTGTCACAAGTTGTTATATTGTATATCAAGAACACACACTAACAGCAGACCCTTGAGATGTGTCTCATGACCTGATCCAATTTCAATGCAAAATTGATGCTGTAACTTTTTCCTGGATAATTTCACGCAAAGAGAAACATGTACCAGATTTATCTGCTCGTCATTTATACATCAACTGTAAATCCTGCCGTCATACATCATGTGTGTCTGAACTACATTGTTGCGGCGCAACTCGCGGCAGCTGTGTTTACATAACATTGCACCGTTGTTTGGTAAACCGCTCTTTTTCTTTTGACGGTCGATTTTTAGAATACACATCATCAGTCTTCATAAAGGTGTCAGCCGCTTCAGTCATGTAGTCCGACTGTACGGCAGAACCGTCGCCCGGAAGCAAAATATTCGTATCGTTGAAGTATTTGTTGTCGCTGTGGTGGTTCTCTGCTCTCTGTCGGCTTCCAACTGACACGTCATCTGGTGGTGGCACGACTTTGGGAGAGGGGGAGAGGGGGAGAGTGGAAACACTTCAAAAAGCCCTGGTGTTATAATTCATCCTTAGAGCAAAGTTGTACACTGATTCGAATGATCAGCTTTGGCTGGCGGTTAGCCAGATTTACCCAAGTAAAACAATAGAGCGTCGTGGGGTAGATAATAACGAAAAAAAAAAAAAAAAAAAAAAAAAAAATCAGGAAGAATTAGATAGCAAGGGGAACTTGGAAATCCTTGATAATGACACACCTTCCGCTGGTATTATTGGTTATCTCGATTTTCATGCGACACGACACGGTGGTTTGACGAACCAAGAAGCTCGAAATAATGATATGGCAGAATGGAGATATAAAAGACGTTCAGTTTTAACTCTTTCCAATCCAATAGTAAACTAAATCTGGGTATTTATCGACGTAGGGGGTTATGAAGATAAGCGGGCTGATAGTAATCCGGCAAATCTGAGGTAGAAGCTTGCCTCACACGCGACATTTTTGACATACCTTCGG
The DNA here is from genome assembly GCA_964036295.1 of Plumapathes pennacea. NCBI lineage: Eukaryota > Metazoa > Cnidaria > Anthozoa > Antipatharia > Myriopathidae > Plumapathes > Plumapathes pennacea. The sequence continues at coordinate 27,456,122 of OZ038462.1, forward strand.
GACCGCCGACCCAGGAAAATTAGTGAGCCGGCAAATTATTACGAGCAAAACACCCTGAAGCTCCGTTTGCAGCAACTGAGACTGTTACATGCATTGCACCGATAAGAAAATTAAATAACAGCAACAGCGAGTAAAATGAGTAGCGTAATAGCTGTTGGAAGGCTCTTATTTGATAGGTTTACTTATGTTTCACAGCTCCATCGTTTTTAGGTTAGGATTTGTGTTTGGTTGTTTTGAAACATTTTGTTGGCAAAATGGTGCAAGATTTTACGAGAGGTCCATGCGAATAAATTATACTTTGTGTTGAAAACCTGTATTTGACAAATTGATTCCAAAATCAAGCATGACTCCTTTACTCCTCAGATGGTGCACTCTGGGTGCCAGAAGTTTCTCGCTCTCGGAAGCTCCGGTGCCCTACGCGGCCGCACTGGAGCTTCCAAGAGCGAGAAACCTCTGGCACCCAGGGTAATGGTGCACAGACAAAATACACAGTCCACGCCTGTATTGGCGTATGTGGGTAAATTATTGCGCAGAAATGTCTTAAAATAGATCCTGCAATGCTGCTGGAGGAAATTGCTAAACCTTTTAACAATGTGTATAGTTTTTGCGGGCTCTAAATCTCCAACGAAATGTTAATTCAGTTTCCGCCTAATCGCAAAAAAAAAATAGAGCGATAAAATTTGGCACTCCACTGACTGTTTGCCTCTCAAGTAATACAGGCAGGATTCCGGGCCTGCAGTTACAAGTAGAAACTACAGACAGTTACTGTTCCGTAACGCGTCACCACTGTCATCTCATTGTGATTTGGCCTTTGCTTTCGAAGATCGAGGTAACGTAACCTTCTCTAGCTCGTTTGCATTTTCAACTCATTCGTAAAACTTCCTTGGACCAACCGTTTGATGAAGCGTTTTAACAAAACGAAAAGACTATATACATCAAAGAAATGAAGATAATATACAACTACATAAGCTAACCTTCGACACTGGCCGTTTTGTTTCATGTTTTCTTTGTCGTTTGGTAGTTCTCTGTAGGAAAATGCTTTTTTACCTTGTTTTATAGACAAAATCATATAACCTTTTGATTTTGTCAAGTTATAAACTTTTCATGGGACTAACATTTATATTTTTTGTTATTTCAGATAGCGGAACTTTGTTTTTACTTGAGAACGTAATTGTACACTGTTGAATACCATTGACGTAAAGAATGAAGCGCATACTATCGAAAAAGAAGGACAAGAAAGAAGCCAAAGGTGAGCCACCTGCTCTCATTACAAATGTGTACTGTCTCTTTTGTTCAACCTGATGTGATAGATAAAGACATTTCCCTCAAAAGCAATCAGTGCATTTCGATTACTTCAGCTTAATCAACTGCTCCTGTCAACTGTGTGGTTTCACATAAGACATTCACTTTATGTGTTTTGTCACGTATAAATCACATATCGTTCAAAGAACTGTTGGCATGCTACCTGTTATCAACCGACGCTTACAGTATCTCTAATATATGTGATAAGTGTCACATATAGTTTAGCGAGAACTTTACACTTGATAGCTTGCTCACTCAGGACAGTCTGATTTAACAGTCAAATTCTCTACATCACTCATACATCGGGAAGACTGATTTGTGTTATGAACTCAAGAGTGAAATAGTTAAGTATCACTATCATTATTCTACAGTATGAACGTTGGGTTATGAAGGGACATATAACTGAGGCGATTAATGAATCGAAGCAAAGCCAACCTCACTTCTCTTCACGAACTGGGCCTAGTGCCCAAATTGTTGTTTGTCCTTAATTAGTGTGACAAACAACAGGCAATTATTCTCTGAGTGCCGAAATGACTAATGACTAAGTACCCAAAGTGTTTATCCTCTGGATAAATATTTTCACTTAACCTTTGGAAAATGTCCATCAGGAGCTCTTAATTCGCTAAGAAGAAAATCCGTTTAGACACTGAATCACGTACTAGCTTCGATATTGAGGGGTTCAATCTTTTCATGAGAAAAATGGGAATCGAGAATGTTTGAGTTTTCCTTCTTCGAGAACAAGCATGGGGAAAGCTCTGATACAATATAAGCTTTTAGTGACATGGTCACTGAGAAACTTTTCCCATATTATTCAATTCAGTGGACAGGAAGGGAAAGCAATGAGCAAAGAGCTTTTTACTGGGTTGGAGCAGCCTTGAACAATTTCTCATCCATGCACGTGGAATGGTTAATTAAAATATAAAATACAGGACATCACACTTACTCCAAGAGCTTTCACCTATAAGTACAAGGAGTTTAATCATGAATGTATTGCTAACTACACAAGTTATAAACTTAATTTTCACTAACCTGGGAGAGCCGTGTATAGTTGGTTTGTGGCAAAGACGAATAAAAGCCTGAAAGGAAACATGGCAATAAGTACAATATGGTTCCCAGCGGACAAAATTATAAGTTGTTAAACTATATCTTGCACACGGGTTTAAGACGTTTCAAGATGCGTAGTACACATTATTACGCAGATGTCCAGGAAAAATGTGCAGGTTTTTTACGCAGAATTGAGATGAGATGCCCTTGCTGAAATAACGTTTCTTTATTACACTGCATGTCAAACTACTGTACGTTTTCAGAGTTTCTTGAGCAATAAGCCAATTTGGCAACCTTCCACTGCTTCCGGTTAGTTGTAATACCTGCTTAATTTATTTTTCTATTTTGACTTACAGAACACAAAAAGCCGATCTTTGTCGATGTGAATGGTTCTATGGGAATGACCCAAACAGAAAGAGATGTAATAGACATCCATTTTCCAAAACTCCAGAAAACCTTAAACACCAAGAACGTCTTGAAACATCTCAGACGGAACGGAGAAGTGGGTGACAGGGAGGAAGAATTCATCTTACAAAAGAAAAACGGCAAATCCTCAAAAGAGGACCAAGTCCTAATGCTGACAGATTACCTCAAGCGACGGGGGGACGGCTTCACTGTTCTAGTGACAGCCTTGCTGCAGTCCAAGTCCCAGGACCACTTGGCCAAGGCGTTGCTGAGGGACCCCACCTTTACAGCTCAAGGTAAACACCGTTCATGACTGACTGTCGCTGCACTCGGTACAAAAATGTCCCACACAGCGGCTCGTTGCATTCTGTTCAGGAACTGAATGAGAGAAGAAAAGGATATTGTTGCTTGAGGACCTGACGTGGTTATCCTTGACACTTTTCAACTTCTAGACCTGCGTTCTGGGCCAGGGTTACAAAAAACGCTATCTCCCGGCCAGGAACTAGACGTTAATAACTATAGAATTAAATTATTCCTATTGTTAACGCCTGGCTCGGATGTTAGCGTTTTGTGACACCAGGCCCTGGTACAGTATCTCTAGGATAGTAATGGTATTCCAACACTGATTAATTTTCTTAATTTTTACAGAAATTTTCCAAATCTATAAGTACCTTGAATCACACTGTAATAATCAGCAGTCACGTAAAATTGTTAAAAAAATGTTTTCCTTTTTCCCCGATAAAATGTTATCTGGATGATGTTTTTGCAATTTTTCGTTGCACTAAAACAACAGATTGATCTGAGGAAAAAAGAGCTCGTGAAAGAAAGGAGAACAAGACAAAATAATCTACAGCAAAGTACCTCAAGTCAGTTTGCACAAAACTGACAGAGTAAAAAAATTAACGCCAACACATTTTCTTGGCCGTTCAGCATATTCAAATCAACCTTACGTTGGGACATTCTTTTACAATTTACCACTCGAAAGTACATTAATCTTGTCACCCAGTTACCGTGAGGTCGCCTGCGGTTTTAAGAGACTCTCGTCAGAGTTTCCGCGGAGTTTGAACCTATCGTACTTCTGTTTTGTTATAAATAAACGTCTTTTTTCTTCTTTACCCTTGCAGAGATCAGTGAACAACTGGCGAAAGTCGAGAAAAGACTCGACGAATCTCAGAAAGGAAAACTTCTGAAATTTCGTGCGGAAGCCCTTACGAATGCACAAGGACCCCCATTAAAACCAGAGAGGAACGATTCTCTCCTAACTGACAGCGAGAGCGAGTACTCTGTATCAGTGAGCAGTTTCCCTGGAGGAAGTTTGCACCACGATGACTCCGGCATCGTGAACACTGACGAAATGTTCGAGGACAAGCCAGTCTTTGAGAACTCGTTGGAAAGCGGTGATGACACCCACCTCTTAGAGAATATATTACGCACACTGTCCACAAATGCAGACACAGAGGACTCCATACCAACTGGCTGGACAGACTTGCACAGCACAGGAAACGAGGTCAACAAAAACGAAATGACAGCAACGTCAACTGCTGAAGACAAAGAAAACAAAAGCCAGGAAGTCATGATAGCAGCACCGACCGCTGAAGATAAAATCCCAAGCTCTATCAAAAAAGAGGACAGCAAAAACAAGGTGAATACAACGTCATCTACTGAAGACAAAGAAAACAAGAGCCACGATCAGGAAGCCATGTTAACAGCACCGACCGCTGAAGATAAAATCCCAGACTCCATCAAGCTGCAAGAGAAAAAAGCCGACGAAATATTCAGTTTTGAAAATGGCGGCGCATTCCGTAAGACTGACCCAGATCAGAATGAGACTGAAAAACATCGAGTAAGACATGCAAGTCTGCAAGATTTCCCTGATGACTTTTATGGGACAGCAGCAGTTCGAACCAATGAAGAACCAGAGGAAGAAGTGAAAAGTGATCCTGATGCCAACAATGCGTCTGAAGGCAAAAATAGAAGTGATGTCATTTTCCACAGGAGAAACACGTTCCCGAGGATCAAGTTCACGGAAACCACCAGAGAAAGGCGTGGAGTGCCTGACGAGAAAGTCCGCAATGTTTTGCAGACCATCAAAGAGTTGCGAGAGAGTACACAGCATTTACAAGAAAAGCTTCAAGGAGAAAACCGACGGCTCCATCACATGAGATACAACACGCACAGGCTTTTGGGAGTGATGTATTGATTCAGTGGAAGCACACACAAGAAATAAACAAACGAGCAAACAAGAAACGCTTACAGTTGCATGATGATGAACTACATCATCAAGAATCATTTTGTGCAGGACTCCAACAAATGCTGAGAGGGAAAAAAAAAGAACCGAGTGAGCATTTAAACGGACTCTCTCAATCACTTTTTTAATTGGTTCCCACGTAACAAATCGAAGAAAATATAGGCAAGTAGCACTTTTAGGTCAAAAATATATTAATCTTCTTTTCAAAAGAATCAGATTCAAGTGGATTGTTAATTCATATTTAACTTTCGGGCCCTTAAAAATGGCAGTGAAAATACTGGATTCATCATTCAAACATGATTATGTACGTACAGTGTCTTCTTGACTGTTTGGGAGAATTCATATTCTAACCTTAGGAGTGAAAGGATGAAGACTTATACGCAGGGTCTATGCAAAAAATCTAACCAACTGCAGAATAACCATAAGAAAGAACCCAAAGGGTAAACTAAGAGGTCAACCTCTTCCAGAAACTCTTAGGGATACAGTAATTACACAAACAGCTGCAAAATCATCTGATTGGTGGCTGTTGTAGAGTCTAGGTTACACTACACTAGGGACAAACCTAGCCGAGTGCACTGTTTTACTTTGCTTGTGATGTCACACATAACTTACAATTTATATTATGGACAATTTTCAGTCCATGAGGTATTTACTGTAGGAAGGCTGGGAAGTGTGGATTTGGGAAATCTCAGAAAATTTCCTCAAGTCAACTCCCTGACCATGTAGCTATTACTGTAGTTTATGGAAAAGGCCATTTCCGAGCTTGCCTGTCACATATTTCTGTAAATTTCAAACAAAGCTTTGCAAACTTTTCTTATGAAAATTAGCTTTTGCTTGCATGTTCATTTTTCATGCAAATAATATAATTTCCAAAAGAAAGGGTTAATTGATACTAAGGCAGACAGGCACCTCTTAAATGGCCTATTGTTTTCAAGTAATTTGTAGACTTTTTTGAACATGCTCAACTACAGCAAAAAAAGAAAATATGTACATTTCTTTAAAAAGTAAAAATCTCCACAACTTATCCTGGCAACAGTATCAGATTATGTTCTCCTTCATGTACACACATATCAAGGCATGGAGGAACATTAGGTTGCATTGGGCATAACTTCTTGAGTTGTTTGCATCAGTTAATGTAGAGTTGAACAGGCTCTCATTTTAACTTTTCACTCAAACTAAATAATAGTTTACCAGTGCCAGTTGTTGTTGGTACATGTAGTTTATGCTGTGAATCTTAAGTAATAAATATGATTGATTTTACATTCAGTTAGTTTGATGACAATTCTGTATTGGACATAATTACAAGCAGCAACCAATATTGGCAGCTCTAAATGCAGGCTATATGCTACTGCTTTAAAGCCATTTCCAAAAACTAAAGCATAAGCAAGGGCAAAGCTTTTTTTGAAAGGTGGTTAGAGTTCAATTCTTGACTTGCATGTGACGTCATCAAGCCATCTCAGAAGTTTATATGTATCCTACAAATCCGATACACTAATATGTTTGAGACAGTTATGCCTTAAGACCTCCAAGTCTTAAGATGCACACATGCAAGGAACAAATTTATGCCAAGTACATAAATAATGCTTCAACAAAACTTTTAGCAGCTGACAAAAACTAACGATTTTGAAGGTTACAAAACAACAACCAACTAACCATTGCGACCCTTGAGTCTCGAAACACATCATGACCAATTATTTAGGCTAGGAGGCTAGGAGTGGGGATTTGATTTGGGTAACTTTTTGTTCAAACTTCTCACTCTGGGGATAGAAAACATGGGTCAAAACCAAATCAATTTCCCAATATATTGTCAATAATCACAGGCGGCCCAAGCTGATTGACTGTGTGACGTCACGGTTGGGTTTTATAAGAAAATGTATGGGAGATTTTAGTCGATCGATAACTCGAAAAATATTGCGAGAATAGAGCTTAGACTTGCTAACCTTGTTGTGGTGGTGGTTTTCTTGCTGACGCTGAAATCGCTACAGCAGCAAGAAAACCACCACAACAACAAGGTTAGCAAGTCTAAGCTTTATTCTCGCAATATTTTTCGAGTTATCGATCGACTAAAATCTCCCATACATTTTCTTATAAAACCCAACCGTGACGTCACACAGTCAATCAGCTTGGGCCGCCTGTGCAATAATTGAATGTTTTGACCGTCACGAGTCACGGAATGTCCAGCTCCTCAAGAGATTCAATCATCCTCACTCTGGGTCCCAGACTCACAATCACAAGAATGATCAAATGCCCACCATTTGCCTGGCCTCTGTTGTTCTTTCGATTAACAAAGCACTTACAAGTGACTCGGGTAGGTCCGTCCGTGAGAGTGCCACTTCCACCCGGGGGGGGGGGGGGGGGGGGGTACTCCCATATATTTCCTATATAGGTATGTTCCGCCCGATAGGGTATCATTTTCAGGGTCTTCTGTCTTAAACAGGGTATCAAATTTTACATTTTCGTGTCTTAAACAGGGTTATTTTCTGAAGATTTTCTCCTCTTCCCCTCCCCCCTCAATCACATTTTTGCTCTCGTCATTTTCGCGTGATTTCTTCATATGTTCCAGTGGAAACGCGTGCAACGCAGGCTAACTTATCTAAACTTAGTCTTGAACAGGGTATCAAATTAGAGAACTTTGTCTTAGACAGGGTAGCAAAATTTCCATTTTTGTGTCTTGAATAGGGTCAGGGTTTTATAGAGTCGGCGGAACACCCCTACCCAAATTCCTATTGAGTACCCCCCCTCCCTCCCCCCCCCCCCCCCCCCGGGCACTTCCATAGCTCCAGACGCCATCTTGACTGTTGTCGTACGTCACGTGGGTTGCAAATCCAACCCAGGGCCCCTCGGTTTTCTTGGAAAACTAACAGATCCCAACTAAGCTTGGACAAGCTTGCAAGTTAAGCCCGTTCGAGCAGGGTATAATTCCGAGCAGATATATTTCGTTTTCATTTCTTACCATTTTTTGAAATGCAAATCAATCATCACAAAGAGCATCTTGGACCAATAGTTTACATAAGTGTACCAACTTTAACTTTTTTTGCAAGCTGGTTGATTATTTCTTTCTTGCTATCTATTGTTCAATAATATAAGTACGCTGACAAGCCCGCAAGTTAAGGAGTCAAATGCGATCGCGCAATTTCCACTAGATAAATTTTCCTTTAAATAGAAAAGACTCCTTGTTTTAAGTAATAGATACTGTTTTTATTATTATGTGCTCCTCATCTTTTCCTTTCTGAGAATCTTAAACACAGAAGTTGTGATAAAAATTGCGTCATCCTGTCTTCACACGACTGCAGAACTATCGGCGATGAATCGACATCAAATCTGAGTCGTGTTTTTTTCTTACACCCGGCCCCTGAGTAGTCCCATCCTGAAAACCTGACAGCTCAATCTTATCTTTCCAAACTCATTTCAGACTTGCTCAGCATAAAAGCCAAAATATTGATCGGGCGAAGACGCCATTCCAAATTTTATCCTGTATGACGCCATACACGAGACCTGGGAAAAAGCGTTGCACACGGACACACGGAACGCGTATTAGTATACAGACAAGAGAAGTTTTGAATCTCTGTGGATGCCTGATCTGTACATTTGAGAACCTCTTCTGTGATAGGCAATAATTTCTTTAATAGTGCCTTGTACTAGATACTATTTATTGTATTTACTTATCTCAAGCTTTATTCTAAATAACTCTCGTAAGCGTGGTCGCTTGCGAGGGCCCATTCTCATGAGCGACTTGCCCTAGTTACGACCACTTTTCAGAAATCCTGAAGTTGGTTGTTTACGAGAGCTTGACTGTATTCGTATACCTTACATCGTGATACTCAATAAATATATATACGTTATAATGCTATCAAGACGAACTCTAAATCAAAGCCGCAATTTTACCCTCCTGCTTCTCCTTCCTGTTATTATTTCCAGTTTTGTTGTTGTTGCTGGTGATGATGATGATGATGATGAAACCGCCATTTTACCAAACCCTCAAAGTTGTTTCTCTGATTCCAGATGTAGACAGCGGTTACGAAGCCGTTTGCTATAATCACAGCGGCTGAAAAGAGCAACGAACAAGACGACTGTGTCTCGGCAGTTTTGTCTTACATTGTGCATTTAGCAGTAATGGACTCCTGGCTTCAGCTAGCGGATAAAATTAGATTCCTACTCCTACTGAATGAAGGGATTGTGGTTTTAATGCATTGTTACAAGGCTCCCTATACTCTTGGAGCAGTGCGCGGTCCAATTTATCAGTGGGGAAGATCTCAATATCAACTTTCGACATAGGGAAAAAGATATGCTCGATACGTCAGTTTGAACGTTTTAACGTTCAAAGCCTCGTGGTTAAAAGCCTAGCCACATCAACCTTAAATTGATACTTTATAACTGATACTTTTACGCCGATAAATAGGTAAACTAAATTAGTTCTAAGAGGGACTAGTGTTTTGCTAAAATCTAAAGGCAGACTGCTTCAAGATGATAATATTGACCCACACTTTGTGTTTACTGATCTCGCGCTCTACCGCCGACACCAGGCCTCCCCAGTCTTCACTGACTGTCCCGCCTTCTCGTAGTAAATGAAAGTCTCGTTTGGTTTGTAATCAGCGTCGTGCATCTCCTTGGTGGCGTTGTTCAGCTCACATACTTGATGCTGAGGGCTGAAGTTGAAGGACTTGCATTCTTCCAGAAGATTACAATAAGACATGCACGGAGTGGGGTCTGGCACGTGCTTTACTGTGTACATCACGTGGCCTTTCAGAGCAAAGCCGGCAGTGTCCAGAGTCGAGACGAAAATGGGCGACGACATATGTCATGAGGAGCCGCAGCCGGGTTGAGCCGTAAGTACCCGTTGCTAACCAAGCTGTTTTAATCCCAATTAACTGCGGCGAACAAAGGTGTAAGCAAAACAGCACGCAAGCGCCTCGATCCTTGGGGTGAGAATGTTTCCCGTGGGGCAAACGCCAGCCTGCTGAGCTAGTGCTTTGTGAAAACCGGATATCAAGAATTCACTGAGCATTGGGGCTGTTTTGCTGTATTTTTTGAGTCTCTTCAAAGTTTGTCATTTTTTCTTCGACAAATGGGCTGATACACTAAACTATTGCGCTAATTTAAAGTAGCCGTCCGTCGCCGAGTATTAAAATTGACAACTTTTTATCCTACCAAAATAAGCTGATAAGCAAGATTGAAGCGTATATCAGTCTTGGAAAAAAGCCAATCACTACAAAAACGGTTTTACCTGATTTTGACTTCACTTCCGTGCAATATTCCCTCCCAAAGATTCGTGTCGGAACATCCACTTCCTGGGAACATTGCAGCAACTAAGATTCTGTCTAGTCAGGTAGTAATAGAAAGATCCCAAATGGCTGAAATTTGGTCCAAAAAAAGCCGAGGTGTTTACTTCGCACAGGCGAGATCTTACTTGTTTTGTTGGAGTTACGATCGCAACGACAAGAAGACTGCTGAAACTGGACGGCTACAAGCTATTTTACCTGAATTTGACTTCACTTCCATACAATGTTCCTTCACAAAGATTCGTGCCGAAACACACACTTCCTCAGAACATTGCTGCACTAAGATTCTGCCAGGTCAGGTAATAACCGAAGTCGTAAAATATGTATCCGAAATTATAGTATTTCGCAGTAATAGTAGCCGGTTGAAAGCCAAGGTGTTCTCTTTTTTTCGCACAAGGTTGCGGTTCAACTCAAAACCCCCAAACACCACTAAAAACACCAGTAGAGTTCTCGACAAAACTTCAATCAAATTATAAATACTTCGCCCTATAATTGATCAAAGACTCAAACGACCACGTACGAGTTAATGCTCTTGTACTTTTTGTGTGAGTATGCCCGGAGTTTTGTCTTGTGTTCTCCTAACAAAGCTTAATTTAGCTTTAAACCATTCCATTTGCCGCAATGAGTAAAATATATTTCATAAAGCTGCCTGCAATGTCCAAACATCGATCAGTTTTGAAAATTAAACTTAATCTTTCGCTATGACTATATAAACCTTTGGGCCTGCGCGAGTTTACAAGTAACCATGTTGTGATCAGATAATACTATACGCGGGCCGAGGGCTAGACCTTTGACAAGTACCCTGGGCTTCGTTCGCGAGGTGATCTCGCAGTAATATGGTTCGCTCAAAACCACCGATTGAACGGATCTGGCCGTCACACAAAAAGAGCCACAATCACTTCAACATTTAAATTTTTAAAGCTATGAGCCATACTTCAAGAAACATAAGTCTAAACTAATATATCTACCCATCCTGAAATTTGCAGCTAAACAATTACAGAGCAAGATCCGGCCACAAAACCAAACATGTGGCCAGAACGTACTATCGTGCTGATTTCATGACAGCTGAGAGTTGCCTGATGTGGATGAGCCTGATTGAATCGACTGTTATTGGATTAATACCGCGGGACATTTTTCACTGATAACTAAACTTGAAACAGTCTTTTGTAAGATTTTGATAACGGCTTCAGCATCTAATTTGAAATTCGGATTTACAAAAATTGATTTTCGATTCGGCACATTGTCTGCTAGCAGCTGATTCAGTCATAAAACTCGATAACGTGACATAACAGGGAAGAGATTGAACGGACATATTATAGCTTTTGATTGCGGTACATAGAAACCATTCATTGAGTGTTTCGGCGACTACCTGACCACTGTAATGTTCTCAGGAAGTGCGTGTTTCGACGCGAATCTTTGTGAGGAAATATTGCACGGAAGTGAAGTCAAATCAATGACATTGTTTGTGACTGGCGGAAAACTAATAAGATTTTTTTTACTGGGCATCAAGCTCTTTCGTTAGATGCCGACTGATAATTTTCGCCACATAAGCGCGACTTCTGTTATAGAGTGAGAAAGGCACCCCAGAGCACGATTGCCGGCTAAAATTACAATTTCTAATTCAGGACAAAGTGATTATCGGCACACCGACTGTGCTAATGGTTTGGAGTTTACACCTCTGTCATTCATACCAACGATCCAACGATCTACAGATCCAACGATCCAACGATCTACAGATCCATCGATCCAACGATCTACAGATCCAACGATCCATCGATCTACAGATCCATCGATCCAAAGATCTACTGATCCAACGATCTACAGATATTCTTAGGTTGTTGTTGTTTTGTTTTATTTCATGTATCTGGTGTTCTCTTGTGTGACGTAGGAGGTGACTTCTTATACCATGCATCAGCCGGTATATCGGTAAATTACAGTTCGTTACGTTTAGAACGCTCATATGTGAGAAGCAAGAACTAAAGATAATATCCCCCTCTCCCAAACCCACCGTTCTTTCCTTCAATTTCCGCTGAACAATATCGCCCTGGGATGGAGCTCGGCAGCGATTCAAACTTGTAGAGGTAGAAGCCTTCAGAGCATTTCCTAATCTGCACCGTATTCTCATAACCACAACAGTCGCCGTTCAAGTGAAAACAGACCTTCCTCTGAACTATGCCGTCCTTCACATCCGGGTATTTTCCGTTCAACCAACCGGGAGCTTGGGCCCCACATCGGTACACCGGAATACAGCGTGTTGGGAGCTGCGTTCCGGCCTTTCCGGTCAATCGATACCATTTTTGGTTCTCGACAGTTTCTACGGTAGTGGATTCTTCGGATGGATAATGGAGACTGCGTGTGACGTCATCGATAGTGTCATAGTTTATACACAGCGCGAAAGGACCTAAAAAAAGATATTGTGACGTCTGCGAGTGTTGACCCATTTTTCTGTATAATAAATTGCAGTGTTGCAAAACCCGTACCCAAAAACTCTACTCTGTGATAAAGTGACAGGCGTTAGCAAATTCCTTTACAGTATAGACCTTTAAACTACACGCAGCGTACCTTCGACTGTGATATTCACCACCTCGGATGTCTGTCCCAGCATATTGGATGCCACGCACTTGTAACTTCTTTCGTGCTTTTCGCCCGCTTTTGGAATCTTTAGTATCGCCAGGGAGGTTCTGTGGTCAACAATCTGTCCATTGTGCAGCCAGGTCACGCGAGGAGACGGAAGGCCGTCTGCTTTACACTTGATAGCCTCGTTTTCGTACAATGTTACGGCCGCAGGAACCGAAGACGTAATTTTTGGGAAACCTAGAAAAAATATCATTGTAATTTTATGTATTTTACGAAAATAGAAATTAACGAGTACTTAAATTCAACTGAGGGCTTAGTTTTAACGTGTCTGACATTTGCGTAAAAACTGATCGATCATGTTAAGAGTTTTAAAGCATCTATTAAGAGAAAATTAAAGAAAATAAAAAAAAAAAATCAACAGGAAACTAAAAATAACATGCGGACATCACAGAAATACCCGGGACATCTGAGAGGCTTTTCCTTCTGCCTGAATGTGGTTGCAAAAGACTGAAGTTCAGCAGCGAAAACACCCAAAGTATCCGAACGACTCGCGCCTTTGGCACGAGAATTGTTCTTTCCCTTTCCATACGAGATATTGAGGGCTGAGAACTCCTGTATTTACGAAATGTGCGGTACATAGTTGCAATGGTTGCGATAGAACATTTTATTAATCGTTCAACCTCCGTTCCCAGGGGTCCTGGGAACGAGGTTGTTAATCGTTTGGATGCTCTATTTAAAGCCGCTTTTTATTCTCTAGCGGCAGGAAACAACATTCCAGTGAGCCAAATTTAAAAAATCCTCCGGGGAGCATGCTCCCCGGACCTCTTAAGTCAGCTTGCGCCTTCGGCTCCGGTCGCACTTGTAACTTCAACGACACTAATATCGACATTTGCATCATTTGAAGTGCAAACAGCGCTTGTCACCAGAAATTATATATGTCAGCAAGTTGCCACCAAACATTGAAGAAGCCGTCGCATTGCTCTCGATGCTGAGTTATTATCGACTAAACGTCCTAGTGCGACCGGGCCTCTCGGCGCTTGCTAAATTCCTCCTTACTACGTGGTTTTTGACGCAATGAGCCACGCTTTCACTGAGCAACACCCTCGGAGGATGATACTCAACTGACCCAGTTTTTTGAGAACGACTAATCTTTACGTCTATCAGTTAATTGTACCACTAAACTGGCAAAATGTGTGGTTTTGAAAGAGTCAGTTTGAACGTTTGCATTTGTTCAAAATAACAAATGCATGAATTAGTGTTTCAGGGAATCTAGATTTTAAAAATTTTCGGGCCTAGTGTGTCAGTAGCGCCTTTGGCGTTCAAACCACCTCTCACGAAATGCTTGATCCGCTCCAACCCTTAAAGAGTGAACACGTTTCAAAAATGCCCAGAGTGTTTAACAGAGTGCTATGCACCTTTAACTTCAGAGTTAATTCTTTTTTGGGAGGATGTTCCAAATTTTCGGGACAACTTTATTACTACATGGTAGTACATATTATTACACTGTAGTTGACAACCCTTGTTCCGGTGGCTGTGCGGAGTCTGCCCCCCCCCCCCCCCCCCCCCCCCTAGACAAGGAATCCTAGCTACGGCCCTGTGAGTAGAACTAATATTTAAATTTTGTCTAACAGCTTACACACTTTGCACGAAAGTAGCAAAACCTTTAAACTTAGCCGGCTCGGAGTTTGTGTGAGTGATAACTGTATTAGCAAACCCACCTCTGAGTTGATTCAGTTGGTCAGCTGACAGTGCAACGTCCAGAACGTACAGATCCATGATGGCGCCGTAAAACTGTCGGCCATGCAGACGATCATTTCCAATCCAATTCTGAGAACCTGAGGGCCCGTTATACTCGCCATATTTTCCAAAGCTGGTACTCTTCCCGAAATCATTCGCATCCACGTAAACCAGCCCAACTCCCTCGCTTTGTTTCCACGTGACAGCCACGTGAACCCACGTATTAGAAGGAACCGTGGGGCCATCTACGGTAATATGATTTCCATCGGTTTTGCGCCGCCTGAACCGAAGTTTATTAGTATTTCGCCAAACACAGAAAAAGAATCCCAACTGACCCTGAATCCAGTCTGAATAAATTATCTGGTCCTGGCTTCGGTTTGAGGAAGAGAGCATGATCCAACAGGCGATAGTGAAATTATCTTGGCCGAGATCGATTGAAGGTGTGGCCACATGCGTATCAGGAGATTTGAAGAATGCTGCTTTACTTCCGGGATATCTGCCACTCAAATAGCTCGCTCCCACGTTCCTGGTAAAGAACATAGATAGAAAACAATTCAATGAATTAAAGAAGAAATTTCTAGCTGGCTATATTTGCTTTACGAGGATTCGTATAGCCCTTATTTTTCTGGATTATATAGATAATAAATTATCTTTTGGCGAGGAAATATGCACGGATAATTGTCCAAGGATATTAACTGTCACGAAAAACGAACAGTTGCGCAGGGCGAAGCTCGAGGCAACTGTGAGCTTCAAGGAACAGATAATGTCCAAGGACAATTGTATGTGCATGTTTCCAATGCCTAAAGTAGTTTATTGTCTTTAATACCCTTCAAACTGGTTTCCTTTCACAGCAAAAATATTGGCGCAGGGACTGTGAAGCTTTTGGTGCTTTCTGAAACCTGCTTTTCGATAGACACATTGATGTCCTCCTTGTAAAATGCTTTTGTGACTAAATATATAAAACTTTGTTCAGATATTGTCAACTAGCGACAGTTCGTCAACCGGGGGTTGTATTAACAATAAACTGACTTTTGGTGAGGAAATACGCACAAATAATTATCCGAGGATATTATCTGTTTTGAGAAGCGAACAGTTTCCCGAGAGCGAAGTTGAAATTTATCGTATTCATATAGATTTTTTATATAGTAACTGAATTAAGGCACAAAGGAAGTGTGTGGCTGCATTTCATGCAGCAGTACGTTGTCTGTACCTGGTGTTGCTATCCGATCCATTTAGGACATAATGTGCCAGGACAATGGAGAAGCTGTTGATGAAAATTTCACAAACATAAATTACTAGAAATACGATAATCGCAGATACCCCCTCGCTCTGCCATTGATGGGACTTTTACTTTGGTACTCCCAACAAGAGTAGCCTTTGTTTTACTGAAATGTTGACTTAATCTTTTCTTCGAAGTCAAATGCTGCACGCAAAGGAAGGAGAAAAAGAATGGTGTGTTATACTTTTGCGTTGAAAAAAGAGTCGATTGCGTGACGAAGTACGTATTTCCCATGGTCGGCACGTCAAATTAATTCATACAGTCTGCCTGGTCGGCCGTCGTAGTACGGGAAAAAACTGGAACACTGATTTTCCAATTTTGAATTCATAGGCAGTACAATTAAATAGGCTTCCTGTGCGATTTGTTTTACTCTGGACTGCATGCACCAGACTCAGGCATGCATATTTAATAGGCTCGAATTGTTGTGTATGTGAACCCGCTCAAAACAGCATGATTTCTCCCAGAATCAAAGCAAAACTTGAAGGGTTTACTTCATATTATACACGGGCTTCAGACCTAGTCATACTTCAAAGGGCTTGTGAGCGATTCTCGCTGCAATCACCGCATGTCAGATTACAGCATTGTTACAGTTTTAGTCTTGACAGAAAAAATAAGACATCTGACTAAATCATTCAAGACTCCAAGTTCCGATTGCTCTGAGCGAATACGGTAGCCGAAACGGCGACAGAAGCTAAAACAATACTTCGAGAGAAAATGATCAGCATACAGATTTTAGTGCATTCTTGAAGTGATCGAGTTACAAGATACGGGTAGAATATATTTGTCACGGTGATTGTTCGATTTCCACTGACTAACCTTTGTTGCTTGTCCTTTCTGAATAAGTATCTGAGTTTAACACAAAACGGCGTCTGAAGCTCCCGATTTCTGCTTTCAAGCGCTGTTCCCTTTGCGGAGCCGTTTCTTCGGCACGCTTCCGTTCATGATGCTGTCGGTTATAACATGTTTGTCGTCTTTTCTCCAGACGTATTTGGCGGCTGTTCGATCGTTTCAGAATTTCGCCTTACCCGTGCCTGTTCCCTTCTCTTTTGAAGGTGAGCTTCGCGAGACCGTTCTGTTTCAAGGTTTCCAGTTTTCAAATTCATTTTCGTGAACGCAGTTACGTACAATTGTTGCTTCGTTCAAATCTTTTTTTTTTCTTCCGAATGTCAGTAAAAACACTGGCGGAATCGCTAATCGATAATTATTACGTCATTGCCTTAGACACCTGACCTAAAAAGTCGTACGCCAGACAGACAGACTGACTGACTGACAGACGAACATTAAATTTCGAGATGGCGACACGCTTGGAGTCTTTAAATAAGACGATTATGCTGAATTAGCGTCGTGATTATTACCCTCGCTTCGCTCGGGGAAAATACCACTGAAAATGGACCACTTTTAGATTGAAAAGCTGTAAATGCCAGAGAATAAGGGAATATTGGACCGGCCTGCAGGAACACATTTATTCCTCGACTTAGCGCTTGTAAACTATGGGGAATTTCTGTAGTTTGGATAATTCTTACATACAAGCTTACCTTTATAAGCTGTAGCAATCTGAGGGATGACCTGAAAGATGGGATGCGGTTATTAATATTTACAAAGTTGGAACTGTTTAGCTCATCTCAGAAAGACAACACTACACAGTAGTCGAACTGGTTAAACCTGATAAACTACGGCCTATGTTGCTATAAATCTGTTCCATATACAGCCTGGTGCTGTCAGTTTTTTAACATCATCATTCTGTTTCTCCTTCATATTCGTAAGTAGCTGTTATTTGTGGGTTCTCTGTTCTGCTTCTTGATTTCTTTCGGTTGGGACTTGTCTGCGGATTCTGAAGGAATGTAGGACATGAGATAATCCGTGCAACAACATCGCAGTTTTACTGACCTGAAAAAGTACGCAGAAAGTGACCAGAAGTGTAGGCGAAAGTTGCCGCGCCATCCCGGCCTGTTAAAAAGGAACACTGATATTTGTTTACTTTTACCGAAGCCGTGAAATAATTTAATAGGGACTGTAGTTTTCAGTTCTTTGTGCCACATCAGTGACCAGATGGCAGCAAGCGAAATTGGGCCGGACAGCATTGCAAATACCAATCAGGTTTGTAGGCGCTTTATACGTTTTAAATTGATATATAGTTTTCTTATTTATTCGGCCAAAACCTACGGCACATCAAAGCCTGCTTACCTGAGATCTCAAGTGAAAAAAAATCCGGCTCACTTGGAGAAAGCAAGTTGACGTATATTTTATGCAGTTGGTAAATTTGACTGAATCTTTTCTACGCGGAACAAAAACAGGCAAATGCAATGTCAAATACAGTCATTTCTTCGGCCTTGCAGTGGAAGGTTACCAGGCAGCTTTTTAAAACTAAGATTAAATTTTTATTTAAAAGTAAACACATCGCGTGTTTTTCTAATTATATATATGTTTTTTGTTTAGTGTGAGAACTCGCATCTGGGACAACTAAAGACAGTCTATTATCAATAAGCAAAAATCTGGAGGGAGCACGTTCCGGCCCTTACGACAAAACTTATTTGCATTTAAATGGTAGTGGTCGCTCAAAGTTTTACTTTCAGTAAACAAAAACTGTGTACTCAAAGAAGTCAAAGCCAAACATATTTAGTTGGACTGAAGCTAAAATGATAACATAAAACTATATTGCGAGAATGTTCTAAATGGTGCCGATCTCCTTCAAGTAGTACGAAAGAAAAGGAAAAGGTTCCTTTTTATATCAGAACTTGCCTAAAGAAAACACACACAAAATAAGGCGTAGAAAATCTCACAGCCTTGTGGGCCACGTGACCCATTCCACACGTGACCCATACAGCTGCTTGAGTGAGTGTGATGAGGATGATGGAGCAGCACAAAGTGGTGCAGGAACCAATATACACCATCGCCTCTATCTTATATAGTCTTTCTTTTCATATCGATTCAGTTATACCCGGGAGTTTATTACAGCTTCCACTATCAGCAATTGCTTGGACAAGTGGCCGTACAAAACACACATCAACCCAACTGACATATACTAAGTTTATTTCACGTGCTCAAATTAAATCAGTACATTAACCTCGAAGAATCTTTATACATTAGTTGTGCAGGGCTGTCATTTTGCTCTCGCCTAATCTTTTTTCGCTCGCAATCGCTTTAAGCGAACGAAATACGTCGGCAAACGGCAATTAGGGAGCTTTAAAGCAAACTAGGACGGCGACGCAACGCGAGAACCAGGAAAAAAGTGTCTCCGTGATTCTTAATGTCTTAGTAGTTTGTAACTTTGGCTATTTTTAAGCTGCTCAAATTTGTTCCATTTTTGCCGAAGTTCTATTGCTTTCATCGTCTCTTACTGAGAAGAACGACTGTCGTCATTACTCAAAATGTCGTCCACGTGGACAAGCCTAGAAAAGAAGCAATTGGAGTCGCACGCGAGAGCTCGACCCCGAGATCATGTCAATTTCACATATTCACGTGCGCCTATTGTTTTCTGCAACGAGTTTTATTGTTTCACCGACGTTGCCGTTGTCCTCTCCCGTTCTGGTGCTTAAGCTCTGTAATGTGCTTCATTCAACATGACGTATTACGAATTTAGTATTGACTACCCTTCACCTTTTACCCATTTTAGTCCTTGTCATCACAAAACGTTTCGTCAAAACGTTCGTACGAATTCAAGTTACGAATTACATAGGCTACGTCCACACTAATGCGTTTTTAAAAATCTTCGTTTTTATAAACCTCCGTTTTCGTCCGTCCACACTAATTCGTTTTTATTTTAAAACGCATCCGTTTTCTGAAGTCTCCGCTTTGACAACCGTTTTTGAAAACGATTTTTATAAACCTCCGTCTTCGAGTTATCGTTGTGGACGCGGAAAGCAAAACGCATAAAAGAAAGTATTCGTTTTCAACCGAAAATGGATTAGTGTGGACGGGGTCTTAGTTCGGAAAAGAAACTTAAGCCAAAATATATTATTGAAAAGAAGGTACGAAACTGTGAGCTTTCAACTCCCACAATTTAAAAACTTTTCCTTTGGTGAATACGGACTTTAAGGCCATGTCACCACACAAGGCAACTTTCCCTGCAACTTGTCAGTCTCGCAACGGTAACGACAGCATTGCGAGATAGGTTGCCAAGTACACTGTTACACGTTGCAACAAGACCTTGCACCGTTACAAAAACTAGAAGACTGCTCAAGTGTCCTGTAACTTGTCTCGCAATTTTCGTTGCATTACAAGTTGCATTCAATAGGGGGTGTCACATATGCATTTTTGGGGGGTAACATGGTCTTTAAGCCAAACTTACGAACATTTTCGTTCGTACGAAAGTATTACATGTCCCCGCCAGTCATAACGGAGTATTCTGTGTATAAATACTGTACACACGGGAACTGTCTATTAATAAAATAAAACAGAAATTGTACGCATCATACATTTTTAGCAAGTAAATAATATGTCTGTTGCAGTTGAACGATACATCCTTGCAAATGCTATATAATACATGGACTGTGTGACACGAACTCACACTATATACAAGTTTACTCAGTCTGTCCGCTGTTGGCCTTCAGGCCTAGCAAACCATATCAACCGAATCCGTTCAATTATAAACAATGTTGCTGAAAATTACTTGGAGGAACTCAATAGTTTAATGTTCAAGTTCAACAACACTCGACCTGCTCAATCATATATATCGTGCATTACAAGTTCAGATTTCAACCGTTAAACATTTAAGCAAACTTTTTTCGGTCAGTTAAAACAATTTTGTCAAACAAAGCATATACTAACAACTCTCAACAAGATTCAAGTATCTCTGCTAAGGCGGCTACCTTTACACTATCCAGGGTAGGATTTAGGCAGTTACGAAAACCAATCTGATAATATACAGTGTAAACACAAATAGATCGCTCCGGAGCGGCTTTGCCCGAAAAACCGATCCGGTAAAGTGTACTAACACTAGTCAAGTCCGCAGTGGTTTTGTCACAATGAATCAGTGCAATGGGAGTGTAGCCAATACGGGACAAAAAAAAAGCCGGCCTCTTGCAGAATAAAACAGGAGCGATTCACTGGCGCTCCACGCAAAAAATTGTTCCAAAAACTACGCATTCAGTGAATACGGAAAACAGAGGATAAACATAAACTATGATTGACTGTGTACATTCACTTTTCTTCTAACCATAGTTCTGTGCCAAGGCATTCTCTAAATCAATACTCTTGTCTTAAATGAATTAATGGTATGTTGCAAACTAATAGATACACGAAAACAATTTTTACAACATAAACACGTGTATGCTAGCGCAATAGTATTACCAAAACTTGTATTCCCAAAATATCAGTCCAAATTTGCCATGGATGTTCAAAGCCAAGATTTTTACAGTTTCTAATGGTAAATCAATGTTCCAGATTGCTTACGTGAACTGATTGCAATCGGGTCTTACTTTGACATTCCTGATTGGAAAGTTGCTGTTAAATTTTTGAACCAATCAAAGAGCGTAGCAGACACAATCCCACAATTTCGTTCGTCAGTCATCCGAATTCCGCTGTTTTAAAACATCTGTCGTATATAATCGGTACAATTTGTACGCAAAGTTACGGAAACTCCAGTTAAAAATCTCTATTCTAAATGTATTACGCACCAGTTTTTAGGCTCTGCTGAGTAACTGTGTTGTAAGGCGGAACATCCAAAGCCATTCTTCTCGCTGACCAAAAAATTGTAAAACAGCCACAACAAAAAAGACTGACAGTTTTGGGAATTTAAACATTTCAAAATGGATTATGCACTACAAACGGAAAATCTTTATTACAACCGATCACTCCCGCGAGTCTGCGCTTTATCCGTTGTACCGGGTGTCACCGACGTCTATTATCCGTCCGCCGTTTTCGTAGTAAACAAAAGACTTCTCTGCTTTGTAATCACCGTCGTGGCTCGTCTTGGTAGCGTCGTTCAGTTCACATACCTGATCCTGAGGGCTGAAGTTGAAGGACACGCAGCCGTCCTGAAGACTACAATACGACATGCAATGGAAGAGATTGGTCACTTCCCTCACAGTGTAAATCACGTGATCTTTGAGGGCAAAACCTGTATCGTATGGCGTCGAGACGAACACGGGGAAGGAGCCGCGGTCTGTGAAAAGTGAACAGAAACGAATAAAGAAGATAAGCAAAGATAGCAGTATCACATATTGGATGCTTTGCTAGTAATGTTTTATGATTGAGATCTTAGTAAATCAAGAAACAAACACGAGTGCCCAACAAGTTAGGATCAAATTTACTTTCACGTGTGTTCTTTTGATCTGGCAATATCGAAGCCTATGATATAGGTATTTGATCTTTTAAATTCAGTTACTAATCTCACTTAATGTTGAAAGTGTGTGTCAAATTAGGTACCGAAGAACAGCCATCCCTTCACAAACATGACTGCTATAAACCAACCTTCCTTTTCTTGATAAACCGCTGCACAATATCGCCCTGGAATGGAGCTTGGCAGCGATTCAAACTTGTAGACGTAGAAGCCTTCAAAGCATTTCCTGATCTGCATCATATTCTCATAACCACAACAGTCGCCGTTCAAGTGAAAACAGACCTTCCTCTGAACTATACCGTCCTTCATATCCGGGTATTTTCCGTTCAACCAACCGGGAGCCTGGGCTCCACATCGGTTCACTGGAACACAGCGTGTTGGGAGCTGGGTTCCAGCCTTACCGCTCAGTCGATACCATTTTTGGTTATCGACAGCTTCCGCGATGGCAGAGCCTTGGAACGGATGATTGACACTGCGTGTAACGTCATCAATGGTGGAATATTTTGTGCAAAGTGCGAAGGGACCTGAGACAAAGATAAAGGAGTTGGAAATTAAATTAGAAAATAATCTAAACTCTTGGGGTTCAGACTCCTCTCAACTGACCTACGACTGTGATATTCACCACCTTGGATGTCTCTCCCACCATATTGGACGCCACGCACTTGTAACTTTCTTTGTGCTTTTCTCCCGCTTTTGGAATCTTCAGTATCGCCAGGGAGGTTCCGTTGTTAACAATCTGTCCATTTTGCAGCCAGGTCACGTGAGGAGTTGGAAGGCCTTCTGCTCGGCACTTAAGAAACTCGTTTTTGTACAGTGTCGCTACTGGTATGATCGGATTTAGCATTCTTGGAAATCCTAAAAAAAAAAAGATAATTACTAACTGCATGCTCAAGAATTTGTTTCGAAGTATATTAAGTTCCAAACCTTCAGGCAGTGTAATATTGAACTAGATACACTTCAACAGAAAAACAAGTGTTTCTTCAATTAAAACAAGGCTAAGAAACCCACCTCTGAGTTGATTCAGTTCTTCAGGTGACAGTGCAGCGTCCAAAACATACAGGTCCATGATGGCGCCGTAAAACTGGTTACCATCCATGGTAGCGCGTTTTCCGATCCACTGCGAATGAACCTGAGGTCCATGAAATTTACCATTTGAGGCAAAGGATCCATTGCCGACTTCAACAGCATCTATATATAGCTGACAACGTCGTTCGTTTTGCTTCCACGTGACAGCCACGTGCGCCCAATGGTTCACGGGAAGTTTTCCTCCTCCGATAAGAAATACAGACCGATTCATATTTCGGTACTTACGTCTGAAGAACAGTTGGCCAATTTTGCCAACGCCGAAATCAAACTGGAAGTTGGGTGAGTTCGTCGAATCTGCATAGATAGTTTGTACGCCTTCCAACGAAGCAAGTTTGATCCAACAGGCGATGGTGAAATTTTTCTTGTTTATCGCAGTCACAGGTGTGGATACGTGAGTGCTTGATCTGTTAAAGTACACAGCTTTACTGTCTGTGTATCGTCCGTCCACAAATTTTGCTCCGTTGACACTGGAGAGACAGAAGAAACAATAACAACACCGGCGTGGTAAACAGTTTGCAATTCATGGGTGTGGGTAAAAGCGGTTTTTGTTCATTACTTTAAATTGAAATCCAACGTATGCTTATTACACGACTTGCGCTGTATTACAATTTAAAGGTCGCATACGACATTCAAGTCGTCAAAGACGACAGTGTTTTATGCTGTACATAATTATAAAAATGGAACAGTTTTTGATTAAAGTACATATTATACCGAGTTATACAACAGCTTATTTCTAGCTGGCGACTGGAGACACTCAAACTTTGTGCAACTAAAAAAAGAAAAGTGTAATGTGGATTGCTTTTCTGAAAAGTTAACTGTGAAGACTGGAACAACTTTGATCGCCGTTGACGACCTAATTGACAAAATAATGAATTTTAGGCTATTCTCTAGAAGGTTCGTTAGGATTAAACTCTTCTACCTTATGTTGTCGTCAGAACCATCCAGATGATAATGAGCCAGCACATTGGAGGCTATTGAAGAGGCCAAAAAAAGAATTTTTGTTATAGTTCTAGCGCGTATTATGCCTCCAGTGCATAGCTACCATACAATGTTTATTTCACTGTGATATCGTGACAGTGAGACACAAGAAACCGTGTAAATGCAATTGATGTCGCACTAGTCCGGTCGCACTAGGAAGTTTAGTCGATAATATTAAACTCAACATCGAGAGCAATACGACGGCTTCTTCAATGTTTGGTAGCAACTTGCTGACATATATTTCTGATGACAAGCGCTATTTGCACTTGAAATGATGACAATGTTGATATAAATGTCATCAAAGTGAAAATTGCCTTAATAGACCGCTGCTAGATATGTTTTCTTCAAAGATTCAATTATACAATGGTTCTGTTCATTACTGGCTCACCTTTATAGCCAGCGTATGTTTCAGGAACGATCTGATAGGAGGAAAAAAGTAAATATTACTTTAATATTTACGACATTGTTTCAAAACATGTTTTATATGTTATCTGTTATGTGCGTATTAAAACTTGACAAGAAATCTGCACCAATATTTATTCCGGCAAAAGACTAAAAAATAAAATAATTAATTAATTAATTAAAAAACCCTGCAATCTGAGTGCCTGGGAGTAAAGCTGCCCTGCAAAATCGCTGAACTTGCGTACGGGTGGCCAAACGGTACTCCTATTGTCGAGCCAAGTCCTAAGGAAGTCTTTCAAATGCAACTAAAAAAGCTTATGACGGAATCACCTTGCGTTGACCTTCGCTTGACTTGGTTAAACTACTTGGTTCGGGTTGGCCAAACGAGCTGAAAGATTGAACTTCAACATATTTGAGCAAACTCAGTGGGCAAACGATGGCCAACTCGAGCGATCGTGAATTTATCAATGTTACCATAGCAACCAGTTTTCTGTATATCCTTCAGGTTTTCTACGGCGTTAGATACAAGAGTTAGAGTTACATTTAATAATTTAAACCACCCGCGATGTGCACCAAATTGCAAGACAAACATTGACGCAAGTCGAATAAATCCGGCTGTTATGATTCAAATTTTAAAAGTTAATTTGAATTCAACATCTATTTAGTGAAATAATATTAAAAATTGATAGGGAACAGTGGAAATCGAAATGGACTGCAGGAGATTTTAGAAAAATCCCTTTTACTGCCATCGACGAACTGACAAATGCTTATTAATTATTCAAAAAGAGAATTTTCACTCAATGTCTATTCAGTGAAACATTAAAAACTGATAGGGGTCGGTGGAGAAATCATAATGGTCTGGAGGATTTATTTTCAGACAACGATTAATACTGCTTCACTGCAGACAAACTAAACTTAATCCAGAAAACTTCTAGCACCTGAACTGTCAAATAAAACCGAAATGTCAACGTTTACTAAATATTTGAAAAAACTCCATTTTACTGCCAGTGTTCAGGGTGTTGTTAGTGAAGTTCATAATTTTTAAAGTTTTATTTTTCAAATTTTAATGGGAGAATTCAGGGTTTTGCCCTGTCAGTATCTCGTTTTTTGTTTCAAATCAGTGATTCTCCAACCAAGATGGTCCATTCAAGTACCTAGCTAGTATCGCGATAGAAAACATTGGTACTCGGGAGCTTTGTACCAACCTGACATAACGAAAGAACACAAAGTGAAGCCTGAAGCGCAGCACTAATCAATCTTGCCATACCTGTTTAAAAAGGAAACGTACTGTAAATTAATCACGTCTGTACTGTGCGAGAAAAATTTGTGTCGAGTCCAAAGTTTCCAGATTGCAGACAAATCAAAAATGTTAACTTTTTTATTTAGCTTTGGCCCCGTTTACACTTGAAAACTGTTTCGAATACAAAGTATCCGGATACAAAGTTCTCACTTTCGATTCCGTATTCGTTTTCTCTAAAAATGACCCCGGATTCACAAAAACTAGTGTAAACGCTTTCACGAATCCGGTAACAAATGCCTCAAATCCGGATAAATTCGCTCTAGTGTAAACGGGGCCTTTGTCGTTGTATGTTGTCTTCGGAGATAAAGAACCACAACTAGCCAGTGCAGCCAAGTTTTAAACGATTGCAGCTGGTATCACTGAGATAATTTCCTTTGCTTGGTTGTCGGTTTTAACGTGAAGCGGCTAGCTCTTCTACAAAGGACTTCAGTAAAACAGTGTTATGGGTGAGTGTTCCTTAGTTCTTATAGACCATATCGACACGTATCCGTCTTCGTTTTCAAACTTCTCCGTTTACACGATAGCGTTTTCGATTCGTATTGCCCATCCACACTAATCGATTTTCGAAAAGTTCGGCCGAACCGCAAGGAAAAAAATCCGTTACGTGTGGAAGCCCACAGATATACACTCACCCATTCAAGTAGATAAGTCCCCCGTCAGCTTTCTGTCAGAGTCTTGGATCAGTGAAGAATTCGTCAGGACAAGAACTGTGCCACATCAAGAAGTGATGGAATAATTTAGCGACAGTACAGGGTGTAACTGAGATGCAAATTACTATTTTGCAATTAATAAATGTGACAGATGGGTAAAATGAAAAATATCGGTATAGACTCAAACATTTCTTTTGATCAAAATGCAAGCCCGGAACTCTGCAAACTCCAATTTACGGGAGTGCTTTCACCACTGGACTGATTCAGTACTCCTAATTTGCAGTAATCTAGAAAAAGAAAACTTTTACGATCGGTTATCCGGAATCTTAGCAAATCGCGTGTTCTGACTGGCTGGTGAAACACTGACAAATTTTGACTGTGAGATTTTCCTGTAACTATCCAAAGCTGATTAGTCATCCATATTTGGATTGTTGTGTATAGAAAATGTTTCTACAGTAAGCTTTACACTACCTGTATATCAGTTTGTCCTGTTACTTCTTCAAGAAAGTATATTCTTCCAACGTAAAATGCTGTTTGTGTTCAAAGGATTCAGGTCGAAACAAAGCAACTAATTTAATTAGTAGTCTTGGCGTGGTTACCTAGTCAAATTTTGGACCAGCGCACCTGATTTTAAGCTGTTTGTGAAATCAGCGTTGATTTTGTGTGCGTGACGTTGCTACCAACGTAAAGCAACGTTGTTACACACACACACTTCTTACATGTATGCACCAACACACGAACATATCAAATCAACGGCTGACCAATACACACACAACTAAACTATAACAGCACCGCTATTTACACATACACACTTCCAGATGTAAAACAAACTAATTAAATAATCTCTGTAATTTAATGGAAAGCACAGTGTCGTTTACTTTGCCTTACAACCGTCCTTCGTTATTACCGACAAATGGCGGAGTCAAAAATGCGAAGCGTGCAACAGCAGCTTTGTATCAGAGTCCCGACAAGAAAACTCTTCACAGTAAAGTAACATTCAAATATCAGACACACAAAGTAGTATTTTCTCTAGTTCTGAGCTGCTTTTCACCTGTTTCGGCCTAGTGTGAACGCTTTCAAGTTGGAAATGGCTAGTTAAACCAGTGTATCCAAACATTGCGCGCAATATTGCATGCTTTACAACAAAATATGAACTAAGGGTATGATGTTGGGACTCTTCCTTTTATTCCTATTCCGGAATAGAAATAACAGAATACCAGATACCAAAAGAACAGTACAGAACAGCTGATGTGACAGAATACGGCAAAAAAACAAAAACAAAAATAAAAACAAAACAGACAAACAAACAAATGGACTCGATAACCGGCTATTCTGTCTATACCGTTTATTCCGTCCATTCTGCTATCGGGAGCAGAATGGACGGAATACTATTCCGTTCATTCCGGAACCAGAATAGGTCCCAAAAGAACACGATTACCGTCTCTCCCGGAATAAGAACAGACAGAATAGTCCCAAACAAAACGCGTTCAAGTCTTAAGTCTTAAATATTTCTGTTCACTCCGTGGTGTTGTGTTTCTCCACACTTCCTGAATGTCCTTTCGAATTCCCGTGTGCTTCTAGATTCAAAGTCACAAGAGTGATAAAAGGCAAACTTCTCCTTTCGATACATAGTCAGCTATATGAAGTTCAATGTGGAGAAAATGCCAGGTCAGATCTTTTGCTTGAGTTAAGAGTGATCAGAGGCAGATTTCTCCTTTCAACACGTAGTATTATGAGCTCAGGAGTGACCAACTTCGATTTTCTCCTTCAGTTTCTCACCAGAAACATATGATACAGTAGGGAGAACTTAGCTTTTGATAGTTTGCTAAGATGAAAGGTGATTAAACTATCAATTCTCACTATATCACTCATACATTTTCTTTTTAAAAGGTTGAGAGAATCTGCATTTTGAGCTTGGGAGTGAAAGGGTTAAAGACAAACACAACAAAAACAACATCTTCACGCAGCCCCTACCTCTGCCATTGAAATCCCACGAGTTTAGAGTTACCATAATCTGCTTTTTAGAAGCTTCATTGCATACTTTTGATTGGCCGCAATAGTAAAAGAACTTAAACAGAACAACATGAAAAATACTAAATGTCTAATATGCACTTTAGTTGAAAGCAGTTTAGCAGGGGTCCATCACAGGCCAACTTGACCAGAATTCTCTCGGCTGAGAATGTTCTTGAAAGTTAAAGATTCGTCCAGACTTTTGTCTAAGGAACCTTCAGACGTTTCTGTATTGGCACTAGCCACAAAGTTCAGCACTGGCACCCTGAATGTGCTCAAACTTGAAGTTTGATCCTTGCCATCGAGTTTACTAGCAAGATCTCTAAAATTCCTGATGAAGTCCACGCTGCTCTCATCCATCATCATGGCATGCATTGCTGTGTCAGCCTGCAATGAAGACCAAGATAGATCAGAGGCAAACTTCTCCTATCAATACAAAGTCAAATGTATGAAATTCAGTATGGAGGAAATAGCAGGTGATCTCTTTCTTGAGTGATCAGAGGCAAACTTCTATCAATTAAGAGTGATGAGAAGTAAATTTCTCCTATCAATTAAGAGTGATGAGAGGTAAACTTCTCCTATCAGTAAATTTTCAGTTTGGAGAAATGGAAAGTACAGTAAGAGTAGATCCCTGCTGTCTAATTTGGTTATCTCAAAGTCCCCACTATCTCAAACCGATTTCCCTTGAAAACGAACTTGATAGAAATTCCTCCTTGGTACAGTAGATCCCCACTATCTTAAACTATTTCTTGATTCCCTTGAGAGTTTGAGATAGCGAGGTTTTACTGTTTATTATATAGACACGAGTGTTTTACTAGAAAATATACCGTGCGTAAAATCCATACGAAACTACATCCGGGACCCGAGTGGCGTATTTTCCATATCCTCACTAGTTAGGATATTGTTGGCATCATTTCCCGCTTTTGCACGGTTGTTTGTGCAATTTCTCGTAAAACACTCGTGGCTAATATAATAAAAAGAAAATTACACGGTGGCTTGAAGATATGGATTTTATTTTCTCGTGGTAATAACATACATCTTATTCGATGGTTTAGCGCGTAATAGGGGCCGGTATTTTACGTACGAGCTGCTCGTATTTTTCCGAGCCCCGCCGCGGGGCGAGGAAAAATGCGAGTAACGAGTAAAATGCCGGCCCGTATTACGCGCTAAACCATCGAATGAGGGATTTATTATATGACTGTGACGTAGTTTTACCTTTATATAAAATGTATTTCAGCAAACATAAAACAGAGACTTCGAGCAAAACTGTTTTCATTCAATCCCAGGCAAAATGTGCGCACACTCATTTACGCAAAGATTCACTTACAGCTTCCAATCCGGTCATCGATTTAAAAATCTTGAGAGAGAAAATTAAAGAAGTTATGCCACCAAATGATCGAAGTTCCATTCAGATTAAATGTGCTGATGCGCTGGAGACGAAAATGCTTGCTTCGACAGAATAAATATTCAGCGAACAAACGTGCTTCGAGCGGTTGAAATCAATCACTTCGCTTAAACTTTTAACCATTTTTGTTCTTCAATAGCAAGCAGCTTTGTACTCAAAACAGGGTTTTTATTTTCTCGGAGTAGTTAAGGAATAAAAACAAGAACAGAGCCAGCGAATGTGTACGTTGAAGAATCTGAAGCTTTCATAACACAACTAGGATTTTTAACG
This sequence comes from Plumapathes pennacea, assembly GCA_964036295.1. Lineage (NCBI taxonomy): Eukaryota > Metazoa > Cnidaria > Anthozoa > Antipatharia > Myriopathidae > Plumapathes > Plumapathes pennacea. The sequence goes on from OZ038462.1 coordinate 27,486,374, forward strand.
CCAATACGTTGTCAAGTTATAGATTATTAACAACTCACCGATTTCCTGCCTGGTTGTAGAAAGTTTAAGACCCCTTCCAGCAAAGGAACCACTCAAAACAGTGTTCGTACACGGCGAAAATCATTTTGCAGTGTTACAGTGACGGCATACGTGCGGAAAACTTTACGGACTCAGAACTGCCGTTTGTCCATGGCGATTGTTCGCTTTCCTCCAACTGAACTGTGCTTTCTCTTCCTTGACAAATTATCCAGTAACAGTTTCTTTCGATGGAAGGGTCTTGTATCTGAAAAGTCATAGACTTTCGTTGCACCGTTTTACCTTGCACTCAGAAAAATCTTTGATTCATTTGTGATACGCGCGCGTCTAAACCGGTCAAACCGGTTTTCTACAGTGCAATACGGATTTGAAGTGTGTAATACGCTCCCGTACCGGCACTCTGTTGCGACCTTATATGGTAAAACTACGTCACAGTCATATAATAAAATATTTTACTCACTCACGAAGCGCTCGTTCGTAAAATATTGTTTTTGCAACTCGAAAATAAAATTCATATCTTCGCGCCACGTGTAATATCCTCTATATCTCTTGCTTGGGTTAAGAGTGATCAGAGGCAACTCAGTTTTGTACAAAACTTAAATTCTTGGGCTTTATTTTTAAGTAAGACAAGACTGAGTTACAAACTACAATACCTACGGAAACACTATCATCTATCTAAATACTTACATCCATCAGGTGATGAGACGGAAGGAGTGAATACTGAGAAGACTTGCTCTCACTAGAACCTGACAAGTCCTGTAAGATGTAAATGTAAAACTAAATGTACTTATAAATGCTATTACTCTTAGCCCTTTCACTCTCAAGAGTGATCAACTTCAATTTTCTCCTTCAGTTTCTCGCTAGAAATATATATTACAGTAAGAAGAACAAAACCTGTACCCAAAAATTGTACTTTGTGATAAAGTGACAGGAGTTAGCAAATTCCTTTACAGTAGAGACCTTTAAACTACACGCAGCGTACCTTCGACTGTGATATTCACCACCTCGGATGTCTGTCCCAACATATTAGATGCCACGCACTTGTAACTTCTTTCGTGCTTTTCGCCCGCTTTTGGAATCTTTAGTTTCGCCAGGGAGGTTCTGTGGTCAACAATCTGTCCATTGTGCAGCCAGGTCACGTGAGGAGACGGAAGGCCGTCTGCTTTACACTTGATAGCCTCGTTTTCGTACGACCGCAGGAACCGAAGACGTAATTTTTGGGAAACCTAGAAAAAATATCATTGTAATTTTATGTATTTACGAAAATAGAAATTAACGAGTACTTAAATTCAACTGAGGGCTTAGTTTTAACGCGTCTGACATTTGCGTAAAAACTGATCGATCACGTTAAGAATTTTAAAGCATCTATTAAGAGAAAATTAAAGAAAATAAAAAAAGTTTAGAGTTTTGTCGAGAATCAGGAGACAAAAAATTCAACAGGAAACTAAAAATAACATGCGGACATCACAGAAATACCCGGGACATCTGGGAGGCTTTTCCTTCTGTCTGAATGTGGTTGCAAAAGACTGAAGTTCAGCAGCGAAAACATCCAAAGTATCCGAACGGCTCGTGCCTTTGGCACAAGAATTGTTCTTTCCCTTTCCATACGAGATGTTGAGGGCTGAGAACTCCTGTATTTACGAAATGTGCGGTACATAGTTGCAATGGTTGCAATAGAACATTTTATTAATCGTTCAACCTCCCCTGGGAACGAGGTTGTTAATCGTTTGGATGCTCTATTTAAAGCCGCTTTTTATTCTCTAGCGGCAGGAAACAACATTCCAGTGAGCCAAATTTAAAAAATCCTCCGGGGAGCATGCTTCCCGGACCTCTTAAGCCAGCTTGCGCCTTCGGCTCCGGTCGCACTCGTAACTTCAACGACACTAATATCGACATTTGCATCATTTGAAGTGCAAACAGTGCTTGTCGCCGGAAATATATGTCAGCAAGTTGCCACCAAACATTGAAGAAGCCGTTGTATTGCTCTCGATGCTGAGTTATTATCGACTAAACTTCCTAGTGCGACCGGGCCTCTCGGCGCTTGCTAAATTCTTCCTTACTACGTGGTTTTTGACGCAATGAGCCACGCTTTCACTGAGCAACACCCTCGGAGGATGATACTCAACTGACCCAGTTTTTGAGAACGACTAATCTTTACGTCTATCAGTTAATTGTACCACTAAACTGGCAAAATGTGCGGTTTTGAAAGAGTCAGTTTGCACGTTTGCATTTGTTCAAAATAACAAATGCATGAATTAGTGTTTCAGAGAATCTAGATTTAAAAATGTTTTGGGCCTAATGTGTCAGTAACGCCTTTGGCGTTCAAACCACCTCTCACGAAATGCTTGATCCGCTCCAACCCTCAAAGAGTGAACACGTTTCAAAAATGTCCAGAGTGTTTAACAGAGTGCTATGCACCTTTAACTTCAGAGTTAATTCTTTTTGGGAGGATGTTCCAAATTTTCGGGACAACTTTATTACTACATGATAGTACATATTATTACACGTAGTTGACAACCCTTGTTCCGGTGGCTGTGCGGAGTCTGCCCCCCACCCCACCCTCCCCCCTAGACAAGGAATCCTAGCTACGGCCCTGTGAGTAGAACTAATATTTAAATTTTGTCTAACAGCTTACACACTTTGCACCAAAGTAGCAAAACCTTTACACTTAGCCGACTCGGAGTTTGTGCGAGTGATAACTGTACCAGCAAACCCACCTCTGAGTTGATTCAGTTGGTCAGCTGACAGTGCAACGTCCAGAACGTACATATCCATGATGGCGCCGTAAAACTGTCGGCCATGCAGACGATCATTTCCAATCCAATTCTGAGAACCTGAGGGCCCGTTATACTCGCCATATTTTCCAAAGCTGGTATTCTTCCCGAAATCCTTCGCATCCACGTAAACCAGCCCAACTCCCTCGCTTTGTTTCCACGTCACAGCCACGTGAACCCACGTATTAGAAGGAACCGTGGGGCCATCTACGGTAGTATAATTTCCATCGGTTTTGCGCCGCCTGAACCGAAGTTTATTAGTATTTCGCCAAACACAGAAAAAGAATCCCAACTGACCCTGAATCCAGTCTGAATAAATTATCTGGTCCTGGCTTTGGCTTGAGGAAGAGAGCATGATCCAACAGGCGATAGTGAAATTATCTCGGCCGAGATCGATTGAAGGTGTAGCCACATGCGTATCAGGAGATTTGAAGAATGCTGCTTTACTTCCGGGATATCTGCCGCTCAAATAGCTCGCTCCCACGTTGCTGGTAAAGAACATAGATAGAAAACAATTCAATGAATTAAAGAAGAAATTTCTAGCTGGCTATATTTGCTTTTTTGAGGATTCGTATAGCCCTTATTTTTCTGGATTATATAGATAATAAACTATCTTTTGGCGAGGAAATATGCACGGGTAATTGTCCAAGCCCTGTCACGAAAAACGAACAGTTGCACAAGGGCGAAGCTCGAGGCAACTGTGAGCTTCGAGGAACAGATAATGTCCAAGGACAATTGTATGTGCATGTTTCCAATGCCTAAAGTAGTTTATTGTCTTAAATACCCTTCAAACTGGTTTCCTTTCACAGCAAAAATATTGGCGCAGGGACTGTGAAGCTTTTGGTGCTTTCTGAAACCTGTTTTTCGATAGACAAACTGATGTCCTCCTCGGGGTCATCTTGTAAAATGCTTTTGTGACTAAATATATAAAACTTTGTTCAGATATTGTCAACTAGCGACAGTTCGTCAACCGGGGGTTGTATTAACAATAAACTGACTGTTGGTGAGGAAATACGCACAAATAATTATCCAAGGATATTATCTGTTTTGAGAAGCGAACAGTTTCCCGAGAGCGAAGTTGAAATTTATCGTATTCATATAGATTTTTTATATAGTAACTGAATTAAGGCACAAAGGAAGTGTGTGGCTGCATTTCATGCACCAGTACGTTGTCTGTACCTGGTGTTGCTATCCGATCCATTTAGGACATAATGTGCCAGGACAATGGAAGCTGTTGATGAAAATTTCACAAAGAAACATAAATTACAAGAAATACGATAATCGCAGATACCCCCTCGCTCTGCCATTGATGGGACTTTTACTTTGGTACTCCCAACAAGAGTAGCCTTTGTTTTACTGAAATGTTGACTCAATCTTTTCTTCGAAGTCAAATGCTGCACGCAAAGGAAGGAGAAAAAGAATGGTGTGTTATACTTTTGCGTTGAAAAAAGAGTCGATTGCGTGACGAAGTACGTATTTATAATAATAATAATAATAATAACTTTATTAAAAGTGTCAGAGTGTTTAGCTTCCCAGCTAATTGTGAACACTACTTAGAATAATAATTGACTAAACTGGACTAAACTAACTAACTAAACTAATCAATAGCTAAGTACTATATTAAAATTCTAGATAGTAATAAGGTCCATTTTCTAAAACTTTAAGAGTTAAAAGCATACTATAAACATCACGAACAGCATAAATTACAATTAATACATACATCCTCCACAAGAGCAGATCTTTTTTCCTTATGTTACTTTTAAAGTTGTCTAGCGTCTTTCTATTTCTATCTGTTGCACTCAGCCTGGACCAAAGCCAGGGACCAAAATATCTAAGCGAGTGCTTACCATAACGTACTGTGGAGAATCGGGGCAAATTAAAATCCGCGTTCCTAAGGGAATACCTTTTGCTCGAACTATTGAAAAGATCAGAAATATAGTTCGGTGCAATACCGTTTTTAACTTTAAACATTACAGTTGCAATGTCTTGAAGCCGTCTATTATATAGACTTGGCAGATGTGCCCGGTTTAAGAGCTCTTCGTAAGATTCAGTTTTAGAATTAAAAACCACTCTGAGCGCACGTTCCTGTACCCTTTCAAGCTTACGTCTATCTGATTGTTTGCAGAAATGCCACACTATGTGGCAGTATGTCAGATGCGGGAGTATTGCAGTCCTGTACAGTTGTAATTTTGCTTCACATCCAATCATTTTTCGAATTTCCCACGGTCGGCACTTCAAATTAATTCATACAGTCTGCCTGGTCGGCCGACGTAGTACGGGAAAAAACTGGAACACTGATTTTCCAATTTTGAATTCATAGGCAGTACAATTAAATAGGCTTCCTGTGCGATTTGTTTTTACTCTGGACTGCATGCACCAGACTCAGGCATGCATATTTAATAGGCTCGAATTGTTGTGTATGTTAACCCGCTCAAAACAGCATGATTTCTCCCAGAATCAAAGCAAAACTTGAAGGGTTTACTTCATATTATACACGGGCTGCAGACCTAGTCATACGTCAAAGGGCTTGTGAGCGATTCTCGCTGCAATTACCGCATGTCAGATTACAGCATTTGTAACACACAGTTTTAGTCTTGACAGAAAAAATTAGACATCTGACTAAATCATTCAAGACTCCAAGGTCCGATTGCTCTGAGCGAATACGGTAGCCGAAACGGCGACAGAACCTAAAGCAATACTTCGAGGGAAAATGATCAGCATACAGATTTTAGTACATTCTTGAAGTGATCAGTTACAAGATACGAGTAGAATATATTTGTCACGGTGATTGTTCGATTTCCACTGACTAACCTTTGTTGCTTGTCCTTTCTGAATAAGTATCTGAGCTTAACACAAAACGGCGTCTGAAGCTCCCGATTTCTGCTTTCAAGCGCTGTTCCCTTTGCGGAGCCGTTTCTTCGGCACGCTTCCGTTCATGATGCTGTCGGTTATAACATGTTTGTCGTCTTTTCTCCAGACGTATTTGGCGGCTGTTCGATCGTTTCACAATTTCGCCTTATCCGTGCCTGTTCCCTTCTCTTTTGAAGGCGAGCTTCGCGAGACCGTTCTGTTTCAAGGTTTCCAGTTTTCAAATTCATTTTCGTGAACGCAGTTGTTGCTTCGTTCAAATCTTTTTTTTTTCTTCCGAATGTCAGTAAAAACACTGGCGGAGACGCTAATCGATAATTATTACTTCATTGCCTTAGGCACCTGGCCTAAAAGATCGTACGCCAGACAGACTGACTGACTGACAGACGAACATTAAATTTCGAGATGGCGACACGCTTGGAGTATTTAAATAAGGCGATTTTGCTGTATTAGCGTCGTGATTATTACCCTCGCTTCGCTCGGGGAAAATACCTCTGAAAATGGACCACTTTTAGATTGAAAAGCTGTAAATGCCAGAGAATAAGGGAATATTGGACCGGCCTGCAGGTGCACGTTTATTCCTCTTGAAACGGGTACCCACATGCAAGTACTCTAATCGACTTAGCGCTTGTAAACTATGGGGAATTTATGCAGCTTGGATAATTCTTACATACAAGCTTACCTTTATAAGCTATAGCAATCTGAGGGATTACCTGAAAGATGGGATGCGGTTATTAATATTTACAAAGTTGGAACTGTTTATCTCATCTCAGAAAGACATACACAGTAGTCGAACTGGTTAAACCTGATAAACTACGGCCTATGTTGCTATAAATCTGTTCCATATACAGCCTGGTGCTGTTAGTATTTTAACATCATCATTCTGTTTCTCCTTCATATTCGTAAGTAGCTGTTATTTGTGGGTTCTCTATTCTGCTTCTTGATTTCTTTCGGTTGGGACTTGTCTGCGGATTCTGAAGGAATGTAGGACATGAGATAATCCGTGCAACAACATCGCAGTTTTACTGACCTGAAAAAGTACGCAGAAAGTGACCAGAAGTGTAGGCGAAAGTTGCGGCGCCATCCCGGCCTGTTAAAAAGGAACACTGATATTTGTTTACTTTTACCGAAGCCGTGAAATAATTTAATAGGGACTGTAGTTTTTAGTTCTTTGTGCCACATCAGTGACCAGATGGCAGCAAGCGAAATTGGGCCGGACAGCATTGGCAAATACCAATCAGGTTTGTAGGCACTTTATACGTTTTAAATTGATATATAGTTTTCTTATTTATTCGGCCAAAACCTACGGCACATCAAAGCCTGCTTACCTGAGATCTCAAGTGAAAAAAAAATCCAGCTCACTTGGAGACAGCAAGTTGACGTATATTTTATGCAGTTAGTAAATTTTACTGAATCTTTTCTACGTGGAACTATAACAAGCAAATGCAATGTCAAATACAGTCATTTCTTCGACCTTGCAGTGGAAGGTTACCGGGCAGCTTTTTAAAACTAAGGCCCAGTTCAGACGCCGCTCTTTTCATGTGCCGAACTCAATGCAAATTAGCTCGGACAATGGCTTTTGCTTATTTGCATTGAGTTCTGCGCATGAAAAGAGCGACGTCTGAACTGGGCCTAAGATTAAATTTTTATTTAAAAGTAAACGCATCGCGTGTTTTTCTAATTATATATATGTTTTTTGTTTAGTGTGAGAACTCGTATCTGGGACAACTAAAGACAGTCTATTATCACTATAAGCAAAAATCTGGAGGGAGCACGTTCCGGCCCTTAAGACAAAACTTATTTGCATTTAAATGGTAGTGGTCGCTCAAAGTTTCACTTTCAGTAAACAAAAACTGTGTACTCAAAGAAGTCAAAGCCAAACATATTTAGTTGGACTGAAGCTAAAATGCTAACATGAAACTATATCGCGAGAATGTTCTAAATGGTGCCGATCTGCTTCAAGTAGTACGAAAGAAAAGGAAAAGATTCTTTTTTTATATCAGAACTTGCCTAAAGAAAACACACACAAAATAAGGCGTAGAAAATCTCACAGCCTTGTGGGCCACGTGGCCCATTCCACACGTGACCCATACAGCTGCTTGAGTGAGTGCGATGAGGATAATGGAGCAGCGCAAAGTGGTGCAGGAACCAATATACACCATCGCTTCTATCTTAATAGTCTTTCTTTTTATATCGATTCAGTTATACCCGGGAGTTTATTACAGCTTCCACTATCAGCAATTGTTTGGACAAGTGGCCGTACAAAACACACATCAACCCAACTGACATATACTAAGTTTATTTCACGTGCTCAAATTAAATCAGTTAACCTCGAAGAATCGTTTATACATTAGTTGTGCAGGGCTGTCGTTTTGCTCTCGCCTAATCTTTTTTCGCTCGCAATCGCTTTAAGCGAACAAAATACATCGGCCAACGGCAATTAGGGAGCTTTAAAGCAAACTAGGACGGCGACGCAACGCGAGAAACCAGGAAAAAAGTGTCTCCGTGATTCTTAATGTCTTAGTAGTTTGTAACTTTGGCTATAATTTTTAAGCTGCTCAAATTTGTTCCGTTTTTGCCGAAGTTCTATTGCTTTCATCGTCTCTTACTGAGAAGGACGACTGTCGTCATTACTCAAAATGTCGTCCACGTCCTGACAAGCCTAGAAAAGAAGCAATTGGAGTCGCACGCGAGAGCTCGACCCCGAGATCATGTCAATTTCACATATTCACGTGCGCCTATTGTTTTCTGCAACGAGTTTTATTGTTTCACCGACGTTGCCGTCGTCCTCTCCCGTTCTGGTGCTTAAGCTTTGTAATGTGCTTCATTCAACATGACGTATTACAGATTTAGTATTATGACTCCCCTTCACCTTTTACCCATTTCAGTCCTCGTCATCACAAAACGTTTCGTCAAAACGTTCGTACGAATTCAAAGTTACGAATTATAGGCTACATCCACACTAATGCGTTTTTTAAAATCTTCGTTTTTACAAACCTCCGTTTTCGCCCGTCCACACTAATTCGTTTTTATTTTAAAACGCATCTGTTTTTTGAAGTCTCCGCTTTGAGAACCGTATAAACCCTCGTCTTCGAGTCATCGTTGTGGACGCGGAAAGCAAAACGCATAAAAGAAAGTGTTCGTTTTCAACCGAAAACGGATTAGTGTGGACGGGGTCTTAGTTCGGAAAAGAAACTTAAGCCAAAATATATTATTGAAAAGGAGGTACGAAACTGTGAGCTTTCAACTCCCACAATTTACAAACTTTTCCTTTGGTGAATAACGGACTTTAAGGCCATGTCACCACACAAGGCAACTTTCCCTGCAACTTGTCAGTCTCGCAACGGTAACGACAGCATTGCGAGATAGGTTGCCAAGTACACTCTGTTACACGTTGCAACAAGACCTTGCACCGTTACAAAAACTAGAAGACTGCTCAAGTGTCCTGTAACTTGTCTCGCAATTTTCGTTGCATTACAAGTTGCATTCAAGAGGGGGTGTCACATATGCATTTTTTTGGGGATAACATGGTCTTTAAGCCAAGCTTACGAACATTTTCGTTCGTACGAAAGTATTACATGTCCCCGCCAGTCATAACTGAGTATTCTGTGTATAATTACTGTACACACAGGAACTGTCTATTAAATAAAGCCGTAAAACAGAAATTGTACACATCATACATGCATTTTTAGCAAGTAAATAATATGTCTGTTGCAGTTGAACGATACTTGTGAGTAAGACAAATTGTGCTCAATAACTATCCCTGCAAATGCTATATAATACATGGACTGTGTGACACGAACTCACACTATAAACAAGTTTACTCAGTCTGTCCGCTGTTGGCCTTCAGGCCTAGCAAACCATATCAACCGAATCCGTTCAATTATAAACAATGTTACTGAAAATTACTTGGAGGAACTCAATAATTTAATGTTCAAGTTCAACAACACTCAGATTTCAACCGTTAAACATTTAAGCAAACTTTTTTCGGTCAGTTAAAACAATTTTGTCAAACAAAGCATATACTAACAACTCTCAACGAGATTCAAGTATCTCTGCTAAGGCGGCTACCTTTACACTATCCAGGGTAGGATTTAGGCAGTTACGAAAACCAATCTGATAATATACAGTGTAAACACAAATAGATCGTTCCGGAGCGGCTTTGCCCGAAAAACCGATCCGGTAAAGTGTACTAAAACTAGTCAAGTCCGCAGTGGTTTTGTCACAATGAATCAGTGCAATGGGAGTGTAGCCAATACGGCACACAAAAAAAAAAAAAAAAAAAAAAAAAGCCGGCCTCTTGAAGAATCAAACAGGAGCGAATCACTGGCGCTCCACGCAAAAAAAATTGTCCAAAAACTGCGCATCCAGTGAAAACGGAAAACAGAGGGTAAACATAAACTATGATTGACTGTGTACATCCATTTTTCTTCTAACCATAGTTCTGTGCCAAGGCATTCTCTAAATCAATACTCTCGTCTTAAATGAATTAATGGTAATAATGTTGCAAACAATACAATTTCACAGCATAAACACGTGTATGCTAGCGCAATACTATTACCAAAACTTGTATTCCCAAAATATCAGTCCAAATTTGCCTTGGATGTTCAAAGCCAAGATTTTTACAGTTTCTAATGGTAAATCAATGTTCCAGATTGCTTACGTGAACTGATTGCAATCGGGTCTTACTTTGACGTTCCTGATTGGAAAGTTTTTTTTTTTTTTTTTTTTTTTTTAACTGATTGGAAAGTTGCTGTTAAATTTTTGAACCAAAAGAGCGTAGCATACACAATCCCTAAATTTTGTCCGACAGTCATCCGAATTCCACTGTTTTAAAACATCTGTCGTATATAATCGGTACAATTTGTACGCAAAGTTGCGGAAACTCCAGTTAAAAATCTCTATTCTAAATGTATTACGCACCAGTTTTAGGCTCTGCTGAGTACTTTGTTGTAAGGCGGAACACCCAAAGCCATTCTTTTGGCTGACCGAAAAACGTAAAACAGCCACAACAAAAAAGACTGACATTTTTGGGAATTTAAACATTTCAAAATGGATTATGCACTACAAACGGAAAATCTTTATTACAACCGATCACTAATGCGAGTCTGCGCTTTACCCGTTGTACCGGGTGTCACCGACGTCTATTATCCGTCCGCCTTTCTCGTAGTAAACAAAAGACTTCTCTGCTTTGTAATCACCGTCGTGGCTCGTCTTGGTAGCGTCGTTCAGTTCACATACCTGATCCTGAGGGCTGAAGTTGAAGGACACGCAGCCTTCCTGAAGACTGCAATACGACATGCAGTGGAAGAGATTGGTCACTTCCCTCACAGTGTAAATCACGTGATCTTTGAGGGCAAAACCTGTTTCATATGGCGTCGAGACGAACGCGGGAAAGGAGCCGCGGTCTGTGAAAAGTGAACAGAAACGAATAAAGAAGATAAGCAAAGATAACAGTATCAAATATTAAATGCTTTGCTAGTAATGTTTTATGATTGAGATCTTAGTAAATCAAAAAACGAACACGAGTGCCCAACAAGTTAGGATCAAATTTACTTTCACGTGTGTTCTTTTGATCTGACAATATCCAAGCCTATGATAGGTATTTGATCTTTTAAATTCAGTTACTAATCTCACTTAATGTTGAAAGTGTGTGTCAAATTAGGTACCGAAGAACAGCCATCCCTTCACAAACATGACTGCTAGAAACCAACCTTCCTTTTCTTTATAAACCGCAGCACAATATCGCCCCGGAATGGAGCTTGCCAGCGATTCAAACTTGTAGACGTAGAAGCCTTCAAAGCATTTCCTGATCTGCACCATATTCTCATAACCACAACAGTCGCCGTTCAAGTGAAAACAGACCTTCCTCTGAACTATACCGTCCTTCACATCCGGGTATTTTCCGTTCAACCACCCGGGAGCCTGGGCTCCACATCGCTTCACTGGAACACAGCGTGTTGGGAGCTGGGTTCCAGCCTTACCGCTCAGTCGATACCATTTTTGGTTATCGACAGCTTCCGCGATGGCAGAGCCTTGAAACGGATGATTGACACTGCGTGTAACGTCATCAATGGTGAAATATTTTGTGCAAAGTGCGAAGGGACCTGAGACAAAGATAAAGGAATTGGAAATTAAATAAGAAAATAATCTAAACTCTTGGGGTTCAGACTCCTCTCAACTGACCTACGACTGTGATATTCACCACCTTGGATGTCTCTCCCACCATATTGGATGCCACGCACTTGTAACTTTCTTTGTGCTTTTGTTCCGCTTTTGGAATCTTCAGTATCGCCAGGGACGTTCCGTTGTTGACAATGTGTCCATTGTGCAGCCAGGTCACGTGAGGAGTTGGAAGGCCTTCTGCTCGGCACTTTAGAATCTCGTTTTCGTACAGTGTCACTGCTGGTGCGATCGGATTTAGCATTCTTGGAAATCCTAAAAAAAAAAGATAATTACTAACTGCATGGATTGCTCAATAATTTGTTTCAAAGTATATTAAGTTTCAAACCTTCAGATAGTGTAATATTGAATTTGATACACTTCAACAGAAAAACAAGTGTTTCTTCAATTAAAATCATCGATATAATTCAAGGCTAAGAAACCCACCTCTGAGTTGATTCAGTTCATCAGGTGACAGTGCAGCGTCCAAAACATACAGGTCCATGATGGCGCCGTAAAACTGACCAACCTTCCCCATTTTTCCGATCCACTGCGAATGAACCTGAGGTCCATAAAATTTACCACCTGAGGCAAAGGATCCATTGCCGACTTCAACAGCATCTACATATACCTGACAACGTCGTTCGTTTTGCTTCCACGTGACAGCCACGTGCGCCCAATGGTTCACGGGAGGTTTTCCTCCTACGATGAAAAGCACAGCCCGATCCAAATTTTGGTACTTACGTCTGAAAGACAGTCGGCCAGATTTGCCAACGCGGAAATCAAACTGGAAGCTGGATGAGTTCGACGAATCTGCATAGATAGTTCGTAGGTCTCCCAACGAAGCATTGCCAAGTTTGATCCAACAGGCGATGGTGAAATTTTTCTCGTTTATCGCAGTCACAGGTGTGGATACGTGAGCGCCTGATCTGTTAAAGTACACAGCTTTACTGTCTGTGTATCGTCCGTCCACAAATGTTGCTCCGTTGACACTGGAGAGACAGAAGAAACAACATCAACACCGGCGTGGTAGACAGTTTGTAATTCATGGGTGTGGGTAAAAGCGGTCTTTGTTCATTACTTTAGATTGCAATCCAATGTATGCTTATTACACGACTTGCGATGTATTACAATTTAAAGGTCGCATACGACATTCAAGTCGTCAAAGACGACAGTGGTTGTATTCTGTACATGATTATGAAAATGGAACAGTTTTTGATTAAAGTACATAGTATTATACCGAGTTATACAACGGCTTAGTTCTAGCTGGCGACTGGAGACACTCAAACTTTGTGCAACTAAAGAAAGAAAAGTGTAATGTGGATTCCTTTTTCTGAAAAGTTAACTGTGAAAACTGGAACAACTTTGATCGCCGTTGACGACCTAATTGACCAAATAATGAATTTTAGGCTATTCTCTAGAAGGTTCGTTAGGATTAAACTCTTCTACCTTATGTTGTCGTCAGAACCATCCAGATGATAATGAGCCAGCACATTGGAGGCTATTAAAGAAGCCAAATAAAGAATTTTTGTCACAGTTCTAGCGCGTATTATGCCTCCAGTGCATAGCTACCATACAATGTTTATTTCACTGTGATATCGTGACAGTGAGACACAAGAAACCGTGTAAATGCAATTGACATCCCCACCTCATCGGACACGCAAGTAAATTCTAATTTGCCGCAAAAGGGACTTGCAATGGGTGACCAAACGGACTCGCAAGTCGACATAGAACTACTTGCCCGGTGGGGGGGGGGGGGGGGGAGGGGGGGGGGATGATGATCGCAGCTATGGAAACAAAACTTCCAAATATTTTCAGAAGATTTCCAACTCATTTTTAGTAACAACAAGAGGACCGTTTCCTATTTGTGACTGATAACCGAATCAAATCATGGACAGAGCTTTAGAGTCCGGTCGCACTAGGAAGTTTAGTCGATAATATTAAACTTCAACATCGAGAGCAATACGACGGCTTCTTCAATTTTTGGTAGCAACTTGCTGACATATATTTTTGATGACAAGCGCTATTTGCACTTCAAATGATGAAAATGTCGATATAAATGTCATCAAAGCGAAAATTGCCTTAGACCTCTGCTAGATATGTTTTCTTCAAAGATTCAATAATACAATGGTTTTATTCATTACTGGCTTACCTTCATAGCCAGCGTACGTTTCAGGAACGATCTGATAGGAGAAAAAAAGTAAATATTACTTTAATATATTTACGACGTTGTTTCAAAACATTATTGTTTTATATGTTATCTGTTATGTACGTATTAAAACTTGACAAGAAATCTGCACCAATATTTAATCCGGCAAAAGACTATAAAAAAACTGAAATCTGAGTGCCTGGGAGTAAAGCTGCCCTGCCCAAACGGTGTCCCAAGTCGAGCCAACTCAAACCTAGCCTGAAATGGCAGTCTTCTTCTACTGACATTTCAAGCTAACTCAAGCCAAGTTTGCAAAATCGCTGAACTTGCGTACGGGTGGCCAAGTCGAGCTAAGTCCTAAGGAAGTCTTTCAAATGCAACTACAAAAGCTTATGACGCAATCCCTTGCGTTGACCTTGGCTTGACATGGTTAAACTACTTGGTTCAGGTTAGCCAAACGAGCTGAAAGATTGAGCTTGACCATATTTGGGCAAACTCGGTGGCCAAACACTGGCCAACTCGAGCTAATTTGCAAAGTTAATTGTGAATTTATCAATGTTACCATAGCAACCTGTACTTTCTGTAGCTTTTCCACGACGTTATCCGACAAGAGCTAGATTTAATAATTTACACCACTCGCGATGTTTAAAAATGTGCACCAAATTGCAAGACAAACATTGATCCAATTCCATTGAATTCGGCTGTTATTATTGCTCGCGGCTGCGGCGAGCTATAAAAAAGGAGTTTGTTTGTTTGCTTGTTTTCTGTTTTTTGTTTGTTTTATTTTGTTTTGTTTTGTTTTGGTTTTGGTTTTCTTTTTGTGGGTAGAGAATCAGCACACGATGATTGGTTTTTAATATCACGTGATATGCGATGACGTAAGTTGACTTTGAGAAACAACTTGAGATGTGGCCAGTGAATTGCTCACTACTTGTGTATAACAGTTAACTGCATCCCATCTAAACTCAACACCATTTGGCTCTGTGGAATATGCACGGATAAACTGGATTTAGCTTGCGTTCGTGAGTTCACCGTCATAGCCGTAAACAAATGTTTGATGGATACCACTACGGGATTGCAAATATCCCTATCGCCGCTAATCATTTAGTCCCGACGAAACTTTCTGTGGCGACAAGAAATACTTCTGAGAAGATACCAGGCCGAAAACGGACACCAAAGCTATGATGAGCTTTAGCCGTAAAACGATGACGATTTATGCTTTACACTGTACATGACACCAGCCCTGTTGCCTCATACATACTGCAGCTGTTTTGTAAAGTCTTTTTCACCGAAAAGATGTCCGTTTTGCGACGAAAATATCCATCTCGCGGCTCAAAACTCCAAAACGCTGTTCTGTGAATATATTTAATTATATATCATGATGCGAGCTTGTGACAGCTTCGTCAAAATGCTTCTGCATTATGGCTCGCTATTCGTAAAATGATTCCGATATTCATTACGTTCCGAAATGACCAATTTCCGAAATCATTTCGAAATTTTGAAACCATTTCAAACTTTTTGAAATCACTCTGAACTTTTCGAAATCATTTCGAACTTTTCGAAACTATTTCGAAAGGAGCCTCGTTTCCTAGTCATCTCGAAAAAGCCTGGGAAAGAGTGTTATGTTGTTGTCAGCAACCGTACTAGTCAGTCAGTTCGTAGTCGATCAGAACAAGGCGCGTTTATTATAATGGCTCTTCTAGTTTACTTTTTACTTCTTGTCGTCACGTTTCCACCAAGTGTTAGTTCCAATGATGAGGAGCTGTGCGAGTTTCTAACATCAGTCACCACGCTGTTGCATGAAGTTTTTATAATCGGACTCAGCAGTGTTAAAGGTTTAGACCATTAAAAAATGATTTCTACGGAAAGATTCACCATTTTTGACCGGGTTCATTATTTTTGAGTTTTGGTTAGGCTCAATATTTTCATTTCGACTGTGTCAGTGTTGCCACGTTTTCGCTGATAAAGTACTAAAGTTCACTAAAGTTCTATTACACCAAACCAGGCAATGGTTCTCAAAAGAGAAACATCAGAAACTCTTATATCGCGTACTGAAACCAAATGTAATGATTCTCAAAAGAGAAAAATCAGAAACTCTTATATCGTGCCACATTTGTGTGTGAGTTTTTCGCAAACCGCATTCTTGCAGCAATGAGGCACGTATACCGGCAACGTGTGACTACACCTTCAGCGAGCCGGGACACATTCCGAGGAGCAGATAGCGCGCCTGAAAACCCTCAGAGACGATCTAAAAGCTGTGTACGAAGGGTTGTTTCGGTTGCCAGTCACGAGGGAGTACTCGTACCGGCTAGACGTTCAGTCAAGTGGTGAGCGGGGAAGACCAAGGTTTGTGATAACACGCGAGCAACTGCAGTGCCTCAGAGCCAAGTTCAACAGCTGGACGCAAATTGCCTTGAACCTTAGGGTGAGCAGGCAAACTATTTTTAGCAGGCGCCGCGAGCTTGATTTTTCCTTGACCTTTAAAAGTTTCACGGCGATCTGAACGATGCAAACCTTGACGCAGCGATTGCCAACAAAATGTCTCACTTTCCTAACAGTGTGGCGAGACAAATATCATCGCAGGAAATATTTTGAATCGACCGATGATAATTTTGCCATGAATTCATAGTGGCTGCGGGAACTCTACAAGGTAATATCGTGAATCTGTTTAGTTTCTTGTCAATTTTATGGTTTGTGTTTTGCAAAGGTGGTTCGGGATCGTTCGAAAACTGACAAATCGCCAAGTTTAAAGCTCAAAAGTTCCTGCTTGGTGAAAGTTACTGAAACAGTTTTATCAGTAACTAATTCTTACAGCGTTTCTCTTTAACTGTGAGTGTCTATTTGCTCGTACCGTGGCCCGACGAGCTTTAAATCCGTGCTCTTTTCATGTTTTTTTCCTCTGGGTTACAAATCAGCACACGCTGATTGGTTCATATTATCACGTGATTTGTGATGACATTTTGTGAGCACATGACATGCCACGGGCGCAGTTTCGCCATTTTGAAGAAGCGAGATGTGGGCCGTGGATTTGTGCGTTGGTTGCCTTAGTTGGCTTTGTGGACTCTTGTATGGACCGCTCATCTTACTTACAAACGCATACGCCGGCTGCGGTAGACCCACACTAAATTCCATTGAGCGGTTTTGGCTTGGGTCGGTCCGTTGAATTGCACAACTGTACAGAAATGTACGAAGATCCTGATATCCAGAACGTTGAGAACTTGAAGGAACAAGCTAAACGAAGGCGCTCCAGATGCAAAGATCAGAACTCGAGTGACATGAACGGCGAAGCAACTTCGATTCTTGGCAGTCGGTTGATAGTGGATTGTATGGAACCGTTTAGTATGAAGGCGAACTTAAAGGTACATTGTATTCTTTTACTTTGTATTAATCTTGGTGATACAAGTAAAGCGTCAGAAAATCTGACTTTCGTTTGGAATCAAAGTTTTACACTGCTGTGCATTTGTGTTGTTGTTATTGCGACATTCTGGCTCGGTGCCATGAAGATCAAACAGGCAGCAGAACACGTTGCGTTACTAATTGAAAATTGGAACATGTTTGAGGAAGAAGTGGTCGTTGGTAGATCTCGCTTTGAGCAGTTTTATTGTATCCCCAGTAATGTTTATGTGAAAGAAAATCAAAGTCGTACAAGACGACGCATTGGTCCTTTTAGTTCAGCTTGTGTGGCGATACACACGCAACTATATCTGTAGTGTAGTTATTTTCCCGTCCCACCCATCCCATTAAACTGGTGACTGGCCTCGGGTGCTCACCTGCCAGTGCTACACCACTTGCTGGTGAATGTGGGTTTGTGACCCCTTCATGCTTAGGGTTTGCATACCCTATCCATGCTGCTCATCCCCCGACGCCTAGTGTGGTACGAGCACCTCACTAGCTGGCTCATCCCTATGCCTCTGGCTTCTGAGCTCCCAGGTACCAGTCACCCATTTAACCGCAATTTTTTCTGAGTGTCATCCCCGAGCGAAGCGAGGGAAATAATCACAATGCTAATGCAGTAGTATCGCCTCATTCGGAGACTCCAAGCGTGTCGCCATCTCGAAATT
Source organism: Plumapathes pennacea (assembly GCA_964036295.1). Taxonomy (NCBI): domain Eukaryota; kingdom Metazoa; phylum Cnidaria; class Anthozoa; order Antipatharia; family Myriopathidae; genus Plumapathes; species Plumapathes pennacea. Next base: position 27,504,424 of record OZ038462.1, read on the forward strand.
TAATATTCGTCTGTCTGTCAGTCAGTCAGTCAGTCAGTCAGTCAGTCTGTCTGGCGTACGACCTCGTCCCCAGTTCCTATCGCTGCTTAACCAATAACAAAGGCCGGATCGATCACGTGTGGCCCTGTAGTTTTACTCGCAATAAAAGAAAAATTAGATTGAACGAAGTAACTACAGTATATCGTAGCTGTATTTACGAAAATGGAAAACTGGAAAACTGGAAAACTTGAAACACAACAGTCTCGCGAAGCTCGTCTTCAAAAGAGAAGGGAACAGGCACGGGCACGGGCAAGGCGAAATCGTGAAACGATCGAACAGCGCCAAATATATGTCTAGAGAAAAGACGACAATCATGTTATGACCGACAGCACGAAGCGGGCCGAAGAAAATACTCCGCAAAAAAAACAGCGCCTGAAAGCAAATCGGCAGCTTCAGAAGCAAAAGCGGGCCGAAGAAAATACTCCGCAAAGAGAACAGCGCTTGGAAGCAAACCGTGAAACAAAACCGCGATAATATTGTTAACAACTCTCGTGTTACATTCCTCGCTTTCAATTTTATATTTGTTACAGAGCACGAATACTCGAAAGCCTAATAAAAGAAACGCATTCAGTAAAAGAAAACATAAGTATTGGAGCGAAGGCTGGCCTCTGATCGTGGCCTCTGATTAGAAGTAGGTGTTCGAGACTGTCAAAATCGACAAGTCACGCACTAGGGTCACGCATTACTCTTTTTTCTGGCTGACCTTTCACCCCTAAGCTCAAAATGCAGAGTCTCTTAACCTTGAAGCAAATTTATGAGTTTTGTATGAAATTTTCTAATTTAATCAGGTTTCATTTGAGCAAGGTCTCAAAAACCAAGTTCTCTATGTTGTATAATATTTTTCTGGTGAGACTGAAACCCTGTGGGGTACTCCGATATATGAACCATATAGGTATGTGCCGTATACATTTTTGAAGTTAGGTCTGAAATAGGGTATAGAAAATCTGTATCTTGGTCTAAAGCAGGCCAAGAGTTTTCAGGACTGGGCGGCACACCCTCCCAAAACTATGATGTCTCCCTCCCTCGTGGGGGACTGAAAATTTCTCTTGGGAATCTCACTCTTGTCCCTACTTTTAACTTTAGTTTATTCTGGTCTCGACCCAACTCACGCCACAAGCTCACTGGCAAATCCAGTCTTGTTTTTTTATAAAAGTGACCCCGCAAAAATAAATTGATGCCAAACTTTGGGAGCGATCTGCGAGCAGGCACTGACTTGTTTTTGAAAGCATCACGTGCTTCACCAAAACAGAACGGTAATGTTTCATGCTATGCAGATTTTTGGGCAGTAGAAATGGTTATCCATTGGGATAATTTAGAACTGAAGTGAATATTTCTGTAAACATTTGCCATCAAGGTCATTTTAAAATTGTGTTGTATATATGCAAAGACGCACAATTCTCCATAATTATAGTCTTATTGAAGTTGTCCTTATTTATGTTTCCCTCATCCTAATTTAACAAGAACTACCCTGGGTGCTGCGATGCTTGCGCTACGTTTGCTGGGCACAGTAAGTTGGATTAATATGGCTATGAACACAGGCCCATAGCCGCTTTAATAAAATGCAATTAGACATCAAATCTATGACCAATCTGATGTGGCCCAGTAAAGGTGAGGGCAATAAAACGCCACCACCTAATGAAGACAGTAAAACACATAATGAAATATGCGGTGGTTATGGGGAGGAGGAGGGAATATCGAAAAACACGTCTTGATTCAATGCTGAGCTGTGAAGAGTGGCACAATGACCTGACTGACCTCACTTTGCACGTAATCGATTATACACGTGACCCCATTACGATGGGGCAAACCGTGTCCTCCCCAGTCCCCTGAATAAGATATCACAACATACAAAACAGTCAGAGAGGAAACATAAAAATCCTATTTGCGAGCAACTATTTTCTTTAAGGACATCTGCTGATAGGGTTCGACTGATGTGGGACCTGTGATGCTGCTCCAGAAGGAACTGACCTGATTATCGGTTAAAGCACTTTCAGGACCAATGTTTGAGTGCTGTTTCATCTCCTTCTGACACATTGCAGGTGTGTATCTTTTTGAAAGGTCCTTTCCCTTGTGATAGCATTCAACCATCACTTCAATTTGCTCTCCTGGAAGTCTTGCAAATTTTCTCTTACGTTGGCATCTTTTATGTGCTGTTCCTGGATGTCTTAATTCCACTGGAATTGATTGTTCTTTTCAAAGCTGACTTGTATCTCACTCTTTGTGAAGACTTGGTATTTAAGTTTATTTACACACTGGAGAGAGGAAATTAGTGCTTCTTTTTCTGTAATGATGCTCTGCCCCAGGGAAGCTGCTCTTTTAGACCTCTGACCTTTCTGACACATCATATTTTCTTTGTGATGTTCCAAGTTTCCTTTTCCTAAGAAGCATGTTCCACATTCCTCGCATTTCATTAAAATGTCAGTTGATTGTGGTTCTGTGTGATTGTTTGACTGTTGTTGGGGCAAATTTTCTTCTACTTCCTGATCTTTTGGTTGAGGTTGTGATGATGATGATTTCTGCTTGTCTACCAGTGGAGCTTTTGTCAGTCCCTTGCAAAGATCAGATCGAGATGTAACACCTGTTTCAGCATTTCCATGCTGCCACAACTTGGCAATTTGTTCTTTTTAATTTGTTGTGCTTAGAAATGGACCAATCTTGCTTTGCTCTTGGGCTCGTATTCCAATACATTCCCCATCAGCATCATAACTGTAAAAAAAACTGTAGTAGTTCGCGATACCTTGCCACGTTTTGGCTGAATGTGGTTCTTTGGAGCGGTCAATAAAAATCTGATACACGTTTGTTCCCTTGAGCCTCTTTGAGTCAGCAACAATGTCTGCAGGTGCTATACAATCATGGTTTGCAGACGATTGATAATCATGTAGTGGAAAATAGTGAAAAATCCCAGATCCCAAAAACCCACCTACAGGGCGAAGGGATATCTGCAATTATTAAAATCTGGACCACAGTCATTGGATTTCTAGATTTTTGATTGGTTACTTGGACATGGATTATATAGATCTTATTAACCGAGTGTAAGGTCTGTACGGGGAAAATATCGGCCGCCAGGTCTTGGCAGTACAGACCGAGCCGCTTCGGCGAGTCATTGCTGTCAGGATTGTTGCCTTTTGCTGGTCTGCGAGCCCTAAAACTCTTGTAGAGCTTCACAGGGCACCGTTCAGTCTGTGTAGCAAAGAGCTTTGGAGAAAACTGGCGCCTGTGTCCGCTTTCTTGGCCATGACGAGTTTTTGTTCCTCGTTCTGCTTTCCAAACCAGGATCTCGCGCTGCGTTTGGGGATCTTGCAGCAACTGGACGACTTCCCAGCAGAGTTTACGGCTTTCGTCCCGAGCTCGGAACCCAAAATGCATCGGTAGGAACCGCCAAATTGTTCGCTGCAGGACGAGAGGCTCGTGGTCCCCAAACTGGCCTTGGTTGAAGATCTCGTCCCACTTCTTCATCGCTGAGTTCTCGAGTCGTGTTCGGTTTGCTCCCAAGGCCCTGCTTTACAAGACTTTTCCTCTCTGATGACAGCACTGCTCGGGAACGGGAGAACTCTGTGTCTTTGAAAATGTTGAAGTCGACCTGCGTTTCTGCCAGGTGGCGCTGAATGCTTCGCTGAAACGTAGTTAGACTGTCCGGCTCGTAGTCGCCGCCATGTTGTTTCTTCACGTCTTTAAAGAACTTGCACAAGATTTTATCCAGCTCATTTACAGATATTAACTCCACTTGTCTGTGCTCTTCGATGGATTTGCATCAAAGAACACAGACAAGCCCTGCAACAACTTGACTTGTTGTTCAGACGCAGCGTAAACTACATTGGAGGTGTTAAATTTTTATATCCAAATTTTTCTTTCCCCAGTAGACAAAGTAAAGTAAATTTCCGACTTAACGGCCCCTCCCTCGGTTTCCTTTTTTGCAACCGGCCAGATTCTGGCCGACACGTGACCAGCCTGAACCAGGGTCTTTCTTCGGGGGCGGGGCCGGGAGATGAAAGAGCCTGGGAACGAGGTTGATGAAAATGAGATAAGTCACGCATTATTCCTTTCTTTGCTGGCCGACCTTTTTCACTCCCAAGCTCAAAACGTAGATTCTCTTAACCTTTTGAAGCAACTGTACGAGTCTTGTAATTATAATTTATAGTTTAACCAGGTTTCAGTTGAGCAATGTGTCAAAAGCCAAGTTCCCTATACTGTATATATATATATATATATTTTTTTTTTTTTTTTTTTTTTTTTTTTTTGGTGAGAAACTAAAAGAGAAAGTTGAAGTTGATCACTCTTTGAAGTCTCGCTCTAGTCCAGAGATTGCTTGTTAAATAATAGTAGTGGTGCGTGCGGATACTTGCTACACCAAATTTGAATCCCAGCATCTGTCGCGTTTTCACGCGACAAAACTTCTTTATTTTTTAAATCACAAAAGACATTACGAGATGACTACCAAGGAGGACATCAATTCATTAGTAGAAAAATTGTTTTAGAAAGTACCAAAGAGCTTCACAGTGCCCGCGCCATTACTTGCGCTGCGAGAGGAAATATTTGAAGGATAATAAAGACAATAAACTACTTTTGACTTCGGAAATATACGCGGACAACCGTCCGAGGATATTATCTGTTCTAAGAAGCGAACAGTTGCCCGAGAGTTGAGCTCCAGAGCAACTGTGAACTTCAAAGAACAGATAATGTCCAAGAACAATTATCCCCGAGCTATTATTTGCACTGCGAGGGGTAATATTTGAATGATAATAAAGACAATAAACTACTTTTGGTTTCGGAAAATTGCACCGATAAATGTCCTTGGACATGTCCTCCGGCTTGCCAAATATGAAATGATAAATAAGCAACTTCAAATTTAAATTTAAATTTAAATTTCATGGGTTTCACAATCATCAAGTGAAAATGGCGAAAACTTCGAACTATTTCCCGCTCCTTTGAGAGTTCGAGAGAGCGGAGTTCTACTGTAGTATAACCTGTACGTCAACATTACCTGGAAGGAGTACATTGCATGTGTAGGATATCAGTAGGCACTTACCATAAAAAATGCCACGGTGCAGAAAACAGCCCGGGCTGTTGGGGATATTTTACTCGCCATGGGAGCGGACATGTTAAGTTCTGAGGAGAAATTATAATTTCAGGCTCACTTGCATGAGGATTTGAACAGCTGAAAAAGTATGTTATTAAAGTGGGGTATGGGGAATGAGATCAAAGGAGCCGACAAAGCTAAATTTCGTAGGGTTAGGTTTATGCTTATAGACATCAAAACAACTAACCTAACCAAAACCTAAGCCTAAGCCTATCGCGACGGGGAAATGAGATCAAAGAAGCCATTCCCCCTTTCTCCGTTTTAGTAACATCCCCTAAAAAATGATCACTATTCACAGAATGACCGTAACCAGGGAAATAGCTTGAGTCTCGATTATTGGAAAATGGCCGTACTCTATATACCGATGATATAGTCATGTAAAAGCAAAAAAGTCCCCGCTAAACGGACTCCCGAGTCGTTAGCCAACTCAAGCCAAGTTTGCAAAATAAGTGAACTTGCGTGCAGGTGGCCAAACGGTACTTAACCAGAGTGTCAGGTTAAACGGCACTCTTAAGTCAAGCAAAGTCGCCGGAAAACCATTCAAATCAATAACGAAAGGTTAAGCAATCACTATGCGTCGACCTTAGTTTAGCGTGGGGTGGTCAAACGATGTAAAACTTAGTTCGACTTGACTGAAAATTTGAGCGCGAACAAACTTGAGCCAACTCGGTGGCCAAACTCCATCGCAAAGTTGGCAATTGAGCTGGCAGTATCTTTTGGGCAGGGCTTAACTCACACGAGTTTCTTTAGGAACCGTTCACACTTCAAAAGTATTTCGGATACCGAATTCGTTTTCTTTCAGGTTTAACTAAAAATGACACCGGTTTCACAAAAGCTAGTGGCAAAGCTTTCACAAATTCGTAAACAAATGTCTCAAATCCGTATAAATTCGCCACGAGGCCCTAGTATGCAAAGTTTGTCCATGAATTCTCTACTTCAGAAGACAAACCTGTAGTCTACAAAGTAGATTTGTTCAAAACAATTATTTTGACAGTTTATCACGAGATAACCCGGCTCACAATAATAACTCGTGTTACTTCTACTTTCTAAGAGAATCAGCTCAATGGTTAAACTAACAGCTTTAAGTTTATCATACCTGTCCGGGAAAATAAGAACGCCGCTGCAGTCGCTTGATTCTTAAAGAGAATGGTTTGTTATCGCCCAGCAAGTAATTTCACAAAGTGAGACATATTCTCCAGACACCACTATTTATTTCAACAACTTCTTTTGTATTTTTTAAGTTCGTTAGACTTTTTGTACAGCTTGTGTGATGTTTTATTTTAGTTCAAGGGTAAATAATATGGTTAGTATTGGATAACTTGAATATTAACCGGCCTCACAGGAGGTCAGCAAGTTCCATCAAATTACCATCTATTTACGTCGTTTGGTTTGACCAAGAAATCTTTTCACGTTTGGTTGAACATGTGACAATCATACTTTGGATTGAGTCATTATCACTATTTTCACGTGATAAATTGATATTCTCTCCGTTGACTTGTGATGCATTATCGCTGCACGAAATAATTATTAAACCTAGCGGCGAATTAAATAAACAAACGTCTAAAATCAGCTGTTACCTTGCGACCGAGTGGTTTAGAAAACGAGAGAAGATTTAGTACATACTTAATTGTAAAACTAAATATATCTCGACTTGGGATGAACACGAGTTTGGTGTGGTGTGTTCAGTGAGTACTTTTATTTGATTGGTCACAATATTTAATTGAAGTTTCTTGTTGCTTGGCACCAATAGTCAATTAAGACGTTTTATCTCACGAGAAAAGGGAGAAAACTGTGTGACTACAGTGTCTGCTTTTGGCTCCTGTTCAAGCAAGTAATTATTACGAGTACCAACATCGTCAAAAATTCCAGATGAAGTATTTTTGCTGCCGAAGGTAACGACACTATTTGTTGTTCTCATCGAGCTTTTGTGTGAGTCGGTTTGGTTATTTGTCCGGATCCGCTTGATCGGATCTGGGTCCGAGTTACAGCGCGCGCGGAGTTATGGGAACGTTGACGTCGTCGGGTGAGCTGGGGCATCGTTCGTTGTTACACGCGCCCTATAACGTTCGCTGGCAATAATAAAGACAATAACGGAACTATGCACGGATATTTGCCCATGGACATCCCCTCACCGCTTCTCGGAACATATAACAGGCTCCGGTCGCACTCGTAACCTTAACGACATTAATATCGACATTTTCATCATTTGAAGTGCAAACAGCGCTTGTCACCAGAAATATATGTCACCAAGTTGCTACTTGAGTTATTATCGACTAAACTTCCCAGTGCGACCCGGCCCATAATTCATGTCCAATACTGTCGACGACTTGTATGAACTCGTAAAAGTGAGTTGTCCATTCGTACGGATTGTATGAATTCGATTGAGTCTATTCCGGAATAGGAATACCTAAAATGACTCCAAGTGTTGGTTATGGCGAGAGGACTTTTGCTCGAAATTGTATTGAAAACCTCTACACTAGCATTTCGAACAACCCCCGTTGCATTTCTAACCAAGTCAGCTCCAAACCAAAGAATTCTACTGATCAACATCGCTATAATTCCTATTCCGAAATAGACCCAATCAAACGCGCCCTGAGACAGTATTCCTCCCCGTTCTCCTCAAGACAATGCGCGAAACGAAAGCCGTACCGCGCGAAACGCAACGGGTGAAACTTCACGCGAAATACACAACTACAATGAAGAATGAGTATCCTCGTTCTCCTGAAAACAATGCGCGAAACGAAAGCCGTACTGCGCGAAAAGCAATGGGTGAAAACTCAAAGAATTCAAAGCCAAACATAGTTGGTTAGAATGAAGCTAAATGCTGCAATTGAACTGTACCGCTTCAAATAATACAAAAGGAAAGGAAAAGGTTCTTTTTATACCAGAAATACCCGCCTAAAAAAAAATAAACACAATACAGATTTTTAAAATCTCGAAGCCTTGTGGGCCACGTGACCCATCCAGCTACTTGAGTAAGTGCGATGAGGATGATGGAGCAGCGCAAAGTGGTGCAGGAACCAATATACATCGCCTCTATCTTATATAGTCTCTCCTTTCATGTCGATTCAGTTATACCCGCGAATTAAGTTACAGCTTCCACTATCGGCAATCGTTTGGACAAGTGGCCGTACAAAACGCACATCAACACAACTGACATATTAAGCTTATTTCACGTGCTCAAATTAAATCAGTACATTAACTTTAAAGAATCTTTATTAAACATTAATTGTGCAAGGCTGTCGTTTTGTTTCCGCCTGTTCTTTTTTCGCTCGCGATCGCCTAAACGAAGGAAATACGTCGGCTAGCGGCAAAGGCAGCTTTAAAAGAAAAGTAGGACGGCGACGGCAACGTGAGCAACCAGGAAAAAGTGTCTCCGTATTCCTTATGTCTTTGTTACCTTGCCTATTCTTACGTTGCTCAAATTTGTTCCGTTTTTGCCGAAGTTCTATTGCTTTCATCGTCTCTTACAGTACTAAGAAGAACGACTGTCGTCATTTCTCAAAAATAATGTCGTCCACGTCCTGACAACAGCCTAAAAAAGAAGCAAGCGAGAGCACGACGACCCCGAGATCATGTCAATTTCACATATCCATGTCCGCTTTTTTAAAAAAGACGAATAACGGGATTTGTTCAACTCCCCTTCACTCTTACCCATTTCAGTCCTTAGAAAAAGATTGACCTGCGGTGGTAATTACAAAACGTTTCGTCAGAACGTTCGTACGAATTCAAAGTTACGAATTATATCCACACTAATGCATTTTTACAAAATCTTCGTTTTTATAAACCTCCGTTTTCGCCCGTCCACACTAATTTGTTTCTTTTTTAAGGACGTTCGCGCGGATTGTTTATGCGCACGTTTTCTGCGCACGTATTAACAATGGATGACGCAATGCACGCGCACGCGCGGCGCAGATGTTAACAAAACATGGTTCTTGGATACTATTCGTCAAAATAACTCTCTTAAAAGTCCGGTGACCCCTACTTTTCTTTTAGTAAATAAATTTCTTTACCAATCCTCTAGATAATATCAAAAATAAAAATATTCTGAACGTTAGAAGCTCTTTAAATCCACTTTTACACTCCCACGGACGCTAAAACATCAGTCACAAAACCTTTCAAGAAGCTGCAAAAATGGCTATTGGCGCATTAAAGGTCTTAAATTGAAGCAGTTTTTTTAATGTACCCAGAAAGTTTAAATTCGATAATTGCCGAAGTTCAAAAGGAATTTTTTTTTCTGTTCATAAACAAGCGATACTGACGACGACCGGAATGACCAAATTTGGCAATTTATGACACCGATTATCTCCGAAACGAGCCTGGTGACCCCCAAATTGTTTTGCATTTCATGAATTAGTTTATAATAATCTAACTATTGTAGAAATTTGAAAAAATTCTGAACGTTAGAAGTTTTTGGCGCGAACGTCCTTAAAACGCATCCGTTTTCTAACTGAATTATCCACTTTGAGAACCGTTTTTGAAAACGGTTTTCATAAACCTCCGTTTTCAAGTCATCGATTTAGTGTGGACGGAAAGCAAAATGAATAAAAATAGTACTCATTTTCAACCGAAAATGGATTAGTGTGGACGGGGCCTTAGTTCCGAAGAGAAAGCCAAAATATTAATATTAGGGAGTTTAAGAAACCTAGGACGGCGACGGCAAGGCGAGGAACCAAAAAATAGTGTCTCTGTTTTTTCTATGTCTTTGTAACTTTGCCTATTCTTAGGTTGCTCAATTTGTTCCGTTTTTGCCTAGGTTCTATTGATTTCACCGTTTCCTACTAAGAAGAACGACTGCCGTTATTTTATCGTCCACGTCCTGACAACGACGTAAAAAAGAAGCATTTGAAGTCGCACGCGAGAGCACGGCGACCCCGAGATCATGTCAATTTCAGATATTCACGTGCTTCTTTTGTCTTCTTTGATAAGTTTTATTGTTTCATCGGCGTCGCCGTCGTCCTCTCGCGTCCTGTATCTTAAACTCCCTATTATTGAAATGAGGGTACGAAACTGTGATCGAGTTTTTAAACGTAATTTACGAACTTTTCACGAGGCAATTTTTGTTGCATTGCAAAGTTGCATTCAAGGGGGGGAGGGGGGTGTCACACATGCATTTTTATTTTTTTGGGTGACATGGACTTTAAGCCAAATTTACGAACATTTTCGTTCGTACGAAAGTATCACATGTCCCCCCAAGTCATAACGGAGTATTCTGTGTATAAATACTGTACACAAATACTGTCTATAAGGTAAAACAGAAATTGTATATACATTTTTAGCAAGTAATATGTCTGCTGCAGTTAAACAGTACTTGTGAATAAGACAAATTTCGCTCCACGAACTCACTATTTACACAGGTTTACTCAGTCTGTCCGCTGTTGGCCTTCAGGCCTAGCAAACCATGTCAACCTAATCAGTTCAGTTATAAACAATGCTACTGAAAATTGCTTGGAGGAACTCAATATCTAATGTTGAAGATCAACAAGACTCGACTTGCTGATTAATAACGAATCTATGTTGTGCATTACAAGTTCAGATTTCAACCAATCCATTAAACATTTAAGCAAACGTTTTTGAGTCAGTAAAAACAGTTTTGTCAAACAGAGCATATACTAACAACTCTCAACGAGATTCAAGTATCTCTGCTAAGCCGGCTACCTTTACACTATCCAGGGTAGGATTTGGGCAGTTACGAAACCCAATCTAATATACAGTGTAAACACAAATAGATCGTTCCGGAGCGGCTTTGCCTGCTCGAAAAACCGGTACAGGGTGTACTAACACTAGTCAAGTCCGCAGTAGTTTTGTCACAATGAATCAGTGCAATGGGAGTGTAGCCGATACGGGACAAAAAAAAGGACTCTTACAGGATCAAACAGGAGCGGATCACCGGCGCTTCATCCAAAAATTGCTTCAAAAACTGCGCACTCAATGAAAACGGAAAACACAGGGTAAACATAAATTAACTATAGTTCTGTGCCAAGGCATTCTCTAAATGATCAATACTACTTGTCTTAAATGAATTAATGGTATGTTGCAAACTAATAGACACACGAAAACAATTTTACAGCATAAACACGTGCATGCTAGCGCAATAATATTACCAAAACTTGTATTCCCAAATATCAGTCCAAATTTGTTTTGGATGTTCAAAGCCAAGATTTTTACAGTTTCTAGTGGTAAATCAATGTTCCAGATTATTTAGAGAAAATTGAACATAGTATTCCCCGTTTGTGGGGCGGTTCCGATGACTTACCAAAGCGATTAAAACCACGTCAATAACAAACTAAGGCTACAGGAACAGTTTAATCAACCAGAAGCTAAAGTAATTTGCAACTGCTCTTGAGGTAGATTTGCGGTGCGAGAAAGCACCATCATCACATGCTTGATTGCGTGAGCAAATCGCAATTGAGTCTTACTTTCGTTCCTGATTGGAAAGTTGCTGTTAAATTTTTGAACCAATCAAAACACAATCCCACAATTCCGTTCAACAGTCATCCGAACTCCGCTGTTTCAACACATCTGTCATAATTGGTACAATTTGCACCAAAGTTGCGGGAACTCCAGTTACAAATCTCCATTCTAAATGTATTACGCACCAGTTTGTAGGCTCTGCTGAATAACTCTGTTGTAAGAACATTTAAAGCCATTCTTTTGGCTGACCGAAAAACGTAAAACAGCCACAACAAAAAAGACTGACATTTTTGGGAATTTAAACATTTCAAAATGGATTATGCACTACAAACGGAAAATCTTTATTACAACCGATCACTAATGCGAGTCTGCGCTTTATCCGTTGCACCGGGTGTCACCGACGTCTATTATCCGTCCGCCGTTTTCGTAGTAAACAAAAGACTTCTCTGCTTTGTAATCACCATCGTGGCTCGTCTTGGTAGCGTCGTTCAGTTCACATACCTGATCCTGAGGGCTGAAGTTGAAGGACACGCAGCCGTCCTGAAGACTGCAATACGACATGCAATGGAAGAGATTGGTCACTTCCCTCACAGTGTAAATCACGTGATCTTTGAGGGCAAAACCTGTATCGTATGGCGTCGAGACGAACACGGGGAAGGAGCCGTGGTCTGTGAAAAGTGAACAGAAACGAATAAAGAAGATAAGCAAAGATAGCAGTATCACATATTGGATGCTTTGCTAGTAATGTTTTATGATTGAGATCTTAGTAAATCAAGAAACAAACACGAGTGCCCAACAAGTTAGGATCAAATTTACTTTCACGTGTGTTCTTTTGATCTGGCAATATCCAAGCCTATGATATAGGTATTTGATCTTTTAAATTCAGTTACTAATCTCACTTAATGTTGAAAGTGTGTGTCAAATTAGGTACCGAAGAACAGCCATCCCTTCACAAACATGACTGCTAGAAACCAACCTTCCTTTTCTTGATAAACCGCTGCACAATATCGCCCTGGAATGGAGCTTGGCAGCGATTCAAACTTGTAGACGTAGAAGCCTTCAAAGCATTTCCTGATCTGCACCGTATTCTCATAACCACAACAGTCGCCGTTCAAGTGAAAACAGACCTTCCTCTGAACTATACCGTCCTTCATATCCGGGTATTTTCCGTTCAACCAACCGGGAGCCTGGGCTCCACATCGGTTCACTGGAACACAGCGTGTTGGGAGCTGGGTTCCAGCCTTACCGCTCAGTCGATACCATTTTTGGTTATCGACAGCTTCCGCGATGGCAGAGCCTTGGAACGGATGATTGACACTGCGTGTAACGTCATCAATGGTGGAATATTTTGTGCAAAGTGCGAAGGGACCTGAGACAAAGATAAAGGAGTTGGAAATTAAATTAGAAAATAATCTAAACTCTTGGGGTTCAGACTCCTCTCAACTGACCTACGACTGTGATATTCACCACCTTGGATGTCTCTCCCACCATATTGGACGCCACGCACTTGTAACTTTCTTTGTGCTTTTCTCCCGCTTTTGGAATCTTCAGTATCGCCAGGGAGGTTCCGTTGTTAACAATCTGTCCATTTTACAGCCAGGTCACGTGAGGAGTTGGAAGGCCTTCTGCTCGGCACTTATGAATCTCGTTTTCGTACAGTGTCACTGCTGGTGCGATCGGATTTAGCATTCTTGGAAATCCTAAAAAAAAGGATAATTACCAACTGCATGCTCAATAATTTGTTTCGAAGTATAGTAAGTTCCAAACCTTTAGATAGTGCAATATTGAATTAGATACACTTCAACAGAAAAACAAGTGTTTCTTCAATTAAAATCATCGATATAATTCAAGGCTAAGAAACCCACCTCTGAGTTGATTCAGTTCTTCAGGTGACAGTGCAGCGTCCAAAACATACAGGTCCATAATGGCGCCGCAAAACTGACCATCCCTGGTACCGCCTTTTCCGATCCACTGCGAATGAACCTGAGGTCCATGAACTTTACCATCTGAGGCAAAGGATCCATTGCCGGCTTCAACAGCATCTACATATAACTGACAACGTCGCTCGTTTTGCTTCCACGTGACAGCCACGTGCGCCCACTGGTTCACGGGAAGTTTTCCTCCTTCGATTGAAAACGGAGCCGGCTTCAAATTTCGGTACTTACGTTTGAAGGACAGTTGGTCAGATTTGCTAACGCGAAAGCAAAACTGGAAGCTGGATGAGCTCGACGAATCTGCATAGATATTTTGTACGTCTCCCAACGAAGCAAGTTTGATCCAACAGGCGATGGTGAAATTTTTCTCGTTTATCGCAGTCATAGGTGTGGATACGTGAGCGCCTGAGCTGTTAAAGTACACAGCTTTACTGTCTGTGTATCGTCCGTCCACAAATGTTGCTCCGTTGACACTGGAGAGACAGAAGAAACAACATCAACACCGGCGTGGTAGACAGCTTGCAATTCATGGGTGTGGGTAAAAGCGGTTTTTTGTTCATTACTTTAGATTGCAATCCATATGCTTATTACACGACTTGCGCTGTATTACAATTCAAAGGTCGCATACGACATTCAAGTGGTCAAAGACGACAGTGTTTGTATGTTGCACATGATTATGAAAATGGAACAGTTTTTGATTAAAGTACATATTATACCGAAGTGGGACAGCTGTGTAATGTGGATTGCTTTTTCTGAAAAGTTAACTGTGAAGACTGGAATAACTGACTGGATCGCCGCTGACGACCTAATTGACCAAATAATGAATAGTTTAGGCTATTCTCTAGAAGGTTCGTTAGGATTAAACTCTTCTACCTTATGTTGTCGTCAAAACCATCCAGACGATAATGAGCCAGCACATTGGAGGCTATTGAAGAAGCGAAATAAAGGATTTTTGTCACAGTTTTAGCGCGTATTATGCCTCCAGTGTATAGCTACCATACAATGTTTATTTCACTGTGATATCGTGACAGTGAGACACAAGAAACCGTGTAAATGCAATTGACACCCCCTCCCCCCCACCCCATCGGACACGCAAGTAAATTCTAGTTTGCCGCAAAAGGGACTTGCAATGGGTGGCCAAACGGACTCGCAAGTCGACACAGAACTACTTGCCCGGGGGAGATGATGATCGCAGCCATGGAAACAAAACTTCCAAATATTTTCAGAAGATTTCCAACTCATTTTAGTAACAAGAAGAGGACCGTTTCCTATTTGTGACTGATAACCGAATCAAATCATGGACAGAGCTTTAGAGTCCGGTTGCACTAGGAAGTTTAGTCGATAATATTAAACTTCAACATCGAGAGCAATACGACGGCTTCTTCAATGTTTGGTAGCAACTTGCTGACATATATTTCTGATGACAAGCGCTATTTGCACTTGAAATGATGAAAATGTTGATATAAATGTCATCAAAGTGAAAATTGCCTTAGACCGCTGCTAGATATGTTTTCTTCAAAGATTCAATTATACAATGGTTCTGTTCATTACTGGCTTACCTTTATAGCCAGCGTATGTTTCAGGAACGATCTGATAGGAGGAAAAATGTAAATATTACTTTAATATTTACGACGTTGTTTCAAAACATGTTTTATATGTTATCTGTTATGTGCGTATTAAAACTTGACAGGAAATCTGCACCAATATTTAGTCCGGCAAAAGACTAAAAAATCAAAAAAAAAAAAAAAAAAAAAAAAAAAAAAAAAAAAAACTGATATCTGAGTGCCTGGGAGTAAAGCTGCCCTGCCCAAATGGTGTCCCAAGTCGAGCCAACTCAAACCTAGTCCGAAATGTCGGTCGTCTTCTACTGACATTTCAAGCTAACTCAAGCCAAGTTTGCAAAATCGCTGAACTTTCGTACGGGTGGCCAAACGGTACTCCTATTGTCGAGCCAAGTCCTAAAGAAGTCTTTCAAATGCAACTACAAAAGCTTATGACGCAATCACCTTGCGTTGACCTTGGATTGACTTGGTTAAACTACTTGGTTCGGGTTGGCCAAACGAGCTGAAAGATTGAGCTTCAACATATATGAGCAAACTCAGTGGGCAAACGATGGCGAACTCGAGCGATCGTGAATTTATCAATGTTACCATAGCAACCAGTTTTCTGTATATCCTTCAGGTTTTCTACGGCGTTAGATACAAGAGTTAGAGTTAGATTTAATAATTTACACCACCCGCGATGTGCACCAATTGCAAGACAAACATTGACCCAAGTCGAATAAACCCGGCTGTTATGATTCAAATTTTAAAAGTTCATTTGAATTCAACATCTATTTAGTGAAATAATATTAAAAGTTGCTAGGGAACAGTGGAAATCGAAATGGAATGCAGGAGATTTTAGAAAAATCCCTTTTACTGCCATCGACGAACTGACAAATGCTTATTAATTATTCACAAAGAGAATTTTCACTCAATGTCTATTCAGTGAAACATTAAAAACTGATAGGGGTCGGTGGAGAAATCATAATGGTCTGCAGGATTTATTTTCAGACAACCATTTTTCATACTGCTACACTGCAGACAAACTAAACTTAATCCAGAAAAATTCTAACACCTGAACTTTCAAATAAAACCGAAATGTCAACGTTTACTAAATATTTGAAAAAACTCCATTTTACTGCCAGTTTTCAGGGTGTTGTTAGTGAAGTTCATAATTTTTAAAGTTTTATTTTTTAAATTTTAATGGGAGAATTCAGGGTTTTGCCCTGTCAGTATCTCGTTTTTTGTTTCAAACCAGTGATTCTCCAACCAAGATGGTCCATTCAAGTACCTAGCTAGTATCGCGATAGAAAACATTGGTACTGGGGAGTTTTGTACCAACCTGACATAACAAAAGAACACAAAGTGAAGCCTGAAGCGCAGTACTAATCAATCTTGCCATACCTGTTTAAAAAGGAAACGTATTGTAAATTAATCACGTCTGCACTGTGCGAGAAAAATTTGTGTCGAGTCCAAAGTTTCCAGATTGCTGAGGCCCCGCTTACACTTGAAAACTGTTTCGGATACAAAGTATCCGGATACAAAGTTCCCACTTTCGATTCCGTATTAGTCTCAGGATTCACTAAAAATGACCCCGGATTCACAAAATCTAGTGTAAACGTTTTCACGAATCCGGAAACAAATGCCTCGAATCCGGATAAATTCGCTCTAGTGTAAACGAGGCCTTTGTCGTTGTATGTTGTCTTCAGAGATAAAGAACCACAACTAGCCAGTGCAGCCAAGTTTTAAACGATTGCAGCTGGTATCACTGAGATAATTTCCTTTGCTTGGTTGTCGGTTTTAACGTGAAGCGGCTAGCTCTTCTACAAAGGAGTTCAGTAAAACAGTGTTATGGGTGAGTGTTCCTTAGTTCTTATAGGCCATATCGACACGTATCCGTCTTCCTTTTCAAACTTCTCCGTTTACACGATAGCGTTTTCGATTCGTATTGCCCATCCACACTAATCGATTTTCGAAAAGTTCGGCCGAACCGCGAGGAAAAAAATCCGTTACGTGTGGAAGCCCACAGATATACACTCACCCATTCAAGTAGATAAGTCCCCCGTCAGCTTTCTGTCAGTCTTGGATCAGTGGAGGATTCGTCAGGACAAGAACTGTGCCACATCAAGAAGTGATGGAATAATTTAGCGACAGTACAGGGTGCAACTGAGATGCAAATTACTATTTTGCAATTAATAAATGTGACAGATGGGTAAAATGAAAAATATCGGTATAGGCTCAAACATTTCTTTTGATCAAAATGCAAGCCCGGAACTCTGCATACTCCAATTTACGGGAGTGCTTTCACCGCTGGACTGATTAAGTACTCCTAATTTACACTAATCCAATAACTTCTAGAAAAAGAAAACTTTTACGATCGGTTATCCGGAGTCTTAGCAAATCGCGTGTTCTGACTGGCTGGTGAAACACTGACAAATTTTGACTGTGAGATTTCCTGTAACTATCCATAGCTGATCAGTCATCCATATTTGGACTGTTGTGTATAGAAAATGTTTCTACAGTAAGCTTTACACTACCTGTATATCACAGTTTGTCCTGTTACTTCTTCCAACGTAAAATGCTGTTTGTGTTCAAAGGATTCAGGTCGAAACAAAGCAACTAATTAAATTAGTAGTCTTGGCGTAGTCAAATTTTGGACCAGCGCACCTGATTTTAAGCTGTGTTTGTGAAATCAGCGTTGATTTTGTGTGCGTGACGTTGCTATCAGCTTAAAGCAACCTTGTTACACACACACACACTTCTTACATGTATGCACCAACACACAAACATATCAAATCAACGGCTGACCAATACACACACAATTAAACTATAACAGCAACGCTATTTACACATACACTCTTCCAGATGTAAAACAAACTAATTAAATAATCTCTGTAATTTAATGGAAAGCACAGTGTCGTTTACGTTGCCTTACAACCGTCCTTCGGTATTACCGACAAATGGCAGAGTCAAAAATACGAAGCGTGCAACAGCAGCTTTTTATCAGAGTCCCGACAAGAAAACTCTTCACAGTAAAGTAACATTCAAATATCAGACACACAAAGTAGCATTTCCTCTAGTTCTGAGCTGCTTTTCACCTGTTTCGGCCTAGTGTGAACGCTTTCAAGTTGGAAATGGCTAATTCAACCAGGGTATCCAAACATTGCGCGCAATATTGCATGCTTTACAACAAAATATGAACTAAGGGTATGATTTTGGGACTCTTCCTTTTATTCCTATTCCGGAATAGAAATAACAGAATACCAGATACCAAAAGAACAGTAAAGAATAGCTGATGTGACAGAATACAGCAAAAAAAAAAACAAAACAAAACAAAACAAAATAAAAACAAAACAAACAAAAATAACAAACAAACAAACAAATGGACTCGATAACCGGCTATTCTGTCCATACTGTTTATTCCGTCAATTCTGCTATCGGGAGCAGAATGGACGGAATACTATTCCGTTCATTCCGGAACCAGAATACCGTCTCTCCCGGAGTAAGAAGAGACAGAATAGTCCCAAACAAAACGCGTTCAAGTCTTAAGTCTTAAATATTTCTTTTGACTCCGTGGTGTTGTGTTTCTCCACACTTCCTGAATGTCCTTTTGAATTCCCGTGTGCTTCTAGATTCAAAGTCACAAGAGTGATAAAAGGCAAACTTCTCCTTTCGATACATAGTCAGCTATATGAAGTTCAATGTGGAGAAAATGCCAGGTCAGATCTTTTGCTTGAGTTAAGAGTGATCAGAGGCAAATTTCTCCTTTCAACACGTAGTATTATGAGCTCAGGAGTGACCAACTTCGATTTTCTCCTTCAGTTTCTCACCAGAAACATATGATACAGTAGGGAGAACTTAGCTTTTGATAGTTTGCTAAGATGAAAGGTGATTAAACTATCAATTCTCACTATATCACTCATACATTTTCTTTTTAAAAGGTTGAGAGAATCTGCATTTTGAGCTTGGGAGTGAAAGGGTTAAAGACAAACACAACAAAAACATCTTCACGCAGCCCCTACCTCTGCCATTGAAATCCCACGAGTTTAGAGTTACCATAATCTGCTTTTTAGAAGCTTCTTTGCATACTTTTGATTGGCCGCAATAGCAAAAGAACTTAAACAGAACAACATGAAAAATACTAAATGTCTAAGATGAACTTAAGTTGAAAGCAGTTTAGCAGGGGTCCATCACAGGCCAACTTGACTCTCGGCTGAGAATGTTCTTGAAAGTTAAAGATTCGTCCAGACTGGTGTCTAAGGAACCTTCAGACGTTTCTGTATTGGCACTAGCCACAAAGTTCAGCACTGGCACCCTGGATGTGCTCAAACTTGAAGTTTGATCATTGCCATCGAGTTTACTAGCAAGATCTCTAAAATTCCTGATGAAGTCCACGCTGCTCTCATCCATCATCATGGCAAGCATTGCTGTGTCAGCCTGCAATGAAGACCAAGATAGATCAGAGGCAAACTTCTCCTATCAATACAAAGTCAACTGTATGAAATTCAGTATGGAGGAAATAGCAGGTGATCTCTTTCTTGAGTAATCAGAGGCAAACTTCTATCAATTAAGAGTGATGAGAAGTAAACTTCTCCTATAAATTAAGAGTGATGAGAGGTAAACTTCTCCTATCAGTAAATTTCAGTTTGGAGAAAATGGAAAGTACAGTAAGAGTAGATCCCTGCTGTCTAATTTGGTTATTTCAAAGTCCCCACTATCTCAAACCGATTTCCCTTGAAAACGAACTTGATAGAAATTCCTCCTTGGTACAGTAGATCCCCACTATCTTAAACTATTTCTTGATTCCCTTGAGAGTTTGAGATAGCGAGGTTTTACTGTTTATTATATAGACACGAGTGTTTTACTAGAAAATATACCGTGCGTAAAATCCATACGAAACTACATCCGGGACCCGAGTGGCGTATTTTCCATATCCTCACTAGTGAGGATATCGTTGGCATCATTTCCCGCTTTTGCACGGTTGTTTGTGCAATTTCTCGTAAAACACTCGTGTCTAATATAATAAAAAGAAAATTACACGGTGGCTTGAAGATATGGATTTTATTTTCTCGTGGTAATAACATACATCTTATTCGATGGTTTAGCGCGTAATACGGGCCGGTATTTTACGAGCTGCTCGTATTTTTCCGAGCCCCGCCGCGGGGCGAGGAAAAATGCGAGTAACGAGTAAAATGCCGGCCCGTATTACGCACTAAACCATCGAATGAGGGATTTATTATATGACTGTGACGTAGTTTTACCTTTATCCCCGAACGAAGTGAGGGAAATACTCAAGACGCTAATGCAGTAGTATTATCGCCTTATCGGAGACTCCAAGCCTGCCGCCATCTCGAAATCTAATGTTCGTCTGTCAGTCTGTCAGTCTGTCAGTCTTGCGTGCGACCTCGTCCCCAGTTCCTATCGCGTCGCTGCAGAACCAATAACAAAGGCCGGATCGATCACGTGTGGCCCTGTAGTTTTACTCGCAGTATAAGAAATTAGATTGAACGAAGCAACTACTGTATATCGTAGCTGTGTTCACGAAAATAGAAAACTTGAAACACAACAGTCTCGCGAAGCTCGTCTTCAAAAGAGAAGGGAACAGGCACGAGCAAGGCGGAATCGTGAAACGATCAAACAGCGCCAAGTTCGTCTCGACAAAAGACGGAACTATGACCGAAAAGAAAACAGCGCATGAATGCCGATCGAAAGCGACATGAAGAGAAGCGGGTAACACAGACAACTCCGCAAAGAGAACAGCGCTTGAAAGCGAATCGAGACCTTCAGGAGAAAGAGCGGGCCGAAGGGAAGACTCCGTAAAGACAACAGCGCATGAATGCCGACCAAACGCGACATGAACAGAAGCGGGTAACACAGAAAACTCCGCAAAGGGAACAGCGCTTGAAAGCAAATCGGGAGCTTCAGACGCCGTTTTGTGTTAAACTCAGATACTTATTTAGAAAGGACAAGCAACAAAGGTTAGTCAGTCTCGAAATCGAACAATCACCGTGACAAATAAATTCTATCCCGTATAGCTTGTAATTCGATCACTTCAAGAATGTACTAAAATCTGTATGCTGATCATTTTCGCCAGTTTCGGCTACCGTATTCGCTCAGAGCAATCGGAACTTGGAGTCTTGAATAATTTAGTCAGATGTCTTATTTTTCTGTAATCTGACACGCGGTGATTGCAGCGAGAATCGTTCACAAGCACTTAGACGTATTACTGGGTCTGAAGCCCGAGTATAATTTGAAGTAAGCTGTTCAAGTTTTGCTTTGATTCTGGGAGAAATCTTGCTGTTTTGAGTGGGTTGACATACAAAACAATTCGAGCAATTCAATTAAATATGCATGCCTGAGTCTGGAGCATGCAATCCAGAGTAAAAACAAATCGCACAGGAAGCCTATTTAATTGTACTGCCTATGAATTCAAAATTGGAAAATCAGTGTTCCTTTTTTCCCGTACTACGACGGCCGACCAACTTCAAAATTTGAGTATTAAATTTTGAGAACGTGCTTGGAAGACTGTATGAATTAATTTGACGTGCCGACCGTGGGAAATACGTACTTCGTCACGCAATCGATTCTTTTTTCAACGCAAAAGTATAACACACACCATTCTTTTTCTCCTTCCTTTGCGTCTAGCACTTGAGTTCGAAGAAAAGATTGAGTCAACATTTCGGTAAAACAAAGGCTACTCTTGTTGGGAGTTTCCAAAGTAATATCCCATCAATGGCAGAGTGAGGGGGTATCTGCGATTATCGTATTTCTAGTTTAAAAGTAAACGCATCTAATTATATATATGTTTTTTGTTTAGTGTGAGAACTCGCATCTGGGACAACTAAAGACAGTCTATTATCACTATAAGCAAAAATCTGGAGGGAGCACGTTCCGGCCCTTGCGACAAAACGTATTTGCATTTAAATGGTAGTGGTCGCTCAAAGTTTTACTTTCAGTAAACAAAAACTGTGTACTCAAAGAAGTCAAAGCCAAACATGTTTAGTTGGACTGAAGCTAAAATGCTAACATAAAACTACATCGCGAGAATGTTCTAAATGCTGCCAATCTGCTTCAAGTAGTACGAAAGAAAAGGAAAAGGTTCTTTTTTTATATCAGAACTTGCCTAAAGAAAACACACACAAAATAAGGCGTACAAAATCTCACAGCCTGACCCATACAGCTGCTTGAGTCAGTGCGATGAGGATGATGAAGCAGCGCAAAGTGGTGCAGGAACCAATATACATCGCCTCTATCTTATATAGTCTTTCTTTTCATATCGATTCAGTTATACCCGGGAGTTTATTACAGCCTCCACTACCAGCAATTGTTTGGACAAGTGGCCGTACAAAACACACATCAACCCAACTGACATATACTAAGTTTAGTTCACGTGCTCAAATTAAATCAGTACATTAACCTCGAAGAATCGTTTATACATTAGTTGTGCAGGGCTGTCGTTTTGCTCTCGCCTAATCTTTTTTCGCTCGCAATCGCTTTAAGCGAACGAAATACGTCGGCCAACGGCAATTACGGCAATTAGGGAGCTTTAAAGCAAACTAGGACGGCGACGCAACGCGAGAAACCAGGAAAAAAGTGTCTCCGTGATTCTTAATGTCTTAGTAGTTTGTAACTTTGGCTATTTTTAAGCTGCTCAAATTTGTTCCATTTTTGCCGAAGTTCTATTGCTTTCATCGTCTCTTACTGAGAAGAACGACTGTCGTCATTACTCAAAATGTCGTCCACGTGGACAAGCCTAGAAAAGAAGCAATTGGAGTCGCACGCGAGAGCTCGACCCCGAGATCATGTCAATTTCACATATTCACGTGCGCCTATTGTTTTCTGCAACGAGTTTTATTGTTTCACCGACGTTGCCGTTGTCCTCTCCCGTTCTGGTGTTTAAGCTCTGTAATGTGCTTCATTCAACATGACGTATTACAGATTTAGTATTATGACTACCCTTCACCTTTTACCCATTTCAGTCCTTGTCATCACAAAACATTTCGTCAAAACGTTCGTACGAATTCAAGTTACGAATTAGGCTACGTCCACACTAATGCGTTTTTAAAAATCTTCGTTTTTATAAACCTCCGTTTTCGTCCGTCCACACTAATTCGTTTTTATTTTAAAACGCATCCGTTTTCTGAAGTCTCCGCTTTGAGAACCGTTTTTGAAAACGATTTTTATAAACCTCCGTCTTCGAGTTATCGTTGTGGACGCGGAAAGCAAAACGCATAAAAGAAAGTATTCGTTTTCAACCGAAAACGGATTAGTGTGGACGGGGTCTTAGTTCGGAAAAGAAACTTAAGCCAAAATATATTATTGAAAAGAAAGTACGAAACTGTGAGCTTTCAACTCCCACAATTTACAAACTTTTCCTTTGGTGAATACGGACTTTAAGGCCATGTCACCACACAAGGCAACTTTCCCTGCAACTTGTCAATCTCGCAACGGTAACGACAGCATTGCGAGATAGGTTGCCAAGTACACTGTTACACGTTGCAACAAGACCTTGCACCGTTACAAAAACTAGAAGACTGCTCAAGTGTCCTGTAACTTGTCTCGCAATTTTCGTTGCATTACAAGTTGCATTCAATAGGGGGTGTCACATATGCATTTTTGGGGGGTAACATGGTCTTTAAGCCAAACTTACGAACATTTTCGTTCGTACGAAAGTATTACATGTCCCCGCCAGTCATAACGGAGTATTCTGTGTATAAATACTGTACACACGGGAACTGTCTATTAATAAAATAAAACAGAAATTGTACGCGTCATGCATTTTTAGCAAGTAAATAATATGTCTGTTGCAGTTGAACGATACATCCTTGCAAATGCTATATAATACATGGACTGTGTGACACGAACTCACACTATATACAAGTTTACTCAGTCTGTCCGCTGTTGGCCTTCAGGCCTAGCAAACCATTATCAACCGAATCCGTTCAATTATAAACAATGTTGCTGAAAATTACTTGGAAGAACTCAATAATTTAATGTTCAAGTTCAACAACACTCGACCTGCTGAATCATATATATTGTGCATTACAAGTTCAGATTTCAACCGTTAAACATTTAAGCAAACTTTTTTCGGTCAGTTAAAACAATTTTGTCAAACAAAGCATATACTAACAACTCTCAACGAGATTCAAGTATCTCTGCTAAGGCGGCTGCCTTTACACTATCCAGGGTAGGATTTAGGCAGTTACGAAAACCAATCTGATAATATACAGTGTAAACACAAATAGATCGCTCCGGAGCGGCTTTGCCCGAAAAACCGATCCGGTAAAGTGTACTAACACTAGTCAAGTCCGCAGTGGTTTTGTCACAATGAATCAGTGCAATGGGAGTGTAGCCAATACGGGACAAAAAAAAAAGCCGGCCTCTTGCAGAATAAAACAGGAGCGAATCACTGGCGCTCCACGCAAAAAATTGTTCCAAAAACTACGCATTCAGTGAATACGGAAAACAGAGGATAAACATAAACTATGATTGACTGTGTACATTCACTTTTCTTCTAACCATAGTTCTGTGCCAAGGCATTCTCTAAATCAATACTCTTGTCTTAAATGAATTAATGGTATGTTGCAAACTAATAGATACACGAAAACAATTTTTACAACATAAACACGTGTATGCTAGCGCAATAGTATTACCAAAACTTGTATTCCCAAAATATCAGTCCAAATTTGCCATGGATGTTCAAAGCCAAGATTTTTACAGTTTCTAATGGTAAATCAATGTTCCAGATTGCTTACGTGAACTGATTGCAATCGGGTCTTACTTTGACGTTCCTGATTGGAAAGTTTTTTTTTTTTTTTTTTTTTTTTTAACTGATTGGAAAGTTGCTGTTAAATTTTTGAACCAATCAAAGAGCGTAGCAGACACAATCCCACAATTTCGTTCGTCAGTCATCCGAATTCCGCTGTTTTAAAACATCTGTCGTATATAATCGGTACAATTTGTACGCAAAGTTGCGGAAACTCCAGTTAAAAATCTCTATTCTAAATGTATTACGCACCAGTTTTTAGGCTCTGCTGAGTAACTGTGTTGTAAGGCGGAACATCCAAAGCCATTCTTCTCGCTGACCAAAAAATTGTAAAACAGCCACAACAAAAAAGACTGACAGTTTTGGGAACTTAAACATTTCAAAATGGATTATGCACTACAAACGGAAAATATTTATTACAACCGATCACTCCCGCGAGTCTGCGCTTTACCCGTTGTACCGGGTGTCACCGACGTCTATTATCCGTCCGCCGTTTTCGTAGTAAACAAAAGACTTCTCTGCTTTGTAATCACCGTCGTGGCTCGTCTTGGTAGCGTCGTTCAGTTCACATACCTGATCCTGAGGGCTGAAGTTGAAGGACACGCAGCCGTCCTGAAGACTGCAATACGACATGCAATGGAAGAGATTGGTCACTTCCCTCACAGTGTAAATCACGTGATCTTTGAGGGCAAAACCTGTATCGTATGGCGTCGAGACGAACACGGGGAAGGAGCCGCGGTCTGTGAAAAGTGAAGAGAAACGAATAAAGAAGATAAGCAAAGATAGCAGTATCACATATTGGATGCTTTGCTAGTAATGTTTTATGATTGAGATCTTAGTAAATCAAGAAACAAACACGAGTGCCCAACAAGTTAGGATCAAATTTACTTTCACGTGTGTTCTTTTGATCTGGCAATATCCAAGCCTATGATATAGGTATTTGATCTTTTAAATTCAGTTACTAATCTCACTTAATGTTGAAAGTGTGTGTCAAATTAGGTACCGAAGAACAGCCATCCCTTCACAAACATGACTGCTAGAAACCAACCTTCCTTTTCTTGATAAACCGCTGCACAATATCGCCCTGGAATGGAGCTTGGCAGCGATTCAAACTTGTAGACGTAGAAGCCTTCAAAGCATTTCCTGATCTGCACCATATTCTCATAACCACAACAGTCGCCGTTCAAGTGAAAACAGACCTTCCTCTGAACTATACCGTCCTTCATATCCGGGTATTTTCCGTTCAACCAACCGGGAGCCTGGGCTCCACATCGGTTCACTGGAACACAGCGTGTTGGGAGCTGGGTTCCAGCCTTACCGCTCAGTCGATACCATTTTTGGTTATCGACAGCTTCCGCGATGTCAGAGCCTTGGAACGGATGATTGACACTGCGTGTAACGTCATCAATGGTGGAATATTTTGTGCAAAGTGCGAAGGGACCTGAGACAAAGATAAAGGAGTTGGAAATTAAATTAGAAAATAATCTAAACTCTTGGGGTTCAGACTCCTCTCAACTGACCTACGACTGTGATATTCACCACCTTGGATGTCTCTCCCACCATATTGGACGCCACGCACTTGTAACTTTCTTTGTGCTTTTCTCCCGCTTTTGGAATCTTCAGTATCGCCAGGGAGGTTCCGTTGTTAACAATCTGTCCATTTTGCAACCAGGTCACGTGAGGAGTTGGAAGGCCTTCTGCTTTACACTTAAGAAACTCGTTTTTGTACAGTGTCGCTACTGGTACGATCGGATTTAGCATTCTTGGAAATCCTAAAAAAAAAAGATAATTACTAACTGCATGCTCAAGAATTTGTTTCGAAGTATATTAAGTTCCAAACCTTCAGGCAGTGTAATATTGAGTTAGATACACTTCAACAGAAAAACAAGTGTTTCTTCAATTAAAATCATCGATATAATTCAAGGCTAAGAAACCCACCTCTGAGTTGATTCAGTTCTTCAGGTGACAGTGCAGCGTCCAAAACATACAGGTCCATGATGGCGCCGTAAAACTGGTTACCATCCTTGGTAGCGCGTTTTCCGATCCACTGCGAATGAACCTGAGGTCCATGAAATTTACCATCTGAGGCAAAGGATCCATTGCCGACTTCAACAGTATCTATATATAACTGACAACGTCGTTCGTTTTGCTTCCACGTGACAGCCACGTGCGCCCAATGGTTCACGCGAAGTTTTCCTCCTCCGATAAAAAATACAGCCCGATTCATATTTCGGTACTTACGTCTGAAGAACAGTTGGCCAATGTTGCCAACGCGGAAATCAAACTGGAAGCTGGATGAGTTCGACGAATCTGCATAGATAGTTCGTTGGCCTCCCAACGAAGCAAGTTTGATCCAACAGGCGATGGTGAAATTTTTCTCGTTTATCGCAGTCACAGGTGTGGATACGTGAGCGCCTGATCTGTTAAAGTACACAGCTTTACTGTCTGTGTATCGTCCGTCCACAAATGTTGCTCCGTTGACACTGGAGAGACAGAAGAAACAATAACAACACCGGCGTGGTAAACAGTTTGCAATTCATGGGTGTGGGTAAAAGCGGTTTTTGTTCATTACTTTAAATTGAAATCCAATGTATGCT
Organism: Plumapathes pennacea; assembly: GCA_964036295.1. Classification (NCBI taxonomy): domain Eukaryota; kingdom Metazoa; phylum Cnidaria; class Anthozoa; order Antipatharia; family Myriopathidae; genus Plumapathes; species Plumapathes pennacea. The sequence continues at coordinate 27,531,792 of OZ038462.1, forward strand.
TATTACACGACTTGCGCTGTATTACAATTTAAAGGTCGCATACGACATTCAAGTCGTCAAAGACGACAGTGTTTTATGCTGTACATAATTATAAAAATGGAACAGTTTTTGATTAAAGTACATATTATACCGAGTTATACAACAGCTTATTTCTAGCTGGCGACTGGAGACACTCAAACTTTGTGCAGCTAAAAAAAGAAAAGTGTAATGTGGATTGCTTTTTCTGAAAAGTTAACTGTGAAGACTGGAACAACTTTGATCGCCGTTGACGACCTAATTGACAAAATAATGAATTTTAGGCTATTCTCTAGAAGGTTCGTTAGGATTAAACTCTTCTACCTTATGTTGTCGTCAGAACCATCCAGATGATAATGAGCCAGCACATTGGAGGCTATTGAAGAGGCCAAATAAAGAATTTTTGTTATAGTTCTAGCGCGTATTATGCCTCCAGTGCATAGCTACCATACAATGTTTATTTCACTGTGATATCGTGACAGTGTAGACACAAGAAACCGTGTAAATGCAATTGACCCCCACCCCATCTGACACGCAAGTCAATTTTAATTTGCAGCAAAAGGGACTTGCAATGGGTGGCCAAACGGACTCGCAAGTCGACATAGAACTACTTGCCCGGAGGGGGGAGGGGGGGGGGGATGATGATCGCAGCTATGGAAACAAAACTTCCAAATATTTTCCAGAAGATTTCCAACTCATTTTTAGTAACAAGAAGAGGACCGTTTCCTATTTGTGACTGATAACCGAATCAAATCATGGACAGAGCTTTAGAGTCCGGTCGCACTAGGAAGTTTAGTCGATAATATTAAACTCAACATCGAGAGCAATACGACGGCTTCTTCAATCATTTATTTGGTAGCAACTTGCTGACATATATTTCTGATGACAAGCGCTATTTGCACTTGAAATGATGACAATGTTGATATAAATGTCATCAAAGTGAAAATTGCCTTAGACCGCTGCTAGATATGTTTTCTTCAAAGATTCAATTATACAATGGTTCTGTTCATTACTGGCTCACCTTTATAGCCAGCGTATGTTTCAGGAACGATCTGATAGGAGGAAAAAAGTAAATATTACTTTAATATTTACGACATTGTTTCAAAACATGTTTTATGTGATATCTGTTATGTGCGTATTAAAACTTGACAGAAAATCTGCACCAATATTTATTCCGGCAAAAGACTAAAAAATAAAATAAAAAATTAATTAATTAAAAAACCCTGCAATCTGAGTGCCTGGGAGTAAAGCTGCCCTGCCCAAGCGGTGTCCCAAGTCGAGCCAACTCAAACCTAGTCCGAAATGTCAGTCGTCTTCTACTGACATTTCAAGCTAACTCAAGCCAAGTTTGCAAAATCGCTGAACTTGCGTACGGGTGGCCAAACGGTACTCCTATTGTCGAGCCAAGTCCTAAGGAAGTCTTTCAAATGCAACTACAAAACCTTATGACGCAATCACCTTGCGTTGACCTTGGCTTGACTTGGTTAAACTACTTGGTTCGGGTTGGCCAAACGAGCTGAAAGATTGAACTTCAACATATTTGAGCAAACTCAGTGGGCAAACGATGGCCAACTCGAGCGATCGTGAATTTATCAATGTTACCATAGCAACCAGTTTCTGTATATCCTTCAGGTTTTCTACGGCGTTAGATACAAGAGTTAGAGTTAGATTTAATAATTTACACCACCCGCGATGTGCACCAAATTGCAAGACAAACATTGACGCAAGTCGAATAAATCCGGCTGTTATGATTTAAGTTAATTTGAATTCAACATCTATTTAGTGAAATAATATTAAAAATTGATAGGGAACAGTGGAAATCGAAATGGACTGCAGGAGATTTTAGAAAAATCCCTTTTACTGCCATCGACGAACTGACAAATGCTTATTAATTATTCAAAAAGAGAATTTTCACTCAATGTCTATTCAGTGAAACATTAAAAACTGATAGGGGTCGGTGGAGAAATCATAATGGTCTGCAGGATTTATTTTCAGACAACGATTAATACTGCTACACTGCAGACAAACTAAACTTAATCCAGAAAACTTCTAACACCTGAACTGTCAAATAAAACCGAAATGTCAACGTTTACTAAATATTTGAAAAAACTCCATTTTACTGCCAGTGTTCAGGGTGTTGTTAGTGAAGTTCATAATTTTTAAAGTTTTATTTTTCAAATTTTAATGGGAGAATTCAGGGTTTTGCCCTGTCAGTATCTCGTTTTTTGTTTCAAACCAGTGATTCTCCAACCAAGATGGTCCATTCAAGTACCTAGCTAGTATCGCGATAGAAAACATTGGTACTCGGGAGCTTTGTACCAACCTGACATAACGAAAGAACACAAAGTGAAGCCTGAAGCGCAGCACTAATCAATCTTGCCATACCTGTTTAAAAAGGAAACGTACTGTAAATTAATCACGTCTGTACTGTGCGAGAAAAATTTGTGTCGAGTCCAAAGTTTCCAGATTGCAGACAAATCAAAAATGTTAACTTTTTTATTTAGCTTTGGCCCCGTTTACACTTGAAAACTGTTTCGAATACAAAGTATCCGGATACAAAGTTCTCACTTTCGATTCCGTATTCGTTTTCTCTAAAAATGACCCCGGATTCACAAAAACTAGTGTAAACGCTTTCACGAATCCGGTAACAAATGCCTCAAATCCGGATAAATTCGCTCTAGTGTAAACGGGGCCTTTGTCGTTGTATGCTGTCTTCGGAGATAAAGAACCACAGCTAGCCAGTGCAGCCAAGTTTTAAACGATTGCAGCTGGTATCACTGAGATAATTTCCTTTGCTTGGTTGTCGGTTTTAACGTGAAGCGGCTAGCTCTTCTACAAAGGAGTTCAGTAAAACAGTGTTATGGGTGAGTGTTCCTTAGTTCTTATAGGCCATATCGACACGTATCCGTCTTCCTTTTCAAACTTCTCCGTTTACACGATAGCGTTTTCGATTCGTATTGCCCATCCACACTAATCGATTTTCGAAAAGTTCGGCCGAACCGCAAGGAAAAAAATCCGTTACGTGTGGAAGCCCACAGATATACACTCACCCATTCAAGTAGATAAGTCCCCCGTCAGCTTTCTGTTAGTCTTGGATCAGTGGAGGATTCGTCAGGACAAGAACTGTGCCACATCAAGAAGTGATGGAATAATTTAGCGACAGTACAGGGTGCAACTGAGATGCAAATTACTATTTTGCAATTAATAAATGTGACAGATGGGTAAATTCTTTTGATCAAAATGGAAGCCCGGAACTCTGCATACTCCAATTTACGGGAGTGCTTTCACCGCTGGACTGATTGAATACTCCTAATTTACAGTAATCCAATAACTTCTAGAAAAAGAAAACTTTTACGATCGGTTATCCGGAATATTAGCAAATCGCGTGTTCTGACTGGCTGGTGATATACACTGACAAATTTTGACTGTGAGATTTTCCTGCAATTATCCATAGCTGATCAGTCATCCAAATTTGGACTGTTGTGTATAGAAAATGTTTCTACAGTAAGATTTACACTACCTGTATATCACAGTTTGTCCTGTTACTTCTTCCAACGTAAAATGCTGTTTGTGTTCAAAGGATTCAAGTCGAAACAAAGCAACTAATTTAATTAGTAGTCTTGGCGTGGTTACCTAGTCAAATTTTGGACCAGCGCACCTGATTTTAAGCTGTGTTTGTGAAATCAGCGTTGATTTTGTGTGCGTGACGTTGCTACCAACGTAAAGCAACGATGTTACACACACACACACTTCTTACATGTATGCACCAACACACGAACATATCAAACCAACGGCTGACCAATACACACACAATTAAACTATAACAGCACCGCTATTTACACATACACACTTCCAGATGTAAAACAAACTAATTAAATAATCTCTGTAATTTAAAGGAAAGCAGTGTCGTTTACTTTGCCTTACAACCGTCCTTCGTTATTACCGACAAATGGCAGAGTCAAAAATGCGAAGCGTGCAACAGCAGCTTTTTATCAGAGTCCCGACAAGAAAACTCTTCACAGTAAAGTAACATTCAAATATCAGACACACAAAGTAGTATTTTCTCTAGTTCTGAGCTGCTTTTCACCTGTTTCGGCCTAGTGTGAACGCTTTCAAGTTGGAAATGGCTAGTTAAACCAGTGTATCCAAACATTGCGCGCAATATTGCATGCTTTACAACAAAATATGAACTAAGGGTATGATTTTGGGACTCTTCCTTTTATTCCTATTCCGGAATAGAAATAACAGAATACCAGATACCAAAAGAACAGTAAAGAATAGCTGATGTGACAGAATACGACAAAAAAACAAAAACAAAAATAAGAACAAAACAAACAAACAAACAAATGGACTCGATAACCGGCTATTCTGTCCATACCGTTTATTCCGTCCATTCTGCTATCGGGAGCAGAATGGACGGAATACTATTCCGTTCATTCCGGAACCAGAATAGGTCCCAAAAGAACACGATTACCGTCTCTCCCGGAATAAGAAGAGACAGAATAGTCCCAAACAAAAGGCGTTCAAGTCTTAAGTCTTAAATATTTCTTTTGACTCCGTGGTGTTGTGTTTCTCCACACTTCCTGAATGTCCTTTCGAATTCCCGTGTGCTTCTAGATTCAAAGTCACAAGAGTGATAAAAGGCAAACTTCTCCTTTCGATACATAGTCAGCTATATGAAGTTCAATGTGGAGAAAATGCCAGGTCAGATCTTTTGCTTGAGTTAAGAGTGATCAGAGGCAAATTTCTCCTTTCAACACGTAGTATTATGAGCTCAGGAGTGACCAACGTCGATTTTCTCCTTCAGTTTCTCTCCAGAAACATATGATACAGTAGGGAGAACTTAGCTTTTGATACCTTACTAAGATGAAAGGTGATTAAACTATCAATTCTCACTATATCACTCATACATTTTCTTTTTAAAAGGTTGAGAGAATCTGCATTTTGAGCTTGGGAGTGAAAGGGTTAAAGACAAACACAACAAAAACAACATCTTCACGCAGCCCCTACCTCTGCCATTGAAATGCCACGAGTTTAGAGTTACCATAATCTGCTTTTTAGAAGCTTCTTCGCATACTTTTGATTGGCCGCAATAGTAAAAGAACTTAAACAGAACAACATGAAAAATACTAAATGTCTAATATGAACTTAAGTTGAAAGCAGTTTAGCAGGGGTCCATCACAGGCCAACTTGACCAGAATTCTCTCGGCTGAGAATGTTCTTGAAAGTTAAAGATTCGTCCAGACTGGTGTCTATTGAGGAACCTTCAGACGTTTCTGTATTGGCACTAGCCACAAAGTTCAGCACTGGCACCCTGGATGTGCTCAAACTTGAAGTTTGATCATTGCCATCGAGTTTACTAGCAAGATCTCTAAAATTCCTGATGAAGTCCACGCTGCTCTCATCCATCATGGCATGCATTGCTGTGTCAGCCTGCAATGAAGACCAAGATAGATCAGAGGCAAACTTCTCCTATCAATAGAAAGTCAACTGTACGAAATTCAGTATGGAGAAAATAGCAGGTGATCTCTTTCTTGGGTTGAGTGATCAGAGGCAAACTTCTATCATTTAAGAGTGATGAGAAGTAAACTTCTCCTATCAATTAAGAGTGATGAGAGGTAAACTTCTCCTATCAGTAAATTTCAGTTTGGAGAAAATGGAAAGTACAGTAAGAGTAGAACCCTGCTATCTAATTTGGTTATCTCAAAGTCCCCACTATCTCAAACAGAATTCGATTTCCCTTGAAAACGAACTTGCTCCTTAGTACAGTAGATCCCCACGATCTTAAATTATTTCTTGATTCCCTTGAGAGTTTGAGATAGCAAGGTTTTACTGTATCTCCTGCTTGGGTTAAGAGTGATCAGAGGCAACTCAGTTTTGTGCAAAACTTAAATTCTTGGGCTTTATTTTTAAGTAAGACAAGACTGAGTTACAAACTACAATACCTACAGAAACACTATCATCTATCAAAATACTTACATCCATCAGGTGATGAGACGGAAGGAGTGAATACTGAGAAGACTTGCTCTCACTAGAACCTGACAAGTCCTGTAAGATGTAAATGTAAAACTAAATGTACTTATAAATGCTATTACTCTTAGCCCTTTCACTCTCAAGAGTGATCAACTTCAATTTTCTCCTTCAGTTTCTCGCTAGAAATATATATTACAGTAAGAACTTGGCTTTTGATAGTTTGCTCAAATAGTAGCTGCTTAAACTGTGAATTCTCATTACATCACTCATAAATTTTCTTCTTAAACATTGGGAGAATCTGAATTTTGAGCTTGAAAGTGAAAGGGTTAGCTACAACATCTACATGTAGTCTGTGGGTATACCATGGAAAGGAGATAAAAAGAGGTTATTACACGGGAAGGAGTGCAATACGGCGGAGTATTTTTACAAGTTGGTTTTATTTTTTCGAGCCTGCTTCAGGCGAGAAAAAATAAAACTGACGAGTAAAAATACAGCCGTATTGCACGACAAACGAAGCAGGGCGAACATTCTCGCTGCGCGTAAAATGGAACAAAAAAATGACGCATTTGTAAACTTTGCTTGCGAAAGCTGATCACGTAAGCTAATAAACCAGTTGATCTGGTTCCTGAGGAGTGCAATACACTCCCATCTTTGCACTCGTTTTGGTCCGTATTTGCACTCGAAAATGTGAAGTCGTGTAATAAGAATTCATATTCTACTCCCAGATTGAATTGTTACATGGGTGATTGAACCTGGGAACACAGTGGTCAGTGCAGGTGGGAACCAACATCCTGTCAGCTGTGCCACCAGGACATCCAAAAAGTACTTGTAAGTATTTTGTGCAGACAAGACACGAATATTAGAGAGTTTAAGATTGCTGTTTCCTGCAGCCTGCAAACCTTAAACCACAAGAAGTCGCATGCCATATCTGTTGTATTTCTGTTTTGTTTTCAACACCAGGAAGCATTCCTTAGGTAAGTCAAATACTGTATCAATAAGCTCCTGTTATCAGAATTTGCTATTTTTAGCAAATGGGACTTGTAAGTTAGATCAGGTGACTTTTTGCACAGTGCTCGAAATTTTAAAAAAAGTCCAGGTTGTCCGGATATGTGAATTAGTTTGCCCAGGGGGTTTTCTCCTGGACAACCAGACTATCAGTTTGGCAGAAAATCAGTCGTCCAAGCGAACTTTTGGTTGTCTCAGACAACTGCTAACTTCAAGCACTGTTTGTAGTTTGCGAGCTGCAGCATACGGCCATCTTAAACTGCCTATTGTGCAGTACTACATGTACATGTATATATATGTTGTTAAAAAGGATATAGAAGATTGATGTAAAAAGTGTTGTGTGGTGGTATACTACAGACTGAACTGCAATTCAGAGATGCCTTACCTCAAAGCTTGTAGACTTGGACTGTTTCTTCGGAGAAGTGGATATTTTGTCTGAAAATATTAAGTCAAGTTAATACTGTACAATATTACACCATGTTGGTATGTGTACTGTACAACAGAAAAAAAAAAAGATCAAGTGCATGCATGTGCAAACATACCAAGGAGACTGCCAAAGGAGATATCTGGAGCCTAGAAATGAAGAAACATACATAAATACATGTACAACTTTGTACAAATATGTAAACAATTAAGAGTTGTCACTACAATAACATCACAATGTTTACTATGTGCAATTTTAAATAGAAAGAAAGAGCCAAACTACTGTACAGTACATTATCAAAATGAAACAAAAAGAAGAATGCAGATAAGATCATCCTGTCTAAATGTCATCACCTCATCAATCATTGGCCTTACCTCGCCATTCAGCCACTGAGGCTCTGAATCTGGTGAGCAGATTCTTAGTGAAGGTAAAATAGAAGATGTCAGAGTTGGAGCTGCCGGCAGGGCAAGATCTTGTTGTGATACTTCATTACAATCTTGTACTGAGTTTGAAGTTGCCAAAGTTATAGGTGGCCCTCCTGAAATCCCAGAATTTAGCTCTTCGACCTGTACAGCTGAGGATGACATAGACAAAGTTGAGTTGATGGTACTAAGAGTCTGTGAAGCAACAATCAAATTGCTTGAGTCATCACTGACAGTCACAAGTGGAACATCAGCTTCTTTATCATTCAGTGCTGTGCCCAATGCAAGACCAATGATGGAATCTAAAGTGTCAGAACTGGCAGACAGAGATTCAGTGCTGTTCATGAAAGGATCCACTGTCAGAGATGAAGGCATGCTCCCAGTTTGGCTAAATCCCAGATCAATGATACTCGAAGATGTTGTGAATGATGATGGTACCACCACAAGGCCTGCCACAGAACTTTGCTGTTGTGTGTATGAACTACCGGAATCCACCGACATGCTCCCTGAAGTTGATGCTTCTTTGCTGCTTTGGCTTGGTGCATCTGCAGTAGCCATCACTTGTCGACTAGACATCAAAGGATCTGATGGTAAAGCTCCGGTGGAACTGGCTGATGGTGATGGAATTACAGACACAGACATTGTAACACTGGTTGGTGATGCAGCACCTGTAAACAATAAAACAAAACAGCAAAACTCAACTCATTGTAGAACTGCCCACAATAATTGATCAAAACCTGGTGTGAATAATAATAATAATAAAATAGCAATAATAATAATAATAATAATAATAATAATAATAATAATAATAATGATGAAATCATAACTACACTAACCTTCATTCATTGACAGCCTATACCTACCAAAAAAACTGTGCTTGATACAAAACCTACTGTTGGCTTTTTTATTTGACATGGGCCTAATGAATTAAAAAAACTACTATACTTACGAGATTGTAACGATGATACAATAGTTGATGTAGCTGTCGACACAGTTGAAACACCAGAGGCCAGAATTGTGCCAACTTCTTGACCAGGCTGTGGGATGAATGATACAGCAACCGCTCCTGGGGGAGCCATTGGTCGTGGCAGCAAAGTTCTCTGTGCAATAGCTACAGGCTTGCGTTGCTGCTTCCGAGGCTTGGGAATTGGCCGAGATGGAGGAGGGAATTCGTTGACAACTGGTGCAGAAGGTGCTCGCATTGAAACAGAGGGAAGGATCAAGGGGAGGATTTCTGTGGTTTTAGGAGCAATCCTGGTATTCCTCGAAGTGGGATATGTGCAGACAGTTGAAGAGGTACTACTCAAAGACTTTGACACAGCAACTTCACTCTTCTTGGTTTCTTTCAGTCGTGCCACCTCCACAGAAGCAATGTTCACGAGCTTCTTGAGAGGAGTGGAGTCACTTTGAGAAGATGCTTCTTCATTTTGCCATTTATATTGAAGTTTTAACTTGCATGAGGATGGACAGCCAAGTTTATAGTATATCGAACTAAATGTCACATTCCCACAGTTGTCTGCAGTCCAACATGTTGGGCTGTAACTTCTGATGTTAGGAGTTGGTTTTGAACCAGGACTCTTTGGGTTAGATGTAGATTCACTTGGTTTTGAGATCAGTTCCAGATTTGCATCACAATCATTCCCACTGTCTGAATTCTTCAAACATGAAGGCTCTAAATCCTTGGGATCAGCCTCCATGCCATTATCGATCACCATATTGTGAGCAGAGGCTGTCTCAGACAGGTCTGAAGTCAAATCTGGGCTCTCAACAGTAAACGAAACATCTTCACTTACTGCCACAACAGCTCTTGCTTCGTCAACTTTGTTTTCAGCAGAAACTCCCTGGGAAACCTCTGGGATAGAAGCACCAACATCACTGTGGTTACATGTTTGCATGGGTGAATTGCTGCATTCTTTTGAGGGAGAATAAAACCCTTCTGGTACTAAAATACAAATCTTCAATGGTTTATTTGATGTGTTTGACATAACTGGCCATTTCTTGCTCAGAAAAGCTAAAATTGATCCCAGGGGTTTGTTGGGCAACACAGTTGTTTTTAACCGCGGATTCTTTGCCATCCTCTGGACAGCACACCAAGTGGCATTGTTGTATGGTGTTAGCTCTACAAAAAGTTTGCTTGGAACTGTGGAAAGGTGTGTTTCGTTATCTTCAGAGTTTCCTGAGCTGGTAGCTGGGTGCAACTTCTTCAAGGCTCGACAAACCGGGGCTTTAATTTTGAAATTGCGTCCATTATAGCGAATCGTAGTGTTTCCACGAGAAATAAGTTCACTTAGTTTCTTGCCATGTTTCTCATTCAATCCACACATCTTCTTTCTGAGTTCACCATAGCAAATCAGGCTGTTGAGTTCAGTGACGGTTTTCCTCTGAGGGTCACTTTCGTCGCCTTCCTTCTCAGGTGGAACGTACTTTGAAATTTTGTTCAAAGTTCGGTAATAAAAATGTCTGACTTGGTCTTTGTTTTTTATCAGGGCCAGTTGATCTCCTCGCCGTTTGTGCTTGGCCGCAATGTAACTTTGAATTTTGTCAAAGTCTTTGCCAAATTCATGGAGTGCTTCAAAGAATGCATCTTTTCCTTTTGTGCCCCAGGACTCCCACTGTCTCTTTGCCTTTGCTTTCCGTTTCTTGCCATTTGGTGCTGTTGATGCAACAACACCTGAATTGGAGCTCGCAATGTTATGGTCATCTTTGTTCTCTATAGTACATAAAACAAATATACACAAACAGTTAGGAGGGGGTTCAAGTGTAAAAGACACAAGTTAGGAACCACTTGTTTAAAAATTATGTCCCTGGGAGGAGGGGGTGGTGGTTTTAGAGGGGGGCGGTAGAAATTTTTAGCCTTTGGATTTTAGGGGGTAATTTTTAGATTAAATCCCAGCGGTCTGTAGAACGTAGGAAATGGCATTTCAGGGACTAAAATCTCCAGATTCTGAAATCCTAGCTCATAAGCATAGGTAATTGCATGATTTTGAGTGCAATTTGGAATAAATGAGTATGAGTAAATTTTCCAAGACCACAAAATTGCATGAGTGCTGCAAAAGTGCAATTGGTGGTCTTTGAAAACTTAACGAGTGCTCATTTATTCCAAAATTGCATGAGAAATCACATGATTACTTGTTAATAATATGCATACAATAATTTACGTCACACATTTTTTTCAATTTTGTTACAATTCACAAATGTTTCAAGAACTCTGTTTCTGAATCAGAATCATCCTGAGGAATGAAAACAAGCATTCTGTTTTGTTTGGCTTTGCTGCAGATACGTGTGCCAGCTGTTAGCAATTTTCAACTTCAAATTTCTGCATTCACACACATTTTTGCACTGTTTGGGATAAATCGACATGCACTCGGCCAATCAGAATGCAGAAACTATTGTATGCATGTTATGGGGGGACAAAATTCTTCAGCAATAAGATTAACAGGGGGCCACGTTTTCTGAAAAACCACCAGTGGACATAATAAATGAGCAGTCTCTTATCTAGGAGCATCAGGCATATGCTCCACTGGAACATTTTGAAATCTCATTGCAATTTGCAACACTCCCCTGACAACTTGATCGGCGATCTTAATTGTGCTTGTCTTTTGAAAGAATAAATCATCGCAGCATTGGAAAGTATAATTTTTGAAAGCCAAGTTCTACAACAGAGAGAAAAACTTGTATGTACAGTACAATGTAATTTTACATAATTTTATTACCATGATATTTATTATAAATTTAAAAATTATTTTGATGTTTTTCTTCAGATTGCTTTCAGTTTAAATTTCTGTTCATTTTAGTACTATAATAACATAGAAAAATATAATTTGTAAGTTGATAAGATTCAGTGGTTTAGTGCTCGAATGAGGATCCTCAAAACATTTTGAAATGTAAACAATTAATAACGACTTGGGGAGGCACATCTCACACAAATGCTTTCATTTCCGTTGTGCAGAACCGATTCTTCCGAAAATTACGAGGATTGTGGTAATATTTGTTCTGTAAAATCATTTTTAAAACCTAAAATAACCAAAAAAAATTAAACTGTAGCGAAGCTCCTCACTCGAAATACTTCATGTCAAAATTCAACATGGCGGGTCTATAAATACAGTATGTCTATACATGCGACTCAAATAGGACATCCATACCTTGATCCACACTCTTGTAAGGAGGAGAGCTTGAAATTTTTGCCCTTTTGCTAGGTCTGGTGCTGCTTCGGGTGGACACACCGACAGAACCTCCGGGAAAATCGGATTCAATTTCGCCCGTTGAATCTTTGATGGCGTCCGCGTGGTCATCTCGAGGGTTGCACTTTACAGCTTGTTTCTGGGCGCGAGTTTCATGAAGAACCTGTCCTTCTTTGAGGCAAAATTCTTCTGACTCATCTATAACTGCATCGTGATTTCTTCTGGATGATTCTTGCCTTGAAGGGTGTGCGAGATCGGCAGTCATCCTTAGCAAAACAAACGAGGAAGACAATGGCCGAATGGCCGACCGATCAGAACACTCGAAGCAACCGATGGATTTATATGATTCTGGACAGCAAACTCTAATATTTTGGCAGCTATAAAACGGTAATAAAAGCTAAAGATTCACTAAAGGTTTATTCTTACAGTAGTTTCACCTTCTAACACGGGGAGTCGAGCAGAGCAGAAAGAATATATAGTTATTAGAAATTACCAACGGTAAACGAACAAAACGCGGCGAGACGAACGGACAGGAAATTTACCTTTTCCTCGACCCATAATTTCGACAGCGAGTTTTCATTCGTCTATCCTGATAATGAGATCTTCCTTGGGCCAAAACAAAGCCACATAAGCAGCTATGAGTGCTCCAAGATTTTATCAAAATCGGTTGACCGAACGCATTTGCACTCGCGACGACGACTGAAGCGGCCTGGTATGGCATGTGAAACTGGTAGGTCAGGGGCAAACTGGGCCTGTCTTTCTAGGTTCGACTTGGACCTTGAGAGGATTTAGTGATAATCGAATCCTGAACAAGGGATAACCTTTATGCATTCTTGCAGGATGCGAAGAAACTATAAGTTGCATGTGTTTTGGACAAAACGGACTAAATATTACCAACAAGCAACTGCAGTATGCATACCGATATTACAGATGGTACTATTTTCCTGATTTCAGCATAGACACCATTTATTCTTGTTGGAGGTGCACATTTTTGTAGAAGAAATATTTCTTTGCAGCATGCAGAAGGCTGAATGATTATTGTCGTGGATTTGGCAGATAACGGAAGTGAAGTGCAGGTGAGGGATAGTAACTACAGTAAAATATGGGACGTCACTACATGAAATCGCACATAATGGGGCACATTGAATTTACAAAGATCACAGTGAATTATCTTTCACTAAAAGTATAATATAAACTGCCTACTTTCTGAACTACATTTTAAATATAAAGTTCCAGATCGTATTGGGAAGCGCTTTGCACAATGGGATGGGACCGATCATGACTGCATGCATGCGAACATGAACTGATCGAGATTCCTGAATAAAAACTGGTGAGTAAACTCGAGCATACAGGATCACACAGATTAGCAATAACATCATTCTCTCTTGAGAAACACCAAATAACTTTACTCACATTGTACGAGGCTTGCAAACGAACGTATCATGGCATACTTTCTTCACAGCCGCCAGCCGCTTCCACTGCTAATGCGTTAGGAACAGATCCCTGCAAGTACAGATGATCAGGAAAAACGCCTGAAAGACGTGAAAGAAGATTCCCCGGGTGAACGATGTAAACAAGCTTCCCCTCTCGTCGAGAAACGTCAATGTGCACGGAATCAGCTTTGATATTCAGGTTTTGGCGCGAGCCTCGGATGAGTGTTATATTGTCACGTGACAACTGTTTCTGGGCGCGCAGCGAACTCTGGTAACATTTCGCCATCTTGGCATTTTAAATTTCTCAAATAATTTATGCAATTCTCATAGATTAGATTAATACTTCGGCAGAAAGGAGCCACGTTCTACGGGACTTTTCACAGATACCCTTTTGGTCTCCCCCCAGATATGAATAGTCATTCAGTTGTTTTGCTGAAATTTAAGTTTTCATGATTGACTCAAATAAATGCTGCATACATTTTTTTGGTTTCCTGCAGATGATGGTTTGGGAAAGTTTTCTGAATTCAGGAGAACAAGAGTTCAATATTAGAACAATAGTTATATTTACAGTGTGTAAACTACTTGTTTATGACAGCAGCCCTTCATTACAAGAATATAAAGATGAAAAATAAAAAGTCTCCCGCCATAACATGTTTTTGCTTTTATGCATGAGTGTATAGTATTTTTACATGAGCCTTTCCTAGAGATTGTTTGTGTTTCATGTAGCAAATCCCTTTAAAATAAAACACATGATTATCATGTTAGGGGGTTCAGCATGATTGATATGTGTGTTTTGTTTACCAAAACCCTGACCCAACCCCTGCTACATCAGGTCTTAACTATTGAATGTCACTAAAATTAGAATGATCTATCACCAATAGGAAATGTATGCATGAAATGCTTTGTAAATAAATTTCTGCTTGAAAGGGCTTTTTTCTGATACATCAGGCTAGCCTTCGAGGTGGATAAATGGATAAATGGATAAATGTAGGCTCAGGCAGGTATCAAAAGCACCAGAAAAAATAATATTTATTGGTAATAAAGCCTTGATAAGTAAAATATTGGACTGATAAAACCCCTAATTTTCAATGGAGGTATTAGGGTCTGTAGAATAGAATTAAGGTGTAAGAAATTGAAAGTCCAGCTGGAGTCTCTCGCAAAAGACTCTTGAGTATTTATAGTTCATCTTCTCAACCCCTCCTCATCATTAAGGGCTAGCCTTGTTATTTTTTATTTTCACAGGCCCTATTCCATTAATGCCACCCACACAGAGTGGTTTATTGGGTTGGTAATGGTGTCTTCTTTACATGGCTACATATAAAGTATGGGCGTTGTTTCTTAGTGGTCTTTTCAGTTAATAGTCATCATCATCATCATCATCATCATCATCGTCCATGTCTCTGGTGCTACGGATGGTCTTCTTGGACAGGAAAGTCGTGCTGGGCTTGGGTGCCTTGTCGGGAGGTTGACTGAGGTCGCCATTATAGTTGATGACTCCGGCGCGGGCAATTCTCCACGCCATCATTTCAGTCGAGAACTCGTCGTGTCCGCCAAGATCGTCAAAACCCACGATCCTATCGACAAACTTGCCATCTTTGATGAGCAAAATTGCAGGGAGCATCTTTATGCTCAACCTGTCCACAAGAAACTTGCACTTCTCCACATCTATCTTTATAAACTTCGTCTCGATGTGCTTGGGGGCCAACAAAGCTAAATGTTTGTCGACTATTTTGCACCTCCAAGTACTATCGCGGTAGAAATGACACACCACCCTCGGACTTTTCTTCGTCTCAGAGAAGAAATCAGAATCGCCTGCAATCTCGCTGTACTGACCATGCCCATATGTGAGCCATTCTTGCTTTTTCTGTGCCTGTTTCTTCAGTTGTTCTAACCGTTTCTCGCGTAAATCCTCCAAGTCATCCGACGTCATTCGGTCGAGTTTATCGATTTCCGAATCGACTTGTTGTTCCACCATTTGCGCCGCTTGAAGCAAAGAGCTCTGTATTGCACTCTCGACGTTATTTGCCATGTTTAGTGCTTCTATATGCTTATCCTTCTGAGCAAATCTCTGTTATTTTCTGTTGAAAGTTTTGAATGTTCGTTACCAGGCGTACTGTACATACAAAAGGACGAGTACCCCTGGGACCCAGAGCGACCAAAGAGGCATTCGGGATAGAACCAAAATGGCGTCTGAACTTGCCGGAATCGAGTAAGTCGAAGTTCAGTGCATTTTACATTCGCGTCTTTGCCTAGAAGACTTAGGTTCTACTTTAATGTCCTCAGAGGAGTCAGGTTTTGCTATTCTGAGAAAATGGATGAGGAGATGACGCCGAGTGTTTGCAAAGAAGCCTCTGAATCTGAAGACAACGATAATAAGATAAGCGAGGGATTCACAGAGGAAACGGATACGAATAACTCAAGGTCTGAAAATGTCAGTGATCCAGGGATTACAATGTCTAAGAATCAAAGAAAGCGGCTTCTTAAGCACCAGCGTTACCTCGAAGGCAAGAAGATCAGGAAGCTGAAGAGGAAGGAGAAAAGACGAGAACTTCAAGAGAAGAAAAGAAACGAATCAGAGAAAGCCGAGCAACAAAGCGGGCAACCAATGAGAAAGAAACGTAGGATGGAATCAACGAGTGCTTCGCCTGTGAGAGTCGCTATCGATCTGAGTTTCGATGACCTCATGGCTGAACACGACATCAAGAAACTTGTGAAGCAAGTGCAGCGATGCTACGCTGCTAATCGCCGGGCGGAGCACCCGCTCCAACTTTACCTCACGAGTTTTGGAGGGCAGTCACAAGAGAAGCTGGATGCAACGGGCGGGCACTACCGAAGCTGGGACGTTCATGTCAGAAGCGAGACCCTCACCGAGGTATTCACAAAGGAAGACATAGTCTACTTAACGTCGGATTCACCCAATGTGCTCGAGACTTTAGATATGACTAAGGTATATGTTATCGGTGGACTCGTAGATCATAACCACCACAAAGGTATCTGCTATAGACAGGCGGTAGAGAAGGGCCTCGGACACGCGCAGTTGCCTGTTGGGGAGTACGTGAAGCTTAATTGTAGGAAAGTTCTGACAGTGAATCACGTGTTTGAAATTCTTGTGCGGTTCGTTGAGACACAAGATTGGAAGGACGCGTTTTTTGAAGTTTTACCTGCAAGGAAAGTTGTAGGGGAGGCAGAAAAAAAAGTCAAAGTAGGAAAGAGTGAAGTTTGCGACGCCAGTAATACCAAGGAGCCGCTTAATGAAACTGAAACGTGAAGTACAAATCTGAAATCGAAATCAATTAGGACTTCCAACCTGTGTTTATAAGGAATGGTTAAATGAATTTTAAAGTAATAGTTAACAAGTCTATTGTAACCAATTGTCACAAATAAAGTTCAACAATAGGTCAATCTATTCTTTCCTGCCGCTTGTAAATCCGTCGAGCAATAAAACTGAGTGCTGATGTGATGTAAATTGTGTTTGGTTTTACTTACTTTGAAGAGACCAATCAGCAGACTGCGAGGAAATGCCACGCCACTTGCTTACTTGTATCAGCAGACACAGGGTGCAGAGGAGTTTGCTTGCTTTATTATGTAAAACCCTATATACTGAAGGATACCGCAGAACAATTATTACTTCGCGGACGCGCGAATACATGAAGGATACCGCGGAACAATTACATCGCGGGCGCGCGAAGGCATACGTGCAAGATATAATCTGTATAAGTGTATTGCTTGGCGCGCGCGCGGTGGAATCGTCTTGTTCTGCGGTATCGTTCATCAAGTTACTGTATGTACGGTCTTACATAACGGAAAACGACCGAACTTCTCTGTGCTGTGCAGCAGATCGCAATCGGTTGTTGCTGAAGAATGCTGCCAAACTTGGACCAACTCAAAAACTTAGCTAACCCAAAATTAAAACAATCACACGATTACTTTCTGCATACATCCGTAAATTGATCTATGTAAAACCACAAAGCTACGCAATGCTCCTCCCTGCCACATAATTTAATAGTTCCACAGAGTACACAAAAACAAACCTCGGATCAACTTGTACATAAAAGACAAGCAGTTCTATTTTACCATATTTCAATTCATCCTACAAAAATATATATTATGTGACATCGCCTATTAAAGCTAGGAATGAATTGGACTTTTAAGATTTGGGAAAACAGTCAGCTTTGCTGTGTCTTATCGACAGAGAAGCACCAAACAAAAACAAAACCAAAACAAAGACAAAATGCATCCTAGATAAAAACTATACCGCAGTTGTAGAACCTTTAACCTTTTAACTCTGAGTGATCAAATTCAATTTCTCGTTTAAATCTCAAATCAGAGGTATATCATATTGTAAGGATAATTTAGTACTTCATAGCTCACCCAGATGAAAGCTGGTACGTTTTCTTCTCAAAAGGTTGTGGGAATTTGAACCTTGAGTTCAGGAGTGAAAGAGTCCACTCACATCCAAGGTGTGGTACATAATAATGAGACTGGCTCGGTGTGTTAGTATATCAATACTTTTATGCGTATTCCTTGTAAATTGTGCAGCTCCTGGCTGTCAATTGAAAATTATAAAGATCTCTTGTGAGTAATCTAGTAAGTCGTTTTCACAAAGGTGTCAGACCATTCAAACCCGACGCTTTCATCAATTTCCAATATAAGAAGTTGGACGAATTCATAAGCAAGTGTTGTAGTAAACGTTTGTGGTACTCAATGTAGCCATCCTGACACAAATAGAATTGCACCGGCGTTGAGACCAAAATAAAAAACACACCCAGTGAAGGAAAACGAACAAAGAGACAAACAAATGAACAAAATCAAGTATGTGGCGTTTGTATGATGGCGTCACTCTCTCCAGTTTCCCTCCAGTCTTCGTTAGCAACGAAATAAACATTTCACGTTCTATCATACGACAGTTTTGAATATGCCTGAAAGAACTCTGGTATTTGCAGTAAATTAACGCCATCACGCAAATCCTCTTATCGATGAAACGTTCGGATACAAACAAAATGTGGAGCCTGCTCTCACTGGCCCACACGCGGCCTCGTTTTCATTCTTGATGGGGAGGCATGTAGTTCCCACGCCCTCACGTCGCACAAGCGGAAAACTCACTGTGCCCTGCACAACTCTAGCTTCCGGTTTTCTGATCAGTACTCGAGTCAGAGTTTGAAATTGTTGCTGGTGTGGTTGGTTGACAACGTGTGCTGCGGCCCCAGCAGTCCTATCCGCTGTTTCTGCTTCCGCTGCTCGGTCATCTACACGAAAATCAAAGTGATCAACTATAGTCTTCTTCAGTATGTCAGTTGAGTTGCATAATACAGTAAGGAGAATCTGGTATTTGATAGCTTGATAAAATAAAAACTAGTTGGGAGACTACGTCTTTAGTTGATTGAACTAAATATTCTCACTACGTTTTATCGTGAAATAAATCAGCACAAATTCAGAAAGTGTATTGAATACGGAAAGCAGCGACAGTCATATCGATCAGTCATAACGTGGGCGCCTCAGGAAAGTCGAGCTCTGGATGTAAATATAAACATGGGCACGCAAAGCATCTACGGTGAGAGGGTCTCTGGTATACCCAGAGGAAAACATAAGATGTTACTAATGTAGTTATTCCTTTCAGTCGGGTCAGAATACTGATACATCAGAAGAGAGGGCATGTTTTTTTTTCCTACCTGCTCTTTGAGCTCAGCCAGCTGCAGAGACAGGGTGTGTATAAGTTTCGTCGAGTTCTCTAACTTTTCATTCAAGTTGCGCATTTCATTCTGTTCGCCTTCCGTTTCGTCAATCGCCAAACTCATGGCACGCATGCGTGGAAACCAGTCCAGATTTCGAGCCTAAGAGCATTGAGTGTTGAAGAATCTTGGATTAATGACCTTTATGACAATACGCAGGACAAGTAAAAAGGGCAACACCACAACTATGAAAACACGTCAAGGTTATAAGAAAAAAGGTTGTCAAAAAGTTAAAAAGTTCCACTTCCTGGGCTGTCAAGTCGGTATGACCACTCAAGTAAAACGGTTTACTAGTGAAAACATTGTAACAGCAGTGTTTAGGTTATTGTTGAGTGTTTTTTTTTTATAATTTTAGGTTGGACAGAGAGATATGTTTAAGCGAAAGGTTTGTCTCACTCGCACACACAAACATTCCCTTTCTACGTTTTCATAGCACACTCGTTCAATCCTCGATTACCATGTTTTATCGAAGGCAAAAAAAAAGCAAAGACATAAAGAAAGTTGTGATGTGGGGTAAACCTTCAAATTTTAAGCTGAGACAAAATCCAGGATTAGTTTTAGTGTTCTTTGAACGACTGTAGCCAGGTGGACCAACCTTAATCAGCTGACTAACGTAGCTCTCGGGCCCCGTGAACTCCGTGGATGCTTTGACCCGCAGCATTACTATGAAGTACAAGTAATGCCACATGTTGTGTTGAGAGTTGATGTGCTCGTCAAACGACACAGATTTGTTATCGAATGCTGACCGATCAAGACCTATAAAACAAGACGAGGGGATGTACAAGTAAGAGAAGCTGTTGTAGACTTTGGAAAACCAGCTCAAAAGCGAACTAAATCGACCGCGTTGGCGTGGAGAAATACGTATAACTTGGATCGGCTGAGGGTCGATGTGTGAAAACTGGTCGTCGTGAAAGAATTTGAAGCTGACGTTTAGAGACTGAAACTGAAAACATCGGAATCCATCGCAAAAGTAACGCACTATTAAAAAAACCAAAACTATTCTAAAACTATTTAAAATTTCAGTGTGTGGCTCGAAGGATTGCGAGCGATAGATAGACCAACTAGGTAGTCAACTTTTCAAAGGAAAAGTAACGTGGGGTGGGATATTTGACAGCAAATCGGCGACAATCTTGCCTCTCGTAAGAGGTAAGTATCCCACAATCCAAATATGGAAGAAATCATTTCTGACTTGGCTTAAAATGAGGTCTTACTAAAAGTGGAATCACTCACCACAAATGAAACAAGTATTCTTGAGAATCTCCTCCTTATTTTGTTTCTCGCTCCTCAAATCAGCGAAGGTGTCAATGATGACACCAAAAATCAAGTTCAAGACGATAATGATGACCACAAAGAAGAATAACAAATCGTACACAACACGTGCCACGAAGATGCTCTCCTGTTGGATAAAGTGAAATAATAGAAACATTACGTTCAATATGACGTCAGAGGAAACTTGACCTCAGAGCTTAATTACTAGGGGAGTCATCTTGGCCATCAAAAGTAAAATTGACAGGGGAGTTCATATTGGCTGTGAGGGGTAAATTGATTGGGGAGTCCATCTTGGCTATGAGGGGTAAATTGATTGGGAGTTCATCTTGGCTATGCGAGGTAAATTGATTGGGGAGTCCATCTTGGCTATGAGGGGTAAATTGACAGGGGAGTCCATCTTGGCTATGAGGGGTAAATTGATTGGGGAGTCCATCTTGGCTATGAGGGGTAAATTGACAGGGGAGTCCATCTTGGCTATGAGGGGTAAATTGATTGGGGAGTTCATCTTGGCTATGAGAGGTAAATTGATTGGGGAGTCCATCTTGGCTATGAGGGGTAAATTGACAGGGGAGTCCATCTTGGCTATGAGGGGTAAATTGATTGGGGAGTCCATCTTGGCTATGAGGGGTAAATTGACAGGGGAGTTCATCTTGGCTATGAGGGGTAAATTGACAGGGGAGTTCATCTTGGCTATGAGGGTAAATTGATTAGGTCAAGTCCATCCTGGCCATCAGGCCTAAATCACCAAGGGACTCCACCTTGGCCTATTTCTGGTCCCATCAGTTTTGACAACAAGCTTATAGACCTCATGCACGTCATGGGGACGACGATTTGGAGAACATAGCAATGAGATTCTTTCTAGCATGATTGGTTTCTTTTTTGCAGAAAGGGAAAATAGCATCACCAAGTTCAGACATCACGTGACATCACGTTACCTCACTGGACGGTCTCCTGAGGATATCGCCTATGCCGCCCCCATTTCTGAGTCCCTGATTGAGTGTGGTGACAATGCACATTATGAGCGTGTCGCACGCTCGCTCTTTGTGTCCTTCTTCTACAGAAGGTTCGGAGCCTTTGGCGAGGGAATACGAATTAGAGCACGAACCAGCTTCTGTGCAGGATCCCTCTGAAATGAAGTGATGGAATTGACCGTCAAAAGGAGATGATGTATCTCAATGATAAACACGGAAGAACGAAGAGCAAATACAAGAAGCCGAGTCTGAAAGAACCAACATTAGTCTACTTCAGTAGCGAGTACAACCATTTTTACTCCAGAGAGTGCCCAATTTCTATTTTCTACTTCAGTTTCTCGCCGGAGATATATCATGTAGTATGGAGAACTTTGATTTTGACAGCTAGCTTAGCTGAAAGCTGATTAAATTATCAGTTCTCACTAAATAAGTAATGCATTTTCTTCTTAAAAGACTGAGTGAATCTGCATTTGGGAGTGGGTTAAGGACTTTGCTTTTTGTTGTCGTTCGTTGACAACAAAATACTAGAATATTAAAATATTTTGTTGATGCTTTTGAGTCTCTATTTAATCCTAATACTGAATAAAATACCCTTTGAAGAAATGGCTTGATGGTTGATGGTCACTTTGCAACTTTAGAAGTATCCATCACCACTTTATGCGGTAAAAAAAAAAAAAAAAAAAAAAAAAACCGGCAAGAAAGAAAATCATAAACAAACTATCTTTGTGGCTAGCTTACGTGTGGAGTACTCGGTTTCAATCAAGAAATCATCTTTGAAGAATAGGAATCCAACAAGAGAAAAGAAGTAGACAAGGATCAGCGCCAAGATTGCTGTCAGCACGATTGATCGGCCGTTTCGGGTTACACTTCGGATCACATTCACCAGCGTTTCTTCTCGAAGAACCACGTCTATGAGCTGTGAAAGATCACAAGACTCCATTAAGACAAAGCACACCAAAATTAACAAGATCATAAAACAACAACATTAACAAAAAAAGTCCCCAAAACCTACAGATACATCCACAAAATCATCGAAACATACCAAGGTGCAGTAAAAGAACTCGTGCACTGTAAGCCCCAGAATGCCGAATGTGATGTAGGTCAAATGCAGAAACAGCTCCTTGTCGTAAAACATACGCTTGATGCTGAACTGAAAAGTACCTCGATTGCCAACAAAGCTTATGATGAAGATAGCTTTGTTGATTGCCTGCAAGAAAACAAAGTAGGAATGTCTTCATTTCAAGAGGTTAGCCCTCGCAGAATCCGTGCTTCGACTGAGTCTGACTATACATAAACTAAAAGTTAAACAGTTCATGTACTTCCTCAACATAGGCCACTGTCGCACTTGTGACTTGAACGAAAAGAATGTCGACATTTACAACTTTAAAAAGAATGTCGACAAGTACAAACGGCGCTTTGTCGCCAACCAATATGTCGGTAAGTTGCAACCAAACCGGCTTCGAAGAAGATGTCGTTACGCTCTCTATGCTGAGTTATTACTAATTGTATCTTCCGGTGCGACCAGCCGCTCATATCCATAACATCGAAACGATGCCACGGATTCTCTACCATATAAACCCAAATTATTTCAAATCGTGTGAATCCCATTATACAAATAAGAACGCATAAGAACTGGGATAGCTACAAAACTGACAAATATACAACGATGCCAGGGTTTTTGGGAGCCCTTTCCCTAGAAAGGCCTACGTCTATTTTCCATTGTAGTAGCAAGCACTTTATAGTAGGTTGGTTGTGATCGTCCGGGTTAGAGTAGTCTCCAGAAAGACTGTTGTTGGTGACTGACGTTTCGACTACCTGAGCGGAAGTCATCTTCAGAGTCAAGTGACGAATACTTTCACTTGACTCTGAAGATGACTTCCGCTCAGGTAGTCGAAACGTCAGTCACCAACAACAGTCTTTCTGGAGACTACTCTAACCCGGACGATCACAACCAACCTACTGTTCACACTCCTGGGTTCAAACCATTTGCCAAGCACTTTATAGTTACTTACATTCGCTAGACCTAAAATCTTTAAAGTCGGTTCCAGTCCCACAGAAAATATGAGCCTCAATATGGTGGAGCCCACAAATGTCCTGATACCAGAGGGGCGGGGGAATGTGACGATGATGGCAAATGACACAAACATCGCCAACCACACGAGTGCTGAGAGTCTCGGGTCCAGTTCTGCACAGGCAAACAGATGGCACCAAATAAGGACCGAGGATACAAATGGAATGTGGAAATGACGCAACCGATCATTGCTGAGGTTATGGTGCATGAAATGTGGAAATGACATAATCAATCATTGCAGAGTTTATGATGCACAACTGTATACAAACCTCCTGGTCCGTTTGAGAATGGGTAGAAAAACGCTACTAAAAGATTGATGAGCACTGCAAAGTTGACGGAGATTTGTTCCCAGAGATTCATGCGACTGCTAAACCCAAACAAGAACCGGCTTTCTAAAAACGCGGAAAACAAAAGAAACCAAAGCATCAACTCCACTCAACAACAACAACAAAAACAACAACAACGTAATCACTTGATATGTAATGCACTATTAAGAGCTTTCATTTGAGTGGTCACACCTCCAGGTTTCAATTCACAGCTCATGAGTTTGAGTCCCGCTAAAGCATCAAAATTTCTAGTTTCCTTTAAACTTCCATAGAAGATGTCAGTGGCCGATATGCAAACAGGAAGCACACAAGCGACCTATACAACAACCATTTATATGTCTATTCTACCGGGGTATTGTACAAGTTTGATCATTATGTAATACCACTAAAAGGACTAAATTCTGATGAAGTTCTGTAAAAGGTTACCGATACATGTTTCAAATGTATAGTTGAACGTGTAGGTAAGTCGGTCCAAATTGTAAAATAAACTTGTAAAAGTTTTACTGAATTGGACCAAGCACCAACAAAGGAGAAACTTATTCGATAATTTTCTCTCACAACTGTGAAATCCTACTGCTCTTCTTTATCTAACCTGAAAAGCCAAAAGTAAACCTTACCTCTGAGTTTCTTCTGCCACTGCATTTCCCTAAACAGGTCTTCAGTGCGGTCAAAAAAGTCCGATATCTACGACAAAACGACGCTTTCGTTAGTTTCTTGTCACAGCATTGATTAAAGAATTGTTAGAATTGTTGAGATATGAGAGACAACAGAAAAAAACACACGTACCTTGCTATTCTGATCGTCTCTCTCACATGACTTGTAAACGTTGACCTTACTGTCCTCTGTGAGAAATTCACAGATCGGTGGAACAGGGAATACGATCTGCTCCATGGTGCGGTCTTGACGAACGACCTGAAAAAGAAAGGACGTACAACCAAACTATAAACACAAATTCTCCTTCGCTTCCGGACTGGTCCAAACAAGTTTGGCAGCATTCAGCAGGCCAATCAGGAATATAGAAATTCTAATTGCAGTCTGCTCTAAATTGACGCAGATGTTGCGTACCTCAATCTGAGCCGTGTGCCTGGCGTAATGTTCGAGTGCACCATCTTCAGCGAGTTCTTGAAACTCCTTCTGAACGGAGGGTTTCAGCAAACTCGCCAGCTCCTTGTTGTGTTGAGCGAGCTGCGAAGACAAAAACAAAACTTAAGAATACGACGAAACAAAGAAAACATGGGGTGTTCCACAGATGCTTTGAGTTTTATCTAACCTGATGAGCCAGAATGTAGATGTTATGTCCGACCGCCTGAGGCGAAACTTCCGTTTCGTTTTCCTCGTCCACGTCTTCTTGGTGAAATGCCTGTTTACAAACGTCCACCTGAGGGAAAATGGAAAATATTCAGCTGAGAAAATGGATCAAAGTCTCGTCAAAAACGATACTTAAAACAACAACAAAGTCTGTTTAAGACAGAAGATCCTGAAAATGATACCAAATCGGGCGGAACGTCCCTATATAGGAAATATATGGGAGAACCCCCCCCCCCCCCCCCCCCCCCCGGGAGGCAATGCGACGAGGACATAGACAGACCCACCAAAAAGCTGGCACAGAATAAATAAAGAGAGACAGACTCACCTATAGACACAGACAAAGGAGCAGACAGACACTTACACGACAGGCACAAGCACGGGCACAGAAACAGAAAAACTTACATCCACGGACATTGTATTGACTGATGTCACGCAAATGCACACGGCGTAAGTCTGCGCACCGATAGCAGACACAGGAATATACATTGATCTAAGTGCATTAGTGTTGTACTTATTCTTTTACTTCAGAAAGAAGACAACCAGCCGTATAAGCTGCGCTGTCCTGTCCCCCACAAAGTACGCCTGTTCTTACCAACTGTTTGGGTGTCAGATTGTACAAAATACGCTCGGCATTTTCGCTGTCATGGCGGCTCTCCATCACGGCCAGGAGAGTCTTGGACGCATTGTCCTGAAATTTGATTAACAAATGACATAGTGAACTAGTAGTTGATTGTGGTAAAGGGGAAGGGGGAGCTCTGCTCAACAACCTGAACCAGAGGAATGAAACAAACCTTGAGCTCTAACACCAGGTCCATTCTTTGTTTGCCCAGTGGGTTGATGTCGTTTAGCACCAGAGCGATGACAATATCAATGCCGTTGGATTCGTGAAGAGCGATAGCATTCTATAGGCAGTAAAAAATAAAATATATATAAAAAAAATGCTATAAGCGCAAGAACAAAAACAAGAACAAGAACAAGAACAAGAACGAGAACGAGAACGAGAACGAGAACGAGAACAAGAACAAGAGCAAGAACGAGATCGAAAACACAAACACAAACACAAACACAAACAAGAGCAAGAGCAAGAGGATATAAAGGTCATATTCGCAACATACACAGAAACATCAAAGGCACCATGAACAGATCGAACCTGGTTGTCGTGACAAGGCCCTTGACAGTATTCGGTCAAGCTTTCCAAACATTGGTTGATCAGCCCGACATTGTGCTCATTGATGTACAGACCGAGCAACCCCAAGCCCCCGGAAGTGCTGCCACAGATGCAGTCCAGGAACTGAAGTGACTCGTGCACCAAGTTGTAACTGTTTTTGCTGTTTTCCTGTCGACGGATGTAGTTCTGAAGAAATCAAACACACAACTAATGAATACTCTATGCAAACATTGCGTTGGGATTCAAAGCAGGGTTCTCTTGTTTGTCTTCAAGTTGATCAAACTGTCAATTCTCCTTTCGATACTCGTACATTTTGTTCAGGGCAGATTGGGAGAATTAAAGCCCACATCTTGCGGCGAGAACTCTTTCACTGTCAATAAGGAATAGCTCGCAACCAAGAAAACCTCCAACTCCTTGAAAGTATCAATTAAAATCAACTCAAATGAAAGCTCTCGATGAGTACAATCTAATAGCAGTGTTCATTTCCAACTTCCCAACTGTCGAATGTAACCTAAAAGTGTGAAAATTCAAATAAGAACTCTCCATGAGTATATTATTAACTGTCAAATGAAACTTAAAAGCGTAACCACTCAAATGAAAGTTCCCAATGAGTACAATCTAACAACTGTGTTCATTTCCGAATCCTTGACCATCAAACAAAATCTAAAGGTGAGCCTGAACTTAGCCTAGTTCCTGTTGTGTTTACCTGCAGATCTCTATTGTGGTTCTCACACAAAAGTTGTAAGAACCTGAGGATGGGTTTCATGGCCAGAACCTCAGGCGACATGCTTTTGGTCTCCTTTACAGAGGCCCCGTGCATCTCTGTCCCAACTCCTGGACCAGTGACCACCCTGGACGGGTCCATATCCGCGTCCGGCTCTCGGCCCCTCCTTACAGCAGCATATGCCTTGGTAGTGTGTGAAGCGGCATCTGATAACTGCTCCTTTATGTCTTCACTGATACCCAATAAGGACCCTGAAACAGAAGGGAAAGTAGAACGAGGAAAATGAGTAATATAATTATCACGACGATAATTGTGATGACAAAAATGATTATGCTGATGATGCTACTGCTACTGCTGCTGACAATAATGATGACGATGATAATGATGACAACTATGATGTGATGATGATGATGATGATGATGATGATGATGATGATGATGATGATGATGATGATGATGATGATGATGATGATGATGATGATGATGATGATGACGATGATGACGATTCAAGTACTACCTTCGGTGGAGTAAATCAGGTAACTTGACCAAAACACGTACTCAGTAATAAACACTTGCGTTCATTACCTGCAGCGAGAGTGTCTCTGCGGCCTCCAGTTATGGTGCCTCTTCTGACGCCGTTCGCCATCTTGACAGGGCTCTCCTTCTCGACTTTCTTCACTTCTGTTGACTCGGTCGTCTGTACTGTGATGGTGGCTTTGATCTCCGCCTCCGCGTCAGTCATCTTGTCGTAGATGTAGCGGAAAAAGTCTTCGCATTTGCTGTTCAGGAACCGGTGCAGGAGCGATTTCTGGTTGAAAGAAACGTAGTATAGGTCGCGCTACTTTGACTGCGCCAACACTAAGACCATATCTGGTCTAACCACCATCACGCCAATAATATAATAAATACAATAACAATAACAACAACAACAACACTAACAACAACAACAACAACAACAGCAACAGCAACAGCAACAGCAACAGCAACAGCAACAGCAACAGCAACGGAAACGGAAACGGAAACGGAAACAGAAACAGAAACAGAAACAGAACCAGCATTAGCAACAGCAACTATAGACGGAAAAGTAACAGTATAACGGACAAAACCAGACAGATGTGATGAGTACCTGAATTACATAGTTACCACCTTCCAGGAGAGCGATGGCCAGCTCGAGCACCTCCAGGAAGACTCGGTGATTCGGCTGAGCCATAATTAGATCGATTATCAGGTCAGAGGTTCCGCAAGCATCCAAACGACACTGCATCTCAAACAAAGTCACTCCTGCCCGGGCCAACACTGTCGCCCCCGGGCCTGAGTTACAGATAAGGGTCTGGGAAGCACTTTTCTTGCCCATGCTTTCCGCGGAGGCCACTCCACGCGTTTCAACTTTCAGAGCGAAGTTGGTACCGAAATAACGGCTGAGAAGAGACGTGCGGAGAGCTTCGCCCTGTACAGAAGTATTCAAATTCAGTAAGTTAATGATGTGTTGAAGTTTACACTGTGCTAACAATCAATATTTATTCTTGGCTCCGTTTTGGGATCTCCTCCACACGTCAGTTTCATACTTTCGAGTTTCCGTGCTGCACTAACGTCCTCTTACCTTGTCACCAAAGTCCAGATCGCTCGTCGTCATTCCTTTAATCGTCTGCAGAACTCTAACACACAAAGACTCCTCCTTGTCTTGCAGCAGTTCTCTGGCATGATTAATTAACCTTCAAAAACAAACACATAAACTAACCAACTCCACATTTTAAGAACCTGCACGTTTCTGTAGTAACATAGGGAAAAAACTACAGCTAAAAACTACAAAAAAAAAAAAAAAATTGCGTTTCTGTCGTTGACATTAAATTAAGTTTTATTCAAGTGTGAAACTTTAAAAAGGTCGACTATTTTCTTGTTTCAAGTAATCGCCCCAAGGGTCTTTAAAGTTTAACAGATCGCCGATACAACAGAAAATAAGCCCGGTATCTTAAGGCGCCATTAAATGAATAAATCTAAAGCACCGGCCTTTTATGGTATCTCCTTTGTATTTACCTTGACACGAAGCCTCCACCAGAGGACCTTTCCCTGGCCTCGGCGTGTGGTGGAAATAAGTGCTCCGGCCTATAGAGCACGTCCACTAAAATGGAAGACTCGGCTTGTACCAACGGGCGGAGCTGGTCTTCTAACAAGGACACAATATCCTGCAGATATCCCGGATGAAAATAGCCATTAACACGATTTCCTCGTGAAGACAGAGTCCGGCACTAATTAAATGCTACCCTACTCTTCCGTGCAGGAAAAGAAAATTCGACTGCTTTTCATAGTAAAGCCGACTCATAACTTTATTCAAAGACCCTCATCACAATTTGACACTCAAAATCCCATTTTACTTTCGAAAGTAATTGTGCGATTGCTTTGGTTTTGCGTTTTGAACGCTTTCCGATTGGTCCTAACAAATTTAGCAGCATTATTGGCCAATCAGGAGCAAAACCTGATTACGATTCACGCAAAAAAGCAATGGTGATTGGCGTTTCCCCACAATTCTGATTGGTTTCTTCTTCAAAATAAAACCAAACGCGGATTTCTTTGGTTTCGAAATGGTTGAAAGTGTTTTCTCAGCCTCTGTAATTGGTGGTGTACTTGCTTTGGTTTTGGTTTTCGACAGTCATCCAAAAACGACTCTACCTATATCGAAATCACAAACAAACGACACACAGCATGTTCATGACCAGTACATTGACAAAAAGAGAGAATATATAAACAATGAACTACTTTTGGCTTCGGAAATATGCACGGATAATTGTCCGAGGATATTATCTGTTCCGAGAAGCGAACAGTTGACAACTGTGAGCTTCGAGGAACAGATGATGTCCAAGGGCAATTATCCGTGCATATTTCCGAAGCCAAAAGTAGTTTATTGTCTTTATTATCCTTCAAATATTTCCTCTCGCAGCGCAAATAACGGCGCGGAAACTGTGAAGCTTTTTAGTGCTTTCTGGAACTGCATTTTCGACCAATAAATTGATGTCCTCCTCAGTAGTCGTCTTGTAATGATTTTTGTGACTACATAAATAGAACTGTGTTCGGATATTGTCAATAAACAGCGTTAGTTCGCCAGGCGGGAGTTATTCGCTGTTATGACCCATCAAATATTTCCTCCCGCGCGTGATTGGAAGAATCGTGACACGTGACCGAATAACCCCCGCCTGGCGAACAGATAATATCCTCGGACAATTATCCGTGCATATTTCCTCGCCAAAAGTAGTTTACTGTTTATATAACGTCCGCTCACGAGCGGACGTTATTCGGTCACGTGTCACGATTCTACCAATCACGCGCGGGGGGAAATATTTGATGGGTCATAAACTGTAATAGTCACCGGGCTTCACATACCTGACGCCTCTAACACGACTCTGCACTTTCTAACATAACACACAGGCTCACCTGAAGACCCTCAATAATGCTCCTGTAGTCCCTTGACAGGTTCATGATAGAGTCCCGCCGGCTCTTGCCGTGGCTCAGCCAGTGTCGCATGTGTTTGTTGACGAGCTGGGCCTTGGTGAACAGGGCGTGGATTTGAGAGTCCAGGTCCCCCGGAATAGCAATCCCACGGTTCTTTGCTGTAATTCAAAGATGGATTATGGACTCACAGAAGTTTGTCACAGGGTATGAACAACAACTTGTCACGCTGTTTTGTCACTCTTGCTTTCTCGAGTCAGTATGAAACAGTTTTGTTACGTTAAACTCACACCTGTCCACACTTGTTTCACAAGGTTATGACTGATACCCCGTCCACGTCCACAATAATCCGTTTTCGTTTGAAAATGCAAAGTTCCGTTCTTGTGACCGAAAATGCCGTCTTATACTAATACTAATACTAATACTAATACTACTACTACTACTACTACTACTACTACTACTACTACTACTACTACTACTACTACTAATAATAATAATAATAATAATAATAATAATAAACATATTCAACGAGGAAGGCCTCATCCCCCGCAAGTGCTTTTCGTTAGGGTCCTCAAACAAACTTTTCGTGAGGATCGTCTTAGTCTCAGTCGTCTTAGTGTTGACGAAAGGTCAAAACGGCAAAAAAAAAAAAAAAAAAAAACAACAATTGCGTTGTCAAACAAAAAAAAGGGGGGGGGGGACTAGTGTACAGGGGCGAGCCAGTGCGCTTACCGATGTCAGAGAGGGCCTTGATACAGGTCTCCACGTGATATTTCTGCGTCCCAGATAACCACGTGCACTGTGACACTCTGAACGCGCCCCGGAGAAGGCGAACGAAGACCGGCTGACGAGACTTGATGGTCGTGCTGGCGTCCGAGAAGGGCGAGTTGAAGAAAAATGTCAGAAGATTCATCACTGATTCCGTCACGTATTTCTCCAGCATTGTGTCGGCATGGTAACGATCCAACGTGTTGTTGCATACCTGCGAATATGTGCAAGTAAGAAGGACGCAATTAAAATAGTGATTGGCCTCAGAACAAAGAAGGGCATCTTTTAAACCCAGCTTTAACCTTGCAAAACTTAAAAGAAAAAAAAAAAAAAAAAAAGAACTATTTTAACTTCAGGGCCTGGTTGATCAAAGCACGATTAAGCTAATTCTATGTGTTAGGTCTAACGTTTTCTAAGCTTTTTAAGCTTTAACTCGCAAAACTCGATACGCTTTGTGCCAGAACAAATGTTTCATCTAGTCTTTGATCAAAACACCGCAAGGTTGTTGGCCAAGATCATAAGAGAAAGAAATTGGTTAAAATAGTAGTCACGCGGCAGAAAGGTAACATTAATTGCAGTGTTTTATCTCACTTACCCTGGCCATGTCAACAAGAAAGTCTTCAAACAGCGTCCAGATGTGATTACTGGTGTAGATTTCTTTCATTTCCACTTCCGTGTCCACGTAACAGTGGTTGAGAAAGTTGACATACGCATTCTTTACCTGCGGATAACAAACAGACTTCGTAACACAGAGAAGCAGAGGGTTCGAAACTACCTCATAACCACACACATACACATACGTTATCTATTCATCTACCTAACTACGTACGTACCTATACATAGTACAACACACGTACATACAGACACTTAGACATACGTACGTATATACATTCACACATTCATACATACGTATATAATATATACAAACAATCAAACATTAACAACTGCATCGCTTTCTGGAGGTTGGGTGCCCAGGCCCGCGACAAGAAGCACCGCTCCCATGGCTGGCAATCCCGGCAACCCAGCCATGAGCCCCACAACGGCCCAAGCACCCGTCACATTAAATAAGCCAGTGGAAAATAAGGGGAAATAGTCACAGTGAATATAGTGGAAGGGGTAAAAACTCCACGCTTCGCTACGCTCTCCGCTTTGTGCTTCCCACGCCAACGCCACAACGACCAACGTCAACGCATATGTTGGGCCAGATACCGCTGGCCGCACACTGCATCACGCAGCTCTTTGTTGTTAAATTTAATTGCATTGAATACAACAGACATACGTACATAGTTTTATAGTTTTTACAGAAAAGCAAACATTTTTATACTTACACACATAATGACGAACAGACAAACAACCGAACACAAAACATATCATGCCGTCAACCACCAACCACCTACTATCGACCTGCAAAATATAAATATACACTCCACCCCTATACCCCTCCCCTCTATTTCATCCAACAAGAAACAATTAAACTGACCTCGGGAATGCAGTCGGGATGTGTGACAACCCTAACAATGTCGTCCAGCGGCAGCAGGCTGTGACACTTGATCTCGGTGTATACGTTCTTGCCCTCGGTACAACAGGCCAGCAGTTGTACAAGATTTATGTGGTAGAGGAGTGGGCCCGATTCGTCCAGTCTCTCACGTTCAGATTGCATCATCTCGATGAGAGTGTTGAACGAGTGAGAATCGTTGTAGAAAACCAGAACCTCTTCACCCACGTTCACTAACTAGAAGGTTCAAAGATCACTGTTATAACTCTATAACTCTATTTTACAGCCGATATTAAGATATTACTAAAATGGGGAATGAAGAATGAGATCAAAGAAAACCACAGGACCAAGTCTCGCAGAGTTAGGTTTAGGGTTAGGTTTATGATTAGGATTAGTTGCTTTTGTTTTTTGTCTAACCATAAAACGATATTTAGCCCTGTCGGCTTCTTTGATCTCATTCTTTGAGACAGTGCAAGTTTAAAGGGCCAATAACGTTAAAAGAGATACATTACTATGACAACGACACGCGTTTTGTTGATTGACACCGCACGTACAGGAGGCTCCGTTTCCTGTTTAAAGCGCCCATAATAGCTTTCCATTTCTTCAGAACTTTGCCTAAAAGCTGAATTTAAATTTCCATAACAAGATTGATTTAACTTTAGTTGGTAGTGTCGCGTTGAAATTATCCCAAAGTTATATTTTTTAGCGCTTGACAGCTCGAGTCGAACTGTTGCCTCTGTGAATCGGGAACCAGTTTTATCACGTGCAGTTACGTTTAAGTCTTTACGTACTGCAATCTGTCTCACTTGGCAAGAATAAGTGGAGAACTTAAAAAAAGGTTCATGACGCGGCTACTATACAGCGGCCAGACAACAGCAATTAGCTGTTTTTAAACTAAGAAGCGCTTCTTCGCTTCGACGAAATCAGCAAAACGCAAAGTGAAAAGCGAAGTGTCTTACCTCAGCCATGACCATATCCTGTGTTTTTCTAATTGACTGTCCCTCGGCTTTCACCAGAGTTTGCAATGCCTTGAGAAATTCAACATGGCGCCCCCTGCTCTCGATCGAGTGCACGACGTGTTGAACCACTCGCTCTGTGACCTCGTAACAGAGAGTAGAGTTCTCCAGGAAAATGTAGCGCAGGGTTTGAGCCTCTTGAAGCTGAGAAGGAGAAGTGAGTAAGAGTCTAGAAAAACAACTTCTCAAAGATGTGGGCACTATCAGTCATATTTGGTGTGGGCATGCAGAAGTTTTCGAATGATTTTCCAAAATCTGAGTCTTGCTTATACCTGGCATTAAATAGGTTGTACCAAAACATTTCTACCAACCAGAAGCCAGTGCCATTTCAGCACCAATCACAGTTTTTTGTTTTGTTTTGTTTTGTTTTTCTTTTTTTTTTAACTTTCTACCAACCAGAAACCTAAAGCGATTCGCAGTTGATGTTAATCAACATTGATAGAAAACACACAGTTCGCTTCCCTAGGTGATTAGCCAGCTAAACTGAATCAGAGTTTCTGTTTTACTTTTGCTCCTGATTGGCCAAGAAGGTGCGAAACCTGCTTCAGCAAAACAAGCCGAACTTCTGAAGCATCACCAACGCGTCAGATCAAATGAGGAGATTATGGGTGAAAGGCTCAAGAAGTTCTGCAACTTTTGAGAGTAACATCAACAATAGGAGTTGTTGTTTCACATACCCCTGGAATGAGGAAGAGTTCCAGATGTTTGTGCAGCAAGGTTTGGTTGTGAGGATTGTTGAGACAAAAGTTCTGTAGAAACTCGTGAGCTAACGCCATGACAGATTCCATCCTCACGTCCTCATGCTGCACGAAAAAAAAAATTGAAAAAAATTGAAAAAATTGAAAAAAAAAAAAAAAAATGAAAAAGTTAAAATTTTAGTATACAATGGAGTACTATTTCCTGTGAAAACCTGTTTTATTATGTGTCGGCCTAGAGATAAAACGTATCTGTCAGGTCAATGTGGATAAGCTTAACGCCGTAAAAGTTGTTTAAGCTGATGTTTGGAGCGTTAGGCCCGGTTCAGACGCCGTTTCTCACACGCGCGAGCCGAATGCAACTCAAACAATGTGTGTCTTTTTTTTTTTTTTTTCCTTATTTGCATTAGGTTCGGCGCATGTGAGCAGCGGCGTCTGAAACGGGCCTTAGTCCTTCATCGAGAGAAATGGGTAGAAAAAAATGACAAGACACGAGAGTGCGTAAAACAGCCGGGAAAAAAAGCGGAAGGAACAAAGACAGGTAGGGATAAAGAGACACATACACCGTCACAGAAACACGAACATAGACACAAGATAAAGAAGGCTTGTAGGCAAAGATGAGTTGCAATCACAATACTGGAAAGAAAACAAACGACAAACGAACAGACCTTTTCATAGGGAATCTGCAGAAGCTCCAGCACAACAGTGTGGGCGCCCATGTTCCTTAAAAGTCTCTGTTCGTGTTTACGATTCTTCTTGTTACTGTCAGTCACCTCAACACTCAAAGAGCTGAGACGTTCAAGAATCTACAAAAAACAAATAGGTACATGAATAACCAAACAATCAAAGCAAAATATGTTATACGTATAACTAAAAATGTGTTTCACTATGTGGTTGACAGTGTTGCAAAATTGATTCGCTTAATATTCAACAGTTGTTTAAAGTTGTTCAGAAATAACAAATTTCTGTTGCATGGAAACGACACCGCAAGCGACCACTTTTCCTGAATAATAATAGTACGCGGAATTTACGGTAATTGTGTTCTCTTAGGCCCTTCTTACAGCATTACTTTGCTACTTTGCTACTAAGTGTACTTGGACATGAACTCACCGATTCGATCTTCTTGTAGTTTCTGAGCGTCATGACGTCAGATTGTTCATGCTCGAGCTCTAGAGAGCCGTCACTGAACATCCGGGATCTGAACAGCTAAAAAATGAACAGTCACCTTTTAGGATTTGAAAATGAAATTATACCTCATTTGTAGTCACGCAGCAACAGCAACAGCAACAGCAACAGCAACATAAACATAAACAACACCAACAAAAGGAAAGGGCAATGCATTTCCTGACCTTGGTTTCTCCGCTCTCGTTGTCTGATGACGTCTGCTGAAGAAAACAGTCAAGTTCATTTACTTTGTATATATCTACAGTTGCATCAGGAGATCTGCATCTATATGAATAATGGTTAATGTCTGTGTGTCATTTTTCAGTCTTTCTGTTTCAGTCTCGTTCTGTCTGTTTCTGTCTCTAACTACAACCAATATCTCTATATCTGTGTTGACAAATGGTTTGAAACCAGAAGTATCAGTTGCTCGTTTGATGTGATCGTCCAGTTGAGAGTAATCTTCAGTGAGTGGTGGCAACACCAAGAGAAGTCTATCTGAAGACTACTAGACGATCACACTAGATGAACAGCACATCTATAGCGTTAAATAGTGAGTCACCTTCTGTGAAGCAAGGTCACCGGTTGCTTCCTGCTCCAAGCTGTCCTTCCTCTTTTCCTCTTTGCTCGCCTCCTTCTTTTCCTTCTTCACTTTGTCGCGGGGTCGATCCTTTTTGCTCTTGTACACCCACAGCTCGGATTTCTCCACCAGTAAACGCAGCTCGTCTAAGTCCGCCTTGATCTGTTTGTAGTTCTCGACATCACTGTTCGATACCAAAAGCTGGACCTGGGGGCAGAATTTCACTCCCAAGCTCAAAATATAGATTCTCTTGACCAGTCAAGAAAAAAATGTATGCGTAATGTAGCGAGAATTGACAGTCAATCAGCTTTCATCTGAGACAGCTACCAATCGTTGATACTACCTTTCTACTGTTAACCCTTTCATTCCCAAGAGTGATCAACTTTAATTTTCTCCTTCAGTTTCTCACTAGAAATACATATCACAGTAAGGAGAACTTGGCTTTTGATACCTTGCTCAGATGATAGCTGATTAAGCTATCAATTCTCACAACATCACTTATACCTTTTCCTCTTAAAGAGTTGGGAGAGTTTGCCTTTTGAGCTTGGGAGTGAAAGGGTTAACTCCTCAGGAAAAAAGAAGTTCACACTAACGAAAAGGTTCGAATCTAAGAACTGTTACTATTCTGTCCATTCCCGGGTTCCAGATTCCATGATTCTAAAGAAAAACGAACTACATGTTCCCATGCTTCTACTGATCTTGTTATGACAGGCGTTTCAAGGCTTCAAACCAATTGGCGACCCAATTGACTGACCAAACCGAAGGTTTGCATGGTAATGTCCGAAGCCTCGTAAGAACTATTGTTTCAACCAAATGATAAAAATGAAACTACAATTTTGGACAATATGTACTGACACAGGTGCATGCAACTACCACTACGCTGGCATTTCTATTTTTTGATTAACCAACCTGTTTAAAAGCTTGCAGCACTTCCTGCCTTTGGCTGAAGTGTCGGAACAACAACTGCAGGGCTCCAGTAACAAGAGGAGGGTAATCGTGCATGCACAAGTACACCAGCACACGCAGGAATGTGCGTCCTCCCTGACCGTCCAGATCCAGGTCGATTTCTTTTGAGCCCCTGTGTTCAAATACAAACAATGTCACTCAAAAAGTCTACATATTTTTTATGCCGTTTCCATTTATGGCACTCAAAAACAAAAAAAGGCCTATTGGGAAAGACAGCCGAACAAATACGACACTGAAGCTTCTTCGGTGGGACGCAAAGCTCGCCAGAATCAGTTTGTAAGGACATATCAGTTTCAATTGACAAAAATGCTCTTGGCTTGGTATTTGACCATCAAGCAGTTGTGTTCGACATCGGGATGGGTGCTTGCTGAGGGCGCTAAGATGCTTTACTTACGCAGATCCACCGAAGATAGCCTCGGCCTGGGCGCTAATGTTGTCCAGGTCAATCCCTGTCAGAGAGGAAGACATAACAACAAAATGACAATGAAACCACGAGTGTAAGGTTTAAATTTATTGTCGAGAAATAACAACTTCAAGTTGACTTTAGCGTTTAAGATCTATATCCTTTTGTGACATTTAAAACTGGCTCATCTGAAAAGTTTTAATCTAAAACAAACTTTTTAATTGGGTTTTGTCCAAAGCACTTTATTCACCAAGAGAAGGGATTTAGTTGAGCGCGAACAGCTTTGAACAGCTGGATCCTTTGTTGTAACAGTACACTGTTATAACCATTATGATCCCCGAACGAAGTGAGGGAAATACTCACGACACTAATGCAGCAATATTATACCGCCTACTTGGGGACTCCAAGCCTGTCGCCATCTCGAAATTTAACGTTGTCTGTCAGTCAGTTTGTCAGTCAGTCTGTCGTACGACTTTAGGCGCGGTTACCCCGCTAACCAATAACAAAGGCCGGATCGATCACGTGTGCCCTGTTGTTTTACTCGGAATAACTTAGAGATGAGATTTGAACGAAGCATTTAGATTTGAACGAAGCAACAATATATTGTAGCTGCGTTCACGAAA
Organism: Plumapathes pennacea; assembly: GCA_964036295.1. Taxonomy (NCBI): domain Eukaryota; kingdom Metazoa; phylum Cnidaria; class Anthozoa; order Antipatharia; family Myriopathidae; genus Plumapathes; species Plumapathes pennacea. The sequence goes on from OZ038462.1 coordinate 27,569,958, forward strand.
ATGGAAAACTTAACTGAAAAACTTGAAACACAACAGTCTCGCGAAGCTCGTCTTCAAATGAGAAGGGAACAGGCACGAGCAAGGCGAAATCGTGAAACGAGCGAACAACAGCGCATGAATGCCGATCGAAAGCGACATGAACAGAAACGGGTAATGCAGACAACTCCGCAAAGAGAACAGCGCTTGAACGCAAATCGGAAACTTCAGGAGAAAAAGCGGGCCGAAGCGGAAGACTCCGCAAATTAAGACAACAGCGCATGAATGCCGACCAAAAGCGACATGAACAGAAGCGGGAAACACAGACAACTCCGCAAAGGGAACAGTGCTTGAAAGCAAATCGGGAGCTTCAGACGCCGTTTTGTGTTAAACTCAGATACTTATTTAGAAAGGACAAGCAACAAAGGTTAGTCAGTGGAAATCGAACAATCACCGTGACAAATATATATTTTGTAACTCGATCACTTCAAGAATGTATTAAAATCTGTATGCTGATCATTTTCCCTCGAAGTATTGTTTTACTACGCTTCTGTCGCCAGTTTCGGCTACCGTATTTGCTCAGAGCAATCGGAACTTGGAGTCTTGAATAATTTAGTCAGATGTCTTATTTTTCTGTAATCTGACACGCGCTGATTGCAGCGAAAATCGTTCACAAGCCCTTAGAAGTATTACTGGGTCTGAAGCCCGTGTATAATTTGAAGTAAACTGTTCAAGTTTTGCTTTGATTCTGGGAGAAATTTTGCTGTTTTGAGTGGGTTCAAATACAAAACAATTCGAGCCTATTAAATATGCACGCCTGAGTCTGGTGCATGCAGTAGTAAAAACAAATCGCACAGGAAGCCTATTTAATTGTACTGCCTATGAATTCGAAATTAGAAAATCAGTGTTCCTTTTTTCCCGTACTACGACGGCCGACCAACTTCAAACTTTGAGTATTCAATTTCGAGAACGTGCTTGGCAGACTGTATGAATTAATTTGACGTGCCGACCGTGGGAAATACGTACTTCGTCACGCAATCGATTCTTTTTTCAACGCAAAAGTATAACACACACCATTCTTTTTCTCCTTCCTTTGCGTGTAGCACTTGAGTTCGAAGAAAAGATTGAGTCAACATTTCGGTAAAACAAAGGCTACTCTTATTGGGAGTTACCAAAAGTAAAAGTCCCACCAATGGCAGAGTGAGGGGGTATATGCGATTATCGTATTTCTAGTATTAGACAGAAATTAGTTTTGTGACTGTCACAGCCAAGCGGTGGCCGGATTACCAGGAAACAGTTCTTTGTTAAATTTGTTAAATTATGATTAGTAGAGATTGAAAGGACAAGGTTCGTACAGCTTGAACAAATCTACATACGAGGAATTTTTTAACGGGATTTTCACGAACATTTCAGAAAGATTCTCGATGACCATTGATAGATAAACACACACACACACACACACACACACACACACACACAGTAAACTCGACACAGACCTAAAATCGAAGCTTAATATACATACATACATACAAGAAAATATTGTACTGCGCAATGTCTGTGAATGATTCCAGAGAGCAAAACAAAAATCATTTTTATTTATTAAACAAAAACACAATAATTTCATAATCCACCAAGATGAATACGTGTAACTAAACGACAGAACGAGGGAGTTGTCGAGACCTTTTCCTTTCTAGCATTCAAAAACTTCTGAAGCTTTACACTGACATTTTGAAGGATTCTCACAACCAATCAAACGCAAGGAGTTTCCGATACAACCAATCAAATCCAAGGCTCGCCAATACGACCAATCAAACGCAAAGCATTTCAATACAACCAATCATATTCAAGGGCTTTCAATATAACCAATCAAATTCAAGGACTGTTCAATACTGTACGAACCGTGAGAAGAAAGATAACTGCGGATTAGATTTTCAACCTACAGTTGGGTGGTCCAAGGTAGTGGGGAACACCGTCTTTATCAATTTTACAACGTCTGCTTTTATCTCCTGAAACAAAAGTCGTTTTCTGAAGTTAGTGTGCACTGCACAAACAGGTTACTGGCACTTCCCTCATGCGGTACATTTTAACTTCGCCTTTCATCTTATAAATAAGATATATTGAAGAAGAGAGCTTCGCGAAATCTTTCCTTAGTTTATGAGTTTAGTAAGACAGCATAATTAGTTATTTAGAGCTGTGACCCGTTCAGCTTGGATGGATTTATCTGGATTTTAGTAGTTCATTTGGTGCGACCTTTTGATTTCAGGCTTTCACTATTTTGTAAGGGCTTTCAAACACATTTATTACTTTAAAGTGTTAGAGTGTACACATATGTTGGAGCTTTAGTTGTTTAACATGCAATAGAAGTATGGATAGATTAGATAAACAGACATAGAAACACACAGATAAAATGATATCAAGAGATATACAACAGGTAGAAGGGCTCTCTCTCCTCTGCAGACCGCGCGTTTGATTTTCTTTCCTCCAGGCCTCCGCGCGCTCATATTCGCCACACCAAACGCAAAAATCCGCGCCAGTGTACACTGAGAATCTCTGCGGAGATGTGGAAGGGCAGACAAGGATAAACACACGCCAGACAGAGACAGACAAACTTACCATTCTCCACATTTAAATCACCCATGTTGGCATTACTCTCATCGAAATCACGCTTGAATATCGTCAGCAAAGTGGAAATGCGATAGTCGAGCCTCACGTTCATAATAAACTCCAGAATTTCAATAATCTTCAACTTGGTTTCCATGACAATGTGGTCAATCTCCACCTCAATCTTAGGTCCCCCTTCTGGCTGCACTGCAACGCCCCATGGGTCCTGCGAGCCTCCCAGAGCAAGCCTTGTCATAATGGCACCCAAACCATGAATGCTCCTGGCGATGTCGATTTTTTGCGCCGGCTCTGGTAAAGTAAGCATTCAAATAGTATAACATTTACTGTATGCTGATTGGCTAATAAAGAGAGCATAAAGTCTTTTTTTTTTTTTCACGGTCAAAACCAAATTTGGCCCGAGTTTAAAAAAGTCAAAAATCCAAATGTGTGACAACTCAAATGAAATATCATATGAGTACATTCTAATAGCGTTATTGTTGAACAAAATAGGCTATTTTCTCAAGGTTGCGCGCGCATCTAAGCTTGACGGGCCAAGACTTTCAAAAACTTTTAGCTTTCTTCCATGGCATTCAATAACTGACCTCTTGTCGTACGTGTGCAGTGCCTCATATCTTTTAAAATGGGCAAGGACATGTTATTGTTTGAACTGTCTGATCTCTTCACAACTCCTTACCGCCAGCTGCTGGCTTCCCTTCAGTTTTCACTCTCCCAAGCGATCTCTGCTCACAGTCCAGGATTGACAAGAGTGTTTGTGTCAGTCTTAGCAGGTCACTGAAGCCGTAGAACCCAAAGTAGATCAGATTTCTAGCAATTTGGACAACCTGTGGTAAGGACACAAATGAAAGAATACCTCAGCACATGAGTTTTGTCTAAGACGGCTGGAAAGTAGAATAACGTAAAAAGTCAAATATTCTTGCGTCACCAGTTCCAAACAAAATGCTCTCATCGCACAATAGTTGTAACAGAGGAAGACGAACACGAAGATAGTGTGGGGTTAACCTCTCGTTCCAAGTGACCCTCTAGGACTACCGGAAACCGGCTACAACTTTTTTTTTTTCTTCTTTTTTACAAATTGAACACACGCACAAAAACAAGCAAACAAAAACAAAACAAAAACAAAACAAAACAAAACAAACAAACAAACAAAAAAACTTCGAATTTGTTGCAAAAAAAAAAAAAAAAAAAAAAAAAAAATCGCACCAAAACGTATCATGAGTGAATAATCGAAAACAAATAGCACAACATTTTAGGTAGAATGACAGACATTATAGATAATTGTCCGTAAGAGATATCACCATAACAACAATAAAAGATAAAGTCAGACGGGGACGGACGGACAGACAGAGAGAAAGAAAGAAAACGACACAGACACAAAAAGGCAGAGCGAGAGTAAGAGAAAGTAACGGGAAATTTAACCACGCACTTCGTAAGTGAGCTTGTTCTGTTCCTTGTCATTGAACGACAGGATGTTGCAGCTGATGTTGTGTAGATAGTTCTCGACAAATGCAATGACTCCCTCGAATCTCTTGCGAATGTCTTCCCTTTCTTCTCCTTCGGCCTCATATTGGTCATATCTAAAAATAAAAACAGGGAGGAGAAACTGTTGGCTCCTGCCTTTCATTCCTACACTTCTACCTACAGTACGTATCGTCCTATTTTGCCTTCTTGTCTTGCTTGCCTGATTTTTCCATCCTATTTCCGCTTCCTTGCTCCCTGTCTGTCTATATCTGTCTGTAAGAGATATCATCATTACCATAAGAACAAAATCAATCATGCAGCCATGAAACTCAATATAGACATCCTAATACACACACGAGTGCGTCGACATGGATCATCATCATCAATTCATCACCATCGTCGTCGTCGTCATATCATCATCGATTCATCAATTCATCATCATCAGTATCATCATATTCGTCATTAGTATATACCACACAAGTGAATAGTGCTTTTCGCGCGCTCTGATTGGCTCCTCAATCTCGGAATATCGAGTACTATTCACCTCCCGGCGGCTTCCGGTAAAACAAAATGGCGCGCGAACCCAATTTTTACCCAATTTTGTCGGAAATAAAATAGCTATTTGGGAGTTGGCTATTAAACTTGTGTGGTATATCTAAAACAATTATTCACCTCCACTTCGGCGAATAATTGTTAATTATTGCCACTGTCGTCGTCCACGTCGTCGACAACATGGTCATCGTAGTCGTCGTCAGATCGTTATAGTAGTTGTATTATCATTGCCATCACAACCATCCATCACTGTCATCACAATCATAAGTAACAAAGACAAACAAAGAGACAAACAAACAAACAAACACGGAGAACCAACCCAAACTGTAGGCTCTAACTTACACATCAATACTCATCTCCGTAGGAATCTCGGACCACAGCCTGGCATACTTGACTGGCGTGACAGGTTCTTGGGGGTCACGGTCGATGTGCATGTGTAGCATAAGTCGACAGAAGGCAGCACGCAAGTCACAAGACAGAGACTTGTCAGACATGCACTTCAGAATGAGTTGAACATCGAGCTGTCTACTGATGGTGTTGATTGCCAGATACTGTCTGTCCAGGCACATCTGAGAGAAAAGGTTCAGCTGGTACCTATTGTAAAACATGGAAATACTGACCTTTAGAAAGACGGTGGAAAACTAGTCCGTCTGACTACCGACCACATTCCGACCTTTCACTCACGTTGCATTTAGAAAAAACTATTCAACGGATACACAAGAGATTCAAACCTGTAATAATCCAAGATCTTGATATCTTCCTTCAATCCCAGCTTTACACCTTTGGCCAAGTCTTTTTGTGACTTCATCTTCTCGCCTCCTTCCCACAGCAGGTGAACCTCGCCTTCGATTAGTCTGTTGGCAGATCAAAACCGCGTTTTGCGTTGTCGAATACATATACCTACGACTTACAGCGTACATAAAGAGTAAACTACTTTTGGCGATATTAGGTCACGTGCCACGATTCTACCAATCACGCGCGAGAAGTAATATTTGACGGGTCATATACTCGTAGATGTTTCAGTTTAGATTTCGTCAAAATATAGTTTTATAAAGTTTTACACTAGAGTTTTATCCTACACCGAGGATCTCGTCAAACTGTGCCAGCCAGCCTCGTGTATATCAGTCCCTATAATGACCAACCAACCAATCACCAAGGCTTTAAACACTTTCAAATAACTAAAAGCGAAAGGTAAATTACGACTTAAACCAGAAGTACGAGAAAACACAATCGCCGCAGATCGTAACCATTTTTTGATTTTGTTCCTGATTGGTCGAGAACACTGCCAAATTTGCTTGGTCCACGCATTAGTATCGACAGTCATCCGATAACTTACCTGGTGAACTAGTTCGTTAGTTGATTCACTGGTCAATTGCTGTATAATCAGTAAAATAGAGCAGTTTACAGTGGAACGTACCTCGTTTCTATCAACAAGTCCGCATTACTCGCGTGCAGAACTGTCTTGCATATCAGCTCCTGTGTTGCTGGAATGGCTGTCTTGTTGGACACACACAGATCGGACAAGTAGTCCAGGAACCGACATTCCTTCTTCTTGCGCACTAAGCTCACGAACGTTTCGATTTCCGTCTGTGTGATGTGCTTCTCCAGGAGCTTTCTGTTGTTGTGCACAAGGTCCGTAATGGTGTCTTCAGCCAGGATGTCGTAGCCGATCTGGGCTTGCATGAAGCCAAACTGTTTGGCGATGTATTCCTGTGTCAGAACAAGTGAAACGGTCAATCCCATTGTTGAATAAATGACACTCGATGCTGCACAGCGACATACAGTAAACACACACATGCCTGAAACATCATGATGCAATGGAAACAATAAATTTTGTCGCCAGACGATGAAAAAGGTTAGGGCATGCGTTTGCTCAGGAAATGCAAAGTTCATTACTTGGTCTCGTACCACAAAAATTTAAATTCGGTTTGACATGTCATTGCAAAATTCGAACTCTACGATACAATCTCAAACACATTCCAAATGCGACTTGTTTTGACGCTAGAAGCTTCTTAAGGTATTAGGACTGGCTAAAATAGGTTGTATTCAACCCTAATTTACTCACTATTGGCTAGTCACACAAAAACAAGGTGTTGCTCACATTAACTGGTGTAGGTTAGAGTTTATTATTTTTTAATAGAGGTGTCAAATTTCACAAACAATGCGTCAAGATCGCCGCTTGAATCGCGGGCTCAAATTATAGCTATACTGGATTTTCTCCTCGACAAAATAATTTTCAAGGCATATTCAAATTGCAATATGTGACGTACATTAGTCTCTAAAAAACGTAGGCAGCCCGGAGAAGAAAATTAATATCTGGCTTTGTAATATGTTCCCGAAATTTTCAGCATTAGCCTCACCTTTCGGCGGCCGTAATTCAGTCGTCTGTACACTTCGTGCTCCGGGCTGCCTACATCTTTTTTTAATTGATGTATTGCACAATTGCCCCAAGTTTTGTCGAGATCGGTTGTATATTACTCTTTCGGCGTAGCATTCTTCCATGACAGTCCCCACAGGAAGTAGAATTTTGAGAACATTGCGCCGAATTGCAATCGTTCGCCTTGTCCCAAACCAGCGCCATCTTTATATTTTGTTGAGAGACCGCTGTGCAACATATTCAACGAGTTTTCGTCGATTGTACCACGAACGGAAGCGAGCAACTTCGTCAACTAGTCGGCAGTCAAAGACAATGAATATGGCGTCGTAAACAAATGACGTCAAGCATAGCAACGACTCCAAGTCATGCGCATTGAGGATCTCACGCTTGAAACACGAAGCCATGTTACGGATATCTCACGAAAGAAATAACCTTTGCCCCCGCAACAATGGAAACATTTAGTTCTTGAATAGATAAAGGAGATGCTTCACATTCTCGGCAGGCTTCAAAATAAAAACGACCTTCCAGCTTTGATGTTATGGAAAACTAAACGAATGCTGATTAAAAACATGCGCCGAATAGTAAGAACACAGTTTCAGCTTTTTTTTTCCCCCGACATTTGGCCGGTTTTCTCTTTGCTCTGACCGTAAGGAGCGCCAGGGTCGCTGCTTGCTACATTTCTATATGATCGCTACTATTTCTGAATACGTACTTAGTCTAGCGGCGATCATGTACATGCTTCAGCTTCATATGAGCATGTCAAACAAAGGTCTTCAACCGCGCATGAATTTCGTGGGTCTGGCGAAGGATCATGTTCTTTGTATTTCCAGCGAAGAGCTCACAAAGCGAGGATGGAAAGAGGAGCAGTAGGGAAAGGCCTCAGCTGGCAAAAACCAAGGCGGAAAGGCCTTTTAATCTAACCCCGCCATACTGTTTTCGTGGACACGCGTATCACACGAATGATCGAGGACACATATCGTGTTCGTCACTGAAAACACGCCACCACGCATGCCCAGAGAGCGCCACTGACCATAATTTCTGTTGGCTCCAGCATGGCGTATAAAAATAGCACACGTAGCAACCAACTTCAACGGCAGATATCTAGAAATCTGGTGATCAGATAGTCTTCATCTTTCGTATTTAATCCTTTATGATAATAATAATCAATGTAGTTAAGTAATATGGGCAGTTGATTTTTTGACCCTGAGCCAGTCCTAACACCTTAAACGACTTTCTCGCTATGTTTTGAACTTTTGATTAGTCTTTGATCAAAACTCTCCAGTTTGTTGACCAAAAACATGAATTTTAAAAGAAATTGTTTAATCGCGAGTTAGCTTTATCGAGCTTTGAACAACCAGGCCTTGTCTTTAATCCCAAGTATCTACGGCCTAATTCTCCTAACCTGCCCCAAACAAGTATAAGTAGCATGGTGGAGAGAATTGATAATCTAAATAAGCAAGAGATCCCACTTGCCATTTCTCTACACTTAACCGCACACAGTTGACTCTTAAATGAAAGGAGAAGTTTGCCTCATATATCACCTGGTTTTTGCGATAGTCTTGCTGGGAATGACGCAGAACTCTGTAGCAGAGCCGAAAGATGTGTCTCAGCGGAACATATCTGGGGTCAGACAGTTCATCGATCTTCATTTGTGCGCCACCTCCTTTGTCTGAAAAGGGCGCCTTCAGCAAGTGAAACACCTGAAACATGTGACCCCATACAGTGTCAGTTGAAAACGATAAATAAATTATATACTTGAAGTTGTCAAAACACCACTCTGACCTCTTCCACTCTGGTGAAACTTCACTACTGTATGTGAGAGAGCTTCTAAAAGTGCGCTGAGGCAAATTTGTAGGCTAAAGTAGAGATACCCGTTCACTCGAACTGGGTATCAGAAACACTGCCACCGAAATCCGGTGTTTACTCGTTTTTTAAAAGACCGCTGACTTTCAGACTCCGGACCGCGGTAACTTGATTTCAAGTAATTTGCCTTGAAAGTATAGGTCATTTTCTCAAGGTTGCGCGCGCATCCAAGCTTGACAGGCCAAGACTTTCAAATTCAACTTTTAGCTTTCTTTCACGGCGGACTGTGTTCGGCCTCGATGAAAATGCTTCATGCTGTGTCCTATTTGAGTTAGGACGGCTATAGGACTAGTCTCAACTCGAGCCAGGTGAGTTGCCAAACGATACCAAGTTGAACCCAAGTCGATATCCCAAAACTTGACTCGACTTGGCTCAACTCGAGACTAGTCCGTTAACCTTATTTGTTGTCGCACCTCCTTAAGTATGTTCTGCTCCCTCATGAGTTTCTGCCGGTCTCGGTTCGGATTCTGCACCGAGATGTTCAGCACGTCCTCTCCTCCTCCCTCGTGTTCCGTCACAAAAAACACCAAGTCCATCAACAGCTGAGTAACAAACCTGGAACGAAGAAAACAGTCAGCAAAACACTGAAACAAGTGATTCCATAAAGATGGAGAGAATGTCGAAAATAACACGTGGCAGTCGGAATGTGCAGATCAGTATTAAAAATGGTCACGAAAAAAATAATGTGAATCAAGAAATAGAAACTGGACACAATGACGATGATGATATGACGTCAGGTGATGACGACGACGGCGGTAATAGTAATCGCGTCAGATGACGACATTATGACGACAGTGACGTAAGGCGATGATGATAATGACAGTCGTTGATGAAAAAAAAAAAACAACTACTTGTAACACTTCCATAACAAGAAGTGGCTAGAGGAGACAAATGATGTGAATAACTGTGGTAAATGCAGCTCTATTCACCCGTATCTCAGGTTATCTCTCACCTTCTTTCATGTTGAGTGAAACTCCCAGATTCAAGTTTCCCAGCAAAAGTGTTCAGCACTTTGGAGGCGTCGTTGGCAAAGTCCAGATCACGAACCTCAGCCGGTGAAACATGAACGATGGCAAACGCCTCCTTGTCTTCCTTGATACTAGCAGTACCAATCTGGAACACAAAAACAAGAAATACAACATTCATTGGGAACACGAAGAGTGGACTACACAGCATGTGAAAATGAGATGTATACGCGCATGCACATTTAAAGGCGGCAGATCTAGTGGGTGTCTTAGTGCTGTTGTTTCTTGGTTCATGTCCCCTCTCCACCCCCGCAACGTAACGGTTTAGAGTGGATACGAAAGTAGAACTCTTTAATTTCTTCTTTCCCTCAACATATTTAGCTTTACAGCTGGGGGCCTAACACTAAGTTTTAACAAATCAACTCTATATAATTTGTGTTTGTATTTTTGTACAGTGCAGTCTTACCTTCAACATGACCGGTCGCTCTTCACCCTTATCGATTGGAATGGAGGTGGAGTGCACCCACGTGTTGGTACACAAGTGTCTCAGACGGACATAAGACGACCTTGACAAAAATGAAAGATTAACTTTAGACACAATTCTACTGGCAAAAGTGTACCACGTGTTGGTACACAAGTGTCTCAGACGGACATAAGACGACCTTGACAAAAATGAAAGATTAACTTTAGACACAATTCTACTGGCAAAAGTGTACCACGTGTTGGTACACAAGTGTCTCAGACGGACATAAGACGACCTTGACAAAAATGAAAGATTAACTTTAGACACAATTCTACTGGCAAAAGTGCTTAAGTGAGGCTCAGTTTGATTGAGCTAATTCGGGGGTCGTATTCACCAAACTTGCGTACGAGCAAATGTTCGTAAGTATGACTTACGCATATTATCTCGCTCAAGATAGTATGCGTAAGTCATTGTTCTGACGCATACGTCATACTTAAGAACATTTTTCTTCGTACGCAAGTTCGGTGAATACGACCCCAGGATTCTTTTTCTAGGCCTTAGCCAACATAGTTTCGGTCAAAAACGAAATAAAAGGTTTGTTCTAGTTCAAAACGTATCAAGAAAACTGCGTTGTGAGAAAAACAGTCCCATTTTCATGCAGTCAAAGATGACAAAAAAGCTTAGACCTAAACCAGAATTAATTGGGGTTAGTGTATCTTGAACAAGGGTCTTGAAACGAGGGAACGAGGTTGGGTTCAGTGCGGCAAGTTCTCACCTCGGCACCAAGGAGTCTGCTATTGTGAGTGTAGTGGGGTCCAACTCAAAGATCGAAGAGATATCATTTCCCGAGGGAAGCTGAATAAGGTGATACACCGGAGCGCTTCCCTTCAGTTTTTGTCTGGTGGCATCTTTTGCGCAGTCTTCATCAATCTGAATACAGAAAGAGAGACGGCAATGGCGACAGTGATACTAGTGGACATGGTGTGACGTCGATGGTGAGTTATGACTGATGAAACGTTGAATGAATATGGTGATGGTGATGAAGCTATGGTGATGGTGATTGATACACAAGTGAGACAGTTACATTATGTTTATGATGACGTCGATACACAATGACGAGAGAAATTTGACGATGGCGAAGAAAATGGTGATACAAGTGGAGACAACTAAGGTTATTACAAAGATGAAGTAGTCATAGAATGACGAGAGAAATTTGACGCTGAGGATAAAAATGGTGATACAAGTGGAGACAACTAAGGTTAAGATGAAGTAGTCATAGAATGACGAGAGAAATTTGACGCTGAGGATAAAAATGGTGATACAAGCGGAGACAGTTATGGTTATGGTAACGTTGATGGTAAATGACGACGTTAAATGGAAATAAAAACGGCGATATCACACTGATCTAATCAGCAAGTAATGCTACACCAAATGTGGAAACATAAACATTGACCACAGAGCAAACCGTCTGATTTCAATGTAAGAAAATGAACAGTACAAATATTGGAGTAATAATGAAGACTTACCTCAGCAGCAAGGTAGTCACCAGTAGCCAAGTGTTTGAACCTAAACAAGCTGTTCCAGTGGCCTGCACCCCCCTGACAGGGGTCATGTTGCACGACCTAAGGAGGTAAGAGGAAAGGAGATGCAACGTGTAATTAAGTTAATGAAGAAGAGTGAAGAAAAAAAAATAAGGAAAAGATGAGGAAGGAGACCATAAGACGAACAACTTAAACTGGCAACTCGATACTAGCAACTTTAATACACAACAACTTATGCAACACTAACAACGAATACAACTGTAACAGGAGGGTTCTACACGCGCTCCCTGTACACACCTCAATTTCCCACAAGGCTTTGGAGCTGGTTGCTGACGTCGCCGTCTGCCTCGCTGTGGTGCGGAGAAACACGTACGACTTTTTCTTGTAGTCGTCTCCGGTTAAGAACTTCTCCTGCTCCGCATGGAAAAGGCGGACTACATCCCCCTATAGTTGCCAAATAAACAATAACAACAACAACAACAACAAGGATTTATTACGATGGATCTTCTCTGTTCACTGGAAACTTGCATATTCAAACTTCCACATGAAAATTGTGCTCACCCCTTTGAGAATTTCTTCGTCGTTTTCATCAAACGATAAAAAGAGCGAGATCTTCCAGCTGGTGTGACAGTTCACGGAATTCACCTGACAGAAGAGGAAATAACAGCTATTACTTAGGGGGAACTTAGAACGATGCAGCAGAGCATTTTGCTTTGGCATTCCCCTTAGGAGAAAACACGGTGATAATCGACCTCAAGATCAACAGGGGTATTTACTCCTGCTGAGTGAAGTACACTTTTTGGTGGCAACCGACCCAGTCTTGGGGCAAAATTGACAAAATTTGATGGCTTGTGAAGTTCATACACAAAAATATAATAATTGTTTTGGGTATTAGTAAGTACAACGTTTATATCGGTAGAATAAGTTAATTCCCATTGCCTGTTCATTCACCTACGCCTTGAATTTTAAAGCTCTGCACTAAATGTTAGTAGAATCACATACAAAACCAGCCATTCACCTCTTTACAGCCTGGGTTGTCAATCAACTCATATTTACTAGCATGAAGTGGTTGTCCTGCATTAACTGGGTTCAAAATCACTTTATCACCAATCATAACCTGCAAAAAAAAAAAAAAAAAAAAAAAAAACACTTTTACACCTTGTCTTCAGCAACAATGGGTTGAAAGTTTTGTGTGCATGTACAATAATCAGTATGAAAGAGTATAGAGTGTGAAATAACAAGATTAAAACATTCTTACGTTATCTCCCGATGCCCTCAATTTATAAAAGGGTACAATGTAGAACCAGGAACCCTAAAAAGAAACAAGCAATAACAAAATTAATAACATGCATACAATAATTTTTGCATTCTGATTGGCTGTGCACATGTCAATTTATCCCAAACAGTGCAAAAATGTGAAATTAACAGTCCAGAAATTTGAAATTGAAAATTGCTGACAGCTAGCACACAGCCAAACAAAACAGAAAGCGAGTTTTCATTCCTCAGGACAATTCTGATTCTGTTTATGAGAAAACAAAGTTCTTGAGAGACACTTGTGAATTGTAATGAAGTTGAAAATATTGCATGACATAAATTATTGTATGCATGTCATTAACAAGTAATCAGTTGCACTCGTGCCAATTTTGTGGTCTTTGAAAAATTTACTCTTGCTCATTTATTCCAAATTGCACTCGAAGTCATATGATTACCTATACAATTGGCAATTTGGATTCACTTCACCTCAGATGATTATGACATTCTTGAAAATACAAATGCTCATACTGTACCTCGTTGCCATTGGTATCCAGTGTCACCCTCATGGCATTCTTTTCACGCAGTGCTGGCAACCTCTTGTTGACTGCCAGGTACTTGTTGCTTTTCACATGAAGAAGCTGTTACGATAACAAGTATAAATAGCATCAACCACAGACATTTTTCATTACTTCGAAATTTTCCTTTACAAAGTTAGAATGGTTAGTAATTTGGACACATTTAAATACCAGCTGGTTTTTCCAAGTCTTAATGCAAAAAAAAAAAGAAATTTAAAAAAAAAAAAAAGAAAGAAAATTGAAAACATAAAAAAGTAACTAGTCTTAGTGTGTACAATAATATTATTACTCGCCCGACACAGAAAGACTGTATGCTGTCCAATTTAGAAATAATTGAATTCAAATCATTTTTCTGAAAGCCAAATTAACCAAGTTCCTTGAATGTGAATCTTTCTTATTCAGTATATCCACATAATAAATGACAGATATAGTCCTGTACATGTACATTATGATGCTAAATCTGTATTCTAAAAGTTCAATGAGTTCACTATAGTCCTTTAATCTATTGTTTAATGACTTGTAAGAATTTGTCAGAAATGTACAATGTATTATGAGATAATTTGGTGTAAACAATGCAGATCAGTCATTCTAAGATGAGACAATTGACAGGTTATGATAATTTTCTCACCTGAATTACCCCACCATACAGAACAACACTTCCCAGCATTTTCTTGTATTCAGATTCATTTTGCTTCTTTTCCATTTCTGCCGCATGCTGCAAAAAATAACAGTTTAATTTGCCATGGCTGTTATGATCTTTCTAATTTTCATAAGAAAGTTACAACAAATAATTAAACCACAGATGAAATCAATTTCAAGTTCTTCTTTTTCCTTCCATTACCCTGATTTCTATATTTCTGTATGGAGAACTTGACATCTGATAGCTTGCTCCGAGGAAAAGCTGACTGAATAATCAACTCTTATTTCATCACTCTTATATTGTTTCCTCTTGGATGGTTGCAAGGAGAATTTTTTTATATCTCAGAAGTGAAAGGGCTGCAATGATTTTAGAAATAATGCATATTTGAACTACAATATTAGTTTTAGCACAGAAAGAAGGGAAAATGTTGTATCACAGTTCACCTAAAGTGGGACAGACAAAACATTTGTTATACAAATCAGGTATTCAATCTCCAGACTTGGGGGTGAGAAAAATATTAGTTCATACTTCATTATGCATCAGACAACAGATCTGTTGTCACATGAAACAATAAAAAAATGCAATCAATGCATAATATTAGAATCTTGAAAGGTAAAAAATTAATGCCTGATGATGCACTTAATGACTAGCAGATGACAATGCAATTAGAGTGATGAAGGCTTTTATCCAAAGCAAACAAAATTGTTCCAAAAAAACTTAATGAAATATATAGATGGCAACAAAATTTACCAAAGAATCAGATTATGCTTTTGCTAACTTCATTTTAATATATATATCTTAGTAATCAAGGGTTAACTTTGATGCAGACCTCAAAATTATCAGGGTAGGGCAATTTGGCCACATATTTTCTATTTGTGTAATATCTGCCCAAAAAATTAGCTTAGAAATCAACAAAACTGCAGTGTACATGGAGACAGTGCAAACATTTTATTCTGCATGGACACCCTACCTAAAATACAATCAACTCCCTCTAAGACGAATACTCCAGGACCTGCATGAGCTCCCAAGTGTTTGAGGTGTCCGTCTTATAAAGAGTTCAATTTTAGAATAAATGACTGAAGAAATGGCAGGGAGCAGGGAGGTGTCCACGTTAGGAAGGAGTTGACCGTATACATTCAGGACTTGATAAAACCTACTAACCTAACAGCCCAAGACAGCAAAATTTGACATTGGGCTAGCAAGAAATGTTTGTTCTGTGGACTACGGGCTGGTAGAGTTACACGATATACAAGAAAAGAACATTAGATCTACAGTTGACACTGAGAAGAGAGTATTATGTTCAGGGCTGGAGTTTCCTGAGTCCGGGTTATCACACTTGTGTTACCTCTAGCCTCACAAAGCTAGGTGAGACAGAAAGAGTGCTGACATATTGTTACCTATAAACTTGTATCATTATTTCAAAATAATTTTTTGTATATATAAGTTATTGTCAACAATCCTGTTGCTCCTACAGATATGGGTGCATGGTATATTTACTGATGTTCAGGAAACGTATTTTATGTGTAGATCGATCCACAAAATATGTATCTGGTTAAAAACATAACTTAAATGAAGGCCTCTAGCTTTGAAGTATGCATCATTGCACTGAACTTACATTATTAGCAAAACTTTGTTATAAATTGAGATGAAATTTATTTTGACTTGTATATCATATATATGTTCACGATGGCTGACTGCATTCACAACACAAGGCTAAATATCAACAATACAGTCATGTGGCTACACTGTTATCATGCATGCATGCTGAGAGGCTGAGAAAGAGCTTCCAGTCTGGCCAGAACCAAGTCAGCTAACAGACACAACAACATATTGACCAAGCTTTCTTTTACAGTGTCATTCTGTCACACTTTCATCCGAGCATATAATGTGGAAACCAGTCAGTGTTTTCAAAATAAGCTTCTTGCTTTGCAGTCCCATGATCAAGATCTGATATCCACCTTTGTATAATAATAAAACTTGCTCTCACTGTGGTTCGGCCCAACTATGAAACAGTTTTTGTAAACAGAGCAAAATTATTCATAACAAGTAATTCAAGATGGGTGAACATCTGCAGCTTTTTCAGGTCCTCAGATACACATGACCCATAGAGTAATAAATTGTCTGCTCACAGGCAAGGTAAATATACAGTCTGTTAAATTATGCATTAAGCAGCTGGGGCCAGATATTAGGGCCAATACATTTACTGTAAGCAAATGACATTACTGATTAGGCCCATGTTTGGCTGATGCATGAGCATCAACTATCCACAACATCCAGACTATGACAATTTTGGTGTCATATGGCTTGTTCATCCCTGCAACCTATATTTTAACACCATAGAGCATTATCTTGACTGACAGAAAATAAGATGAAAAAACTGGAACAATGTTTGAGAACCTCTAAACCCTTGAAGAACAAAACATGATTAAAAAAAACAACACTATATGCAAAATTATTTTGTCAGTGAAAGAGAGAAATAAAACTTTTAAGTTTTATCTGTTAACCTCAAATGTTAAATCATGAAATGTTAGAACAGCTGTAAATGAATGAAATGTCATTTGCTACTCAACTTCAGCAATAACTTAAAAATGTGCATGTATTATATTTTGAGGAGCATTTGAAAGCAAAAGTGTAATCAAATAGACACCCTAATTAACATAACATGCATTTCAATTTCAGTGAAATGTAATGCACAAATTATTAATTCCATATTCCTATATCATTTAAGCCTGCATATTATATGCATGCAATGGTCTGATCATACTTAAAGAAAAACATTCAAATGAGAGACATGCACTAATTTGATGTCAGAATCATTCTTGTAGCTTAGCTACTATATAGGGGATTATATTCGATTCATCCACCTCAAAGCTGAAGCCAATATGTTGTATGATTCAATTGGACAGTGAGCAAACATATATTTTCCAAATTGTCTTTCTGACAAAAACATACCCTGGCTAGCTACATTGTTCAGCTAATGTTTTAAAACATTGCCATTGTGCTACAACATAAATTTCTTTCTTTTGGTTGTCCATGACATCAATTGTTTATGTTGAACAGGCCATGCAAATTCCCCTAACAGGGTCTTCATGTGTACATAGTGTGAGAATTAATTTATGAACTATAAAATCATGCTGTTGAGTGTGTGAAAGGATCAGCATATAGATATCATCTATAGCCGTAATCAAATCTGGTCATAATGGTACTAAGCACTTACAACATTGCCTGTGAATTAGATTGAAAACCATTGACAAACCTGAAAGTCATGCACGACACAAAACAAGTGGAAAAAAATTAAGAACCTTTTATGTAAACAATATGCACCAAGAATTCTTAACATTTGAGGAAGCTTCAGAAACATGTCTTGCCAGCTATTATATTTCAGGCCCACACAAGCTATAATTCCATATAGCTATACATGGTTAGGAACTCTGACAATGACTTTCTCTAAACTGAAACTCAAATTAGCAGAGCCCACAAAAACCGCAAATGCTGCACGAACGTACAAGCAGTGGAGTTAGTTGTACATCCACCACATACCATATACGTGCAGTTCTACGGCGTGCTTCTTTACAAATAGCCGAACTGTACAATATATTATACATGCTAACATGCATGTATCTACATAATTATATAAATAGTGCCCGATTTTGTTGTCTCTCAGACAGAAGAGTTAGCATAGACTACCCAATACTCTCGAAATTGATGATCTAAATCCGTATGTCCAAGAACAAAACCGACTGAAACAAAAGGCGACAAAATTCAACACCACAGCACAAACATGTAAGAGACAAAAGGCTCCGATAAACATTAATGGGTGCATGACTGTCACAACTCATTTCCAAGCTGTGAGTTTACAGTAAGCGATTGGCAGTCTGGTTCGTTGATCTGTATCGCGCGCCAGCTTCCTTGTTTTCTAATTTGGACATTTATTGCCATCAAATGTAATAAGTTGTACTTTGTACTGAACTTACGTGAAGTTTCTTTAGCAACACGGCATCTGTGGCACTCGTCGTTGGTTTCGCGGCCTTCCAAAACTGTTTCTGCGCTGAGTAGCGATTCATGGGGCAAATCTTGAACAAACAGTCTGAAAGTAATCAACATGGCGTGAGTTTAAAGGCACCGCAATAGATCAGTCATAAAATTTGGAAGGGAAATGAAGTTCTTATTATATTAATCCGACGCGATAGAGCATTACCTCTGAATTTCTTTGGCGGGTTGGATAAATCCCCGGCAGATGGCTGGACGACACATCTATCATCAATAAGGCTGCAAGTAAGAAAATGATCAGAATATAAATGAACAACGATCTAAAAGCTAATGACAAACTGATCTGCTCATTTCAGCGTACCCGAGAGTACTGATGAATCCATTGACATTTCCTTCAGCATACAGAGAGATAATGTCTCCAATATGGAGAAAACTTGTCTGCTGCGACATCTTCGGCCGTTTGCGGTCACACTTCCAGGAAGAAGGCCTTCGTTCTGCCTTCTGCTGCAGTCGATCGGCGCATCAAATATACAGTTCCACCAGGAGGATTAAATCATCTGCAGCATAACTAAAAGTGTCTATACCGTAGCTTAGGTGGCTACCCGTTGCACCACTCTACAGAGGAATCCGCCATGAAAGCAAACAAATATTAAACTTAGACAAGATGAACACTGTGAACCTTCACTTATATGAATGATTACCAGGCGCATATAAGAGACTGGGGAGACTTGGCACCAGCCCTTTATATTTAATTGCACATTAGGGAGGTGGTGCACGTAATGAACAAGACAGGATGTCATTCAGTGCAGCTATATTTTCACTTTTCGCCAAAGAACCACATGCGTCTTCTATTTAGATAGAAATTACCCTTGAAAGTAACGACTGAGTGGTCTGAATAACATGTCAAAAGAATACTCTCCCATCCCTCCCCAAAACATGGCTTTTGCTTACCGGGAGGGAGAGCCCATGTAAAAACGACGGAGGAGACCAGAATATATGCATACACATTAGTGTCTCTCAACATCGCACCAACACGTCATGTGGTGCTAATAGCCAAAATTCCGTTTGCTGACCCTTCCGACTTTTTGCATACTTTTGCGTACCTTTCCTTTTCACCGCCACCATTCGAAAGGAAAAAAGAAACAAGTTTTGTTTGGCTGGCAGTTATTTCACTTTTTTATCGTATGTCACGAAACAAGTCAAAATGTGGCTCACTTCGCGTCCTGTTGCATATAACATGTGTAGTTTGGCGCCCGCATTACGTAGTCTTACATGAAGTGGCACATGAAAGTTAAGCAGAGTATACCGCTGAGTAAAATGTTTGGCTGGCTCATTTCTGCTTCTTTCTGCTCTGGAGCACGGCAAAATGGCGCTTCATCATTCAGGCGGTAGAGGAGTTCACCTCTTGCGCTTTGCTCAACCGACGATCAGGACAATCAGAGTCCTATATTCTTCGCTCAGTTGCGGGGTTCAGGAAAAACTTCGCTCAGACGCTAAAGAAATTTTCTGTTCAGCTTTGAAAGCAGTCACGCCACAACAGATGGTAACCGGAAAACTCAGTTTGAACAGAAATGTTTTGAGAGTTATGGGCAAGGAGTACGCGGTTGATAACAATGTTTCAGTCGTAGCGTTCGGAAAAGCCGTGCTTGGAATGGCTAAGGCTGTGGAGGATATTTTGGGTCAAAACATAACCAGAGGTGTTGCGAGCATTCCGTTTGGGCTTTGTGACTCTCTGAAGGTGATTTTCCTTGCCTTGCTCAGATCTGTTTCTCGACATTTCTAGCCTATATTTGCAGTGCCAATGCCATTCTCAGGCCAAAAACACGATTTTTTTTTTGTTTTGTTGTTGTTGTTGTTGTTGTTGTTGTTGTTGTTGTTGTTTGTTTGTTTGTTTTGTTATGCTTCAAAGACCTGATACTCCTGGCATGGCTCAAACCATAAATAGCTCTCCCCTCCCCACCTCCAACCCCTTCTCTCCCTCCGTGAGTATGTATATCTGATATAAAAAGCAAATTATAGCAAGGATTTTGTATACTCGTGGGAGAATTATCCCAGCTTCAAAATTAAAGGGGTTGCTATTTACTGAGGCTGCAGCTGATAACCAAAAAGTTAAAAATCTGATCGCTATTTGTACTTTTAAACTGGTCTAGATCCATGCCTTTGTCCCAGTGGTACTGACTTGATAAACAAAACTCAACAATTTGGTATAAAATTGTTTTGTCTTTTCTAAAATTATAGGAACATGGAACAGATGAGTTTCTACAAAACACTCTTTTGCGTGATGACAGTCAAATCACTGTGATTGAAGGAGCCAAAAACAACCTCCCAGACAAGACAGCGCAGTTTGCAGCCAGCAAGATTAAAGAAATGGCTGAATATGCTGGTGAAAATGATATTCTTCTGGTCCTCATTTCTGGTGGAGGATCTGCCCTATTGCCATTTCCTGTACATGGCATCACTTTGGAGGAGAAGTTAGCAGCAATCAAATCACTTGCATCAGCTGGTGCCACAATCACTGAACTAAACACAGTCAGGAAAAACTTGTCTGCACTCAAAGGAGGCAAACTTGCACAGGCTGCCTACCCTGCAAAGGTATTGCTGTTGGTTGTACTATATATTTTGATTTTAACACTGTGCTATGTTTCTCAATCTCGACCTTTCTATCTTTCTTCATCTGCTTGCATTTGGTTGTTTTGCTGAAAACAAAAAAATTCGACAGTGGTGAAGACTGAGAACGTAGGAGTGAATAACAGAAGGACAATTTGAAGAGGGAACATTAGAGAAAGATGCAGAAAATAAAACAGCGAAATGGCAAAATTAGAGTGTATATGAGAGCAGTGTGCAGATATGAGAACAGTTAAAGAAAAGAGTAGTAGCTGGCAACATATAGGTCAACAGACAACAATATTAGAGAAACAGCTGCAATTATAGTTTGACAGAGGGAGAAAGGGAGAATAAAACAATCATGATAGAAAACAGTGAGAGAGAAATGCAGACAGAAAACAAGAGAAACTGCAGCTGCTGTTGCAGACAAGAGGGCAGCAATTAATGAAGGCTTCATTTTACTGTTATTGTCATGACTACCATTGCTCCTGTTGTTATATTTTGTAGGTGTTGACTTTGATCCTGTCAGATGTGATTGGAGACCCACTAGACATTATCGCTAGTGGACCCACTGTCCCCGACCACTCAACACCAACTGAATGTCTACAAATATTCAGAAAGATGAAGATATTGGATAAAATTCCAGTGCCTGTTCTCCAATATTTGAAACAAGAAGAAGAGAAAAGAACAAGCCATGTTGACATCAGTTCAGATTTTGACCATGTTCAGAATGTGATTGTTGGTAGCAATAGACATGCTGTTGATGCTGCAGTTGACAAAGCAATGACATTAGGTTACACACCTATCATCCTTTCAACTATGATTAATGGGATTGCCAAAGAAGTGGGTTGTGAGTATGCTGATCTTGCAAGATTTGCGTGGTCTGGAAAAACGAGACACATCCTCAGCAAATCAAAGGGCTGTTTTTTTACTGATGATATATTGAGTCAAGTACTTAGTGCACGTTCCTTGATCAACCCGATTTGCTTCATAGGAGCAGGGGAAACTACCGTCAACCTTCAGGGTTCAGGAATTGGAGGCCGTAATCAAGAAATGTCACTTTCATTAGCAATAGACTTACACAACAACATGCAGGTTTTTGCAGACAGTGATGGCGTAGGAGGGCTCCTAATGCTGAGTGCTGGGACAGATGGTCAAGATGGTCCTAATCCTGCAGCAGGTGCCATTGCCGAGCCATGTCAAGTGTCAGATGCAGCTGTGGATGGTCTTGATGCTGTGAGCTGTCTTGATAATAATGACTCCTACACTTTTTATTCAAGGTTTCAGGAGGGCAAGGATCATGTTATCACAGGGTTAACAGGGACAAATGTCATGGACATTCAAATACTCCTTGTCTCTCCCCCAGTGATATCTAAAAATGTTATATAAAAAAAAAAAAAAAAAAAAAAACATTTCCCAAAACTTTCCCCAAATAATAGTGTCCATTTTACATATCCCAAATTATTCTGGGTCAGATATCAAGCTTCAGACATTGAATTTAAATTTAGTGACAACAGGGCTGCATGCAGCTAAAAGTTTAAATATTATAATATTGACTGGGTTACTTAGTCAGAAACAAAATTTAGTGATAGTGTGAAAATCATGAATAATGTAAAAATATATATTTTTTTTTCAAAGGTAGAATAAAACACAGATATCTTATTAACCAAGTGTGATACAATTGCATGGGTAAATATCAGTCCATCATATATTGTTTAAAAACCAAACATTTTCAGTGATACTTATCATTATGTGGCCATAAAATAAAAACAAAGCCTGCAACCAAATTGTGCCAAAACTGTGTGAATCAAAACTTGCCGAGTTCTGGATAGCTGATTTTCGCGGTGTGTTGAAAATAAAACTCCGACATCCACTTCCAAGAGTCCAATCCGGCTTTCATTCCAAATATGGACATGACTCATTCGAATGCCTCGGTAACCGAAATATAGCGTCTGCTCATTATTCATTCCACAAACAGAAATTAGAACGTTGGAGAGGGGAGGCGGATAAAAGTGCTTCAAGGAGTGCAATCAAACTTCTTCAGTGATCGATTGAACGTCTGCTGGGAGGAACCTCACAAGAGGTCGCTTCAAGTAATAATTATAGGAGCAGTATTTTCGGAGAGCACCAAACCAGCTGGAGAAAGGTTTGTTTTTGACGTACCGTAAAATAACCGTTTTCGTTTGTACTGGCAAGTCAGATCTCAAACGCTTTCGTATTATCTTTTTCTTTTCGTCTGTGCTAATGCTATCCTATTCGCCTCCTTCTGTAAGAAGCGCCCCAAATCTGTATGAATTGTTATACGCAAAAGCTTCGATTGTGTAAAATTTTATATTTCCGCAATATTTGGACTTCTGTATTTTTTCTCCTTTTCGTATTCGCATTTCTGATTACCAAAGAGTGTTATTACAGTGCACTTCCCGAATGAGTTCCCGTATTTCTCTCTCAAATACGGTTTTATGGCCATTATTGTCTGTATTTCCTCACAAAAATCGATGCTGTTTGCATAGCTTCCGCCACCGTTCGTTGTAACTACGGGAACGGCAATACAAAGAAATTTAATACCATAGTGTAATCTCTCATCTTGACAGGCTGCCACAAAAGTTTTATGTGATCTGATGATGCGAACGAAGTTTCGATCTGTAGGCTGCAAGTTAAAGATTTACGGGAATTATCAAATACAGCTGAGTGTATATTTAATATTTAACTCTCGAATGTATCAAATCGTGCTCGTGCTGAAGCCGGCCACGGCCACAATGCGAACCAGCACTTACTTTCGAAATCAAACAATTTAAGACTTGCAGTTTGGTTAGATCAAATCTGAGATCAGTCGGTGAGTTGTACTGTTTGGCATTTCAATGTTTTAATTTAGTAATGAGCAGCAGATCTAAAGGAGTGATATACAGGCTGCGATTATAATCGCAGCCTGTATATCACTCCTTTAGATCTGCTGCTCAACTGATAGGGATGCGTGTTCACCTCCAGATCTTTCTGTTTACCACGAACAGAAAGTGAACCCCTTCGAATCGATGCGATTTTATCGCCAAATTCGATATCAAAAAGCATTCAAATCGAACCGAATAGTCTCAGACAACCACCGTCTTTATCCAATAAAACCTGATAATATGGCAACATTTTCTATAACATATTATATCAAATGGCCAAGTATAAACTTACAATAACTAAGATATTTCACTTGTAGCCTTTCTCATAAGAAAATATATTTGACACTTTACAGTTTGCAGATTACACAGCTTGTTCAGATGAAAGCTCGTAATCAAAGAGAATAGTACTACATATCACATGGACAATTGAAGGGGGGGGGAGGGTGCATGGGGCTGGTGCTTACCAAACTAACTCTTACCCTGGTGTGCATGATCAGACTCTCCTGGTCAGGCATACATGGGACTACAAAACCCACAGTGGTTTGTTGGAATCAAGTATCGACCATGACACTGGATCCGGAACCTAGGAAGCTGGATCATGAATTGAGAGATCCAGCCCCTCGGCGGATTCTCTTACAGTTGAGGCAACTATGCACTCAAACACTGACTCTGCTAACCTCTCCCAATCTTTCTCCCCAGGTTGTATAAGCACCAATATGTAGAAGCAACCCATGCATGAATTGCCAAGGACATGCACCAGCATCCAAGAATAGGTGGACCATCATTACAGTGTACTTGTCACTTAGTGTGCCTCAGTACAGCTACAGCACATAGCCATACAAAGGGACCAAGCATTGAATGGGCAAAGCTGCTCTCAGATCAAACAAGACTATGCAAAAGACACTACACAAGGTGCAAACCTTCAAGAAGGAAATCTCCACTGGGCAGTAGTATAGCAGAGATCTGGACAATGTTTTCCAAACTAATGGTTTGCCTTCATGGATTTGTTCACAAAAGAATTTGCACAGACTTTTTAAGAGACCATAGAACTAAACAAAGTGGTGTGTCACTGAAGTTTTGGGTCATTCTATTCTCGCTGGCGATATTTCTTCCTTTTCAACTTTGTGAGGCAGATCCTCACCTTCAACCATCACCACCATTACCAAGTGACCAACTGCTCAGTGTGGTTGCCCCTGTTGGGTCAGCATTTGTTTATGCCATTCCGGAAAGAGCCTTTGACTGCAAAGTTGACAAGTTTGTGGTGAGTTGTATTTTTCATTATAATTTTATAGTAGTATCAGATGGTAGCAGCCTGACACACTATCAGTCCTCCCACAGCCAAGTTTACTAGCCGTTCTCATACCCTAATCCTGCATATCATATAAGTGCGGCCTTATATTTTTCCTCGTCATAAGTCCAGCCTATTAGACTATATTTTGTGAGATGGCATACTGTGCGGCATGAAATTTTTGTGGGATCCAATTTTCGCGAATTTTCCGATAACTGTGGACAGTTATTGTCCGCGAAAATTAGATCACACGAAAATTAAACTCCCATGAGTATTTCATACCACACAGTACTTATCAACCCTCAGATCCACAGATCTTGTCCTAAATGGGTCATTCCACAGTATTTCGTATGTTGCGGAGAAGACATTTAGAGACATTCAGTATGCCACAGCTCGAAATCCAAATGTCACAGTAATAAAATTCTACCTTTTTCTTGTAGACATTTATTATAGCTATGCCCACTATGTTGCAATTTTCTGTAAGTTTTAAACATGGAAGACTACAGCAAGATAAGTGACTGTTGCGGAGAAGACTCAGAGAATTTGCTATTTTTGTTTTACAAAATCTAAGTGAAAAGTTCTCTGATTCTATGATGGATTCACAATTTCTTTTTGTTTTGTATTAAAGAGTGGTGTATATATTTTAAATATATGGCAAAAAAAATTAGCTGCATTTGTTCGATCATCAGAAAAACTGACCATATTTTGATGTGTCTCTGTTGCGGAGAAGACGTTGCGGAGAGGACATTTTTGTCCATGAACAAATAACACAAAAATCTCATTGAATTTGACAAAGTGTGTTATGTTAAACAACTCTTATTAACATTCTAGAATATAAAACAGCTTTTAGTGAAACATATGGTGATAAATGTCAACAAAAACAAGGTCCTTTGATCAGACTAGCATGGTATTGAAAAAGAAAAGGGTTGTGGTCACATTTTTCAAGTTGATTTTGATATGGATAGACATTATTACTTCATTGTAGTTTTAATCATTGTATTTGGTGCATCAAGAACTGATGTTACCAGAAACTCTGGAAAAAACTTATGAAATGCATAAACTTTAATGCTGACTCAGACCACAAAGCATTATGGGTAAAACCAAAAATCCAGAATACTTGGCAAAAATACCCCCCCAAAATAATTCTTGTCAAGTACACATACATTCTTTGTTATTAACATATCCTATAATATATAACAGCTTTTAAAGAAACATACTATGCTGTTAAATGTCAACAATAACAAGGTCCTCACAGTAACTTCAAAACGTTTCATTTCAAACTTGTTGCAACAATGTTGATTTCAACACAGTCATGTAAATACTTGTACATGTTAATGTACAATGTTTGTACATATCTCATGTTTACTGAACAGCAACATAGTGTAGCAGTTTAGTGACAACTCTGCTTCCTTGAAAGCTTGAAAAACAGTTCCAAGTTCCTCCAGATCTGGAGTTTCAAAGGGGCCATTGCCCTGCCATCGTACTGGGCCATAAAACACACAGGTGGCATGTACTTTATCAATGTCATCTATCTAGGCCAATCAGACATTTTGGCACCAACTCTGTGCAAGAACTTTGAATGTGGTGAAGTGATTTTTATTAGCAAGTGCTCTCCCAAATGCTGTTTGAGTAGACAGAATGCCTTGTACTAATGTTATCTTCCTGTAGTAATGTTATCTTCCTCTCAAACTTTTAACTAATGCAGTCTAAGTACACTGCTGCACACTTCAAAATATACTAACAGCCCTGAAAAGTACAATTTACCTAACATGAGTTTATTTTAGAATTTATTTAGTTTATAATGAGTTTATTTTGAATCAACTTTTAAGCAATGTGTCCTCTCCGCAACAGAAATGTCCTCTCCGTAACAAAAAGAAAATGTCCCTAAATCATTAAGGTGATGAGCTGAAGAATATCTGAACACAATAAAACATACCTCCTGTTATAAATTAGAAGTTATCAAACTGTGTACCTAATATGATTATGTGGTCATCCATAACATAAACTTTTAGGTGTCAAAATGTTGCGGAGAGGACATTTAGCAAATGGACAGTCTCTAGCACAGGACTCTGGGTAAAACATCATCCTGTAACAACTGTTCTGTAAACCGCATCAGTAATAGTTTATGTCCTGATAACTTTTGTGAGGTTTCAGTTTTTCATTTGTTTTTAAATAATAAATTGATTTGTCCTCTCCGCAACGGCCATTTTTACTTTTTTCATGTTTGATTATAATTTATGCATCACTATCAACATGCTACCCCCATAAATCACATCATAAAGTAAACTATCAACACCAAGCTACAACTTAAAGGGCATTTTGGGTTTGATTCAAAACATTTAGAAAACTGATATCCATGTCCAAAATACTGTGGAATGACCCAAATAGCACCATTGACCATCTTTATTTCACCCTATACTGAGGTTGGCCATTTCGTGTCAATTTGTTAAGCATGTGTTGTAGTCACATTCTGATCAGAATCCAGCCATTTTGGTCATAGTCTAGGCTTAAATATAACGTAAACGTACGTTTGTCTGATCCTCAGGTTTCAGAGACAGCAGATAGGTTTCTGTCCCCTTGGCTAGCATACGATGACGATAAAAGACAAGTTTATGGAGTTCCTTCAGAGAAAGACATCGGGACGCTTAACATCCTTGTGGTTGCCCTGACAAAGAGCGAGATTGAGAATGGAGGCAGAATTTGCGGCTCCAAATCTTTTGCCATCACTGTGATCTCGTTAAGTGATGAGCTGCCAGTTTCCGCAAATTTGGCGGACCCATCCAGGGCAGACCCACTTGACTTCCAACAAACAGACGCGGCCACAAATATGCTCTGTACTCCAGGGATGCAGGTTGTCTTGGGCACTGTCTTAGTCAGTGTCAACATAGACAGTCTAAATGGACACGAGCGAATGTCTACAATTCTCAAGATGGGTGGACATCTGAATACATCCACCAACAAGGTACGCATGTTTTCAGATGAATCGCCGCATCCGCTTATCCAACAGCTTGAAAAGCCGTCGCTCCTCGTCGCAGGTCCTGGCGATGGGAGATTTGCTAAAGGACCAAAGAGTTCTCTTACGTGGCGGATTACATGCGGAGCCATAGGTCTTAGAGACGCAGCGTTGTCTCAGCTTGAAGCCAGCACACAAGATGGGACCGTTAGCGGACTCTTAGGATTCCCTGTGGTCAGCTGGCATGTTATGTCGGGAACTCAAATTAGCATTGTAAGGCACAGGGTGCGGAGAAATGTTGGTGGACGTTGCCTGGGGTGCACCCCAACCCCCTCTACTTCAAGTGTTCCGCCGACGCGAATTTCAAACGTCTCTACAACAGTGATTGTTAACAAGACAATGTCTTCCATTGTTACAAGTTCAACTATAGTGTCTGTGACGCCGGCAGTCAACTCAACTGTTTTTTCAAGGTCAATGGCAGTTAGTTCGAGAACAATTTCCCCATCACCATCAATGAATGCGACTGTCCAGGCATCAACATCTTCTATGGCGACCAGAAACAGTTCTGTGTTTTCCTCTTCAAGTGTTCCTGCTTCAGGTACGTAACTCTTTTAGTTGTCAAACTACACCAGAAGAGGGTAAAGCCACTAGTAAACTCAGTCTTTGGCGTTACAGGTTTCTAAGGCTCAGAATTATGCAGAAAAAGACGACGCAAATATAGGCCACAATTATTCAGTAAATAGTTTTATAGCTATGACGACGACGACGACAACGACGACGACGACGACGACGACGACGATGATAATGCTAATATGCTAATAAAATAATGACGATAATGATAAGACGAGGATGATTATGATGATGATGATGACGATGCGGTTTTACTGACTTTACTAGAATGAAATGTTGAAAGATTCTCACTGCATTAGGATACGCTATAATCTTCAGACAGGAACAGCAGTATGAGTAGTTAACTTTAACACTAATGTACCTAATGTACGAGTACCAGTTCAATTTAATACTAACAGTTTTTCGCAGACTTAAACTCAGGTTTTTCGTAAAGGATATTGTTAAAATCATCGTCTCGTAAGTACTGCTTAACGGATTTCAAGATTAATTCAGTTCGGAACTCCGTGGGAATATGATGGAGTAAACTAACAAAGACAAGGAGACCGCTCAAGCCAGAGTATAAACTAGAGGTCCCGATTCTGTGGCAAAAAGAAGGAACCCACGATGATATAAAACAAGTAATCTAAATCCACTGCATCTGTTTAAGTCGTAGCCATCTCAACTGTGACTTCAAGACAAGCGATAATCATAACATTGATTCCAACTTTAACTCCACGTGCAGCCATGGAGACCATGTTTATCACGTTATTCTCTGACGCGCGGGATATCAAGAATATTCTTCCTTCCAAAATGCAGCGATTTTGCTGCTACTTCTCACTGAGTAGTTTTCATTGCCTGCTGTAAAGGCATGTAGTGCAGTTGGTCACGTGACATGCCAAGTGCAATGCAGTTATATGCTGCCTCTTGCAGAAAAGGCATACTTTTTGTCACTACAGTATGTTGGCTTGCCCGAAAGCAGTGCAGTTTCCTTTCTGCTTTTTGCTGTGTAAGGCATCGACTGTGACAGTCAAGGAACTCGCTCAGAGCATTACAGTATTCTTGCTGCCCCTCGCAGCCCCGTGGCAAACCTTGTAGCTCGTACCCCAGCCACCTCCTCAATTCCTTGGGGCTCGTGGAGTAAGGCATACGTTTTGAACCCTTCAGTTGTCGCACAGACACGACGCATGGTTGTTTTTCTGCATGTTTTCACTTCACTAATAAGCACATAATTTTCAATATACTTGTCGTGTGCCCTTCTGTCCTTCTCCATGCTGGTGTTGTCAGTGAAGCGTCTACCAGACTTGCATCCAGTTGTTTCACATTAGCACTATTCTTACCAACAAACCTTCTTGTTTACGTTTTACATTTCACAGTAGCAAGCGCGGCACTGCCAACGAGCGTCACCCGAGCGAGTGAGCTGTCCCAGAGTTCCCTGCAGCCGTTAAACACGAGTGTTAGTGTTTCCAGAAGCAGTAGTACGTCTTTATCGGACGTTTCTTTGATGACAAGTGTCCGTGTTGGAATTTCACTGTCGTCGTCACCGGGAAGTTACAGTCAGATCTCAAGTTCGTTGGCTACAAGAAGCTTCACAATTGCAAAGTTAAGCTCCGTGGAAGTTGCTCGGACGACGAGACGTCTTTATAATTCAACGACTGTTATGGTCAGTACATCACGTGGTACTATTGCTGGGAAGAACTCTAGCACGCTGCGGAGCAGTTCGGCTGTAGCTAAATCAACATCCGATCCCAGTCAATCAGTGTTCACTAAAATTACAGCAGTAATGACTCTAAACTCCACTGCGATGTTTGTTGAGAACACAAGCATTTCACGGAGTAGGACCGTTATGCGTCCTCTAACTTCCATGCAAGGCCCAAGTACCACAGCTTCAAATGCCGGCGTAATTCCTTCGTCGATATCTTCACCAGTGCTGTCAAGCCACACGGGGACTGTTACGGAAACAAAATCCTCAGTGGTAACCTTTTCCAGCGCTGTTTCTAACTTAACCTCAGTGATGTCGTTGATCCCGAGTTCAGTTGTGACGCCGAACGCAAGTGTTGCGTCATCAAGCATAGTCTTTGCGACCACTTCAGTGCGTTCGTTAGTCGCTACCTCAGTCAATGCAGTCGATTCGACTATCCTGCTTCCAAGCTCGGGTTTGGCCGCTGCTTCAACGTCACCGACTGTTAGCTCCATTGTTACACCTAATACAACTGCACTGCTGTCCCCAGTTCCTAGTTCAGCGGTTACGCTGAGCTCAACTATTGCTTTACCGAGCTCGAGTAATACCACCACGTCTCCAGCGAATCTAAGCTCGTTGCTTACGCAGAGTTCAAGTGTTTTGGGACGAAGTATAGGCACAAATACTACTACTTCGTTGGCATTGACGTACACTGTTAAAGACTCGAGCAGTACGGCTATCATCTTATCAAGTACGATTGCATATTCTACTTTTGTGCTTCGGTCACGTTTTAGTTCAGTGAACTTGGCAGCAAGTAACTCAATATTGGCGAACTCGACAAGTAAGCCTCAGGGCACACGCATAAGTACAGTACTCCTACCAGCGTCAAGTTCACTCAAACTGATTAATGGCACGTTTTCAGTCTCGCACTTTAGAAGTGTGTCGCCAAGCTTGAGTAGACCATCAAATAAGACGTTGAAACTTTCGTCTTTAAGCCCAGCAAAGTCAGTGCTGGGGTCTTCGTTTACCATAAGCACTCTTCAAAGCACTTTGATCCAGGGCGAGAATTCAACACTTGAGACACTGAGTATGAGTGGCAAGAGATCTGTGACGTCAGCGCTGGGGTCTTCCTTTGCCCCAAGCATTATTCAAAGCACTTTGATCCAGGGCGAGAATTCATCCACATTCACAGGTAGAGAAAGAACCTTCAAAGCCTTCGATGTGTTCTGTTGTCAACATGGTTTGGCTATGAGGCCCTTTCTTTGACGGTTAAAAGAGTTATGGGTGTTTTTAAGTTGGTTAGAAAATGAAAGTTACTTCATTAAGGAAAAGCAAGAGAAAAGAATTAAAGTGTCTCTCAGTGTGTGGGTCTGGAATCGAGCAGTCAATCCCGTGTAAAATAGTTGCGACGCTTATAAAAATTTAGCTGTCACCATTTCTATTCCGCCTCCCCCATTTCAACGTTGGATAGGTAACGTGTGACAAAGTTTGGGTCTGAAACGACATCGAAGTGGGGAATTCCAAATCCGAAACAAAGAATTTTTCAATAAACACAGTGACGCAGCTATTTGCTCGGGATTGTGGGTGCCCTTACCAGTAATTTGTGTTGAGTGAAACCTCGTTCGCACCCTCACCGCTGGTCTGATGATCAATAAATCCTGATGTCCTTCTTGTACTTCCATTCCAGTATCGTCCAGTGTAGCTGTGATGTCAAGCTCCGTTATCCTTCCGTCTCCAAGTTCACCGAACAAGACCTTCAGCCCGACAAGTTTTACAGGTAACACTTCACAATCTCACGACGACTGTCAGAATATAGAGTATTTGTCTGTGTTAGGTTTTAGGTTATTTTTGCGTCAAAGCTTTTAGTTACAAGATGCCTTCCCTGAAGCTCAAACTGAGTGGTCACGTGGTCTCCGAGAAGATTCTCGTCTCTGGCCCGTTATTTGCACAGGACAGGAGGCTGCTTGTAATTGCTTCATTCTGTTGCATCATTTAAACATTCTAACGTTCATTCGTCCTATTTCGCTTGTATTCATTCACTCATCCGTTGATCAATTAACTACATATAAATTGATTTTAATCTTAATCATAATAATCATAACCTCGTGCATTATAACCGTCGCCATGTCTGTTTTTCCTCAAGGTTCATCAATCAGTGTCACGTTCAGTTCAGAGTCAGGGAACTCATCCACTCTATCGAGCAGCACTCCTGTCGTGACAAACAGCACTCACGTCACGCCAGGAACACTAGCAGTCACGCCAACACTCCCAGCAACACGGAACGTATCCATAGCAACGAGCACGGCCGCTAACGAGACGGCGGTCACGCACTCGCTGCCTTTGATTTCCACTTCACGAGCACAAAGCACGAGAACACTGTTCGCACTGTCCACGCTTATCAGCGCAACGCCAACACGAAGTGTTGATGTATCACGCGTATCCACGGTAACGATAAGCGTGTTAACGAACGTAAATACGTCTACGATGTCAGCGAAGTCTTCGTCCCCAGCAGGGACACTTAGCTCCTCGGAGATGGCGTTCTCTTCGTCGCTCAGTGATTCAAAAATGTTTAACTCAACTTCTGCGACGCCAGTTGACAGTTCAACGGTTGTTAAGGTTTCTAGTCCGCTGATTTCTTCCCCGGTTTCCTTGACGACTGAGAGTTTTATCCCGACAGAATCGCAAACAACGTCTTTGATGGCCAACTCGACATCCGGAATACCTGCCACTTCGACGTCTTTCAAGTTGGCGACGAGTATTTCATCTGAAATGCGTGGGACGACTACTTTGGTGACGAGAACAGTACGAAATACTTCAACGTTTGCCAGTCCAACATCAACTTCTGCTCAGATGAACGTGTCTTCTTCACGTGAAAGTACACGGACGTACTCACAGGTGACGAACAGTACTGTTGATTCCAAGATTACTTCAATCAGCACAGTAGCAGTAATGAGTACACGGATGCAAAGTGCGATTACGCGCAGCACTTCGCCTGCGTTCGAGTCAACTGCTCGCACGTCATTCCCAGTCAGTTTATCCAGCCTGGTCACGACCGCCGACGCCACAAGGAGCGTTGATGCAAATCTAACTTCATTGCGGGCGACCCACAGTACGCTTGCCTCAACTCGCAGCAGTGTTACTGCGGTGAACTCGTCTTTGGTGTTTCCCACACAGCCTGTTGAAACAAGTTTTCCAACCACTGGACTAAAAACCCCAAGTTCTGGATCGGTGACTGACGTAACAAAAGTGACGTCGGAGACGCAGAGTTCGCCTGGAGCGTCCTTCATCACACCGACGACAGCAGCAAGTGCCACAGGACCTGATTCAACAAAAGGACTGTTCTCTCCGAGCAGTTTGGTGAATGAAACAAGTACCCCTACTGTGACAAGAGCGGCATCTTTCGACGTTACGTCACTGACAACTGACATATTGACCAGTACTGGGACGACGTCAACAATACTGTCACGCAAATCTTCTTTGCTTACGTCAGTAGTTTCTACCAAGACTGTCACGGCATCCACCTCCGTCACCACCTCACCTTCACTGAACGCAAGTGTCACGCAATCACGGATTGTCACGCAAGGTAGCATTAGTTCTCTATTTTCGCAAAGTTTGTTATCTTCAGCTTCACAGTCTCACTTCACACTGCCTTTATCCCATGTTACTTATGGTGCCTCCTACACAACAGTCCACGCGTTCTCGATACGTCCAACTGTTACGATCTTTACACCATCATCTCTAACCGTTTCATCTGTCACGTCACGCAAGGCATCATCGAGTGGTGTCACGCTGGCTTCATCGGACGCAAGCGTGGTGCCTTCGCGTGTCCACACTAACACCACTATCACTTCAGTCCATTCTCTCAGAGCCTCAAGTGGCCCTGTCATCAGCTCCTCCGTTACTCGTCAAGTTCCATCTTCACACAGCACTTCTGTCATCACCAAACTCAAATCTTCCACGGAGCATGCCATCTTCACTTCGCCAGTTCCCAGCGCTTCATACTTTACTCCAGTTCCATCTTCACTCCGCACTTCTGTCATTACCGAACTCGCATATTCCACGGAGCACCCCATCTTCACTTCGTCAGTTTCCAGTGCCTCATACTCTTCTCCAGTTTCATCTTCAACCAGCACTTCTATCATCACCAAACTCGCATCTTCTACAGAGCACCCCATCTTCACTTCGCAAGTTACCAGCGCCTCATATTCTTCTCCAGTTTCATCTTCACATAGCACTTCTATCATCACCAAACTCACATCTTCCACAGAGCACCCCATCTTCACTTCGCAAGTTCCTAGCTCTGTTTCTCCACCATTTTCACAACAGAGTAGCAAATCTACACAGCTCGTGAGCTCTGTGACTTCTGTTTCTTTTGTCGTAGGAGCAACCAGCCTTGGTGTTCCTTCTTCAGTCCTGACTTCTACTGTGACGACGACAAGTACAACTTCCTTCACTCCAACCCCGACAACAATCGTACAGCCCACCACGGCCCCACCCAACTCAGGTCCAGTCCTAGTGAACAACCTTGGCCGCGTGACCGCTCAAGTGGGAAAGGCCTTGAACTACCCCATACCCAACGACACATTCTACGATCAAGAGGACGGTAACACTTGGAACTTGAAGTTGCGCGTGGCGTTGTTGGATAATAAGACTATTCCTCGAGACTATTGGCTTCAGTTTGATCCGAGAGAACGGCGCTTGTACGGCCTGCCAAGTGAAAAAGACGCCGATGCTATTGGCGCTAGTGGCAAAGAGTTCATTCTCGTTGCGAGCGATAAACAAGGCAAGAAAGCCTATGACGCGTTTGACGTATTGATTGATACAGACAGCCCACCCGTGGTGCAACAGCTGAGCATCAGGACAACGAACAACTACTCAAAGTTTAACGCAGATGTGTCTCTGAGACTTCAGCTGTTGGATGAAATAGCAGCATACTACGGTGACTCTGACAATAGCAACATCCGGGTGATCTCCATTTCACCCGGCTCGGTAATTTTCGTTTGGACGAACGACTCGCTTCCGACTGCCGAGTGTGACGTCGAGAAGGCCGACTACATCGCGAATAAAGTCTTTCTCGAAGACGGAGAGGTTAAGCAGGAGTTTAAACAAGCGCTTGAGCCCAATTTTCCGGTCTTGACTGCAAGCGAAGGGAGGTTGGGTGCGTGTAACGCAACTGATGTGACGCCAACGGGTCCAATCCTAGGCAAGGTTTCCAAGTCTGTGGGCGATTTGTGGTACATGCACGTACTGACTGGAATTCTTGCGGTGGTGCTGCTGATAATTATCGCGGTTCTGCTCGTGCGGTGGCTCAGAAGGCCGAAACCGAAGCCGTTCAAACCCGAGAAGCGGACGTACAAAAAACGCAAGCCCATCATATTGAGTCCCGAAATTGAACTGAAAGAATTCCCAGGGAAACCGCTGGTCCTTCCGAACGATGACCCGAGCCAGCCGCCGTCATACATGTCGGAGACATCTCTGGATAGATCGGCACATTATTACGTCAGCGACGAGGAGGACTACGCTAAGAGAAGCCCCTCGCCCCCGATTTATGAACCACCTCCGCCATTTTATCCCGCAATGGAAGAACCGCGAAGTCTTCCTCCACCAATGTATGCGTTACCGCCTTTGTTGTACAAAAAATAATTGACCTGATTTATCTATTGCTGCTCTAGAATCCTCTTATAGCAGATACCATATACATTTTACTTTCAGAAATGGATGGAACTCGTTCAGGTTTGTCTTTCTGGTCATATAGTTCAGAAATAATTTTCAAAACGTACGTATGTCCTGATGTTGGATGTCGAGGCCACATCAAAATATTGTAATCTTTGAGCTACAGCTTCTTCGCCAAAACTGTGGCCAGAAAGCTCGACAACTTATGACCGAACTCTGTCCATTTCCAGAAAGTCAAAAGGGGTTTTTTTAGACCGTGTAATGAATTTATTTAAATTTTAGATAGAAAATTCTAACAGTATTAGACTCTGGAGACTTGTCATTTCGCGCATTTCTTTGGGCCTATTTCTGAGTAGACTACACAGTTGTTGATTGTCAGGCTTGTCCCCCGTATCTGTGGTGTTTGAACTACCATTCACCAGGACGCTAAAGTCGGTTCCCGATGCATCAGAAATCAAGACAGATCTAAACTGAAACATTTTACCATTCAATCAGCCCCGCCATTTCTATTCCGAAAATATGCCCAAATAGACCCTTAGTGTAAAAAAATGTAGAGTTAGACAAATTTACTAGGCGAAACGAAGAAAACATGAGTTGAACAAAGCTATAGAATGAGGTAGAGGATTTTGTAACTGAGGCCTGCACCCAAACGTTGTGGGGTAGGGGCAGCTTTCCGTTCATATGTGAATTGATTAAGTAATGGTGGACTTTTATGGCCATTTTACTTTCCGTGAAACGTGAAATGAACGATTTTATTTCATAACTTGTAAATAGCTCAATCCAACTAAAAGATAGCGCAAAGTAGGAATATAATTTTACAATTTCCCTTGTAACGTTTATTTTTTTCTTTTTAATGATTTGTTAGTTTATTTTTTAATTTATAAATTATTAGCGCTGCATGAAAATTAAAAACAATTGTGAAAACCGAAACACGCTAACGAGAAAACTTCTTTGCGCGAAATCTCTAATACTAGTTAAATTATATATATTAAAAAAAAAAAAGCTTTGAATCGACGCGTCTTCCATGCCTGGGCCACCGATTCTCCCCTCCCCTCCCCACCTAGTAACAAAGACTTTAATATCTGCAAAATAATTTTCATCAGTTTGGCCTCAAAATTACTGTGGAGAGTTGACATACAAAGTTCTGTGCGGTTAAGTATGGATTTGATTGTAAACTTATGATTTGTGGAGATATAGCAAAAAATCTACGCACTGAGTGCCGAGAACCTGATTGAGTTGCTTGAGGGGGTCGAGTCGAAGAAAATGTAGAGTGAAATTTGTTCCACTGTTATTCCCCAAAACGTCAAGCAGGAGAGATGGAAGGTAGACTAAGAACATGAGGAGCCCCGAGACCCACATTCCGGTTTTGCGAGGCCAAAATGGACTCGCAAAATCACCACAGGACGCGTATTAATGAAGAGAAAAGTGTGATGAAATATTTGGGGAATGCAAGATTGTCACTTTTTCAAAACAGTGGGTGCCGTGTGTGTTCCATCACCTGCTGATTTATTTTGATCGGTCTGGTTCCCTCGCAAGGTTTAAAAAAAGACTGATACACATTTTCGTTTCTTCAATAACGTGCGTGCAGACGGAACTCAAGGGCGCTTTATCGAACAGATTCCGGCATGTTTCATCTGTCCGCTCAAAATTGTTTGTGGAAATTTTTTATCGGGTGGCCGGCCTCAGCTCTGGAAAGCCTCTGAAGTACGGATTTAGTCAAAGGTCAGGAAAATTGACGCTTGATTTTCTCAAATACAGCACTGCGTTTATGTGACTACTCTGCAAGGAACATATCAACCGCTGCAAACCATGTCGCATCTATACAATTTCCTGTGCTGCTAAACTGAAAATTGATGAAAATAACATCAGTCGGCATCAATTTTTATGACTTCTTTTTACAGACCATTTTTTTAAATTCGCAGGAATATTATTCTGCTTCAGACATGTCACCCAAGGGGAAACCTCTTCTTTTTTGTTAGCAATGAAAATTAGTCGCGTAGAGAATGTTTATACCCACAGAATTTCAGGCGTGTCACCCAATAATTCGTTTCTGCTCCAGGCGTGCCGCCCAAAACAGAAGGGGAAACCATAACTTAGGTTTACTGTTAGAATCGAGAAATTATCGGCGCGGAGTATGTTTTTACCCACAGAATCTCAGACGTGTCACCCAATAATTCGTTTCTGCTCCAGGCGTGCCGCCCAAAACAGGAGGGAAAAACCATAACTTAGTTTGCTGTTAAAATCGAGAAATTATAGGCGCGGAGTATGTTTTTACCCACAGAATCTCAGGCGTGTCACCCAATAATTCGTTTCTGCTCCAGGCGTGCCGCCCAAAACAGGAGGGAAAAACCATAACTTAGTTTGCTGCTAAAATCGAGAAATTATAGGCGCGGAGTATGTTTTTACCCACAGAATCTCAGGCGTGTCACCCAATAATTCGTTTCTGCTCCAGGCGTGCCGCCCAAAACAAGAGGGAAAAACCATAACTTAGGTTTGCTGTTAAAATCGAGAAATTATAGGCGCGGAGTATGTTTTTACCCACAGAATCTCAGGCGTGTCACCCAATAATTCGTTTCTGCTCCAGGCGTGCCGCCCAAAACAGGAGGGAAAACCATACTTATATAGGATTAATTTCGCTGTTAGAATTAAAAATTTATAGGTGCACAGTTCGTTTTTGCTCCCCGAACATCACGAGATCAGACAAATATTTTTTGCTGCAGGCGTGCTGCCCAAATAGGAGAGGAAAAACATACGTATTTATACGTTCCACTAATACTCTTGCTTGATAAAACATAATTACATGTTCCTCTCCCAGACCAAAAGGAAAATATTACATACCCAGTATCCCCTGATTTGATCTGGCCTTTTGAACAGTGGTTCGGATTGCATTTGGCGGGATGGCGGGCTTTCAACCCGATTTTGGCGGGTTATTCAACTTTTGACGGGTTTTCGGTTTTTGCCGAGGCAGTTCGCACATAAACATTGAATAACATGTTCAGAACATTTATCTTCATTCCTAACTACAATTCGGCTTTCTCTTAGGATTGTTACCTGCGCTTATACTCGTTGTGTGTCGACACGCTGAGGTGATGACTCGTGTTTCCAAAGTGGCATATTAGTTTGTATTACCTTCGCTTTGAACCCCTTTTCGTCTATCAGTGTATCAACAATGCGCCGATTGGTGAAGTTGATACATTGATTGTTGCGCAGCTGTCATTTGTTGGCCACTCTCTTTACATTACAGTGTTTATGCCGAGCCAATTCCACAATAAAGAACAATCAGCCACGTCGTAATAACGCGCGCCCGCCGAATGAACTCAAAATGGTTTGGAATTTGATTCTACAGGCACTATACTTGCTCTTCTCTATATTTGGCTTTCAAGACGTCAAAACAATAACATTGCTGACAGACATTTCGCGGGACCGAAAACCACCATGACTATTAGGTGCAATCTAATTAACGCGTTGGACGTAGCAACCCAACGCCTGGTAGGAAACCCTGTTGTGACCAGAATGCAGGCTCTGGGGCTCCTCGTGTACAAAGCTTAAAAAATCTCAGATCAAACAAAGGAACCCGTACAGACATAAAAGGCCTGGCCACACGACGTAAGCATAAACAGGCTCAGTGATCATGTGTACTTTAGCTGCCGTCGGCCGACAGTCGGTCAACAGTCGGTCGACTGTCGGTGGCTAAACCGGCCGACAGTCGGTCGACATGTCGGCCGACACGTCGGTCGATACAGTGTCGGCCAACAGTCGGCCGGCAGTAGGCCGACGATCGGCCGACAATCGGCCGACAGTCGGCAGGAATTTTTGTACTAACACGGACTCTACTTTAATCACAATTTAATTTTTTTGCAATTAATATTCTAGTATTCTAGTATTTGAAGTTTGGTGCTTCTGTTTTGCTGTTGGTATTCACATTAACATGCTTTGAGATTGCATTTCACTGATTCGTAAAACTCGCTAATATACGACTACCATCGGATGCCGTATAAGACGGAAACGAAAGACAATAAACGTGCAGTCGCTCGTGGGACAGTAAATCTCATTTCTGTCAGACGGTGTTGTTTAGGGTTTCATTCCTGTGCTAAAGGCATTATGAACAAATATATCGCACTAACAGTCATGGATTCACTTTCAAGAGGTCCTGTACCAAATCCGATGTTTTTGTTAACGTATAAAAATCGAACAATTAACTCGGTGGTCAACGGTCAACCACCAGTCGATCGACGTTTGATCAACATCGGCCGACTGTCGACCG
The DNA here is from genome assembly GCA_964036295.1 of Plumapathes pennacea. Classification (NCBI taxonomy): domain Eukaryota; kingdom Metazoa; phylum Cnidaria; class Anthozoa; order Antipatharia; family Myriopathidae; genus Plumapathes; species Plumapathes pennacea. The sequence continues at coordinate 27,610,188 of OZ038462.1, forward strand.
ACTGGCGACCGACTGTCGGTCGACTGTCGGCCAGCCACCGACAGTCGGCCTACGGTCTAGTCGGTCGACAGTCGGTCGACAGTCGGCCGATACGTCGGCCGACACACTGATCGACTGTCGGCCGACGCATCGGCCAACGTATCGGTCGATACGTCGGCCGACGGCAGCTAAAGTACACATGATCCGGCGCACGCAGTCTGGGTACAAGCTTAGCCTCCAAGATGGCCGACAAAAAAATATGCAATTGTCTTTGTGCTTGCTTTACCAGCTCACACGCACGAAATAGCGACGTATGAGCCCAACTCAAAAGAACAATTCATTACTTGCATCTTCCCGTGCTCTGTGTTTATACATGCGTTGTTCGTATAAACAAACCTAAAAACCTGTCGAACTTACTTGGACTTACTTGCGCGTCCGTTCGCGGAGCTCGAGTCGAGTACGTGTTCTTCTTGGGTTTCCAGTTTCCGGCTTGAGAAAGTCGCGGAGGTCGATACCTTCGCCCAAATTAATGTGGTGCTGGGAAGCAAGGATAATATATCCTCTGGAGAAAGGTGCAGTCCCAAACCGTTCGCTGGAACATTGCAGCTGTTTATATGAATGTCCAGAAGGATTCCACATTCCCCCTTGCATGCACTCCTAATAGCTGTTATTGCAGTTGAGCCTGCGGTCCAATGCTCTTTTGTTTTTCGAAGCATGCATACAAGTCTTTCTGGTTAATACCATGCTGAAATGACCCATTCGCCTCGCTTGTATGTCGAACCGCTGACATCTACAATAACAGCTATTGCGTGTTTTTGTGTACATGTGACGTCTTGGCGGCCATAATGGATGAACTTTAAACACGAAACCGCGCTATAAAAGGTCAAGCCCTGATTCTTTGGACATCGAATTTGCATATTCTTTTACTGAACCGCACGTGCCTCTACAGTATTCAAAACTCACACATTTTACTTTAAAGTTTTGCTTCAGCTTAGTGCAACTACAAATGCGCCTAAAATTCACCCTGTAAGGCCACTGCAACGTTAAGCTGAAACATTGAGTAATTTGAGATAAAACTGCTTTGGGGCTGCAAATATTTTTTGAGTTTCCCGGAAGTGCCGCGACGGCTAAATGCACGCCATGCATTAATTGCTCGCTGGGGCAACGCCCCGACGAGCTTAGGATTGGAGACCGTGTCTTTTTCTTCGTCATATTTTTTTTCTGGGTTACGAATCAGCACACGGTGATTGGTTCACATTGCCACGTGATATGTGATGACGTAAGGTGACTTCGCGAACAACTTGAGATCTAGTAGATTGAATCGTACGTTAATGCTTGTGTATAAAGTTATCTGTATGCCATCCAAACTCAACACCTTTTGGCTCTGTGGAACAGGCACGGATAAACTAGGTTTTAGGGAACGATTTTGGCTTGCGTTCTCAAGTTCACCGTCATAGCCGTAAACAAATGTTTGATATGATTCGATTATATTTAATGGCTACCGCTACAGGATTGCAAATAACTCTGTCGCCGCTAATTGTTTAGTCCTGACGAACTTTGGGCACACTTTCCTTCAAATTTATGATGTCGAAGTTCCATGTCTTTCAAAGTGAAATACGTACGTGCAACGAATACCTTGACCGCAAAGGCGGGTAAACAAATGAATCAGGAATCGGATTTGTTTAGTTTTAGTTTTATAATTTGTGGCACTCGGAAGCCGTAGAAAAGAAGCAGCCGGGTGGATCACTGTGCGTATTTCTTGGCCAGGCGATGTACAACAAATCTATTCGGACAAAGGTTGACTTTCATAAATTTTTGCACTGAAATCTGTATATGGAGGTATTGCGACTTGCGTGATGAACGTGACCAGCCGGTCAAGGCTTTAACTGGCACAAGTGCGACAAATATGGCCTGCCAATCGTATAATCGAACTTTAGGGAATCCGAATCAGAACTTTCAAAAGGCTATAGGTAACGAGGCGAGCTTAGCGGCGACATTGCTTAGATATACAGTTTACACTAACATTGGCCCGACATCAAAGCACTGCTATTCATCTCATTTATCAGGGTAAAGGTTACGCCGGAAGATAATATCGTTTACAGTTGCTAACATCTGCCTGCTTTTACTGTGATTAGAGCTCCAGATGAGTGCAGCTACAGCTGTGGCAGTGTTAATCACAGGTTTTGTTGAGGCTCTGTTAAACTTGGCGGCAGCTCAAAGCAGAATTTGACAAACATTCAGCCGTCCACCGCCATGGTGAGACACGTACTGACTTAACAACCGCGCCAAAAAGCTAACACACCGAGTGAGTAAGTGAGTGAGCGACAGATTGTAGACACCAATGACTCCCAGATATGCTACGCATATCCGTGAGTCAGAAACGAAAGCAAACAAACTCCGTTTTTAAGCTCGCCGCAGCCGCGAGCAAATACACCTAAATAATCCTGAACATTGAGTTTGTTAGTCACAAATGACTGAACACGCTGTGAACAAAACCGCAATAATATTGTAAACAAGTCTCATGTTACATTCCTCGCTTTCAATTTATATTTGTTACAGAGCGCGAATACTCGAAAGCCTCATAGAAGAAACGCATTCAGTAAAAAAAACAACATAAGTATTGAAGCGAAAGCTAGCTTATCGTGGCCTCGGATTACAAATAAGTCTTCAAAGTCAAACTGTCAAAATCGACTGTGCATGAAAAGATAAGTCATGCATTACTCTTTTCTTGCTGGCTAACTTTTCACTCCAAAGATCAAAATGCAGAGTCGCTCAACCTTCAAGAAGCAAGTGTATGAGTGTTGTAATGACAATTTATACCAATAGGTTTCATTTGAGCAAGGTGTGAAAAGTCAAGTTATCTATACTGTGTGATATTTTTCTGGTGAGAAACTGAAAGTCTCTTTTGGGAGTTTCGCTCTTGTCCCTACTTTCCATTTTAGTTTCCTTTGGTCTCGACCCCACCCAACGAGCTCACTGGCAACACCAGTCTTGTTGCTCGTTGGGCGTAGCCCCGACGAGCTTAGGATTGCACAGCGTGTCTTCATCGTCGTGTTATTAGTTTTTTTCTGGGTTACGAATCAGCACACGGTGATTGGTTCACATTGCCACGTGATATGTGATGACGTAAGGTGACTTCGCGAACAACTTGAGATGTAGTCGATTGAATTGTACGTTAATGCTTGTGTATAAAGTTATCTGTATCATCCAAACTCAACACCGTTTGGCTTTGTGGAACATGCACGGATAAAGAAGATTTGGCTTGCGTTCTTAAGTTCGCCGTCATAGCCGCAAAAAAATGTTTGATTGATTCGATTATGTTGGCTACCGCTACAGGATTGCAAATAACTTTGTCGCCGCTAATACTTTTGGAAGATATCAGGCTGAAAACGGAACACCAAAGCCATGATGAACTTTAGCCGTAAACAATGATGATTTATGCTTTGCAGCACTGTAAATGACATCTGTTGCCTCCTACATACTGTAGCTGTTTTGTAAAGTTTTTTCGCCGAAAGTATATCCGTTTTTGAGACGAAAATATTCATTCTCAGGGCTTAAGACTCGACTAATGCGTCTCTGTGAATATATTACATGTGTTATGCTCCGCACGAGCGTGACAGTTGTCAAAATGCTTCGGCTTATCGTACAGCGCATGTTGAAATATTTCTTCCATTCGATCAAGTAGCCTTTGTTTCGCAGTGGTATTGTATACTAGAAATGAAAAATACACCGAAAGTAAAATATTCTTGAACATTGAGTTTGTTAGTCACAAATGACTGAACACGCTGTGAACAATGATATTGTATAAACAAGTCTAGTGTTACATTCCTCGCTTTCAATTTATATTTGTTACAGAGCGCGAATACTCGAAAGCCTCATAGAAGAAAAGCATTCAGTAAAAAAAAAAAAAAAAGAAAAAAAAACAAGTATTAAAGCGAAGGCTAGGTTATCGTGGCCTCTGATTAAAGTGTTCAAAAATCGACTGTGCATGAAAAGATAAGTCACGCATTACTCTTTTCTCACTGGCTAACCTTTCCAACCCTAAGCTCAAAATGCAGAGTCGCTCAACCTTTAAGAAGCAAGTGTATGAGTGTTGTAATGACAATTTATAGTAATAGGTTTCATTTGAGTAAGGTGTCAAAAGTAAAGTTCTCTATACTGTGTGATATTTTTCTGGTGAGAAACTGAAAGTCTCTTTTGGGAGTTTCGTTCTTCTCCCTACTTTCCATTTTAGTTTCCTCTGGTCTCGACCCCACCCAACGAGCTCACTGGCAACACCAGTCTTGTTGCTCGTTGGGGCGTAGCCCCAACGAGCTTAGGATTGCACAGCGTGTCCTCATCGTCGTGTTATTAGTTTTTTTCTGGGTTACGAATCAGCACACGGTGATCTTTTGGGAGTTTCGCTCTTGTCCCTTCTTTCCATTTTAGTTTCATCTGATCTCGACCCCACCCAACGAGCTCAATGGCAACCAGTCTTGTTTTGCTTAGAAAATTGCCTTAGAATTTTACTAAAAATGGACTCAAAATGAATGTTTTTGCTTTGCGTTGTATTCAAATACGCAGAAAACAGAAAGTCTTGTAATGTTTTAGGAGCTCTTGTCTCGGTCACAGTTGATGGACAACTGAGTGACGGCTTAGCCTGGCAAGGGTCTCTTATGTAGCGCGGTTTCGATTGCTTATCATCCTCCATTGTACAAGGAACCAACATGGTCGCGATGCCTTGGTATTCTGAATCCACGGGATTGATGGCAAACCATCACAAATATTTGGTTTTATGTATTGATCACAATTCTTGTCTGTTACCATCCTCTACCTGCGAACAAAGTTTTTGTGGCCGTTGTCCAAGTTCGCAAAACAAAAGAAGATAAAAACCGAGCCGCGTTTTGTCAGACCTTTAGTTAGTCTTTGTACCAAGCATGACGGGACAGTCTAATTCCTTTTGGATCGTTCACACATCAATACGAGCCATCTTCGCTGAAAATATAATTTGTTTTCTTTATTTAAACTCTGCATAAAATGTTTGAACTGGAACAAAACGAATAGCTCTGATGCAATAATCTAATTTCTTTATAAAACATCGACTCTCTGAATATTAACAATTATAAACTGTACAGAAATATGTACAACATTGATCACATGTAATAATTTCAATTTGCAATAAAAAAATGCGAAGAGCCAATATTTTTGCAAGAAATATTCAAAAATAATTCTGATTGCCTGCATCATTTCAAAAATATATTATTGGCAGGCGACCTATGTGAAGATGATCCGAAAAACGACTCGCTCTCAGAGACATGATAATAATATGAAACAAAAAATGTTCTGAAAATGCTGGAATTCTCAAATTACGGACCCCTTGAAAAAATGATTCAGTGATGCATGCATATTTTAGCGGACTTTGACGAGCATACTATTTTCTCTGCACTTTGAACGCAGAGATCATTGAACCTATCTTGCTGATTCAACTGTAACGGTGTAATGTCTCAAAGCTCAGTGATATTGAGTTCGTTTGAGCAAGAAACACGAGTTCATAAGCTCGTTCATTAACAGAACATTGCAAAATCGCAAAAAAGTTAATATAAAATCTACTCACACTACAAGGGTGACTTCAGAAAATAAAATGATCAAGGGCCAGAAGCCAGACAGTGATAACCTAGCAACGCTGGCAAGTGTTCATCAAATGATCAGTGGGCTCTGAAGCCAGTCGGCAGTAACCTAGCAACGCTCGCGGGCTGACAAGCAGCATCAGTTTCCCTACCACACGATTCTTGCAGATTCTCTTCTTGGGATTCCTCTTGCGTTGACTTCAAACTTTCCCGTGAAGTCTTCAGGGGTCTATTGTCCAAAGCACTACTGCTTCTAGCTGTCCTTTCCAAACGGCCTCGACTGGAGCCGTCAACGCGTGCTGAAAGAGCTGAGTAGAAATCAGGTTGTACAGTGGCTTCAATCTCGCGTCTCGCAGCACTGGGGCTTGACGGCGCAGAGAGAGAACATTGGCGGCTTTCTGAGGGTGGCGACGCTGAAGACAATGCATCGATTCGATTGATCAGACTCTCCCGAGCATTACGAACGGAGGACAGAATTCGGAGTCTTTTCTCGGTCAAGCTTTTGCCTGATTCCAAACTCTGTGAGCGAGCTAATTTGTGTTGTGTTGTCGTTCTGTGTGTCGGAGAAGACGCGCGCTCGGTGCTTGAGCAACCCTGTCGCTTTTTTCCCGCTTTTCCAGCTTCCTTGGGATCCGAATTGGATGGTGATGACTCCTTGGCGACGTCTGGCCTTTCGTCGACTGCGATGGCAGCTGCTGAGCTGTCAGAAATATCGGACCGTGGAGTGCTGCAGGGAGTCCTGACGTCATCTGGAATGAAAAAATAACAGCTCTACAATTACGTATGATTAGCTCCAGTAGCTTGGTCAAAGGATTTCACACCATGTTAAAGACTGTAAAGGGTACGTTTGTTGCTCTATAATGCAAGAAGCGCTGTTATCAAAATACGCCTTCAAAGAGCAAACAATGCTTGCCACCTTTCAATCTAAGTCGACTCTGTATTAGCGATGATTTCAAGATTCTCGAAATCATGCCTGGAATGATTAAACCGTCCTGTCCGTGACGCAGCAGCTCAAACTCACCCTCTGGAGTTGCAGGGGACTGGTGCTCAGTCCTAGTCTCCACTCTTCTTTGACTCAGGCTCGCTGAGTACAGCAACCTCTTCGCGTCAGTTTCCCTGAGGGGCAAAATGCATAGTCATTTCCTCGTCAAAATCTGAGAAAAGAACCACCATCTAACTGCAAGGACCACAATCACAAGAACTCTATCCGTACTTCATAAAATGATTTACACCATACACACATAACTATTTCGATCTCAAAATCGCCTTACCCCGCAAAAGTCTTCAAGAAGTTTGCCATATTCAGAACTCCAATCTGCAGAAAAAGAGTCATGAATCTATCACGGCCAGTTCAAAGCTGCAACTACGTTAAGAAAACGCTATATACACACTCCAACACTTGACGACTCTGAGAAAAATGTGCCCAAGCACGAAATGTTTACTGTGAGAAAAACTCGAATAACAAGAGAAATGAAAAGAGCGAAGGAAACGGGTGGCGGGGGTTATTCTAGGTTTAAACATAATACAAAAGGCCACGTGAGTCGTATCACGAGACATGTAACTTAAACCACGTTCAGTCTCTGCAACAGATCAACTGCAGATGTAGTTGTTTGTGTAAGATCGTTATTGGGTCTTGCAGGATTCACAGCAGCCACTCGTGCAGTAATTCTCACCCCTCGGCTGAAAAACCACGACACTTCAGGCCTGTTCTTGTCCAGATCTGTTGAACAAATCCAGAGTTGCACGAGTAAAAGGTTGGGAGAAACCACTCCTTTTGTGCTTGCTGAGAGCTTTTAAAGAAACTGCGTGAGATTGTTTGATTTGCATTCCCCGAATACCGAGGACCACAAGCTGTTTGCCGTTCTCGCTAAGTTGTTTGTTTGTTTTAACGCCTGAACATCTTGTGACGCCTGTAGACTGTAGATTTGAACGCTCATTAAGCGCTCGATACATATATTAATAACGTCAGAGTCGAGAATTACTGTGTGTGTCGTGTGGTGGCTGTCAGCGTCTCAACTTTTGCTGGCTATGTGATCCGGATTAGAAGCCAATAGGACCTTAACATGATGAAACTTTGTCACCTAAGGCTTTTCGAGTGCCAGAAATGAAAGGAGCGTGAAAAAAATATGTAGGAAAGCAAAATTTTAGGCGTACAGCATTCATAGATAGAATTTGGCAGAATTTTGAAAAAATAAAAAAATAAAAAAAAATAAAAAATAAAAATTTTTTTCACACTCTTTCAATTTATGGCACTCAAAAAAAGGCTTTCGTGATGAATCAGTCACGTGGTAAATTTTGGTCATGTGATGCAATGACCAATAAGTATACTCCCTCCACGAACCCTCACCTGACAGGAGAATGAAATGACGGTAGACAGACATAAGCTCGATCTGCTGTTTCAGAGCGGTTTGGAGTTGTCTTTGAATTGGAGGAGATATATTCTCCGCAACATAATCCTGCAACACAAACGCGCGAAAGTTTGAACAAGACTGCCACAACACTTCAAAGTTCAACTGCTAACTACAATTTGAAATGGCCGAATTTTGGTTTGCAACTTTACGCGGCTTTTCCTCGTCCCCTCGGACAGGTAATCACCTGGGCGCGGTTGTTCAAATCTCGATAAAGCCATATCTCAATAACTGTGGCATTTTCGGTCCAAAACTGAGACCGTTTGAGTTAAAACAAGGTTTTTAGTTAAGCCCTGGCCAAACGAGGTGCAAGTCAACGCAAGTCGATGCAAGTTTTCAAACTTGCGCGTACTTGCGTTTCGTTTGGCCACCACTTGCAGTGACTTGCATGGAATTTGAACATGTTCAAATTTTCATGCAAGACGACGCAAGTTTTTCACCTAAAACAGCGAAGAGCGCGTTAGCAAAGGCAAATCTAATCAGAAGTAAAAGCCTCCTCATTAAGTTCCAGCTCAAGAGAGACTTTTTACTCGGTTTGACTCAGAACCGTCTAAAAAAGAAAACGTTTTTACAAAGCTTGCATGAGCTTGCATCGACTTGCGTCTCGTTTGGCCACCTTTTGCAAGTCGATGCAAATTTTTTTGTCATGTCGAACTTGCATCGACTTGCATCTCGTTTGGCCAGGGCTTTAGTCTTTGATTAAAACTCTGCAGTTTGCTGCTGTTGTTACCATTGCACTTACTGTGCTGTTGTTGTTTGTTGTTGTTACCATTGCACTTACTGTGTTGTTGTTGTTGTTGTTGTTGTTACCATTGCACTTACTGTGTTGTTGTTGTTGTTGTTGTTGTCATACGGTTGTTGTTATCGATGTTGTCATCGTTGCTGTTGTTGGTATGCGTACTTTTAATGCAGTGACTACACTTCCACTTCAAAAACTCACCTTCGGTAGAATTGCAACAAAACCACTCTCCCTGTACTGCCGAAGTAAAGCCTACGATAAAACACAAACCTCCAGTTAGGACAGAAAACCCTTGGCGAGTCTTCTACAAAACATAAACGTAACAGCAAACCAACAAATAAAATATTTATACAAGAAACTTACCAGAACTTGTGAGCTTCTTGGAGTGAGCGGTCTGTGTACGTGAGATACAAAAAATAAACGAGAAAGATGGGTGATTGAAATCTTAGTTCAAAATAAGAAGTCTATTAACTGTTCCCTACAGGAAAGTGCGAATGACGTAGTGAGAATTGATAGTCACATCAAGTTTTGTCTGAGTAAGGTGTCAAATAGAGTGGTAAAGTGTGACGTCATCATTTTGCAAACTTTTCCATTTAAACCTCGAAACCACATTATGCGATACACACAGCTGCTGAAAGAACGTGTGCAAAATTTCAAATCGCTAGCCCTACTGAAAGCGAAGATAGAGAAGTTTAAAGTTCGAGATAGTCTTAACTAAACTCTATTATTTAGCGTTGGTTCCAAATCAAAGGAACCAAAACCAAATAAGAGGGTTTAGTATGAAGCAATTTGAATTTCAAAAGCCTATATCTCAGCTGTTTAATGCACTAAAGAGCCAATTTTTTCTGTGTGAACTTTTTTTAGATAGGCCATTCCGAAGAATTGCGCAGTCCATTATTTCCGAAAAAAATATTTTTATGACGTCATCACCAGTTTTCTCCTTACTGTACTAGATATCTATGGGTAAAGTAAGGTAAAGTATGGGAGGAGAACATTGACCCTGATCATTTGTTTGAGCACATACATGTTCATGTGTGAGAGACAAAACACGCACAACAGTGTGAGGAGTAACTACAACGCAAACCTTTCTGAGGCGAGCTTCTTGTAGCTTCTCCGGGCAACGTTCATGATCCACACAAATTTCTGATGTTTTGCGCTTTGTTCCTTCATGAAAGCCAAGAGTGCCTCTAAGTCAACTGTAAATATAAACACATCTGAGGATAAATGGGTCAATCCTTAAATAGCAGTGCGACAGTTTCACCAGGCTATTCCTATGTGAATGAATGGAAGAAAAGGACGTGACAGGTTTCGTAGACGACGGGAAAAGACAAGCAAGGGAGAAAGCAGAAAAGAAAGAGAAGGGAACGAAAGAAAGGGGAGAAAGGGACAAAAATGAAATAGGAAAGGATGGAGGCGGAAAAGACAGTAGAGAGGAAAAGAAGGAATAGGCTTTCTTCAGAGATTTTTTGGTGCTTTTTCTTAAGCGGGAGAGGGATGCAGGGGAAGAAAAAAGGACTCGATAAGTATATTTCATTGTCATTACCTGGATCACATGTTCTGAGCACATGGTCATCAGGGATAATGGCCCCTCCAATACCAAAAATGTTTTCATACAAACGGCTGTTCTCTGTTAAGTCTATAAAAGAGGCAACTCACATTACTTATTCAACTCTTGAATTATCCAGTCTTCTGATATTTTTAATGATCGCATAATCATTAGAAATTTTGTAGATAATCCTCTAAAAGGACGCACAAATAAAGACAAAAACAAAACAGAACAAAATAGAACAAAAACAAAGCAAAACAATACAACAATACAAAGCAAAAAAAAACAAACAAACAAAAGCAAAACAAAACAAAGCAAAATAAAATAAAATAAAAAACAAAACAAAGTAAAACAAAGAAAAACAAAAACAAAACAAAACAAAGAAAAGCAAAATGAAAAACAAAAACAAAAACAAACAAAAAAACAAACAAAAACAAACAAAAACAAAAACAAAAACAATACAATACAAAAACAAAACACCAGAAGAGCAAGTTACCTGAGAGCGTGTTGAAAATGGCGAACTTGACTGTCGCTGACATTTTTAGTCCGAACAAGTTACACAACCTACAAAATAACGACAACAAAACTTGTAGAAAATCAGCTCTAAACACAAAGTATGTCACTGATTTAACAAACCTTCCTTAGTTTCTCTATAAGCAAGCTACTTCTCACCTGTGTACAGAAGGGATGTGTTTGCGCCTGATGTAAACTCGCAGTTCCGCCGCGTTCTTCTCCAAAGAAGCTGTGTCCTGTAAATCGACCTGCAGAGCTCCTGTACGTATCATGAAGTTCTTCAACACCTCGCATTCCTTGTCGTTGTCCGGGTTGTAAACAGCAAACCGGACTCTCTTACGAACGTTTCTATCAGATCGCACGGAGTCAACTTTGCCACTTGCAGCTGCAAGAAAAATATAAAAAAATAGTACATTGGACGGATCTTCACTTTCTGACGAAAGCTGTCAGAAAACAAGATCGACAGGCAACGGAAAACAACAATGATCAAAGGATCGCGGCCGCTTATGAGAGGTTTCAAGAATATTCATTTGAGTGAGGGAAGCACCTTACACGGAGACACGGCTACGATCTGCGTAAGGTGTCTTAATTTGCTGGTGTAGGATAAGATCGAAAAGAAGCTCCAACAATTATGTCGCAGACTGTAGCTGCGTTTGCGAGAAAGTCACCTAACCTCGCTCACTGGACCCGCCAGCTCGCCAGTCCCTGACGTTCTCCACTGCCGCACTCGAGCAACCGCTGGGCCTTTCCATCCCCCTTGTGATTGCTGTACCGTCACTT